>JANAVB010006999.1:751499-1410384 GCA_029216955.1 Iris pallida
GGAGAATGTGACCCGGGAAGAGAGAGAGCTCGCCGACGAGAGAGAGAGAGAGAGAGAGGGAGGGAAAGAGAGAGTCTTTTTTGGGCGGATAAAAAAAATTTTCCTCCCGTCGGTTCAATTTAAGTTAGGTTACAGTATTTAGCGACGGATACCGACGGATATTCGTCGCTGGGTAGTCGCTAAAGAGCACTAGATTACGATGGAACGGCCGTCGCTAGTTAGACGCTAATTTATCGCGCCATTTTTTTTCCAGTTTTTTTTGCCGCCAAAATATGATATATTAGCACGGACATCAATCCGTCGCTAAATTTTTGTCAAATGAGCGACGGATATTGCGACTAATTTTGACACAAAAATAAAAAAAATATCCATGACTTTCTGACGGTAGAACCGTCACAAGGTAGTCGCTAGTCCGTCGCTATTACCGACGGATAAGATCTGTCGCTAATGGTCCGTCACCAAATTACTGTATTTTAGTAGTGGCCTGGGCAGGGGTGGAGGGAGGGAGGGGTGGGAAGGGTTGGTTGGAAAATGGGTTTCGTCCATTTTTTTGTTTCAGGCGTTAAGTTAAAAAATATTTAATAGTTGATGGTATCAATTTGTAAAAAAAGGCATCAAATTAAAAACTGAAATAGTTGAGGGTATCAAGTTGAAATTAAGCCTTTTATTTATAGCCAACAGAAAACCCTCTAGATATTTCATTTGTTGCAGCTTTTTTATTTTGCTACAAAAATGGTTGCAATACCATTTATAACAGCAAAAGCTGCAACATATTCTATTTACAGGTAACCAAATCCAAAACAAAAATTTGCTATACAAATAAAAAATTAACAAAAATTTGCTGTCGGATATGATATATCGGATATTATCTAAAACGATACATTCCGACAGACTGTTTGGCGGAAAATGAGCATGCTCAAATTCCGCCAGATGGTTTGTCGGAAAATGAGCAACAGCTCAAATTCCGACACATTGTGTGGCTGAAAGTTGGTTGGGTGGGTTGGAGTTGGTTTGGTTTTTATTAGTTTTATGGTTTACTTGAGTGTGATGGTGGTTCTTTTTGGTTGGTTTTTTTGGTTTATGTTTGTTTTTGGGTTGAGGTGGGCTATCTTTTAACCAATTGTAAGATTCTTTCAACGTTACAATTCTCAACGTTACAATTCCAACGTTACAATTCCAACGGCTATATTAAACCACAACTATGTATAAGTATCAAAGCAAGCAACCTCTTCTTTGAATTTTTTTTATTTTCTTCAAAATCTCCCTCGTTCAGTAAGAAGCTCATCTTAGATTTTCTCATTCGCTTCACAATATCTCACATCCAGTAAGAAGCTCATCAAGTCTATTTCGTTAAAAGCTGAAGCTCCTCTCCTCCTACCTCCATTTGAAAGCTCAGTTTTCAGCATGGATCAAAATCTAACAATACTATGCTCGCTTGGAGGTTGTACTTAATGGATTAGCTTATGAAGGAGGTTTAACTCAAGTTCTTTTAGTGATCGAAATATTTCGTTTCTTAGTTATATAATATAATTATTGATCAATATTCTATCGATTACGAAATTATATTAGTACATATTTTCTTATCTAATTGTATAAATGTAGATAGTGAACAAGCATGAAAATTTATTTTTCAAGTGAATGCACAAGATTAAGGTTTATATTAGGTTAGGGTTAAGATTATATCGGGGATTTTGAATACGATTATGATAAAGGTTAATGGTAGGATTAGTTTGGGTTTATATTAGGGTAAGGGTTTGGATTATGTTAGGATTTAGTTTACGAGTTAGGGTTAGGGGGTTAAGGTTATTATTAAACTTTTTATATGATTAGGAAAAGGTTAAGAGCGGGATAGATTAGGGTTTAGGTTTATATTAGGATTAAGGTTTGGATTATGTTACGGTTTAGTTTACGGGTTAGGGAGTGTCACACCCACTTTTCAATTTTAAGGGTATTTTAGTAATTGTGATTTATTTGAATTTTATGATTTTTAATTTTTATCTATTTATTAATTAGATTGATTGCAGTGTGATTTTATTGATTGTAGACTGGTGACTTGGTAGTTTGACCTTAGTCAACCTTCACTGGAAGCCTAATAATATAATTAAAATTCACATTTGTTTTTAAAAATTTATTTAGATTTAATCTCTATTTTTGGAGTGGTTTAAATAATTTTAGTCTTTTCAGCCATTTTGGCCTTTTTGTGATTTTCTAGATATGTTGACTTGTGTTTTGCTAGCAACTAGTTTAACCTTAGTGGACATTGTATAGGGGCCTAACCATGCATTAGAATTGTTATTTTTATTTTTAGAATTTATTTTAGGCATTAGATTATTTTTAAGGCTTTAATTGATTTATTTTAGCCTTTTGCATACTAACATTTAAGCCTTTTTGACTTGGGCAATTTCTACTTGAGAAAGAGTTGGCCCAAGTGAAACCCTAACCCCTAGAGACCCCCTTGGCCGCCCAACAGCAGTACCCCATCCCCCTTACTTTCATTTGTGAAGTTTTGAGCCTCCACTAGGAAACCCTAATAGATCCCCTTCTCCAAAATACATAATTCCTTCATTCGGAGTCCGTTTCTTCCCAAACGAACTCTGTTGCGCTCATCGAGGAGAGGAGGATCTGCTGGAGCATTTCTAGCATGGAGATGGAGGCTTTTGCTGGAGGGAAATCGGCCGACACGACAACGAGGAGCCCCGTTCATTGAGTTATTGACACTCAATAGGTAAATCCTATAATACCATAGTAAATCTAGTTTTTCTTTCATTTTTGCATCCATATAGGTGCCCTAGACTTGCCCACGAAATTTGGTTGATTTTTGACTTCGTTTGATGGCGGCATCGGACACGTGTCGGTCCCTTACGGCACGTATTCGACGAAATGCCGCTTAGTATAGAAAGTTGCTATTTTTCGATTCTAACTTTATGGATGTTTAGATAATATGATTTTGATAAACTTTCGTGAAGACAGATTTGGTTTTGACATCGTATCAGTGGCGTTTCGGGCAACGGACGCACGTGGACGGATCCCGTGCACGAGACCGTGCGTGCCCTGCCGTCCGCGCATGATTTCTCGATGCACAGGCCTTTTTTTTTGCGTGAAATTTCTTGAGCATGTAGGGGCAACCTCTGCCCCCATGCTCGTAAAATTTTACGGCTTTTCGTTGAGCGAGTGCAGAGAAATCGTGCGTGCACCGCTCAGCTACTGTCCATTCAGCCTGTTATTTTTGTCGCGGAAACGGACTTCGTGCACGCACACAACGCAGTAAAGACCTGTTCCAGGACCCGGGACATGTCGACCTAGACCTAGACGACCCGTAGGACGAACCCCGAGTCACGGTGTGGCCCGACGAGCGAGCAGCGAGGCCGGAACCGCGCGCACGAGGGTGCACGGGGCGCGCGCTCGCACGCAGCAGGCCGCACGGGTGCGGGGGCTGCGTGCGCTACTTCGGGCGGCGTGTCACCATGTCCTAAACCTACCCCAGGACCCCCCCCATCTACGTGCACAAGCACGGGCTTTTTCGTTGTGTGTGCGGCGCTCAAACGAGCGAGAACGCACGTGTATCACGCGGTATTGAGAAATTCCGATACGCGTTCTGTGGACACGACACGGACACGATTTCGAACCCGAGAGTATACAAAAGCATCACGTGGGTCGAGACTAACGTGTATGCCGAGTTTTGCGGGTTCGTTTGGTGTATTTTGCATTTTGGGTCGTTGTGTGAAATTGGGTTGTTTTCTTTAATTTCGATTTTGAGTTGAAGTGTGATATTTTGTTCTCCATCCTTTTAGCTTATAAATTCTGAGTTTTTAATATGTATATAAGGTTTCGGATATGTGGGAACCAACTTTTGGTTTTGTTTCATAATTTTCCATCATTTATGAGTATATATGCTTTCTATCTAGCTATATATATGTACATTTAACTATATATAACCCCGTTGAAACCTGTTGCTAACACAAACATGTTGAGAATGGGTCGAGGGGGATTTAATTCCAGATTTTAGACTCTTTAAATTATCTCGCATAAATATATATATATATATATATATATATATATATATATATATATATATATATATATATATATATATATATATATATATATATATATATATATATATATATAAAATATATATATATATTTAACCCCGTTGAAACCTATTGCTAACACAAGCATGTTGAGAATGGGTCGAGGGGATTTAATTCCAGATTTTAGACTCTTTAAATTATCTCGCATCATTGCGTATCTTTTCATTTAAGCTTATATATATATATATATATATAGATATATATAATATATTATAAAATATATATATTATATATATATATATATAATATATATATATATATATATATATATATATATATATATATATATAATATATATATATATATATATATATATATTATATATGTAGTTTTCTTACATTGTATATAGTATATAATAGTATATTAATTTATGGTATCCCATGGTTGTATATATATATAAATATAATATATATATATATATATATATCTATATATATATATATATATATATAGATATATATATATATATATCAAAAAAATATATATATATATATTTTTTTTGATATATATATATATATATATATATATATATATATTATATATCTATATATATATATATATATATATATATATATATATATATATATATATATATATATATATATATATGGGTAAAGTGCAAAAAAACCCTCGTTAAATATGTGCCTTTTGCACTAAAAGACCTTTTAGAAATTTTTGTCAGTTTACCCTCCTTAGATTATATATCCGCTCGATTAGGCCCCTCCAGCCAAAATTTAAAAAAATTATACCAAAAATACCCCTCCCCCCTCCCGGCGTCGCCGGCGCCGGCGAGCCCCCAACCCCCCCCATCGCCGGCGATCCCCCAGCCCCCCCCCCCCCCCGACCACCCCCCGCCGGCGATCTCCCAGCCCCTGACCCCCCCGATCCCCCCTAGCCGGCGGCGAGCGCTCCCCCGACCCACCCCCCGCTGGCGATCCCCCTGCCCCCCTGACCCCCCCCATCCCCCTCCTCGCCGGCGGCGAGCGCTCCCCCGACCCACCCCCTCCTCCTCCCCTCGCCGGCCTCGACCCCTCCTCCTCCTCCTTCGCCGGCCCCGACCCCCCCGCTCCCTCGTCGGTCCCGACCCCCGGCTCCCTCGCCGGCCCCGACCCCCCTGCCCCTCCTCGCCGGCGAGCGACCCCCCGCCCCACCCCCCTCCTCCCCCCGCCCGTCCCCCCCCCCCCCGTCCGACCCCCACCCCCCCTCCGCCTCCGTCGCCGGCGAACACAGTCGAAGGAGGAGGGGGGGAGGGAGGGATAAAATTGTCATTTGGGGGGCAAAATGAGCATATTTCATACTTTTGGGGATTTTAAGAGCATGGAGTCTTTTAGTGCAAAAGGCACATATTTAACGAGGTGTTTTTTGCACTTTACCCATATATATATATATATATATATATATATATATATATATATATATATATATATATATATATATATATATATATATAATATATATATATATTATATATATAGTTTTCTTACTTTGTATATATGAATATAAATAGTATATTAAATTGTGGTATACCATGGTTGTGTTTTACTGTTTTTAATCTTAGATTTACCCTATTTCAGTAAGCACCAGCACACACACACACACACACACACACACCATCTTTTGTTAGATTTAGGTTTTGGTTGTATTGTATATACACATGTGTGTGTATATATATACCTATATGTATATAGATATTATGCTTGGAAACTCTCTTAGAATAGATCGTAGTGGTGTATATAACTATAGGAGTCCTAGGACAGATTTGCTTTGTCATTTTGAGCCTAGTTTAGTCGAATTGGCCGACAAGTTGACCAAATTGACAAAAGTCAACTTTGGGTCAAACTTGATCCAATTCAACTCAAACGAACTCCAAATGACCTAGAATTTTGTGTATGACCTAGAAATTAGTAGACGGACTAGTTGACCCAGGTTTGACCAACGTTGACCAGGTTTGACCAGAGTTGACCGAGGGTTGACTTTGACCAAAATGAACCTAGAAGCATGTAGTCTTGCATGGTAGCTATTTCTTTTGATATTTTAGACTTGGTTGTGACATGTGTATACTTTAAATAGTTTTACATTGCCCCAGTTTAGCTACACTTCATCATCAACAGTTCAGTTTGCCAGGCGAGTACATTCTCTAATCTTTTCATACTTCTTTGGATATGTTCTCTTGTTATAGACTAGTATATTTGATGCTGACACGATGTTCACACGAATTAGTACCATATGGATCTTTTCATGCGATGTTATCCCCTCAGATACATCGAGTATATCATGTTCATGTACTTTATCATGGCCATCATGTACTCCATGTATTCATATTTATCCATGTGCATTCATATGTTATTCATGTACACTCATGACCATATGAGCTCCATGTATAAAGTAGTTGTTATCCATGTGCAATAACATAACATGAATTGATCCTTGTGTATTGATTGGGGGCAGGGAGAGTGTAGTTGGTTATGTGATCATTATCCCCAGTAGGTATCCATATGCACTCCATAGCTGTATCCATGTGCAACCCAAACCGTTTACATAATTAATTCATGCTCTAAATCACGTAGATGGTTACATTTCTCTATTTATCATATTATATCTCATTTTATAGTCACTCTCTCTTGTTGACTTTCTTTACAGCGATTCATGTATAGTTTTCTATAGCTAAATTGCTTATATGTCCATTACTGATATGAACTGTTGTGAGAGATATGTGCTCGTTCCGTCTTGAGTGGGCATGTTGAAAATTTTACAGGTGATGATGAGGAGTACTGTCCTACTTATTATGGCATTGGCTTAGATGACACCGGTGACATGGACCCTCAGGAGGATCCAGCAGTCGCTGAGGACTTGCCCATAGTCTAGCTGAGACTTAGTATTTTTACTGTCTTCTATTTGAAACTTTATGAGTTGTACTTGAGATTTATTCTGGTGGTTTACACCTAGACTTTTATTTATATCTGTGACTCTCTTGAGATTCATTCTTCTATTCCATCTTAGTATTGTGATTGAGTTACTTATTATTTACTCTCCATTCGGAGCTTATTTTAGACTGTGTTAGATATTGTGACTCATGACAGCGTTCTACCGCCGACACTGCGGCGTAGGCTGGACGTTCGTCACTTCTCGTGCCCTTGCACTAGGTGCGGGTCGTGACAGGGAGAGGGTTAGGGTTGGGGTCTAAATTAGGTTTACGTTAGGGTTGGGGTCTAGATTAGGTTCAAGATTAGTTTTAGGATACAAATTTTTGGGTTAGGGATGAGCATTAGTGTTTGTGTAATAAATATAATTAAAAATTTAGTCTAACCATAACAGCAATATAATTAAAAATTTTAAACTAACCATTACTTCTTCTTCTTCTTCTTCTTCTTCTTCTTCTTCTTCTTCTTCTTCTTCTTCTTCTTCTTCTTCTTCTTCTTCCTCCTCCTCCTCCTCCTCCTCCTCCTCTCCTCCTCCTCTTCTTCTTCTTCTTCTTCTTCTCGGTTTGCTCCTCCTGCACATCACAGCAACTTTTAACTCCCCACCCCCACCCAACCACCAACTCACCAACCCCTATTAAACCGTCTTTACACCGAACCAACCCAACCCGCGCACCTCCCGACCGGCTATGTCGGATTTTCGACAAACCATCTGTCGAAATTTGGAGTCATGCCCAAATTCCGACAGACCGTCTATCAGAATTTGGGCATGACTCCAAATTTAGACAGATGGTCTGTCGTACTCTATCGTAAATCTGAATTTCCAAAACATATATCGTTTTTAGTAATTTTTAAGAATTTTCTTATCCTACAGGAAATTTTCTGAATCCAAAAGGCTCTTCTTACTTATTTAATTTTTGAAAACCAGGGACAAGATCGCAGTTGACTGGATAACTAGAGAAAAATACAATGGCTCGACTTCACTCTCCACGTAAACAAAGATTATATATATATATATATATATATATATATATATATATATATATATATATATATATATATATATTTTTATATATATATATATATATATATATATATATATATATATATATATATATATATATATATATATATGTCTGGCGCTCGTAGCGCGAGTGGCACGAGGGGGGGCTCTCGGCGGGGAGACCTGGGATCGAGCCCCCCCTCCCGCATCCACCCGGCTGGGTGGCAGTAGCCACGGGGTGGATGGGGATGCGCGGACACCTAAATATATATATATATATATATATATATATATATATATATATATATATATATATATATATATATATATATATATATATATATATATATATACTGTTGGCTTTTAGATAGCTTTTGGGTTTTGGTTATTATGTGAGTTTTCTTGGGTCTTGAAATGATCCTTTTCCCCTATGCTTATGTGCTGCTATTTTTGCTTGCTCAATGTTGGCTAGTGTGTACAGAAACCACAATTGTGTGAGCAAGTAATCCAAAACCAGTCAATTTGTTTAATAATGTTGTATCATAAAGAATTTTCTTTTATAAAAGGATTATACTTCCGCGATCCCAAAATTTTAATACTGGAATGAAGGCTTGATTGTTGTTATTGGAGGAAGGGAAGATCTAGGAAACAACAGGTTATGCTACTCTTACAACCAAGGTGGTTGTAAGAGCTTACAACTTCCATGTGGCGGCCCTCCACTGGAGAAGAGTGGGGGGGGGGGGGTTGGGACCATGTTAGCAGGAGGAGAGAGAGGTTGTAAAGATGGTTGTAGGCATTTGGTTGTAAACTTAGCATTTTTCAGAAACAAATTGGGCCCTCCCTCTTTCAAAGTCAATCCCATCACTCGCTCCAACCGAACAACTTTTTGGACTCCCCCTCACAAACTTGCACCAAAACTGCTGTCACCATGTGAAGCAACCAGTTTGTTGATTTGGCCATGGCCATGGCCATGATATGAAGATACAAAGTAGGAAAAACTAAAGCTGGTACGTGCAATGGTGAGTGAGTGCAGGCTAGTTGTGCCATGTGGATGTGGTCAATCTCTGAGTCGTCCAATCGCATCGCATCCACATCGACCACGTCCTTGTAGGTCCTTTTGACTCGAATTGCTCAAACTCATTACATGTGTTTGATCGATGCATCCTAGGCACTAGGTGGCAAAGATCGATGGACACACACCAGTCTTCCAAACTTGGTCTACAACTGAGACATTTTTGGTTTCCTGACTCTCGTCTTCCTAACTATGACGTAAAGATATGTGAACCAATCCTCTAAGCTTAGAATTTTAATGTGAACCAATCCTCTAAGCTTAGGATTGGTTCACAACTTGGTATCCAAAACCTAGGTATAGAAGACTGCTTTGCATTCCTAAAATAAATAGAGTGGGCATTTATCAGAATCCAAATTGAATTCTGGAACAAGAACATATTTGAAGAACAGTTTGGCAACTCTAGAGGGGGGTGAATAGAGTATATATAGAAAAATGACCAATTAAAAATAACTCTTTCACCAATAAAAATAATCAGAGTAAAGTGCGGAAAATAAAAGGAGATTAAAAGAGCATACGCAAACACAACAATTTTAACCTGGTTTCCCTCATGGAGGACTAGTCCAGGCCTGAGAACTCTAGCTCAGGATTCAAATCCACTATTTGTGAATAGTAGTTTACAACCGTGCCTTTACATCAGAAGAGCACGTCAACTTCTAACAGAGGATCGCAGTGGCGATTTGCTTGGAATTGTCCAAGCGACTTCTTCGACTCTTGCACAAGAATCCTAACTGAGAGATGCTGAGCACTCGAGACTTAGGAGGCTTGTGGCTAGTAGATGGGAAGGGTATGGCTTATTTCAGCTATAAGAGAGAAGAGAATAGAAGATTGGATGGTTTAGAATGAGAAAATTCATGCCCTATTTATAGTGTTTTTATAGGCAGAATTCGGCCAGAATTCGGGTAGGAAAATTCAAATATTTGGTCGTTGGACAACTAGCAACCAGCTAACCCTAAAATTAGGGTTCCTGATTTCTAGGGGACAGAGTTCGGCCCGAACTCTGTGTGGAGGCAGAGTTCGGCCCGAACTCTGTCTCCAGAGCACAGAGTGGTTCAAAGGGGATTTTTTTGGGCAGTGTTTGGTTCAGTAGAGCTTGGGATTTTGGGTAGGCTGTAGACTAAGTGTCAAGAGCTCAGCATGACTCAGAGTACACAAGTCTAGACTCAATGAAAATATAAAATACAGACTCGAAAACACACTGAGAACCGGAGACTGAGCTGTCGTCTGTCTTGAACGGAATGCAGACGTCGTGTGTCGTATTGAATTAGTACAGACATTATTTAGTCAATGTAGTCAATATTTGGTTGACTGTGACTTTGTGTCAACAATCTCCCCCATATTGATAATTGACAAAATAATATATGTATATTTCAATATTCATACCTGGACACAGTTGATTGTAGCACAGCTCCCCCATAATCGATGCTGAGCTAGAAAGAAGAGCTCCCCCGTGATCAGTGAACGGTGCCGAGCTAGAAGTAATAGCTCTCCCCCGTAAATAATGCATAGAACCTGTGGCCTGATAGATAATATCTCCCAAAAGCAAAAACAAGCACAGATATACGAAACAGATATACGAAACAGATATACGAAAATATACATAGTTCTCCCCCTTTTGGCAGTTAGCAATATAGACTGCATATGAATGATAGAACATAAAAACTGCAGTATAGACAATTATGAGTGATGCAACCACACCAAGCAGAGAAGAAACAGTGTATGACTAAACAAAATGAGTCACTAGCATAAAGTAAAACTATGATAAAATGTCATCCACAAAACCAAGTGTCAAACACACAACCAGAGTTTTGAGTACATAAAACCAAGGACATAAAACCATAAGAAACTAAATAACTGAAATCAAAAAGCATCAACTAAGATCATCAGCAGTAGCAGCAGCAGATCGAGCCAATCTCCATCACGGAGCACGAGAAGGTCCTGGAGGGTCTGAAGGACCAGGGAAGGAGCGACGGGGGTCCAGAAAAGCAGCATCCGGATCCATGTAACGCATGACCCATGGATCATCAATGCGATGGCCCGCGCGCTCAGGATCCCGCTCCATGGAAATGTGCAGATGATGAGATATGGAGTACCAAATATCATGCAGGGAGTTGCCGAGGGCACTCATCTGTAGAGTAGTACGATAATCCAGCTGGGTCCAGCGCTCGTCCTCAAGGTCAAAACGCTCCCGGAGCATAGTCTGAATAGACTCAAGAGTGGCAGGTGGAAGTGGTGCATCCTGACCGAGTGGAGGGGCGTCAGGCTCCTCATCAGCAGACTGCTCAGAAGTCTCAGGAGAGGCGACGACTGCCTGAGAACGTCGTGCCTTGGACAGGAAAGCAGGAGCAGGCAAGAACTGACAGTCATGAATAGGAATAATGAACGCACGAAAAACCATAGGAAGATATAAAGGATAAACCAATGCTCGTGGTTTCTTCCTACAATTTATCATCCAGTCCATCATTGTCCTAGAAAGATTAAAGGGGATACGATAATGAAGGTGATACAAAGCAGAGATCTCAAAGTAGGTAACTTCATCAGTGGAGCCAGCTTTTGGCAAGATAGTGTTAAAAATGATTCGATGATGTTCATAGAAATATGGGTTGAGGTGCTTGGCCATAAGTTTGCGAGGACTTATGTTAGGAGCACATAATTCCTCCTTGAAACCTTCAAGAAAAGTATCACCAACAAATTGGAATTGGCGAGCTTCCACAAGCTTATCCCAAATATCGAGATCTTGATGTGCAAGATACTCGCCCAACTCAGAATCATTGAAAGCAATGTCAATACCGGCAACCCGGGAATAGATGTGGGTTGCATCGAAAGTTAAATTGTAATAAAACATTTGGATTACGCTACGGTAAATGACAAAGTTTGAGGCAACTAACGCATCCAAACATAGATCACGAAACAATGATTCATATTGAGAAAAGATTGTAAAATTTATCGGATGTCCCCCGAACACCGGACGAGTCCGAAAGTCGCTAAACCATGCATTAGACGCGTCTAGCGACATAAATAATCGTTCGTCATATGTATTCGGATCATGGGGACGAGGCGGGTTGAACAACGGATGAATGGGTTGTTGTTCAACTACTTGCTCAATTGGAGAAGGAGGATTCGAAGAGGAAGCTCCCTCAGTTCGAGTCCTTTTCCCACGATTGGGCAAGCGAGGAGCCATTTGCAAAAAAATAGAGAACTTAAAATGGAGAGAAAGAAGGGGATATACCTGAAATCAACAACAAACAGTAGAAGAGAATGATGAGAAACCCCTTTCCCTTGATTTTGAGAAGTAATAGAGCCTTCTAGATCAAAAACTAGGGTTAGGATTTGAAGGAAAGAGTTTGGAGAGGTGAGGAAGGAGGTAAAAGTGAATAAAGGAGATGAAAATCCGAAATATAAGAGAGGGTTTTCGTTGGTCGGAAGAAATTCTGACCGTATGATCTAAACTGATCCAACGGCAGAGGCTGATCCCGACGCTGGACCAATAGGGACCGAACTCGGCCCGAACTCTGTTAGGGGCAGAGTTCGGCCCGAGTTCTGGATTAGTGGTCCAGAACAGAAAACAGGCTGAAAAGATGAAAAATTGGTTAAGTGTTGAATAAAAATAGAGAGGATTCAAAAGTCAGAATGAACTCTTAGAAAAATAAATTAGGCAATATTAAATCGAAACAACCCATATAATAAACAAGGAAATATATTGAAATTCAATATTTCGAATTTGCCATAGGTTAGCTGCAGGGGCCGGATGGTAGTCCTGAGGACTAGTGCACCGTGTCGCTTAGGCTTTTACGCCTTGTTGTCAGAAGGACCCTTTCGGCTTGTACCTATACCAAATTCGTCGTAAAAGAATCAAAATATACTCGATATTTACGCAGGTGAGTCTCAACTTATAACTGCTTCATCCAAAATTCCGAGTTCACGACAAAGGAAATTGAAGCGCTCTTCGGATAATGGCTTAGTAAAGAAATCTGCTAGCTGATGATCAGTGTCAATAAACTCTAAGTTAATCGTGCCATTTTGCTGATGATCACGCAAAAAGTGGTGTCTGATCTCAATGTGTTTAGTGCGTGAGTGACAGACAGGGTTCTTAGTCAAATTAATGGCACTAGTGTTGTCACAGAATATAGGAATATGCATGAAGGTAACTTATAGTCTTCAAGGGTTTGCTTCATCCACAGAATTTGTGCACAACAACGCCCAGCTGCTATGTATTCAGCTTCTATTGTGGATAGTGCGACAGAGTTCTGCTTCTTGCTAAACCAGGAGACTAAAGCCTTTCCTAATAAATGACATGTGTCGCTCGTACTTTTACGGTCGACCTTGCATCCAGCGAAGTCAGCATCAGAGTAACCAATAAGGTCAAATGATGTGGACTTGGGATACCATAGGCCCACTGTAACCGTACCCTTAAGGTATCGAAAGATACGCTTAACCGCGGTCATGTGTGATTCCTTAGGATTAGCTTGATATCTAGCACATAGGCAAACACTGAACATGATATCGGGACGACTAGCAGTTAAATAAAGTAAGCTACCTATCATACCTCGATACTTACGTTGATCAACAGGTTTGCCGCTCTCATCTGGTTCGAGTTTGGTTGAAGTAGCCATTGGAGTGCTGATTGGTTTGACGTTGTCAAGATCGAACTTCTTCAGCATGTCCTTAGTATACTTCGATTGACAGATGAAAGTTCCATTAGCCATTTGTTTCACTTGCAGGCCAAGAAAGTAGTTGAGCTCTCCCATCATGCTCATCTCAAATTTCGTCTGCATACACTTGGCAAATTCTTGACAGAGGGTTTCATTAGTAGACCCAAAAATAATATCATCAACATAGATTTGAATCAGCAGAATAGTGTCTTTAAAAGATTTTATAAACAGTGTAGTATCAATTTTCCCTTTTGAAAAACCTTTCTCAAGTAAGAAGCTACTTAGCCTTTCATACCAAGCTCTGGGGGCTTATTTGAGGCCATAAAGCGCTTTCTTTAGCTTGAACACGTGGTCGGGAAATTTGTGATTTTCAAAGCCAGGAGGTTGTTTTACATAAACTTCCTCCTTAATAAAACCATTCAAGAAAGCACTTTTCACATCCATTTGAAATAATTTAAAGTTTTGAAAATTAGCAAAAGCACAAAGCATCCGAATGGATTCTAGTCTAGCAACAGGAGCGTACGTCTCATCGTAGTCGATACCTTCCTCTTGGTTGTATCCTTGAGCTACTAGACGAGCTTTGTTACGTGTGACTGAACCATCTTCATTTACTTTGTTTCTAAAATCCATTTAGTACCAATTATCGAGTGATTAACCGGTTTAGGAACGAGTTCCCATACTTGGCTTCTCTCGAATTGGTTGAGTTCTTCTTGCATAGCAGAAATCCAAAATTCATCATTAAAGGCTTCAGAAATGTTTTTAGGCTCTACTTGTGAAATGAAGGCAGTGCTAGCAACGGAGTCTCTTAGTGATGATCTAGTAGTTACTCCATGTGAAACTTCTCCTATTACTAAATTTTCTGGATGAGAAGGTTTGAAAGAGAATTTCTTAGGCAAACCCTCCAGAGAATCAGTTTCGGTTGAAGTATTCATTGGAGTAGAAGTTGATGGCTCAATGTCATCATCAAGAGTACTTACTGCACTGTTATCTTCATCAAAAGTCACATTTGTTGACTCTTTCACAATAAGTGAGCATTTATTAAAAACTCTATATCCCTTACTCTTGGCGGCATAACCAAGAAAGATACCATCGTCAGCTTTGGCATCAAATTTGCCTAAGTTGTCTTTGGTGTTAAGGATAAAGCATCTACAACCAAAAACTTTAAAATAAGAAACATTGGGGGTTCTCCCAAACCAAAGCTCATAGGGTGTTTTCTTCGTAATAGGACGAATCAGCACCCTATTTAAAATGTGGCATGCTGTACTGACAGCTTCTGCCTAAAAGTATTTCGAAAGTGAAAAATTATTCAACATGACTCTGGCCATATCGCCGAGAGTTCTATTCTTCCGCTCCACAACACCATTTTGTTGAGGAGTTCTAGGACAAAAAAATTCATGATCAAAACCATTTGCATTACAAAAATTTTCAAAATCATAATTTACGAATTCGCCTCCATGATCACTTCGGATTCGAGTAATCATGTAGCCTTTTTCGTTTTGAACTTTCTTTACAAAAACTTTGAAAACAGAAATAGCATCGCTCTTATTAGCGAGAAAGAAAACCCAAGTAAATCTCGAAAAATCATCAACAATAACAAATGCATAAAGTTTGCCACCGAGGCTAGCTATTCTACTAGGACCAAATAAATCTATATGAAGTAGTTGCAAGGGTCTAGTAGTACTTACAGAGTTGATGGAATGAAATGAGGATTTAGTTGCCTTGTTTAGTTCACATTAGGCACATATCGTGTCCTTTTTGAATGTGATATCAGGCAATCCTCTCACTAGCTTCTTGGTAGACAGCCTGGATATAGCATCCATGTTGGCATGACCAAGACGCTGGTGCCAAAGTAGTCGTTCGTCTTTGTGGGCATATAGACATCTACCTGCATTGTTAGTATTTATAGAAAGATAGAAAATATATATGTTGTCCTCTCTTTTCCCTTCAAAAGCAATGTCTCCTGTTGACCTATCATAGATGTAGCAACTGTTTTGTCCAAAGTTAATATCATATCCATGATCAGCAAGATGACTAATGCTGAGCAGGTTATGCTTTAACTCGGTCACTAGGCAGACATCCTTTATTACAGGAGAAGGATGATGACCAATGATACCATTACCTATTATGTGCCCTTTGAGATTGTTACCGAAGGATACATATCCTTCTCTCTTCATCGATAGTGATGCAAAAAGATTTGCGTCTCCCGTCATATGTCGCGAGCATCCACTATCGAGAATCCACTTACTTTCAGTTGAAGAGGGAAGGTCCACCTACATCAAAAGTAGATGTGACCTTTGGTACCCGAGTTCTTGAGGGTCCTGAAAAGTTAGTCTTTGGAAACCAAGTATATATTTTTTTATCTACAAGTCTTCTAAATTTGCACTGTGGAGAGATGTGTCCATGTAATCCACAGTAAGTACAGATAGCATTCTTATTTATACTAGGAGCATGAGAATAATATCTATAAGCAACAGGATGAGGATGGTCATGATGTGAAGAGTTAGCATGGTGATGATGATTATGCATAGAATGAGTGGCATGGTGATGATGTCTATGAGGCATATCATGATGGTATTGTCTATGATGTGTGACATGCTGATATTGTCTATATGGCATGGCATGATGATTTTGTCTATATGGCATATGATGATCTTGTCTATATGGCATTGCATGATGATCTTGTCTATATGGCATGGCATGATGATTCCTATGTGTGGAGTGATGTTGATTGCGTCTTTGTGCATGATGATTGTGTACTGAGTGAGAATTATTCTTCCGTGCATGTGGTTTGTGAAAGTTTGTGTATATAAATGCATGGTTATGTGCTGCATGAGAATGACGTGGTTGACTAGCATGAGTGGTGTTGTGCCCATGAGATTGGGTTTGAGGTTGAACAACCTGTTTACCCAATTTGGTTTCTAATCTTTTAGAAACAGCTTGCAGTTCATTAACCTTAATATTTAAGCCATATATCTTAGTCATGGAAATCTTGTTTCTACTCTTTTCTTCAGCAAGCAACGTGTTGAGTGTAGTGATTTCTTGAGTTTGTTGCTCAATACGTGCTTCAGCATCATGTAAGCTTAATTTAAGCTTGGATACTTCATCAGGGTCATTAGTGGGTGTCGTGTTTCTAACATTATCAAGAAGTAAGGAAATTCTTTGTATCTCATCTTCAAGACTTTTGATTTTGTCCTTGGCATGTTTGTATTTACCGATGACCTTTTTGTGATCATCGAGTAAATCAGTGAAAGCATCGCCAAGTTCATCAAAAGAGAAGTCATCAAGAGTTTCGTTAGCTACCTTGTTGGAAGTTGCCATTAGGCACACATTTGCTATATCTTGAGGAGAGCCTTTTTCTTCCTCGGAGTCACTCGCTTCACTTTCATGCCAAATTCCTGTGTTGGCATATTTCTTTGATGAGTTCTTTTTGTATGGCTTCTCATAGCGGTTGCTCTTCTTCAAGAATGGGCAGTCTTTTCGGACATGTCCAGTCTTCTTGCAACCGTAACAGGTTGGCTCTTCTTCATCATCTTCTTGTGAATCTTTCTTCCTTCGATTGAAGCGAAGGAATTTTCTGAAGTTGCGAACCATGAGAGCTTGGTCTTCATCATCCGAGTTATCGTCTTCGGTCTCATCGTGATCAGCCCTTCGTCGATGAGCTTTGAGTGCGATCTCCCTGGTCTTCGGAGCAGGCTCTTCGAAGTCCTTGAGGTCAAGCTCGTGAGTCATGAGCTTACCCATCAAGGTCTCCATTGACATTGATGTGAGATCGTTTCCTTCTATGATGGCCGTCACCTTAGGGTTCCAAATCTTTGGCAACCCTCTGAGTAACTTACGAATCTTCTCCTGGTTTGAGTACTGCTTACCAAGCAAGGATAGAGGATTGATGATGTCGAGGAATCTTGTAATCATTTGAGTGATCGTCTCATTTGGCTTCATCTTGAAGGCTTCGTATTCTTGAGTGAGACGGCTTATTTTAGATTCCTTGACTTGTGTAGTTCCCTCATGCGTCACTTCTAGAAGTCTCCATACTTCATGAGCAGTGGTGCATGTGGAGACCCTGTTGAATTCATTCCTGTCTATAGCACAGAATAAAGCATTAATAGCCCTAGCATCTAGACTTGCCTGTTTCTTCTCTTCGACAGAATATTTGTCGTGTGGTTTCTCAATGAGGTCACCATCGACAACTATCCTGACGGGCTTTTTGTAACTGTCAGTGACGACAGTCCACAGGTCAAAGTCTAGAGACTTAAGATAGAAGCTCATCCTTGTTTTCCAATATGTATAGTTAGTTCCATCAAATAGGGGAGGCCTATGAGTGGACTGACCTTCACCATGATTGGAAATCAAGGATTGTGTGGTTGCCATGGATCAGCTCTTAGGATGTTAGTCCTTAAAAAGAGAACAGAGCTCTGATACCAATTGAAGAACAGTTTGGCAACTCTAGAGGGGGGTGAATAGAGTATATATAGAAAAATGACCAATTAAAAATAACTCTTTCACCAATAAAAAATAATCAGAGTAAAGTGCGGAAAATAAAAGGAGATTAAAAGAGCATACGCAAACACAACAATTTTAACCTGGTTTCCCTCGTGGAGGACTAGTCCAGGCCTGAGAACTCTAGCTCAGGATTCAAATCCACTATTTGTGAAATAGTAGTTTACAACCGTGCCTTTACTTCAGAAGAGCACGTCAACTTCTAACAGAGGATCGCAGTGGCGATTTGCTTGGAATTGTCCAAGCGACTTCTTCGACTCTTGTACAAGAATCCTAACTGAGAGATGCTGAGCACTCGAGACTTAGAAGGCTTGTGGCTAGTAGATGGGAAGGGTATGGCTTATTTCAGCTATAAGAGAGAAGAGAATAGAAGATTGGATGGTTTAGAATGAGAAAATTCATGCCCTATTTATAGTGTTTTTATAGGCATAATTCGGCCAGAATTCGAGTAGAAAAATTCAAATATTTGGCCGTTGGACAACTAGCAACCAGCTAACCCTAAAATTAGGGTTCCTGATTTCTAGGGGACAGAGTTCGGCCCGAACTCTGTGTGGAGGCAGAGTTCGGCCCGAACTCTGTCTCCAGAGCACAGAGTGGTTCAAAGGGGATTTTTTTGGACAGTGTTTGGTTTAGTGGAGCTTGGGATTTTGGGTAGGCTGTAGACTAAGTGTCAAGAGCTCAGCATGACTCAGAGTACACAAGTCTAGACTCAATGAAAATATAAAATACAGACTCGAAAACACACTGAGAACCGGAGACTGAGCTGTCGTCTGTCTTGAACGGAATGCAGAAGTCGTGTGTCGTATTGAATTAATACAGACATTATTTAGTCAATGTAGTCAATATTTGGTTGACTGTGACTTTGTGTCAACAATATTATCCATAAGAACAAATAAAGCATGTTAAAAGAAATTAAGGTTGTGTTTGGTTCATTGTAATGTAATCGTAATCGTAATGGAATTGGATTTGTAATGTAATTGAGTTTGTAATGTAATGGAATTACAATTACATTACTATGTTTGGTTGAAACATGTAATCAAACCATGTAATGTAATGTCAATTGCATTCATATGTTTGGTTTACCATGTAACGTAATTAAGTTTCTAATTTAATATTTTTTAAAATACAACATAAAATTAAAAAAGTGGATCACTAAATTTTTTTAAAAATTTAAAAAGAAAAAAAATAAAAATAAATAATAAATAAGGGGGAAATGGTTTGTTTTTTGCTAAAAAAAGACCAAAAACAAAAAAAAAACGACAAAAAACAAAAAATTCAAAAAATGACAAACGAACAAAACAGAAGGAAAAAAACCAAAAATGAAAAATCGATAAAAAAGAAAAGCGACAAAAAAATCAAAATGTGAAAACCATAAAAAGTGACCAATAATGATAAAAAATGACTAAAAACAAAAAAAATGACAAAAAACAACAATAAATGAAAGGAAAAAAAAAGACCAAAAACGACCAAAAACGACCAAAAACAAAAAAATGACAAAAATGAACAAAAAAGGCCAAAAATGACACACACAAAAAATGACAAAAAAAACGATAAAAAAGAGCAAAGAAATAAAAAACGATAAAAAGGAACAGAAATGACAAAAAACGAAAATACGAAAAAAGACCAAAAACAAGAGGGAATTAAAACGAGCAAAAAAACGACAAAAAGATTAAAACGTGCAAAATCGACAAAAAAGAACCCAAAAAAAGCAAAAAAGGATAATAAAAGAAGCGACAAAAAACGTGCAAAATCGACCGAAAACGATAGAAGATAAAAACGTGAAAAATAGTGAAAAAAGTACAAGATCGACAAAAATCGATAAATAACATACAGAAATGGCAAAAAATGTGCAAAATCGACAAAAAAAGGATAAAAAAAGTTAAAAAAATTGACCAAAAAACGATATAAAAAAAGTGTGCAAAAGGCAAAAGACGTGCAAATAAAAGCAAAACCAATTAAAAAAGTGCAAAACCGACAAAAAATGTACAAAATCGACAAAAATATTTAAAAGTGCACATGCGACAAAAAATGGCCAAGAATGTGCAAAAACGACCAAAAATCGAAAAAAAAAGGCCTAAAATGAGGAAAAACGACAAAAAAAAAACAAAACGAACAAAAATGACAAAAAACAAACACAAAATCGACAAAAAATATTTAAAAAGTGCAAAAGCGACAAAAAAATGGCCAAGAACGTGCAAAAACGACAACAAATCGAAAAAACGGCCCAAAACGAGCAAAAACGAAAAAAAAAACAAAAAACGAACAAAAATGACAAAAAATAAACAAAAACGACAAAAAAAACAAAAACTAAACAAAAGAGGCAAAAAACGAACAAAAAAGACAGAAAAAAGGGCAAAAAACAACAAAAAAAAGGACAAAAAACGACAAAAAACAAACAAAAACAACCAAAAAACGAACAAAAATGACAGAAAACGAACAAAAATGACAAAACACGGACAAAAACAAAAAAAAAAAAAAAAAAGGACAAAATGACCAAAAAAACAAAAACGAACAAAATGTTAAAAAACGACCAAAAACGACAAAAAAACAAACAAAAACAACAAAAAATGACCAAAAACGAACAAAAATGACAAAAAACGACCAAAAACGACCAAAAACGAAAAAAAAACAAAAAAAACAAGAAAAAATGACCAAAAACGAACAAAAAGACCAAACTATAGCATATCAACCTTTCGCTTAAGTTGTAATGTAATTGCGATTACGTAGGTTTTATGATGTAATTGAGTTTAGAAGAAACTGATGTAATGTAATCAAACTTGTAATCGCGATTACATTACATCTAAATTTTTTTGTCCAACCAAACACCCGAGTTAGATTGACAACGTAATGCCAATTACATTACGTTGTCCAATCCTGCAAACCAAACGGGCCCTAAGTGTTTTCGCATCAGCCGCACTATGGAACTCCAGACAGGGAATACAACATCAAAATGTGAAATCATTTCATCCAGATTTTTTTCCTATGGTGCATCAACACAGAGAGCTGTGAGAAACACTGAGAATGGAGGCAACAAGTGCCGAATAGGTAAAGAAACCTTTGGAAGCAATCTTGTGTGGTTCACAAATTCAAGAAGGATGTCATTGAGATATACAAATGTTTATAGCCTATTTTTCAACAAGATATAACTCCTTAGATGACTTTCAACAGTTTTCCTTCACCGAAAATTGTTGCCGTACAATGTAGAACCAAAAGATTATGACAACGCTAAATAATCAAACACAATGGCATGATTGCATAGTTTGATGGTTTAACAAATTATAGTTGTAGTATACGACAGTTAACGTACATAAATAATAAAAATTGGACAGGGTAGTCGACGTCCAAATTTAACTATCATCAAGGTATCAAATTTAGATTTTTAGACTAAGAGTCTACTAATCATGGGAATCATAAAAATCAATTGATATGATTCGGAGCAACAATAAAAGATATGTAGGACCAGAAAGAAGTACATCATCACCTGTTCAAAATAAGTACATCACAGGGACCTATATATGAATGACCAGAAGTTTTAGAATAGTATTATGCAGCTTAAGTTAATCCTAAAATAAGAATTTGAAACAAAAAAGCTTGGCAAAACTATTTTGAGCATCTTTCTCGTGCTCCGTAGCCGACCAATTATGATGGGAGAATAAGGCTTGGATGATGATGATTCATTGGAACATTTCTTAACAAAGCTCCACCATTTGGTCTAGGTACAAAGAATGACTCCACAAATAATATGGAAATTGAGTGAAAATATTAGTGATTTTTATTGATAAGAGTCAGGAGGATTGTTCACAATGAGTGATCTTAAGATGCCGATGGTGTGAAGTTTGAAACCTAATACTTTTTAGCACTCTCTCTCTCTCAATTCTAAACCAAAGCTAAGAAATTGAATAAAAAGACATGACAGATATTTATGCAAATCAAACCATAAAATTCAATTTGAATCTAATAGGTCTCTGATTTGAAGGGAGTCATGGTCATGTTTCATTATTCTTGGGCTCTAAATATGAAACCATGATAAGTCAGACCCCACCTAACAAAATGCCACAAACGAAGCCCAAGATATTAGCAAAACGCAAAACACAAATACAGAAAAGAAATGATGCAAAGGCAGAAATGTAAAGACAAGCATGGTACCAATGTGTTGAGGAGGCAGAAAAGACATGAGAGTAAAACTAGCTATCATGCATATAAGAAGAAGGTTTACTCACTGCTTATTGGACACCAAAGAGCAGGTTTGTTTGTAAATTTTGTTTCTTATGCTTGCACGGTGCTTCAGCAGGAAACGTGAGTCAGAAGAAGGCAAACCTGTACCCCCATGATGCTGAGACATCTACAGGTCCCAACATTTGCGAATCGACATGAAACTGCTGTCAAGTTTGTGATTGCCGAAGGAATGCTAGAAAGCACTAGATATCCATGGCTACTCAAAGTGCACCAGTTTTTTTTCCATACACATTAAGACTGAGTTTCTGTAATGATGATGATACAATTGTGTTTTGCTCAAGCATTAGTGTTAGTTACATCAAAATATAATACATGTGTACGATCTAGTTAGACACTAATTATGATTCGACATGTTGAAACTCCCAAGTAGGATCCTCGAGATGATGAGAGCAGTTGCATGGGCTTATTTTCATTGGCGATGTCCATCAGGTAGTGTGACAACCTTGTGGAATGGAACATTCCTCTGAGGTATATAGAGATCCATCTAGCTTCTTCGTCGTCCTCGAGGACATATCTTATGGCCAACATAAAAAAGAAAGAATATCAATTACCACAGGTAGGCTGAACTAGAAATTTGAAAATGAATAAGACCTTACTACAAAACTGGAAACAAATTAAGAGCATATCAAAAGCTGCATTAGTAATAGTACCGAAGAAAATAAAGTTTCCACCGCTCGATACATTTTATATAGAGAGCATATCTTCTTCGTCGTTCTTATGTTGTCATAAACCTTTGTGTATATTCTAAGATTGTGGGTTGGCTATGTGGGTTAGGTTAGGTTAGGTATGTGTTTTATACCTAGCCTTTGTGTATATTCTAATATTGCGGGTTGGCTATGTGGGTTAGGTTAGGTTAGGTATGTGTTTTATACCTAGCCTTTGTGCATATTCTAAGATTGTGGGTTGGCTATGTGGTTGGAGGCCTTGGGCAGTGCCATCAAGCTTGGCACAATTTCCTCGCAACACCAACTACATGCACGAGTTTGTAGTTTGTGGCATATGCTACCAACCTCTTGTGCATTTGGAGGGACAAGAATAGGGGGCACACGCGCGCGGACGGACTTAGGAGGTTGTGGCGTTGATGTTTGGGACTGCGACTGGGATTCAAGACCACATACACGTCGTGCTCTCGAAATCATCTTTTTAGATAAATTGCTACCATTTTAGCTGCACATCAAATGCAAAATGTGTGTTCGGCAACAAAGGGTTCTTTTGATCTTAGGGGATTTGTTAAAGGTCTGCATGGCAATTGTAGGGGTTGCGGTTTTGAGGTATTTTTACAATACCAGTTATGAGGGGTCCAGTTTTGAATGGTTTTTAAGTAGTGGCTTTTAAAGCAGTCCAATCCATGCTTGGTAATTCACTAACGAACGGTTCTGGAAGTTTTTTACACGAATAAATTGAATAGGGAAGAATATCAGTAGTTATAATTATATATATTTTTGTGAGGATATAGATGGAATAAAAAAATAGCCGCTCAAACCCCACCGATTTGGGCTGTTTATAAAGCCACCCAAAAATACAATACACCAATTTTGGGGACTTTTTGAGCAGATCAAAACCAGTGCCTCAAAAAAATTAACATGCAGGAATTTTCATAAACGGTCGTTCAAAAACACCCCAAAACCGATGAAAACACTATTAACAAGCAGACTAAGGGTTTGCTAAGGAGGTCATTAACGGAATATATATATATATATATATATATATATATATATATATATATATATATATATATATATTTTAACGGAATATATATATATATATATATATATATATATATATATATATATATATAGCCAAATAAAAAAGATGGTTCCCTCGCGACTGAGCGCTGGCGACTCGGGAGAAAACCTAGGGCTTCCGCGCGGGCCGTCCCCGCGGCCACCGGACCCCCTGGCCGGCGGGGTTCGTGCATCGGCGAAGAAGGGTAGCCCTCCCCCCGGCGTTGGGGGGATCACGATCGGGGGGGTCGGGCAGACCCCCCGACGCCGGCAACGGAGCGGAACCGCCCCCAGATGGTGGGGGGTGGAACGGAAGAACAGGGGGTCGGGTGGACCCCCCTAGGTGGTCGACGATCCCCCAGGCAGAGGGGGAGGGGGCGGGTTCTTCGAAAGGAGGGCCGGGTGTCCTCCACGCGGTGACGGGGGGTCGGATTGTTGCGGGGTGGTCCCATTGATCCGAAATTTAAATTTGGTGCCGGTTCAGGATCGCTGGGGAGCCAATCGGAGGAGGGTGGCTGGACGACGGTTACGCGGCGTCGCGTGGTGAAGTCCGGGGGGAAGACGGGAGGCGGACAGGTTCAGGTCAGGGTGCGCCCTCCTGATAGCCGTCCGAACGGGTCAGGGTCTCGGCCATCTGGCCGGGGTCAGGGGATGCCTACTGGGAGAACGGTGGGTTGGCGACCTAAGGCGACGGCGGCGGACAAGGGGAAGAGTAAGGTGGTGGATCTGGATGTGCAGGAATCTGGGAATTTGCGTCCGGTGATTGGCCCGAGGCCTCTTGGGACCCCCCTTCGGCCTGCTGGACGGTCCTGGGCTGAGATCTGTAAACCTGTGGGGCTGAAAACCCCCACTTCGATGGAGTACATCCCACCGATCAAGGCAGGGAGGGGTTTCCGGGCCTCGTTTCCTGCGGAGGAGATCCAGAAGGTGACGGCATACTGGGAGAATACCCTCGTCCTTTATGTCTTGGACAACAAGCCTTTCTACGGGCAGATCCGGGGCTATGCTGCGCGTGTCTGGCAGCCTAAGGGGAGTATGGAGTTCTTTGCCCGCGAGAACGGCTTCTATTATGTGAAGTTCGGACTGGCGGAGGATGTTGCTAGGATCCTCCAAGACGGCCCATGGACGTTCGACGGCCGACTGATCATTCTCAAGGAGTGGACCCCGGAGCTGCGTTGTGAGAGAGAAGTTCTGAATGCCATCCCAGTATGGATTCGATTCTCTGAGTTCCTGGTCCGGTTCTGGAGCATACCTTTGCTGATGTGGCTGGCCAGCTTGGTGGGTACCCCGATCAAGGCAGATGAAGCAACCGCTTTTCGGACGCGGTTGATGTACGCTAGGATCTTTGTGGAGATTCGGGCAGGTGGGAGCTCCCAAAGATGGTGGAATATGAGATTCCTTCTGGAGAGGTGCTCACCCAGAAGGTGGAGTATGAGTGGGTTCCACCTACCTGCTCACGATGCTCCTGCTTCGGACACCTGGCCAGTGCATGTTCGGAGGTTGGACCTCCGGTGGAGCCTATTATCTCTCCGAGTACGGCTCCAGAAGCCCCTTGCCATATGGATTTCCGAGATGATAGCGGAGAGGTCTTGGAAGGGGAGGATACTCATCCTGTGAGTGATGGTGGTTTGAGCCTCGTTGTATCTACTCAGCTTGCTTCCGCGGACGGGGCAAAGTCCACTTGCCAGGGGCTGAGTAGTATAGTTACTAGAGGCATGGTAGCGTCGGAGATTGAGGCACGAGGGGAGGGCGGATCATCTGGAGGGTAGGTCTACTGCAGGAAGAGGCGTGCTGTTGGCCTGTTGAGAGATGGCCCTTCCACGGTGGTAGAACATACTACAGACAGAGAGGAGGCGGTATGTGTTGACAACCCTGCCTGGGCGTTGGTTCTATCTCAGGTCGCACCCCAACAGACGGCTCCTACTGGGATGGAGGAGGATTCGTTAGCGACGATTGTGGCACCTGCCCCAGGTGCCGAACCGAGAGATTTCACTGGGGACCCCACCTCTCATTAAGTAATGGCCATTATCGCCTGGAATGTGAGGGAGGCGTGTTCGCTAGGAAGGTGGAGAGAGATTTACGGGGTGCTCCACAGAGAGAAATGTGACATCTCTGTTATTTTAGAATCTAAAATCAAAGGTGAGAAGACCCTTACTCGACGGACTCCTTCTCATTGGGCCCAACTGCACAACCTGGCTCTCTGTGACATGGCCAGGATTTGGGTTCGCTGGAGCTTGAAGAGTTGGGATGGTGACTTGATATTGATGATGGAGCAGTTGATTGCCATCTCCTTCATGAACAAGGGTGGCTTCCGGTTCTTGCTGGGGGCTGTCTACGGGCTCAATAATAGAAGGAGACGGGAGTCCTTATGGAGCGATATCTCCCGTGTTTCATCTGTGGCTGACTCATCGTGCCTTCCTCTTCTCTTTATCGGGGACTTCAATGCTCTTCTGTACCAAGGGGAGAAGCTGGGAGGTCGCCCGATCCCAAACTCTATCATTTATGATTTTCAGAGATGCCTCCTGCTTGCGGGGCTTCGGGGATTGACTCGCTCAGGGTTCATCTGGACTTGGCACAACAAAGCTTCCTATAACAGGGTTGCTTGTCAGCTTGATCGAGCTCTGGGCAATGGGGAGTGGTTCCGTCACTTCTCCAACACTTCGGCTGAGGGTCTGGCAGCTGGGACGAGCGATCATTCCCCAATCCGAGTTGGCTTTACGACTCGGTCTTTTGGGAAGTCTCGCCCGTTCAGGTATAACAACAGTTGGTATCTCTCAGAGGGCTACCTGGAGGCTGTCACGGAGGGGCTTACTAGCGGGCAAGAGGGGACGGCCCAATTCTGCTTGGTTCGTCGTCTAAAGGCCGCGAAGAGAGCCCTCAGGAGTTGGGTGAAGGGGTTTTCCAAGTCCACCTTAGAGGATAAGGAGGTGGAGTTGCGGACCTTGCAGCAGGATATGCAAGATGACATGCTGAATGGGGACCTGGCGGCTAGAGAGAAGGAACTGATCGGGGAAGTCAACATCCTGAGGCTGCAGAAGGAGATTAGCTCGGCCCAGCGAGCCAAATGTTCCTAGCTGAAGGATGGTGACCGTTGCTCCAAGTTCTTTTATGATGTTATCCGGACCAGACAGAATAGGAATCACATCTCCCAGCTGCTTGATGCGGATGGCACTCTGGTGGAGACACCGACTGAGATTCAGGACGAGACTGTCGGGTACTACTCTGAGTTATATTTCCAGACTGACTACCTTTTCGTGTTTCCAGAGGTTGTTACGAAGAGATTGGTGACCCCATATGGAAATAGCATTCTTCTTGCCCCTGTAACATTGGAGGAGGTGGAATCTATTATCAAGGCGGCGGATTCCAACAAAGCTCCTGGTCCGGATGGCTTCAGCAGTGGTTTCTTCAAACGCCATTGGGACATTCTGAAGCATCAGGTCGTGGAGGTGGTCCAGGAATTTTTCACCAAAGGAAAGCTTCTGAAAGAGCTTAATCATACTTTCCTGACTTTAGTGCCGAAGAAGGAGGGAGCGACAGCTTTGGCGGATTTCAGACCTATTGCGTGCTGTAATTATCTTTATAAGATAATTACGCACCTTATGTGCCGGCGGATGGAGGGGATCATGCAGGACTTAGTATCTCCGAATCAGGCTGCGTTCATCAAGGGGAGGTCGATCGCAGAGCACAGCCTTCTGGCCCATGAGATGGTGAGGGGATTCAGCAGACCCGGTGGGAAGAAGGCCCGTGTAAAACTGGACCTGAGGAAGGCATATGACATGGTCAATCATGACTTCCTCTGTCATCTGATGTCTGCCATGGATTTCGCGGATCACTGGGTTGAGCTGATCCGGGAGTGCATTACGTCCCTTACCTTCTCAGTTCTCATCCAAGGCATTCCTTATGGGTACTTCCAGAGCAACCGTGGGCTTAGACAAGGTGACCCATTGTCCCCTTACCTGTTCACGCTAGTTATGGAGTACTTTACTTGTTTGATAGATCTGGCTGTGCACCGGAGACGGCTGGTACCCCTGTTTCGGAGGATGGTTCCCCCAGTTACTCACCTTATTTGTGCTGATGACCTGCTAGTCTTCATCCAGCCTTCGACGGAGGGATTACAGACGCTTGCGACTATTATGAAAGACTTGAAGTCCTTTTCGGGTCTCCAGATGAACATGAATAAGAGTAGGGTCTACTTCAGCTCCCTGTGCACCCGGAAGGAGGAGCGGGCTGATGAACTGGGTATCGCAAGGAGTGATCTTCCGGTGCGATACCTAGGAGTGCCTCTCACAGTCAATTATACACGGGATCAGGATTGCAATAGTCTGGTGGAGTATGTCCAGAGGCGAGTAGAGGGTTGGCAAGCAGCAGGTCTGTCATTTGGCGATCGCATCGAGTTGGTCAGATCGGTGATCTCAGCTGTGGCCTATTTTTGGCTGCAGTCTATCCTCTTACCTGTGGCCACTATCCAGTGTGTGGAGCTGCTATGTGCCGATTTAATCTGGAGGGGAGGTATGCATGCGATATCCTGGGACCAGCTCTGTCGTCCCAGGAAGGAGGGAGGAGTGGGGCTCTGACCGTTGCTGGAGATCATGGAGGCCTCTGCGCTTAAGCTGGCCTGGAGATTTATCAGCGGGAGATCTCTCTGGACGGACTGGATGCACAGTAGATACGTGAAGCATGGTAGTTTCTGGACGTGCGCTTCTGACAACAACCACTCAGTCACGTTCAAGACTATCTTGAGACACAGGGGGGTGCTCAAGTCTGCTATCCGGAGGGTCATGAAGGACGGGTCAGACACGGATCTCTGACGGGATCCTTGGATAGATCGGCGTTCGCTGTTGGACATTAGAGGAGCCCCGACTCATCAGGAGGACATGCGGGGTCTGACATGCAGGCACATCATACGTGATGGAGAGTGGCAACCGGATTCGTATCGGTTCACTGAGGAGCTGGATGGGAGCATTTTATCTATTACCATTGACCCGACGTTGCCTGCGGATCGGTAGATTTGGGAGCCGATTGGAGTTTCTACCGGGACTAGGGAGTTCCAATTCCGTAGCTGCTATAACCTGATCTGGCGAGCTTATCCGTTGAGTTCCGATTACGAGTTCGTGTGGTGCAAGGGTCTGGCCAGGAAGATGCAGTTGTGTGTCTACAAGCTTCTACTGGGCCGCCTCTTGACCATAGATCGCCTGAGTTTGTTTGGAGTGCCGGTTCCGGATCCCACATGTGTGCTTTACGGATTGGAGCCTGAATCTATAAAGCATATCTTCTTCGAGTGCACTCTGGCATGGCAGATCTGGTCAGAGCAGAGTCGTTTATTGGGAGTGTGCGCCTCCGGGAAAGGTGTGGGGGACATCATCACGGAGAACCGAGATAGCAGGGTTAGAGGGAAGAACTGGTTCCGAACAGCCAGAGTTCGTCTGGCTGCTGCGGTTTGGCATGTATGGCGGGAGCGAAACCGTCGGATCTTTGAGGGGCTAGTCACCCCCCCCCCCCCCCCCAGTTGGCATTCTCCATAACATCGAGTTTGATGTTAATTTTATGGAGAATTGATGAGAGTTGAGTGGGAGTCCCACTCTGTTTGTATGTTGTAAGATTATGGCTTTTTATTTGGAATAAAAGTCACCTTATTTCCAAAATATATATATATATATATATATATATATATATATATATATATATATATATATATATATATATATATATATATATATATATATATATATTAATATATATATATAGAGAGAGAGAGATTAAATATATATATATATATATATATATATATATATATAGAGAGAGAGAGAGAGAGAGAGTGTAAAAAAGAGAGAGTTATAATAAACTATCTGTTCTTCTTTCATACGTGTAATAATAAATAAATAACTGTGGGGTAACTGGAAGGCAAAAAGAGAGCCAACCAAATGACTGCAAAGAAAAATAAATTGGTTGTAGAGTCCGACGGACCCCAACATTTTTACTAAGACTTAAGTGCAGATAAAACCAATTTAACCAAATATCCTGATAAACAAATGGAACCGCAAGATCCCTACAAATGTAGATGGTCTGTATTAATATAACTAACCTCATATACAAGAAGAATAAGTGTAGACATTTTGGAGTTTAACAAAATATCAAACTGAAGGTTATTTACCCCCAGTGGAGAAAGAATGACATGTTGAAGTTCATGTTATGTGAGTTTCATCAACTATCTCAAATTTGCTTGTTAGTTTTTCAATTAGCAGATAGTTCTGCGAAGACAGAACTATAGGGTCTTTGACACGAAACCCTTGCCATCTGAATATATAAAGAAATATAAGAGGCTATATATGTTTTTCCATTTAAGAATTCAACGGTACTTCCTGCAGGGAGACCCAACAAACAATAATAAATATTAGGAAAATATATATATATACGCACAAAAATGGTATTTCTATGTTGGGCTATCAAGGTACAAGTACTTGGGCATCATTACAGTGCGAGTTTGCCCAAACGCACTATGGGTTGTGCTAATGTGTCCCAACATATTTGAACCCAGAAAAAATCACTTTACAGGAGTAATTCAAGAAAGAAATGACAAGAGTTATACATGGAAATAACTTCTATTCTTTCAGGTTATAACCTTGTTTCGAGTTAACAGATGAATTGCATTGTACTAGTTATAAAGATGATCCTCCCATCAAATTTGTTAGACGGTGCAAATCAAGCCCCCGTTTAAGGCAGTCATGATAATTATGATTGTAGAAATTTTCTACAGTCCATGAAGTATTCAGGACTAGAGAAATTTGCTACGATCCTGACAAATACAAGACTGTAATATAAATACGATTTAGGCAGAGTACTCCTGAGAGTGTTTATCTGCTTTCTAAAAGGGTGTGGCACTTATTTGTAACCAATCCAATGTATATATAACCAATCAATAATGTAAGTTAAAAGGAAACATCAAATTAAATCAATTGAATAAGTGAACTGTTAAATATAATAGAACAATAAGTTTAATCAAGAAATCTTACCAAGTAATTGTGGTGAATATTGAATAGTCCCATTAGATGACATGTCGAGATCAGATGGTATACAACCCCTTTCAAGTGAGAAACTTTATATGACCTCCACGTTGGTGTTTACCCAGAAATTTTATGTATCAATGATGATATCGATGAGTCGATGTCAATCTCATTACTCTTTGCACAATGTTGAGAAAAATTAGGAAGCATTTTCATATAATGATGACACTGTCCATCCTTTGAGAGTAGATCCATTATGGATGATGCAGTAGATGCCTCAGGGATAAATTTTCTTTTATCCATTTCTGAAAGAAACCCCATAGCTCTGGTTACTTCACCATTCTCCAACAACCCCTTAACAATAGCATTAAGCATACCAGAATCTGAAGAGTAACCATATTTCTTCATTGACAAAAACAACTCATCAAATTCATCCAACAACCCTTCTTTAATAAGGCCTTTCATCATTATGGTGTATGTTAGAACATTTGGTAGCACTTCGTCATTTGCAAGAATAGAGTTAAAGAGATCCCTTGCTGCATTAACTTTACCAGCTTGAAACATTCCTTGAATTAAAATATTGAAGGTCCTAGCTTCCTTCTGACATGATATGGTGCTGAACAGATTCATGGCCCCATCAATGTCGTGATTTTTACAAAGTCCATGTAATATTATATGATAGGTTTGGAGTTCTAGGGAAGTTCCAGAAGCAATCATTTATCTTGTATTTCTTTTGCGTCGGCAACTCTTCCAGCTTGGTATAATCCATCTAACATAATATTGTAAGTATCACGTGTTTGTTGCAATCCCTTACAAGGCATATCATCAAAAAGGTGTCTAGCTCTATCAACCTTTCCACACATACAAAAGCCATTGATCAAGATTTGGTAAGCAACTGTATCTGGTTTATGACCTCGTGAAAGCATTAGCTCAAAAACTTTAAATGCTTTACTTGTTTTATGTATCAGGCAATATCCATTCATTAAGGTATTGTATGTTACTACATTGGTCTCCAAACCTCTTTGAATCATCACATCTAATAATTTATAACCTTTTTCGACCTTTCCTTCTTTACACAGAGCATCAATTATCGTGTTGAATGTCACAACATCAAGTTCAATCCCTTGATCCTTCATTTCCTCGAGCAATCTAGAAGTTGCTTCCCATTTTCCTAATTTTAGAAGTCCATCAATCAAAGTGTTATATGTGATAATATCAGGAGAGAGGCCTTGAGTTACCATTTGACGGAAGATATCTTCAGCTTCCACCACATTTTTGATCTTACAAAGTCCATCAATCAAAGTGTTATAAGTGATAACATCAGGAGAGAGACCTTGAGTTACCATTTGACGGAAGAGGTCTCCAACTTCCACCACTTTTCCAATTTTGTAAAGTCCATCAATGAAAGTGTTATAAGTGATAATATCAGGAGAGAGACCTTGAGTTACCATTTGGCGAAAGAGATCTTCAGCTTCCTCTACCTTTCCGATCTTGCAAAGTCCATCAATCAAAGTGTTATAAGTGATAATATCAGGAGAGAGACCTTGAGTTACCATTTGACGGAAGAGGACTCCAGCTTCCACCACTTTTCCAATTTTGCAAAGTCCATCAATCAAAGTGTTATAAGTAATATTATCAGGAGAGAGACCTTGAGTTACCATTTGACGGAAGAGAACTTCAGCTTCCTCCACCTTTCCGATCTTCCAAAGTCCATCAATCAAAGTGTTATAAGTGATAATATCAGGAGAGAGACATTGGGTCACCATTTGACGGAAGAGGACTCCAGCTTCCACCACTTTCCAAATTTTGCAAAGTCCATCAATCAAAGTGCTATAAGTGATAATATTAGAAGAGAGACCTTGGCTTCCCATTTGACGAAAGAGGTCCTCAGCATCCTCCACATTTCCGATCGTGCAAAGTCCATCAATCAAAGTGTTATAAGTGATAATATCAGGAGAGAGACCTTGGGTTCCCATTTGACGGAAGAGGTCTTCAGCATCGTCCACTTTTCCCATTTTGCAAAGTCCATCAATCAAAGTGTTATATGTGATAATATCCGGAGAGAGACCTTGAGTTACCATTTGACGAAAGAGGTCTTCAGCTTTCTCCACATTTCTGATTTTGCAAAGTCCATCTAATAAAATATTGTAAGTAAAAGTGTTCGGCTGCACTCCTTCTTGTCGTATTTTCTTGAACACATCCATAGTCTCATCTACCTTATGGTTGTTACTGTACCCATCAATCAAAATAGTGTAACTACGGACGTCGTGCCTTAGACCCTCATGAGACATAGAACTAAGTAACTCATCCACCTTCTCGTGTTAGAAATTTTAATTGTACCCTGTCGATTCATGAGATGAAGAATATAATAAAATTGTGGAAACGTACCTGAATCCATTGCTAGACTTGATGTATCTTGAAGCGAACGTCTCTTTATTGGGGTTTGATCTTCCAACCCGCTACAGCCCTTAATAACAAAGATGAAATCTTTGTTCCTCTCTTTGTTGATGGGGATACAGAAGAGAATAGAGAAACCCTCTCTTTGATGGCCGTATGAGTTGGGGACCATAACCCTAATGAATACACATATTTATATATGTGTTGATATTTCTAATTTGGCCCCTCATCAAATTAGAATTATCTCCGGTATCTACACATTAATTCCATGACAATTATACCCTTAAGCCAATTTCCAAATAGACCACTTTAATTTGGCTTAATTATTTAGATAGCCCAAACACAATTAATTTTACATGTGTGGCCCCTTAATTATTGAATAATTCCAACAATCTTCCACTGGGACACATATGTAACCTTATAATTGTGTTAACCTTAGTGAGCTCATAAATTGCTATATTAATCCTTAGGGTATATCCGGACAATATCGTCCATTAACCATATCAACATAGGATCAAAGCGGCCTTCATCACATATAGCGTAACTAAACCATCAATGGTCACATATACCAAGATAGTTAAACGACATAGATCAATCATTGTAGCACCCAGTTTCCCAAATGAGGGTAATTTTAAAATTTTGTGTTTATAATTATTTTAATAATGATATTTAATTCATGATATGATTTTGCTGATTTTAAATCATTTTAAAATTATTTAAATCAATGACTTGTGGTTTTGACGTTTTGCTAGTGAAACCCTAGAGACTGTTTGACCTAGAGCCTAACCATGTGATTATGATATTTTAATATCATTTTTGGCCTAAGGATATTTTTTGCATTTGACCTCTTTGAATTATTTTGATATTATTTTATTATTTATGATATTGTTTTGGGGTTATTTGAGTCGGGTTCGAATTTCAACTCAATCCGACTTGAAACGGGGACCCGGGGGTAGTTTGACTCTAGTGGGACCCACACACTAGTTAGGCATAGCCCACATGATATTAATTTTAGTCCACATGATAGAAATATTTTAGTTAGAGGTTAGACTAATTATTATGGATAAGGTTAGTGTGATTAGAGACTTTAGAATGACTAATTTAGCCCCAACCAATTAGCCCTTTCCTAATACTCATAGAATAGGTTAGTAGGGGCTTTTGGACTTTTCCTAATAGGACAAAACCACCTTTATGGCCAGCCACAATAAGGATAGGGTTGAGCCTCCCATTTGTCATTATCCATCTATTTTTCTCTCTCTTGTTCTTCCCCAAATTCCTAGAGAGCAATCCCTAGCAATTTCTCCACCAAATCCTTCCATTTCACCACCAAATCTTCTTATTTCCTTCTCCATTCTAGCCAAGGAGGAAGCTACCCAAGTTTGGGAGGATTCGGAGCTCGTTCGTGTCCTTTTGGAATCTCTACGTGTCGGTGTCGCTCCGGGAAGGTTTTTCTTCGATTCGATCTACCGGAAGGTATAAATCCCTTCTCCTTTTCATTTCCTCATGCATATAGGTCTATTTTGAACCCATAGGAATGACCCCCATGGTTGTATCTCCATTTGTGTCCATTTTGTGTCCATTTGGAGGTCATAGGAGTGTCCTTTGTGTTGTGGATGTGTTCATGTTACATATATAGATTTATATATATATATATTGTAATGAGAGTGTATCTATATTTATATATGTAATAAATGGTTCATGATGATTATATAATCAAGTTTGTGAGTGTGGTTCCTCATATTATTATTGCTATTATTGCTGTGGATAATTAGGATATATATTGTGTATTCTTTTGGCTCAAACTATATAAATCCGTCATGATTTTTATCCACGTTTTTAATTTCAGTCCTAACTTAGAAATGTCATAACTTCTAGCTCAAAGCTCGATTTAATCTCCCGTTTTTTTAAAAGAAGCGTATTGAAGTTAGCTTTCCAAAAACATATATTAATAGGCCTAATTCTTTCTGTAACTTTCTGGAGAATTATTTGAGTGTCAGCTGTACGAAAGACAAACGCGTTCTCGGTGTTTTCGTGATTTCGGGAGTTTCCGGAAACGAAAATGCGATCCGTTTGAAGTTTCGGAAAGCTAACACATAGATCTATAACATAGTTTAATCCTAAATTTTAATTCATGCTGAGATGGTACAGTATTGATTATTAGTAGGAGTTATTATTCGGCATATGCATTTTGTGCACCCTTGTGTGTAATATAATATTCTATTTAATTTTAACCCATGTTAATGTATATACATTATGTAATTAAATAGAAAATGCAAGCATGAGTAAATGGTTAAATAAATAATGTATGAGGTGATAATGTAAGCATGTATAAGTATGGCTTGTAATGAATATGTAGGTTCCATAGTGTGTAATGTATGGTACATATAGTAGTGCAAGAGAATAAATAAATGATAAATGAATGAAAGCATGAATGTAATGTAATAATAGATGTAATGTATGAAATATACAAGTTAATGAGATGTAATATTCTATGTTAACACAAATCCTATATTACCTCATGTACCCCCTTACACTATGTTGACACTATCACACTTGACACATTGTTCACTTACACTTTGACACTCTTTGATATGTATACACTATGTATGCCCATTTAACCCTCACTTGCCCCTTTGCCATGTTCACATACACACACATAGCCTCTTAAATAAGTATTTATGAATATAGTTAACTTAGCTATGTATGTATATTATATATATGTTAGCATATTGTGTTGTAATATATAAGTTTATATAACCATTTAAAATGCCATGATTATAGACCTAATGTTGAATACCAATATATGCATGTGTATATATGTGTAGACATATATAGTTTAAAGTAATAGATTACCTAGTGTATATCTAATATAAATTCTTGCCTATTTGAGTATTAAATAATTGCATGCTATATAGAGTTGGGTGTATGTTGGCTTGTATAGCCTTGTATTGATGTGTGCTTGCTAGGATAAGTCTTGGTTAGGCCTAGTAAGACTTGCTGGGTTAGGACATGACCTAGTTTGACCTAGTTTGACTAGTGCAGTTGACCAGAGTTGACCAAGGGTTGACTTTGGCCTAATTTGACCTAGATTCATGTAGAATGCATTGTAGTGCTTTATATTACCCTTCTGGACATGTTGTGACTTGTGCTGTTCTAATTAGAAGCCAGACACCTCTCCTCGGATAGTATCTTTACCTTGGACATTCAGATATCAGGCGAGTACATTCTCTGATCATTTCATATCCTGCTTAGAATTATATTTCTGCTTTAGATTACTATACTTGATGCTGTCATGACATTATCACAGATTAGTACTATATGGATCTTCTCATGCGATGTTATCCCCCTCGGGAGCATCGGATACATTGTGTCATGTGCGTTTCACTTTCATCATGTACTCCTGTGCTTCCATTTTACATGTGCACTCCTGTGAATCTTGTACTCTCATGTTCACGGAGCCCCCATGTATACTATCATGTGCACCCTATATGGGCCCCATGTGATATCCTGTGCAATAACATAACATGTTTAGATCCTTGTGTATTGATTGGGGATACGGGAGAGTGCTAGTAGTTGTATGAATAATTCCATTGTAGTGTAGATCCTGTGCACCTCGATATCCTGTGCAAATCTGTCCTGTTCACATGTGCTATCTCGTACTCTGACTCACTAGCCACTGTTAGTTCTCTATTTATAGTAGATATTTCTGTTACAGTTCTCTCTCTTGTTTAAATACTGTATTTCTTCAGATCTTGTATTTTACTCTACTGTATGATTATATTTTCTAACCTGCTATGATCTGTTGAGATGTACTGTACTCGTTCCTGTCCTGACTGGACCTGTTGATAAATTTTACAGATAGCCTGGAGGTTGCCTGCTAGCCTAGAGGAGACAGTAGAGGTTGCATAGATAGCTAGGATTTTTGCTTATAGTTTATTTTCAGTCATCTTGAGTTGTATTTATGGATTACTGTATTTGGGTTTTGAGATGTATTCTGAGTTTGTATCTTAGACACTTAGACTTCTATCTGTTGTATCTCTTTTTGATTTCATGTTTTATCTATCTTCCTTTATGCTCTACCTTAGATGTGATTGAGCTTACATTCTGCTATGTCACCCCCATTCGGGGAGTATAAACTGTTTAGTCTTATACTGTTAGATGCATTGAGACCTAGGACAGCGTTCTACCGTCGACACAGCGACGTAGGCTGGGCGTTGTTACGTTCTCGTGCCCTAACTCTAGGGTGCGGGTCGAGACACGTTTTTAGTGGTGGCCCATGCAGGTCAAGTTTGTGTAGTGGTATTCGAACTAGAGTACCACTACAGCCTGCAGTAGGATTAGGATATATTTTTGAAGATACTCAATCACAATTAGGATCCCTTGAGAGATTCCTGGGACGACCCTTGAGAATCTTGTTTAACTCCGATTTGAAAATTCTTTTCTTTTTCCTTGATTTGATTTATCTTTACTTTCTGCTATTGAATTTGATTTTGATGGATTATTATTGAATTTGAGTTTGTATTTATTGATTTTGATGAAGATTGTTGAAATTTGAATCTTGATGTTAGCTATAGCATCCGAGTTTGTAGTTATATGATTTGAAGGATTTTGTTCATTTCTGAATTTTGCTATTCGTTGATAAATTTGATTTTTTTGGTATTCATTGTTGATTTAATTTAATTTTTGGCAAGATGAAATTATATGGACTAGGTCATCTAAGTTATGAAAATCTTGTCTTATATAGTCACATTAGCCAGCATGGTGAGGACATATAGTCTGATTTTGGATATATTTCTCGGGTGTAGAAATTTAAGGTTTTCGCAGCCAAGCTAGCGGCATCACAAAAATGTTAAATACCATGATTCTAGAGGTATGTGCATAAGTCAAGGACTGTGATTATCGTATCCTTGCTCACTAGTATGACGAGGATTTAGAGTACCATGATTTTGGATAGACGCATATGATTATCAGATTGTACCTTAAATGTTTTCGAACATGTTTTTGCTACTTTTGTTTCAGTCATTCAAAAAAAAGAGAAGGAGTTATGTTGTTTTGTTTGTTTTGTTTCTCATTGTTTACTTAGGATGTAGCTTTAGCTATTTTTATAAACCTTGTGTAACTTCTTACAAAAATTTATTTCTTCTTAATACAATAAACCAATGATTTTGCTAGGCCTTATTTTGGATTTGGTATTATAATTCTTGTTTCAAAAAAAATGGGTCCCTCTTTTAAATAGATAAGCAGAACAGATTCTATTATCATTCTTTTTCTGCCAATATTTTTACTACCATCATTCCTTGTCTTATATACCTGTCCTGATTATATCAATTCCCTGTCTCGTATATAATTCTGTCAGCAATACCTTGACAACTCTTGAATCTTCATATCATTTTGCCTGAGAAATGTTAAGGAAGTGACGTAAATTATGTAGCTCAGAGAAGACGTAACTGGTTATTTTATGATGATCTAAAGAAAATCAAATGTGGAGTGTTCCATATGGAAACTTGAGATAGAAATGTGGTAAAGGTCTCGAATAGAATAAAGAGTTGTATACTGCCAATCTGGAAACAATTACATTTAGAGAAATTTTGGGGTTATGAGATAGTTTATAGGTGTATTCAAAACTAATGAGGATATCAGAGGTCAACCTAGTTTTGAGAACTTAGAAAATCTTGGTTATTGATTCTGGGGAAAACTTTTACTCTGAGGCTATGTAGAAGGTTAGTAATGGAAAAGAGAAGTTAATTGTGTTTAATATGGATATTAAACAAGATGTTGCGAGAAAATGACTAGGGATAGAGAGAGCACAAAGTTATGGAAGTTTATATATTGTTGTGAAATATTTTAGGAGAATAATATTCAAGGGTGTATGTCGAAAAAAATACGGAAGTTGATTTTATGATGAAAGATAAGTTTTGTAAGGCCTAGAGATTTAAATTAAATAATACGAGGAGAACAATTTGAACAAGTTCAAGGAATTCGTAAACGGGATTTAGAGGTTTTGGGTCAAATTTAAGACAAGGTGAAAGAACTTGGAAATTTAAATAAATGGTTAATGTTGATTCCTAAATGTGAGGGTTGTGCTTCAAGAGTGATGTTTGGAAATTGGAAATTGCCTACGGTAGTCATGGTAAGGGTTTAAGTAAAGGTTAAATTTTCATATGGAGACTGGTGAGGTAAAGATTTGATTGGCAAGTTATGACCAGATAAACTTAAGAGTATCAGAAGCAGATGACTAACTCGATCTTCATTATTTTTGTGCATTAATTACCACCTCTTGAACTCCCACTTTCTAATTGAGATCCTTGACGTTCCTTATCGTGACTTTGATATTCGGAATGTAATACTAGCTGTTACCCTCCAACAAATCTTATATGCAAGACCTAGACGAGCTCACCTTCGTGTAGGTATATCATATCCCACTAAAACCCGTCTTCTTGTACTCTATTTTCTTGATATGATTTTTTGGTCAACTGGCTAAACTATAACCTCTACCATTATACTAAATTTCTTCTTATTTTAATTAGAAATCCAGCCTTGACTCAATTCTTTCGACCCGACATGTGATGGTGTTCTGCTTGTTTTCTTAGATGCTTAACTTTGTACCTTATCTGATTACTTGACCCGTTGGTTAAGAAACTTGGACTATGTAATTCCTTTCATCATTACCACCCTTATATCTTGTGCTGCTAAATTAGCCTTAGTTTTGCAAGCTTATCTATCTTCGAGCTTGGTCATGACATATTTTATTGGGTGGCCACCCACTAACATATTGTCTTATTAGAACCGGTACATGATGGTCTGATCAACCTATTGCACTTTGGTTCGCTTTTTCATGTATCAATCTACGAGAATGGAGACATAGTTAAACTTGACCCTAGAGTCTCATTCGCGACAGCCTTGACAATTCTCCTTGAAATCTTTTTATCGCCTATGAACCTCGTATTCGTACTCAGTCGAACTAAATTTAATCATGACCTGAACCTCCATCATTGGATGCTCGTGCTCATACTTTGATTTTATTGATTTTCTTTCTTGCCTAAATCTCGTTTTATCCCAAAATTGATCAACTTAGATCGTGTCAAGACAAAAATCTATTTGTGATTTATTGTGCCTAAATTTTTAATTTTTGCCATTTTATGGAATAGTAACCTTTTAATAATTTCTTAGTTGCTTGTTAATGACCAATTTTTATATAGGATGGTAGACAGCCCTACAACCTTGATGATTGTTGTTCCCTTACCTTCCTAATTAGGACACCCTAGATTGTTTGTGTGTTGATACTATAGTACTGTTTTGACCTAGAATGATTAGTGTACCTAGGTGAGACTTCCAACTGCTACGTTATGCCCTGACCTTGTATACTATTCCTTCAAATTGCATGATTTAGAAAAAAAAAATTTAGACCTTGATTGTTGGGAGATAGGGACGTCACCCCATTAGTATCAGTTGTAGATATATATAGGTTAGTCCTTGATGTGGGGATGTGTGTCTATAAACATGTAGCTTATGAGATTTATGAGAGATTATAGTATCATCCTTGATGGGATGTACTAGTCTTTTGGTGAGCATAAATGTGTTATAAGAGATAGGGGCCTATATGTCTTAGTAATGCATCGTTCCTTTGGTAATAGAATGTATTAATAGATGGTTAATAGGAAGATAATAGTTTGAGCATACCTATAGCCTATGATCAGTTCTTTTTCATCATTAGTTAAGACTGCTTTAAAATAGGTCCAGTCCCTTGGATATAGGTTCTAGTCCATATTCTATTGAAGTTCCATTACCGCCGTACAGCAGAGCAGTATTGGAGGTATTTCTAGATTGACATTTTTTAGATGTCCGTTTATTATTCCAGTGTTAGGAAGTGTTACCTTAGATATTGGGTAGGTTAGAGGCTCTAGAAGGAGTACTATCGATCTTAAATTTCGAGAACGAAATTTTTCTAAGGTGGGTAGAGTTGCAGCACCCAGTTTCCCAAATGAGGGTAATTTTAAAATTTTGTGAATTATTTTAATAATGATATTTAATTCATGATATGATTTTGCTGATTTTAAATCATTTTAAAATTATTTAAATCAATGACTTGTGGTTTTGACGTTTTGCTAGTGAAACCCTAGAGACTGTTTGACCTAGAGCCTAACCATGTGATTATGATATTTTAATATCATTTTTGGCCTAAGGATATTTTTTGCATTTGACCTCTTTGAATTATTTTGATATTATTTTATTATTTATGATATTATTTTTGGGTTATTTGAGTCGGGTTCGAATTTCAACTCAATCCGACTTGAAACGGGGACCCGGGGGTAGTTTGACTCTAGTGGAACCCACACACTAGTTAGGCATAGCCCACATGATATTAATTTTAGTCCACATGATAGAAATATTTTAGTTAGAGGTTAGACTAATTATTATGGATAAGGTTAGTATGATTAGAGACTTTAGAATGACTAATTTAGCCCCAACCAATTAGCCCTTTCCTAATACTCATAGAATAGGTTAGTAGGGGCTTTTGGACTTTTCCTAATAGGACAAAATCACCTTTATGGCCAGCCACAATAAGGATAGGGTTGAGCCTCCCATTTGTCATTATCCATCTATTTTTCTCTCTCTTGTTCTTCCCCAAATTCCTAGAGAGCAATCCCTAGCAATTTCTCCACCAAATCCTTCCATTTTATCACCAAATCTTCTTCTTTCCTTCTCCATTCTAGCCAAGGAGGAAGCTACCCAAGTTTGGGAGGATTCAGAGCTCGTTCGTGTCCTTTTGGAATCTCTACGTGTCCGTGTCGCTCCGGGAAGGTTTTTCTTCGATTCGATCTACCGGAAGGTATAAATCCCTTCTCCTTTTCATTTCCTCATGCATATAGGTCTATTTTGAACCCATAAGAATGACCCCCATGGTTGTATCTCCATTTGTGTCCATTTTGTGTCCATTTGGAGGTCATAGGAGTGTCCTTTGTGTTGTGGATGTGTTCATGTTACATATATAGATTTATATATATATATATATATTGTAATGAGAGTGTATCTATATTTATATATGTAATAAATGGTTCATGATGATTATATAATCAAGTTTGTGAGTGTGGTTCCTCATATTATTATTGCTATTATTGTTGTGGATAATTATGATATATATTGTGTATTCTTTTAGCTCAAACTATCTAAATCCGTCATGATTTTTATCCACGTTTTTAATTTCAGCCCTAACTTAGAAATGTCATAACTTCTAGCTCAAAGCTCGGTTTAATCTCCCGTTTTTTTTAAAAGAAGCGTATTGAAGTTAGCTTTCCAAAAACATATATTATTATGCATAATTCTGTCTATAACTTTCTGTAGAATTATTTGAGTATCAGCTGTACGAAAGACAAACGCGTTCTCGGTGTTTTCGCGATTTCGGGAGTTTCCGGAAACGAAAATGCGATCCGTTTGAAGTTTCGAAAAGATAACACATAGATCTATAACATACTTTAATCCTAAATTTTAATTCATGCTGAGATGGTACAATATTGATTATTAGTAGGAGTTATTATTCGGCATATGCATTTTGTGCACCCTTGTATGTAATATAATGTTCTATTTAATTTTAACCCATGTTAATGTATATACATTATGTAATTAAATAGAGAATGCAAGCATGAGTAAATGGTTAAATAAATGATGTATGAGGTGATAATGTAAGCATGTATAAGTATGGCTTGTAATGAATATGTAGGTTCCATAGTGTGTAATGTATGGTACATATAGTAGTGCAAGAGAATAAATGAATAATGAATGAATGAAAGCATGAATGTAATATAATAATAGATATAATGTATGAAATATACAAGTTAATGAGATGTAATGTTCTATGTTAACACAAATCCTATATTACCTCATGTACCCCCTTACACTATGTTGACACTATCACACTTGACACATTGTTCACTTACACTTTGACACTCTTTGATATGTATACACTATGTATGCCCATTTAACCCTCACTTGCCCCTTTGCCATGTTCACATACACACACATAGCCTCTTAAATAAGTATTTATGAATATAGTTAACTTAGCTATGTATGTATATTATATATATGTTAGCATATTGTGTTGTAATATATAAGTTTATATAACCATTTGAAATGCCATGATTATAGACCTAATGTTGAATACCAATATATGCATGTGTATATATGTGTAGACATATATAGTTTAAAGTAATAGATTACCTAGTGTATATCTAATGTAAATTCTTGCCTATTTGAGTATTAAATAATTGCATGCTATATAGAGTTGGGTGTATGTTGGCTTGTATAGCCTTGTATTGATGTGTGCTTGCTAGGATAAGTCTTGGTTAGGCCTAGTAAGACTTGCTGGGTTAGGACATGACCTAGTTTGACTAGTGCAGTTGACCAGAGTTGACCAAGGGTTGACTTTGGCCTAATTTGACCTAGATTCATGTAGAATGCATTGTAGTACTTTATATTACCCTTCTGGACATGTTGTGACTTGTGCTGTTCTAATTAGGAGCCAGACACCTCTCCTCGGATAGTATCTTTACCTTGGACATTCAGATATCAGGCGAGTACATTCTCTGATCATTTCATATCCTGCTTAGAATTATATTTCTGCTTTAGATTACTATACTTGATGCTGTCATGACATTATCACGGATTAGTACTATATGGATCTTCTCATGCGATGTTATCCCCCTCGGGAGCATCGGATACATTGTGTTATGTGCGTTTCACTTTCATCATGTACTTCTGTGCTTCTATTTTACATGTGCACTCCTGTAAATCTTGTACTCTCATGTTCACGGAGCCCCCATGTATACTATCATGTGCACCCTATATGGGCCCCATGTGATATCCTGTGCAATAACATAACCTGTTTAGATCCTTGTGTATTGATTGAGGATACGGGGGAGTGCTAGTAGTTGTGTGAACAATTCCATTGTAGTGTAGATCCTGTGCACCTCGATATCCTGTGCAAATCTGTCCTGTTCACATGTGATATCTCGTACTCTGACTCACTAGCCACTGTTAGTTCTCTATTTATAGTAGATATTTCTGTTACAGTTCTCTCTCTCGTTTAAATACTGTATTTCTTCAGATCCTGTATTTTACTCTACTGTATGATTATATTTTCTAACCTGCTATGATCTGTTGAGATGTACTGTACTCGCTCCTGTCCTGACTGGACCTGTTGATAAATTTTACAGATAGCCTGGAGGTTGCCTGCTAGCCTAGAGGAGACAGTAGAGGTTGCATAGATAGCTAGGATTTTTGCTTATAGTTTATTTTCAGTCATCTTGAGTTGTATTTATGGATTACTGTATTTGGGTTTTGAGATGTATTCTGAGTTTGTATCTTAGACACTTAGACTTCTATCTGTTGTATCTCTTTTTGATTTCATGTTTTATCTATCTTCCTTTATGCTCTACCTTAGATGTGATTGAGCTTACATTTTGCTATGTCACCCCCATTCGGAGAGTATAAACTGTTTAGTCTTATACTGTTAGATGCATTGAGACCTAGGACAGCGTTCTACCGCCGACACTGCGGCGTAGGCTGAGCGTTGTTACGTTCTCGTGCCCTAACTCTAGGGTGCGGGTCGTGACAATCATGGATGCGTAGCATGGAAATTACACGCAATGTGATCAATACATGTCTATTTCCAACTGGTCCTCCTTAACTTTAATGAGATCAATACTTTAACATAATGAAAACAGAATGAACTGAATTTTCATATATCTGATCAGATAAATATCCAAAATACTTTAATACATAAATGTGTCCAAAACCAAATAGCACCCAGATACATAAAATACAAACTCCCACTATATTGCCATGTTCTTAATTAACACCCATATGAGCAGTATGCTTATGAAAGACCCTGGGTGATAATGCTTTTGTGAGCGGATCCGCTAACATGGAGTTTGTCCCAATGTGCTCTATGGACACTTCACTATTCTGAATTCTCTCCTTCACAACTCAGAACTTTATGTCAATATGTTTTGACTTATACGAGCTCATGTTGTTATTAGAATATAGTACTGCTGATTTATTGTCACACCATAATTTTATGTGGTCTTTCAACACCGTACTGTAGGCGCAGCCTTGTGACAATTTCGCAACCATATTCCCCGAATAGATACCCCACAGCATGTTATAAACCTTCCTTTCATGATAGAAGAAATTATGAGTGCATGTTTGACACTCATCCAAAATATATTTCCATTAGTCAGCATAACCTGATGTGGATCTCCTGCTGTGTTATCATCCAACAAAATCGGAGTCGAAATACCTTATGATCTCCAGAATTATTCCATCTCCTACAAAGAGCATATAATTTATTGTTCTCTATTAATTACTTAAGTAGTTTGGCTGCTACCCAATGATCCATCCATATATGCTTAAATATTTGCCTAACATCCGAATTATGTACGCAATATCCTGACGCGTACATACTTGTGCGTACATTAGACTCCCTACAACTGATCATGAAGGAAAAATCTATTGTATTTTTTTAATTTTAAGGCTAACCTTAGGGCACTTATTTGAGACCGAATTTGTCTCCTTTAACGAGAGGTGTCACCTGGTTTGCATTGAATACTTTAATCAATATACAAAACCAGAAAATTATTCCTACTCCCACTAAACTTGTGATACACACAATCTTCAACAGTGTTCATCTCAAAACCAAACAAGATAATCACTTGACGTACCTTTGGCGAGAAGCTTGCTTGAGTTCATAAATAGATTGTCAATTTTTAAACCATATTCTTTGGGTCTTTCGACACAAAGTTTTCTGGTTGCACCATATAAACTGTTTCATCAATGTTACCATTGAGAAATGTCGTTTTGACATCCATTTAATGTAATTCAAGATCAAAATGTGCAACATGTGCTATGATTGTTTTAAAGGAGTTTTTCAAAGATACTGAAGAGAAAAAACTCTTTAAAATCAATCCCAAAAGTCACTAGTTACAAGACGTACTTTATACCTCTCCACATGACCCTTCGAATCCTTCTTGGTTCTAAATGTCCATTTACAACCAATGGATTTCATACCTTTTGGTAATGGGACAAGTTCTTAAACTTTATTGTCTTGCATGAACTTATACTCCTTATTTATTGTATCAATCCACTTTGAGAACTGGAACTTTTCATGGCCTGACGGAAGTTGATTAGATCATCTTCCAGTATCCATAGTCTTCCTCACGTTCCTAGAGAAATATGACAATATTATCCGAAATTATATTTCTCCTTTCTCTGGTGGACCATCTTAATATTACCGGTTCTTGAGGTTGTTGAGTTTGTTCCTCAGCAATAATTACCTTATCTTGAATGGGGTGCCGCTACGTTATCGTTGTTAAGGTATCTCAACAATAACTTATAGAGGTAATTCGACATTGTCTTATTGAGACTCCGAATTCACTTCTTGATCATGACAGGTACAGAATCCTGCACATCGTCAAAAGTGATAGTAGGAATCGTAATTAATTCCTTCTCAAAGACAATGATCCTGACTTTATTTCTCCTCCAAACTCAACATCCTCAAAAATTATATTACACTTCTCGTCTCAAAAAAAAATTTCTTAGTGTGGGACCGTATAATTATTAACCCCTTGATCTGTAGCATAGCCAATAAAGTAGCTGCTTATAATTTAACTTTGGTCTGTCTTTCCATTACACATTCAATATAAACATTAAAGTCTATAAAGTCAATGAAATCCAAATCTCATCAGACACAAATCGTTAAACTCTATTTCTAGAGATGTAACCTAATTGCTTATATCATAATGAGGTTAAATTTTTATTATTGTTAATTTTGTGTTTAGTACCACATGACTCCACTTGCAAGGTTTCATCAAGCTGCAATAGTTTCAACTGAATATACGTGATCATAAACCTTAAAAAACCGTTACCAATAATATTTGGATTTAAAGATAGACTAAATTTATTATTTTCAAATGAACAATGATAACCAGATTTGTCCATTAAGGAAACTGAAATTAAATTTCGTCTAAAAGACTGTACAATAAAAGTGTCTATCAAATTCAAATAATAATCGGTTCCAAAAAATAACATAAAATGTCCTATTGCATCCACTTCTACCGATTTACCGTCACCCACATAGATGTATCTTTCACCATCAATTGACTTTCGGTAGCTCAGACAACCTTGTCTATAAACACTAATGTGGGTAGTAGCACTAGAATCTAACTACCATGTGTTTCTAGGTACTAAATCTAAATTAACTCAGAACAGACCAAATTTAGAAATATACTTTTCTTTATACGCCATGCGTGGTACTTTGTACATTTCTTCCTTATGGGTCATGCCTTATCACAAAAGAACAAACCTTAGTTTTATATTATTGTGTCTTTTGAGCTGGACCCTTAGCAGCTACTGTATTTTTTTTATTTTGCCCTTAAAGTTTATCCTATTAAACATGAAAATTAAAATCTTATTGGCAGATATTTTAACAACATTAACTGTAAAGAGAACAAAACAACAAAAATGACATGCTCTAATTAATAACCAAAGAGTAAAATATAGTCAAACAAATTCAAATAATGGTGAACCCCATCTCAAGATACCTAGTACATCATTAATATCAAGTCTTTGGACAGTGATATTAACTGCAAGTGGTACTCTTGGTGTAATGATCAAACGTTGACAATAAGTCATGTCAAATAATAAGCCTATCTTTGGATCGGGTTATTATTCGCATGTAAACCTTACAATTGTCACACATTTATCACTACAAGTATGTGTGCAATTCGGCCAAGTATTAACCTTCCTTTGGACCGACTAATACCCGCATGAATATACACACACAAACATTCGATATCCCTCATAGGCTATCTACGCAAGAGAGGTCACTTTGGCGACATCTTGTTTCAATGAGCCTACTTAGAATATTAGACAACTACTACGAGTCACAAAAGGTACCAAAAATTTGAATGTTGACTAAATTTTACAAAACTGAATCATGTCCAAATCCTTCTGCTTATTTAAATTAAATAAACATAAATTCTTATGTACTTGCATATTTTTAAAATTTAAATAATCAATAATCAACAGATTAGATTCCATTGAATATCATGCATCAAAAGATTATATCAAATAATCTATAAAGATTACGCCAAAAATTTATCTACTACAAGATAAACATGTGAATCTTTTGCATGATTTAAAACATAAATTTTTATCTGACTAAGATGAACATTATCAACATAATAAAATTCATGTAATAATCTAGTCATCCTAAATATATGCAAGAGAAGTAATAATTCCAACACGTCTTGCCACATAACCTAGGTAGCACAAACAATAAACGGATAAGGAGACAACACGGATATGGGTATGGCATGGACACAGTTGTACAATTATATATACACATGAAAACATATTTGTGTACACATTCTACACATTACCTTCTATGTTGCACGAATACGACACATCATGGCTACGCGACGTGTATTTTATTCTCCATACATAGGTATGCGTATTAAACAATATGGCAAAAAATAGGACTGTAGTTGACTCCTACTGAGCTAGAGAATGGCTTTCCATTACAAACTCCATATATGTAAACTCAACAACCAACATATTTTGAAGACAAAGACGAGAGAAAGAAGCATTGAGAGCGAGAGAGAGAGGAAGTTAGCACCTCTTCAGTATGCTCTCTGGCACTTTTCCACCGCAGACTTATCTCAGAGTTGGAGCCGGAGACCCACCAGTCTCCTCACCCACGCTCACCCCGCAAGAAACCGAAAGAGATAGAGGACAGCATCTAAACCCTCTCCTTAAGGAGTCTCCGCCGACAGAAGGGTTTCTCGTAGAAGAAAATAGCAGAGGAGGAGAAGCCATGGGAGTAACACAGAAAGAAGAAAAGCAAGACATTGCGGAAGAAGATATCTGATCGAAAGCATAGCGCCTATTCCTCTTTCTTTTCTCAACAATCAAAATAAAAATAATGATTTTATTTATATTAACATTTCAACCATATGCATAAGGAAGAATCTAAATTGGTAGATCATAAAAAATTTGATCAAATAATTTGGAACCCTAAATTAAATTAGATCTAACGATCAAGGATTTCCAAAAAAACAACAAATATTAATTCTGAAACTTCAACCTCATAAATCAAACAGGTAGGCTCTGATACCTCTTGTTATAAATTTTAATTGTACCCTGTCGATTCATGAGATGAAGAATATAATAAAATTGCGGAAGTGTACCTGAATCCATTGCTAGACTTGATGTATCTTGAAGCGAACGTCTCTTTATTGGGGTTTGATCTTCCAACCCGCTACAGCCCTTAATAACAAAGATGAAATCTTTGTTCCTCTCTTTGTTGATGGGGATACAGAAGAGAATAGAGAAACCCTCTCTTTGGTGGCCGTATGAGTTGGGGACCATAACCCTAATGAATACACATATTTATATATGTGTTGATATTTCTAATTTGGCCCCTCATCAAATTAGAATTATCTCCGATATCTACACATTAATTCTATGACAATTATACCCTTAAGCCAATTTCCAAATAGACCACTTTAATTTGGCTTAATTATTTAGATAACCCAAACACAATTAATTTTACATGTGTGGCCCCTTAATTATTGAATAATTCCAACATCTCGAACATGCCTTCGAGACAGTATCCATGCAATAGTATATTATACGTGATTATATCGGGTTTCTCACCTCTTTCAACCATCAAATTGAGTAGCTTATGTGCTTCGACCGTTTTCCTCTGCTTGCAAAGATAATCCATCAACGTGCTAAATGTTACAACAGTTGGTGCGAGTCCTCTATCGACCATCTCTTTAAAGATTTCGCTGGCCTCCTTCCAGCGACCAAGAACCAAATGGCCTCCAATAATGCTAGTGTACGTAACGACATTCGGCTAGATTTCCATGCTGACCATCTCCTCGAACAGCTCAGAAGCGCTAGTCATATTTCCTTGTCTGCAACGAGCGTTGATGACTGTACTGTAAGTGAACACATTGGGTTTGGTATTCATTTTCCTGAGTACATCGATCGCCAGGTCCGTGTTTCCGCTCTCGCAGTGGCCCTTTATGACGGTAGTGTAAGATACAACGTCTGGCACAAAACCCAACTGAGGCATTTTGTCGAGCGGCTGGGCTGCGGCGCTGTACCTCTTCTTGACACAGAGTCCGTTGAGCAAAGAGTTGAGGATGATGATGTTGGGACTCCAACCGCGTCTGAGCATGCATGCGAAGACGGTGAAGGCGAGGTCTGCGTTGTTGGACCGGTCGCAGAAGTCGATGAAAATGCCATAGGTGATGGTGTTGGGAGAGGTGCCGGCACGGTTGAGCTTGTCGAGCAAGGAGAAGATGGTCGGGAAGAAGTTGGAGGAGGAGGATATTGGTGGGTTGTTCTTACGAGTAATGGAGGTGAAGAGGATGTTGTAGGTGGAGACGTCGGGGATGGGGTGCTTGGCAACAGTCAATTTGTCGAACAGGTGGAGTGCCTCTTCCATGGAGAGGTGCTTCTCCGAGCGACAGCGTTCTTTGACGAGACGTTCTATATTATTACCAATAAAGTACAATCTTGCTGCAGTGGGTTTCTTCATTTCTTCCTCGGAGGTTAGGGTTAGGGTCGTCTCTTTGGTTTGGTGGAAGAGAGGTCGGTATATGTATGTATGTATGTATGTATTGTATGTTAAGGAAGGGGACGAGCATGCAAGACGTATGAAACACACTCTTCTATGACATTGGCATCTTATTGTGAGTAGGGTTCATTTTTAGACAAAAAATCGGACCTAACCGAACCAAAATAAACGATTCGGTTCGGTTTAAAAAAAATTCGTTCAGTGTCGGTTTTTAAAATACAAAAAAAAAATTATTCGGTTTCGGTTTCGGTTGTTTCGGTCCAAACCGAACATCGAATAAGAATTATACAATTATGTAAGGGAAAATTTATGAAATGCCCAAAAACAGCAAAAGTTTTATGAAAAATCCACCGCAAAATAACAATTTATCGCGTGCCCAGAATTAGTAAAAAATATATAAAAGGGTTCGGAATGATCTTTTTGCCCTTCTAATTTATTGAAAACATCCCCGAAACCTACTCTTCAAAAAAAAATGTTTCAATTCTTCCTCTTATTTCATATGCTCCTCACTTTCGAATATAGATTTTCTCCTCCAAAATCTTCAAACCTTACTCCAGAAACTCGCTGGTGACTCTCCATTCGCAATCTTCACAACATGTCGTCATCATCAGTTCCCACTTCATCATCATCAGCAGCATCAACTGGCCATTTCTCGTGTTATAATGCAGGAGAATGGTCATTTTGCGACAAACCGGAGAATGACTATTTCCCGTGTTAAAATGGAGGTCCAAGCATCATTTTTTTGTGATTCTAAAATTTCAAAAAGCCGACAAATGGTAAAATCGTTTATCTCAGGCTCCTCGGAAATACGCTTCTTTTGTGACAAACCGGGCCTCGTTTCGACATCTCAGTCAAAAGTTATGGCCCTCCCAAGTTTCAACTGGTCATTCCCCGTATTAAAATGTAGGAGAATAGTCATTCTCCGTGTTAAAATGCAGGAGAATGATCATTCTCCGAGGTAATATCAAGGAGAATGGCAATTCTCCATGTTAATATCACAAAAAATGATCATTCTCCGTGTTAAATTGACGAAGAATTGTCAATCTCCGTGTTAAAATGACTGAGAATGCCCATTCTCTTTGTTAAAATTATATTCTCCATTGTTAAAATCACAGAGAATGACCATTCTACGTGTTAAAATGCAGAAGAACGATCATTCTCCGTGTTAAAATCACAAGGAATGACCATTCTCCACGTTAAAATGACGGAGAACAGTTGACAGAAACCTAATTTCTTGTTTCTTTTTGTAGAAAAAATTTTATCAGTAATAAAGATTCAAGATTTTTCTGTTCTTCTTTCAAAACGATGCTAACTCTTATGGTGAAGAAGAAGAAGAAGATCTTCTCTCCACAATTGATCTAATCGCCGAAAAACTTTAAATCTCTCCACGAAGATGATGATGAAGATGATGATGATGATAAGCGATGATCGAAGTTCTACTGAAGAAAAGCACAGTGAACTACGAACGATCTTTGCGATCTATGTTGAAGATGAGAGCAATGGAATTCAGATCTCTCGTGAAGAAGAAGACGACGAAAATCGTAATCCAAATCTGAGTTTGTGAATACAAATACATATATATATATATGACCAAATTTGTGTGAAGGGGTAGTTATGGTATTATCAAAATTGCAATTTTGTAAATACAGAGCATCTAAAGGAAATCTTGGAATATTTAACGTGAAAATATATAATTCTAGGTATTTCATAAAACCAACCCTGTGGATGGATTTTTCATAAAAACCAACCCCGAAATTGGGTATCTCAGCAATTTCCATATTATGTAAATACTTTGAATTTTATATATATTTTGTGATTAAAAGTTTGTATATTTTGAAAACAATAATTTTATGTATATGTTTTGAAGCTGAACATTAATATGAAGTAAGGAATTTGGTGAGAGACTAGTAACAATACTACACCTTTCGGTACCATCAATGTATCACTAGAGTGCAAAGGCCCATTTAATATAATTTCTATTGGGAATCTAGCCCAATTTTAAGGTGAAAGAAAGTCTTGAGCGATGACAGAAGTTGCAGCAAAGACAAGAGATCAATTGCGGCGAAACCATGGCTCAAATTGGAGCAAAAACAACAGTAACGATATACTGGATTTTGCTCATAATTTTCAGTAAATTTCTATGCACAAATTGTGGGTATTAAGCATGTCGATGGTCTACCAATAGTATGTTGGTTCGAGATGGTTCAGACAAATTTTAACATATTTTGAATAGTTTCGACGAGAATCAACATGCCATATAATGTTGGGATAGCTTAGAGGCTAAGCTAGGGCTTATTATTACTATTAGAAGAGACTAAGAGGGCTGTTATTTAGTAAGAGTACAAAAAAAGAGGGTTAGGGTTAGCGAATAGTGATAACACCCAAAGAAAATAATGGTAGTGCAATGCAAGTACTCTTTCACTAAATGCCACCGTAAAATTATTATAAATTTATGTACACTCAACTTTAGGAGCTTTGTAGTATAGACACTTTTGTTTCAAAAATTTAAAATATATATGGAATTAGTTTGGCCAAGAATATAGCCGTATAGTTATATTTAACGAATCAACTTTATTCGCCCACCATAATGTAATAATTTAATGCACATTAAATTTCAAGAAAATAAAACTATTAAGTCCATGACATTAAAGATTTCAAAGGGGCATTTAGTAAAATAAAACTAGGGTACAATGTTATTCTCTACCTTTCGTTGTATATGTTAGCAAAACCAAAACACACACACACACACACACACACACACACACACACACACACACACACACACACAGATATATATAAATAAGGCTCCGGGGCCTGACGGCTTCTCTTGTGGTTTCTTTAGGCGTCACTGGGGTGAGCTAAAGTTCTCAGTCCTGGAGGCGGTGCAGGAGTTTTTCTTGGAAGAAAAGTTGTTGAAGGAGCTGAATCACACATTCTTGACCTTGGTTCTGAAGAAGGAGGGCGCGACATCCCTTGCTGACTTCAGGCCTATTGTATGTTGAAATTATCTATACAAGATAATTACTCACCTCATGTGTCGTTGTATGGAGGAGATTATGCAGGGCCTAGTGTCTCGGAATCAAGCGACTTTTATCAAGGGAAGCTCGATTGCTGAGCACAGTCTTCTTGCACATGAGATGATGAGAGATTTTAACAAGCCGGAGGGGGATGAAGGCATGTGTGAAGCTAGATTTACGGAAATCTTATGACACGGTCAACAGGGACTTCCTTTCCCACCTTATGCTTGCTATGGGGTTTAATGAGAGATGGATGGCGAGGGTGAGGGAGTGCATATGCTCCCCCACATTTTCGGTCCTCATACAGGGTACTCCATATGGATGCTTCAAGAGCAACAGGGGACTGCGGCAGGGGGATCCTCTATCCCCGTACCTGTTCACTCTGGTGATGGAGTACTTCACTTGTATGATGGACCTGGCTATGCATAGTAGGAAGATTGTCCCTCTTTTCAGACAGGTTAAGCCGGTTGTGTCTCACTTGATCTATGCTGACGATATCTTGGTATTCCTGCATCCATCTATGAGGGGGATGAGGGCGCTTTCAGATATTATGGAGGAGTTTGAGAGGTTGTCCGGTCTTCAGCTGAATAGGGAGAAGAGCAGGATTTATTTCAGCTCTTTGTGCACCCTCAAGGAGGAACGGGTCCTTGCTCTGGGAGTGGAGAAATGAGAGTTACCGGTAAAGTATCTGGGGGTTCCGTTGACGGTCAATTATGCTAGGGATCAAGATTGCTACAGCCTGGTAGATTTTGCCCAAAGGAGAGTGGAAGGCTGGCAGGCAGCTGGACTGTCTTTTGGTGGCCGTATTGAGCTGGTGAGGTCTGTTATTTGTGGCATCGCTATGTTCTGGTTGCAGTCGATTCAGATTTCGGTAGTTACCATAGGGAAGGTGGAGCCCATTTGTGCTAATTTCATCTGGAGAGGAGGTATGCATGCGATCGCTTAGGAGCAACTCTGCCGGGCCCGGGAGGAATGAGGAGTAGGATTGCGACCTCTTTAGGCGGTTAGGGAGGCATCTGGGGTGAGGATGGCATGGCATTTCATCAAGGGAGGTTTCCTTTGGGCAGAGAGGCTGGCTAGCAGATATGTGCGGCGGACGAATTTCTGGACATGCAAGATTGATAATAATTTCTCCGTCTTATTTAAGGCTATCCTTAGGTTTAGACCGGTTTTACAGTTCGTTATATGCAGGATTATGAAAGATGGGGCGAACACTGATCTCTGGCTAGACCCGCGGATGGGTAATGGTTCCCTTCTGGAGATCGGGTTGACCCTGGTTCGGTTGGTGGATCAGGGATATTCAGTTTTAAAAGTTGCTACAATCTGGTTCGGACTCCACATGACAGGATTGCGGAGTATGACTTTATCTGGACGAAGAAGATTGCTCGCAAAATATAGCTTTGCTCATACAGACTCCTTCTAGGCAGGTTGATGACGCGGGACAGACTTCTCATGTTTGGGATACAGATTCCAGACCAAAAGTGTGTACTCTATATGGGTGACGCTGAATCTATGGGCCACATATTCTTTGAGTGTCCGATGACTTGGCATATTTGGTCTGAGCAGTGCATGCGATCGATTGGTGGAGTTGGCAGTGCCAGAGATATACGGGGGATCCTCAGCTGGATCAGAGATCGCCGAGGCATGGACCTTGGTTGGGCCAAGATTGCTAGAGTTAGACTTGCAGCATCAATTTGGCATGTCTGAAGGGAGCGCAACAGGCGTATCTTTGAGGGACTGGCTACTCCGCCAGTAGGAATTCTACATAATATAGAATTCGATGTATCTATAATGGCCCCTTAACTGGGAGGAAGAGATGTGAGAATAGTGTATTGTAATACCATTACTGCGATTTACGTGGAATAAAATTTACCCTTATTCCAATATATATATATATATATATATATATATATATATATATATATATATATATATATATATATATATATATATATATATATATATATATATATATATATATTTATATATATATATATATATATTGGAAAAAGGATAAATTTTATTCCAAAAAAAGTGCAATAATCTTGCAACATACAATCAAAGTGGGCCTCCTACTCATCAATTCCCCACAGCATTTATATCAAACTCGATGTTATGGAGAATACCAACCGGAGGGGTAACCAGCCCCTCAAATATCTGTCGGTTTCGTTCCCGCCATACATGCCAAACTGAGGCAGCCAGACGAACTCTGGCGGTTCAGAACCAGTCATGTCCTCGACCCCTGCTATCCCCGAGCACCGTAATGATTTTCCCAATCCCCTTCGCGGAGACGCACACTCCAAATACTCTACTCTGCTCCGACCATATCTGCCATGCCAGTGAACACTCGAAGAAAATATGCTTAATAGATTCATGCTCCAGACTGCAAAGCACATACTTGGGATCCAGAACCGGCACTCCAAACGAACTCAGACGATCCCTGGTCAAAAGACGGCCCAGTAGAAGCTTGTAAACATAAAGCTGCATCTTCCTGGCCAGCCCCTTGCACCATACGAACTCGTAGTCAGAACTCTTAGGGAAGGTACGCCGGATGAGGTTGTAGCAGCTCTGGAATTGGAACTCCCCAGTTCCCGGAGTGGCTCCTGTCGGCTCCCAAATCTACCGATCAGCAGGCAAAATCGGATCAATGACAATAGTACTAATGCTCCCACCCAGCTTCTCAGTAAACCGATAAGACTCCGACCTCCACTCTCCGTCGCGAATGATACGACTACACGTCAGACCACGCCTGTCCTCCTGATGTGTCGGGGCTCCCCTGATGTCCAATAGCGAACAACGATCTATCCAAAGATCCTGCCAGAGGTCCATTCCAGATCCATCCTTCATGACCTTCCGGATAGCAGATTTGAGCACCTCCTTGTGTCTCAAGACAGTCTTGAATATGACAGAGTGATTGTTGTCAGTAGCACACGTCCAAAAGTTGTCCTGCTTTACGTATCTGCTGCGCATCCAGTCCACCCAAAGATATCCCCTATTGATGAATCTCCAAGCCAGCTTGAGCGCGGAGGCCTCCCGAATCTCCAGCAACGGCCTGAGCCCCACTCCACCCTCCTTTCTGGGACGACAGAGCTGCTCCCAGGAGATCGCATGCATACCCCCCTCCAAATGAAATCTGTACAGAGTCGTTCGACTTTCCTAATAGTGGCAACAGAGGAAGTCTCGATTGACCATGTCATACGCCTTCCTCAGGTCCAGTTTCACACAAGCTTTTTTCCCTCCAGGTTTGCTAAATTCCCTCACCATCTCATGAGCCAGGAGACTGTGCTCAGCAATCGACCGCCCCTTGATGAACACAACCTGATTCGAAGATACCAAGTCCTGTATGATCCCCTCCATCCGCCGGCACATAAGGTGCGTAATTATCTTATAAAGATAATTACAACACGCAATAGGTCTGAAATCCGCCAAAGCTGTCGCTCCCTCCTTCTTTGGCACCAATGTCAGAAAAGTGTGATTCAACTCTTTCAGAAGCTTCCCATTGATGAAGAATTCCTACACCACCTCCAAGACCTGATGCTTCAGAATGTCCCAATAGCGTTTGTAGAACCCAGTGCTAAAACCATCCGGTCCAGGAGCCTTGTTGGGATCTGCCATCTTGACAATAGATTTCACCTCCTCCAAAGTAACGGGGGCAAGAAGAATGCTATTCCCATACGGGATCACCAATCTCTTCATAACAACCTCTGAGAACACAGACATGTAGTCAGTCTGGAAATATAACTCAGAATAGTACCTGACAGCCTCATCCTGGATCTCAGTCGGCTCCCCCACCAGGTTGCCATCCACATCAAGAAGTTGGGAGATGTGATTTCTATGCTGTCTGGTCAGGATGACATCATAGAAGAACTTGGAACAACGGTCGCCATCCTTGAGCCAGGAACATTTGGCACGCTGAGCCGTACTAATCTCCTTCTGCAGCCTCAGGATGTTAACTTTTCCAATTAGCTCCTTCTTTCTAGCCGCCAGGTCCCCATTGTAATGACCCGCTCCGCCCTAGCGGAACACCGATTCAAACGACAAGTACAACGACTCAAACGAGCCGTCGACTCGAAGAGTTGTGTCGACCCGATGAAGTATCGATGTGAATCGATGCAAGACTTATATTGGCCCGGCAAAGATGAATCCAGACTTAGACTTTCAAAGGCGCGCTCGGAGTATCCCTCGGTCGATCCGAACATCGCTAAGGTGGGTGGCTCCGATGAACCCGTCTTTGCTTAGCCTAGGCACATAATAATACAGACACTATTGCTAGAATCGCTAGGCGATAACACCGCGCATGCTAATAAATGACTCAACGCATCTAGCTAAGGGAATAATCCCATCTTGTATGCTTGTATAGAATATGGAAAAGAACATGAAAAATGTGAGATCTCTCGCACCGTGCTCCACGCTCGTTCTAATACACGAGCTTACGTTTATGTTCCTTATATGTTCAACAATGAAACAATGAATGGGTTACAACAATGGAACGGGAAGACTATCAACATAGTCGTTCCAAGTAGAGTATAGCAACATTAAAAAACTATGGGACCGATGGGTCGCCAAGGCGACTCCCGCATGGGAAGTTGCATAATATATGAATGAAAGAATGAATAAATAAAGAATGAATGAATGTGTGAATGAATCAAATGAACGAACGGACAAGTGAAAAGAAAGAATGAATAAAAGATATAAAAAAGGAATGGTTAGCGACAGGTATGACGGACACGTGCAACGGGGCTCGCTACCCGCGCTGCACGGATGCCAACCTGGTCGATAACGCATTATGGCTAAGGGTTAGACTACGGCTCGGAGACAGCCGTTGATTAAAATGACAAATAAAACGAAATGGTCGTGGACACCTCCATCGTATACGGAAGAGAGGCAAAATAAGGGATTTCCAGCGGCACGGTCAAAGTGTGAAGGACGTGCCGGTCCGGACGGAAATCAAAATTTGGCTTATGTCCATGGCCTGGGGGTGGGCTTGGCCACCCAGGAAGACGTAAGGCCGGGTATTTCAAAAGACTATCAGGGTGTACCAAGCCGCACGCCATGATAGGTGAGAAATTACCAAGGGAGAAACATATCCAAATTGGCTTGTGATGCCAGCGACTAATGCATATAGATTAAGTGGGCTTTGCTGGTGGCAATCCACGTGCAAGTCCTTGCATTGAAATCAAAGTAGTCTAAGTTAACTAAATAAAGTGCCTTCTGAACAGGCTTGAATATAACACACCAGATAATCGAGAGTACTTCGGCAAAGGGGTTAGAAAATACGCCTACGACGTGCTAGAACCCGAGGCAGGGACACGCCCTTGACATTGAAAGTTCACATGATTCACGTTAAGTTATTTCCTATGAATTATTGACTAACTTGGTTTACTTTGGACAAGGAAGGCCGGACGGTAAGTATGGGTAAGTCGTGCATGTATTTTCATGCAGTACATTAAATTTGGCAACACGAGATATGTTATGAAATATGCATGAAACTGATCCTAAGGCAAGATTAGAAAGACAATGAATGATAGACGGTGCACGAAAGTAAATAGAACGTGTTTGGTAATGATAGCATTGTGGGCGAGCTAGCCTCCCCACCAGTGCATAACAATGTACTGATAACCCCACAGTCTGCTTACAGGATGCAGGAGACGTCGTCGGGTACGGAGCTTCCCTCGAACGTGCTAAGGCACGAAGCTATCTCTGGAGCCTTGGAGCATTGCAAGGAGCTGAAGCACCCTATACAGGACATAATGTATCGGAACATCGCCATGAATCATTTCATCTTGTAAGCCACTTGGCACGCCTTTTATATTTCAGAGAGAGAGAGCTTGAGCGATTTGTAATATCGGCCTAGCGCCGCTTGTAAACTTCTTGAATATCAATAAAGAGTTGAATTCGCTTCAATTTGTGTTCATTTTACTTTCCGCTGCAAATGGGGACACTCTGTGAGACTCTGTGGCCTAGCTCGAATCGGCCATTTTTGGACATAGCCTTGCACGGGCGCAACCTAGGCCCGTGCGGCATCATGTCTTAGCGGGGACAAACGCTCCTATGGGAGCGGGGTGTGACAGATTGGTATCAGAGCACGGCTTTACGTCCTTGGACTTTATTTCGATTTTCTCAGTTTTGAAAGCTCGTTAAAACAAAAGAAGTATACGCTCTCTCTCGTTGTGCCTCGGGATGTTCCATACAATAAGTCTAATATTTTCAAAAGCTCGTACAAGTACTCGGTTGAACGGGATCGATAGGCGGAGGCCTTTGTGCCGAACCACGACGTACTTGAGTTGGAAGGAACCGATGCTAAGAGTTACAAATGCAAGACGTGCTTGAATAACCTTATGCTGACAATAGCGAACGAGTACGCGAGATGGAAGTATAGTTCGAACGGGATGGTTACGCATGCAGCCTTTTGGCGATGTTGTACCGAGTGTCGCGCACCTAGGCCTTTTGGTGCAAACGAGTTTGTGAGCGAGACCGACTATCGCTCGGACGAGAATAAGTGAGACTTAGAACGTATGTCGATAGAGACGCTACTTGACCAACGCTAAAACGAACGCGGGGGAAAATGATTCTTAGACTTTGAGGAATGGGCGAACGCGCGATTGAACACATCGATTGGGAATCGAATGATCTTTTAAGGATTTGTAGAATGACTTGACCCCGAGTGGTGTATGTGATAGGTTCGAAGAAGAATAAGAGCGAGTGTCGACGACTAGTCGAGTGGCTCGAACCCTGAGTGGTGTATGGACGTTATAAAAATTGTTCGAGCGAGACTAAAGGATTTACGGAGAGTACGAGTATGTCGGCAAGCGATGATATCGCACAAAGCCTTAGAACGAGTAACGCTTAGTTGGTTGCGACTTTGAGAGTCTCAGACGAGGGATCATTCGGACGAATCAAGAATACGTAGTGCAAATTACGAAACGATCGAATAGAGAGTCGAAACGATAAAGTAAATGGGTGTATTGGTCGAGGAAACGTAGCGAATCGTACATACGATTTTAAAATTGGTCGAATGGATTGAAACTTGAGTTAAGACCAAATACTCAGATGAAATCGAAGTTAGCACGATCGGAAGATAGCGTGCATGGAAAACGTTGGGTTGGAGATACGAGAATGACTAAGGAATTGAAATTGATGTTGCTCGATGAAGAGTTAGCACGAGACAATACGAATTGAGGAATTAAGTTGCACGACTCGGAATTCATTGCAAAAGGAAGATCGTCAGGTTATGTACATCATCGATGGTATTGAGGCGTATCAAAGATCGATGTACGATAACCCGGGGGTACTCTGATTTGATGAATGATGATCGTGTTAGAAGTTATTGTTTTGAAGGATACTATATTGGAGAATTTGGATAAGAAATAAACGTTTGGATGAAGAAGGGAAGTGACTTGATTGTTCGGTGATAACCACAACGACAACGATCTTATCTTGAGCGAGCGCAACTCCAGTCTCGCACATGCTTCACATCGGATTTGGGACGAGCGTTCCGCGTGAGCGTTGGCATGGTAATTCATGTTCAGCGGGAATGATCGAACTCGAAATACCTTGACATGGCAATTTTGATTGCTACGACTTGTGGTTTGAAGCGAAGACAAATTTGAGGATTGATCGGACGTATAATAGACGACGAAGTAAAGTCAAGAATTGAGTAGGCCCAATCTGCGTATCAAAAATGAGTAAGTCTAGACGCAACGCAAGAGTTACGTCCCGATGAGAACGATTATTCCGTGGGAATGTCGGCATGGTGATTCATGTCCGCCGTAGATAATCAGACTTGCGTGAGATCGGGGCACGACATATTGCAAGGCTAGACGACCTTGTGATCGACTACGTAAATTGGATAGGTAAACTGTATCAAAACATACTTGAAGAGATAGATTACGATAATTGCTAGTACGGACGCACGATATTAACATGTCGAGGATTTGGTTGAGGATAACCTATCATAGGATGACTTTCCTAACGAGTTCGGACTTGGAACGGAGAATGTGTTGAGGCGAATAGGGTGAACGCTGCGTGATGTTTAGAAGTTTGAGTGGAGCGAACTTGGGTAGAAACTCCCGTACAACGAATAAATGGTTTGACCATAGGATTTGGGGCGAGCGTCGTGCAACGACCTTGCACGATGAGCCACGGACTTGACTTATAACTATGACCTGTGAGCTGACCTAACGGATAGACGGACGACCCTATGCCGAGTGATTGAACCTGTGCGATTGACATTACAATGTCGTCTGAACGGACGATAAACTTGGGGCAACAAGACTTAGAGTAGGACGGGAAACTGGGAGTGTGCGTGAACGACGACGAGATTGACCCCAAACGAAGGGAATGATAGGAATGAATGATGCGCAAGTAAAGTTGGGATAACGAATTGAATCGTTGATAGGAAGATATACTCGATGATGGTGCAATACTTGGTCTTAAATCGGACGAAAATTACTTAGACTTGGTCGACCCCGCTAAGAAGAAATCATACTGATTTCGTGGACAAGAATGCTTGAGAAGCGATTTGGGTCATCTCGAAGACTGAGATAAACGATAGTGAGATGCACACGAGTTCGGTTTTAAATCAAAAGTTAGCAAAACGATCGACAAATCAAAACTATCACGAGTAGCTTGTCCGACTTCGCTAATCGCTAAGCTTGGTTGAAATGTACGTATTCGAGGGACACCTTGAATATGTGCACGATCCAAACTCAGCGGTATGATGAACTCGAATGCAGCTGCAAGTGGGTGTTGAGATGCGCATGAACGAATGAGTGAGTTGCCTCAGCCTACGACTCTCGCGTTTAATGAATTTCTACGCACCCTGTGCAACCATTATAGTTCCATGACACAACAAAATAGCAACCAAGTCGAAGAAACATGACGATTGAATAAGTACCATTAAGTCTAAAATGAATGAACAGTCGTTCCACAAAATTCACCAAACATATGCAACGCAAAAGTTGGAAGAATAACCGAGTATAGTTCGATGCCATCGAACGATAAAACCATTCGATAAAAAATTGTCTAAGATGCACACACGGCATGAGTTAAGGAACGATAGGATGACCCGCACTCAGGAAGTCTCGGAGACGAGACTTGTTTTGAGTGGTGTATTATGTAATGACCCGCTCCGCCCTAGCGGAACGTCGATTCAAACGGCAAGTGCAACGACTCAAACGAGCCGTCGACTCGAAGAGTTGCGTCGACCCGATGAAGTATCGATGTGAATCGATACAAGACTTACATTGGCCCATCAAAGATGAATCCAGACTTAGACTTTCAAAGGCACGCTCGGAGTATCGCTCGACCGATGCGAACATCGCTAAGGTGGGTGGCTCCGATGAACCCGTCTTTTCTTAGCCTAGGCACATAACAATACGGACACTATTGCTAGAGTCGCTAGGCGATAACACCGCGCATGCTAATAAATGATTCAATGCACCTAGCTAAGAGAATAATTCCATCTTGTATGCTTGTATAGAATATGGAAAAGAATATGAAAAATGTAAGATCTCTCGTACCGCGCTCCACGCTCGTGCTAATACACGAGCTTACGTTTATGTTCCTTATACGTTCAACAATGAAACAATGAATGGGTTACAACAATAGAACGGGAAGACTATCAACATAGTCGTTCCGAGTAGAGTATAGCAACATTGAAAGACTATGGGACCGATGGATCGCCAAGGCGACTCCCGCACGGAAAGTGGCATAATGTATGAATGAAAGAATGAACAAATAAAGAATGAATGAATGAATGTGTGAATGAATCAAATGAACGAACGGACAAGTGAAAAGAAAGAATGAATAAAAGATAAGAAAAAAAGGAATGGTTAGCGACAGGTATGACGGGCACGTGCAACGGGGCTCGCTACCCGCGCTGCACGGACACCAACCTGGTCGATAACGCATTATGGCTAAGGGTTAGCCTACGGCTCGGAGACAGCCGTTGAGTAAAATGACAAAAAAAAACGAAATGGTCGTGGACACCTCCATCGTATACAGAGGAGAGGCAAAATAAGGGATTTCCAGTGGCACGGTCAAAGTGTGAAGGACGTGCCGGTCCGGACGAAAATGAAAATTTGGCTTATGTCCATGGCCTGGGGGTGGGCTTGGCCACCCAGGAAGACGTAAGGCCGGGTATTTCAAAAGACTATCAGGGTGTACCAAGCCGCACGTCATGATAGGTGAGAAATTACCAAGGGGAAACATGTCCAAATTGGCTTGTGATGCCAGCGACCGATGTATATAGATTAAGTGGGCTTTGCTGGTGGCAATCCACGTGAAAGTCCTTGCATTGAAATCAAAGTACTCTAAGTTAACTAAATGAAGTGCCTTCTGAACAGGCTTGAATATAACACACCAGATAATCGAGAGTACTTCGGCAAAGGAGTTAGAAAATACGCCTACGACGTGCTAGGACCCGAGGCAGGGACACGCCCTTGACATTAAAAGTTTACATGATTCACGTTAAGTTATTTCCTATGAATTATTGACTAACTTGGTTTACTTTGGACAGGAAAGGCCGGACGGTAAGTATGGGTAAGTCATGCATGTATTTCCATGCAATATATTGAATTTGGCAACACGATATAGGTTATGAAATATGCATGAAACTGATCCTAAGGCAAGATTAGAAAGACACTGAATGATAGACGGTGCACGAAAGTAAATAGAACGTGTTTGGTAATTATTGCATTGTGGGCGAGCTAGCCTCCCCACAAGTGCATAACAATGTACTGATAACCCCACAGTCTGCTTGCAGGATGCAGGAGACGTCGTCGGGTGCGGAGCTTCCCTCGAACGTGCTAAGGCGCGGAGCTATCTCTGGAGCCTTGGAGCGTTGCAAGGAGCTGAAGCACCCTATACAGGACATAATGTATCAGAACATCGCCATGAATCATTTCATCTTGTAAGCCACTTGGCACGCCTTTTATGTTTCAGAGAGAGAGAGCTTGAGCGATTTGTAATATCGGCCTAGCGCCGCTTGTAAACTTCTTGAATATCAATAAAGAGTTAAATTTGCTTCAATTCTTGTTCATTTTACTTTCCGCTGCAAATGGGGACACTCTGTGCGACTCTGTGGCCTAGCTCGAATCGGCCGTTTCTGGACATAGCCTTGCACGGGCGCAACCTAGGCCCGTGTGACATCATGCCTTAGCAAGGACAATCGTTCCTACGAAAGCGGGGCGTGACACCCATTAAGCATGTCAGCTTGCATGTCTTGCTGGATGGCTCGCAACTCTACCTCCTTGTCTTCTAAGGTAGACTTGGGCAACCCCTTCACCCAACTCCGAAGCGCCTTCTTCGTGGCCTTGAGACGACGTACCAAGCGAAACTGGGCCGTCCTCTTCTGACAGCTAGTGAGCCCCTTTGAGACAGCCTCCAGGTAGACCTCCGAGAGATACCAACTGTTGTTGTACATGAAAGGCCGGGGCTTCCCAGAAGACCGAAGAGTGAAGCCAACCCGGATGGGAGAATGATCGCTCGTCCCAGCGGCCAGGCCCTCAACCGAAGAACTGGGGAAATGCCGAAACCATTCCCCATTGCCCAGAGCTCGATCAAGCTGGCAGGCAACTCTGTTTCGGATTGCTTTGTTGTGCCAAGTCCAGATGAAGCCTGAGCGAGCCAATCCCTGGAGCCCCGCTTGGAGGAGGCATCTCTGGAAATCATAAAGGATAGAGTCTGGAACTGATCGACCACCCACCTTCTCTCCTCGGTGCAGAAGGGTATTGAAGTCCCCGATCAGAAGAAGTGGAAGGAACTACGAATCTGCAGCAGCGGCAACACGAGATATATCGCTCCAAAGGGACTCTCGTCTCCTTCTGTCGTTGTGGTCGTAACCGCCCCCAGCAAGAACCGAAAGCCACCCTTGTTCGAGAAGGAGATGGCAATCAACTGTTCCATCATCAAGATCAAGTCACCATTCCAGCTCTTCGAGTTCCAACGAACCCAAATTCTGGCCATGTCACAAAGAGCCAGGTTGTGAAGTTGGACCCAATGAGATGGGGTCCGTCGAGCAAGTGTCTTTTCACCTTTGATCTCAGATTCTAATAGAACAGAAATGTCACATTTCTCTCTGTAAAGCACCCCACAAATCTCTCTCGACCTCCCTAGAGAACACGCTCCCTCACATTTCAGGCGATAATAGCCATTAATTAATGAGAGGATGTGTCCCCTGGGAAACACCCGAATCAGCACCTGGAGAATGTGCTACATCCGACGCTAAGAGATCATCCTCCATCCCAGTCGGAATGGCCGGCTGGGGAATGACCTGAGAGAGTACCAACGCCCAGGCAGGATTGTCGACACACACCGCCTCCTCTCTGTCAGTAGGATGTCCTCCTCCCTGGAGGGGCTGTCACTCAGCGGACCGACAGCATGTCTCTTCCGACAGTAAACCTGCCCCTCAGTTGAGCCGCCACTTCCTCGTACCTCAATCCCCGACGCCGCCATGCCTCTAGTAACTATACTACTTTGCCTCGGGCAAGTGGCCAACGCCCCACTCGTAGGAGCAAGCTGGCTAGAGATAATGAGGCGCATCCCACCATCACTCACTGGATGAGTATCCTCTCCCACCAAGACCTCCTCTCCACTGTCATCTCTGAAATCTATGTCACAGGGTGAGTCTGGAGCCTCACTCAGAGGATTTGTAGGCTCCACCTGAGGTTCGACCGCCGAACAAGTACTGGCCAGATGCCCGAAACAGGAACATCGTGAACAGGTAGGTAGGACCCATTCATATTCCACCTTCTGAGTAAGCACCTCTCCAGAAGGAATCTCATATTCCACCATCTTCGGTAGCTCCCCCCAGCCCGAATCTCCACAAAGATCCTGGCGTACATCAACCTCGACCGAAAGGCAGTAGCATCATCCGCCTTGATCGGGGTGCCCACCAAACTCGCCAGACGCATCAGCAATGGTATACTCCAAAACCGGACAGGGAACTCAGGAAAGCGGATCCATACAGGGATGGCATTCAGAACTTTTCTCTCACATCGAAGCTCCGGGGTCCATTCTTTTAGAATGATAAGCCTACCGTCGAACGTCCAGGGGCCGCCTTGGAGGATCCTAGCGACATCCTCTGCAAGTCCGAACTTCACATAATAGAAGCCGTTCTCGCGGGCAAAGAACTCCATACTCCCCTTAGGCTGCCAGACACGAGATGCATAACCCCGGATCTGTCCTTAGAAAGGCTTGTTGCCTAAAACATATAGAACGAGGGTATTCTCCCAGTATGCAGTCACCTTCTCTATCTCCTCCGTAGGGAACGAGGCCCGGAAACTCCTCCCTGCCTTGATCGGCGGCACGTACTCCATCGATGTGGGACTTTTTGGCCCCACAGATCTCTGCCTAGGACCGTCCAGCCGGCTGAGTAGTCTCCCCATGTGGCCTGGGGACAACCTCCGGACGGGGAGACTCAGATCCCTGAACACTGAAATCCACTATCACACCCCGATCCCGGAGGATCGAAAACTAGCCACTGGGCATGATGTCGTACAAGTCTAGATTGCACTTGTACAAGGCAAACCATTACAGTTCCTGGTAATTCTTAAAAAATATCGACAACGCAGCGGAACCAAGCAGATAAATTGAAGTCACACAAGATATTAAAGAATGTATCTCTTTATTGATAATCAAATGGATTACAAGACTTGCAGCGGAATACAGAGTTTACAATTGATTACAAGACTCTTTGAATAGCCAACTGAATGTATACACTTGCCCTTTAGGCTACAAATGAATATACCGACTTCTTTACAATGACTTGCCAATTAGGCTACAATCTCACTGGTACATCTGAGTTCCACTGTTCCATACATTATGTCCCGTATAGCAGAAGACATCATCTTGAAAGAAGAGCTTCTGCACACCCATCCGATTCATCGATGCCAAGTACTGATTCACAGGATTTCCCCCAAGCAAACACCTGTAATATTGCCCACAACGTGGGTCAGTACATCATCAATGTACTGGCGAGCGGTGCTGGCCCAACTCACCTAAGAAGACAACACTAAGTAATCATGTTACAGAACATTATTAACAGTGGTCTTTCTTGTTGCCTTAGGGTCAATTTCATGTTATAGCCGACAAGAAGTAAAGCATGCAAATCTCATAGCCATCATAATTTAAAGCATACTGTTATCACCCTTTGGTGATTCTTACCCACGGTCGTGTAGCCATCCCTGTACATTTATAATACTTACTCTGCCTGCACAAGACATTGTTAGAAACAATATCATGATTCAATATGAATATCACCGTTCAGGTGATTCTTACCAACAGCCGACATCCTTCCCTGTATTTGAGTAATAACTTATTCTGCCTGCATAAGACATCATTAGCACCTGACCTATCTATATGAAGGTCACTGGCGACACGCCATCCTGGACCGTCTTACAGGTATACAGTGCCCTTGCCAGTGCAGGTAGCTAGCCCCACTGCAAGTCCTGTATACCGTGCTACTACTTTAGCACTGCCACTACTTCGGCATTGGTTTCCCCTAGGACGAACCGGGTTCCATGGCCCAGGAATACCGTTCGAGAAACCACCTTGTCGACAAGTCCATGACCATGCAACTATATGCAACTTATCTAAGAAGAAAACATATAATGCATGATAAGAAAAACTAAGCAAAACCATCATTCTCATTCATATTGCCATCTTGCCATCTAGCCATCTTGCCTTGAGCCAATGCTCACATTATCATCTGTCCAATCCAGGGTCTTGGCGTAATCAACATTCTACATCGGCGACAGGATAATAGAATGTTGTTACCCAATGCCTTGCCACATCTTTGATACCAAACATCTTTCCAACCAAACTCAATGTACTCACCGCCCAATTCCTGGGACTTAGCATCTGTTTAGCATTCATTCATTTGAATGCAATTCAAGCATACTCACTGCCCAGTTCTTGGGTCTTAGCATCTGTTTTACCATTTATTCATTGAGCTAAAGCTCAATATACTCACCGCCCAAGTATTTGGGACTTTGCCATCACCTGTCATGTAATTCATCGCAATAGTGTACAAGCATACAATTCATCTAGCCACACCAGTTTACGTTCAGGTGATTATTATCTTTCATTATCTTTCCAAATTCCATGCAAGGTGTTATTGAACAAACTCAACTAGAAACATAGCATACTCATCCTTATTTTAAGCGTGAAGCTAAAGGATCTTTGAAGGGTTCAACACTACTCACATTCATAGGACGATTCCCGCCACGATCGCATAGTCTTCCAAGCGATCCTTCGCATAATCCCAAGTCCAACAAGGCTTCATCGAACCAACCATCCAACATAAGGCATCTTGCGGGTCGGGGCACTACATCCACCACCTTACTCTTTTCTTTGTCCACCGCGGTCGCCTTTGGCCGCCAACCCACCGATCTCCCAGCAGACACCACAGGTCCACGGCCCGATGGTCGTGCCCCTGACCCGTTCTGTCGACTGTCAAGGGGATGGCGATCCCTAACTTAGCCCTGTCCTCCTCCTGCCTTTCCCCCGATCTTCGCCATGCGTCTACGGGTAATCGTTGTCCATCCCCCTTCCTCCATCTGGCCCCCCTGAGATCCAGATCCTGTTCGAATTTGAAGTTAGGCGCGTTGGAGACACCTTGCAGGATCCGATCCCCATCTGATCCCCTTGTCAGATCCGCCGTCAACGAGCCCATCGCTCCAGCCCCCCCCCCCCCCAACTACCGGAGGGAGCACCGCCGCCTGCCACCGATCCGGGGGGTCCGCCCAACCCCCCCACAGACGATCCCGCTCCCCTCCACAGCCTGGGGGGGCACCGCCGCCGTCCCCTGGACCTGGGGGTCCGCCCGACCCCCCCACGGAAGATCTCCCCCTCCCACCGCCTGGGGGGGCGCCGCTACCGTCCGCAGGTCGGGGGGGGTCCGCCCGACCCTCCCCCAGCCGATCCCGCCCCCTTTCCGTCTGGGGGGTGCGCTGCACTTCTTTTCGGGCTTCCTCCCCCCGCCGGCGAGGGGGTCCGGTGGCCGGGAGGGAGGAACCCTAGCCGCCTCCGCCAAGGTCGCCACGGTCGCCCGATCGCACGAGTCCATCAGAATTATATATATATATATATATATATATATATATATATATATATATATATATATTGAGGTTTGGTAAAAAAAATTGAAGTCTGGTAATTTAGTTAGTAGGTTAGCTCCCCATTTGACTGATCTTGTAATAATAATGATAATTAGTGAAGTTAGAAGTCCCTACCTAGTAGTAACATTGGTACCAGGCATGTGAAGACACTATAAAATACTCATGTAGACACAGTTCACTTATATGGAGGAAGGAATTGGACTCATGTACAAATAGGATGCAATCATGTACTCCCTAATGTTTCGCAATCATTCTCAACACTATTAAGTGCTAAACAACAAAAGCACAACAACTTTCTCAGCTTATAAATGTACAAACATTGAGATAGAACCTTACAATGCCAGTAAAACCTTGGATACCAAAAATAAATCATAGATTGCACAATAATATCAAATACTTTATGAGTTCTTGGGACAAAAATTCTAGGGTAAAGACTGAAAAACTCAGGCACTCAACAGAAAACAACAGATGATGCACTTAGAACTAGCTAATTGACCAGGTATCTAAGCATTAATGGCTTCAACAAAAATCAGAACTTGCACACGTAACAAGTTACAACAAATGGAGGAAGAAGAAAAACATATACTTTAAAATGACAACTGTTTGGCCAATTAGTGAAGAAGTATTGACAACAAAACATGTATTTTGTTTTAAACGCAGATGAAGACGCTGCAACATATAATAGTATTCGCACTGATTTCATGTAAATAGGTTGTATGAAAAATATGTCAACTCTTTATACAGGTATACCTGGACCTGCAAAATTGAAGATTGTATAAGCAAATATGAGAATACGAAAATAAAAAAATTCAGAAATAGGGAAAGTAAGTATAGCACAAAAGCAGCTTGGATGAACAAACTTGGATGAACAAAGAAGTAACCAAACAAGTAGGGAAGCAATTAAGAGCATGCACACAGTAAAAATTCTTTAAAATGGTGGTATTAGGAATGGCAACAAAATGAGGATGGTCACTACTAAGCCAAGAACACAAAGACTTAAATGATACTAATTAACCAAATTTAACTAAATTAGGTAGGAAAATAAGTCGTTTACATTGCAACAACAATACAAAACATTTCTTGTGTGACTTTCCAAATTTTAGAGCATCATGTCCAAAAATGTTTACCATCTCATACACAAACCAAGAATCTCATACTAGAGGCATAAACAGAAGGACACTCCACAAATAAAATGACCTTAATAAAGGCATCCTTATGAATCAATATGGATTCTACTATGGTATTTCAAAGAGACTGGCTATTACTCAGTGCGGAGTCTACTGTTTCTGATACTGGGCTCAGAGTATCAGTATCCCTTATTGTCTTCATCAGCCACCAGCATGTACAACCTCTTTTCTTTACACTTATGCCCCCCTTGACCACTTTTCATCACATAGAAAACGCAATCCCAAATTTTTCCTTCTAATTATCTCAGTTAGTGAGATAGTAGCAGTATGTTGTCCTGCATTAGCTGTGGTTTGGTTTCCAAACCTTGACTTGAAAACTTCTTGAATGAATCATGATTCATAGAAGATGTGCTGCTTGCCAGACCCTAATTTTTATGAGGATAAGAGGTAGGTCCAAAAATACCTTCAATTAAAAAATTAAGGAGACGTTGGGAATTAAACATATACCTCTTGCTTAAAACCATGATAGTTACTGTAAACTTGGCCAAAGTTTTGGGGCTAGTCTCTCAATCTAGTGTCATGCTTCATAGGAGTGTTTTCAGGATACAAGAATGCATAACACTGACCGTGGAACATAAATCAAAGAACAATACGCCGTCCATTATGCAATGATGTAAGGTATGCGTGGTCTAAAAGACTTGGGCATTAATGAAATTAGAAAATATAGAAAACTGTATGCATTTTAGGTCGTGCACATACAAAGACATGCTTGTGCAGGCAGCCGGGTGCACTCCTGACCATTATTTATGTAATATGTGGTACCAATGCTGAATCATATTCCATATTTTTGTTCAATGTAATGTAAGTTACTGATAACAATTGTGGGCCATGTAAATTCTTTTGTAGACGGTATGGCAACCTAGTGTCGTCTTTAGTTGATGGACATATCGGAGGGGAAGGAAAGTGAATACTGAATTCACATTAACTTGGAATTTAGCAAGGACTGATCTTTTATGGGGTACTAAGGAAAGAGATGCCATAATCTTTAAATCTTTCCGTCAGGAACTTCTGACTCAAATCGCATTCCTTACTAATTACTGGGGAACATCCCTTACAGAGTAAAGAAGAAAATATGGTGGTGACTCAATTCAATAGTCAACTTATGGAGGGTATACAATCGATGTTGGTGGCTTATTGCTGAGATGCATGGAGCTTATACTGGTGGTTAACAAGGAAGCGCTTAGTGTATTAGTATTTTGACTTGCGTTTCAGGTTCAACAATAACCTTTATTTTTAAACATTGTTTTAGATTGATGGTACTTGTTCTTAAACACTAATAAAAATGCGATTTAGACGGAGTACTCCTCATAATGTTTATCCGCTATCTAAAAAGAAGGGGGAAACAACCATTAAAGTAGGCACAACCGTGTGTATATTGCATGTGTTTTCCTTCCATGATTGGGAAAGAGAGTTCCAAAACGGCAATCATCTGAGTTTAATGATTCCACATAGATGTTACTGTCAAGCTTGGCACTGGACATTTGCTAACTAAAAGTGACATTATATACGTTAATACATATAGGAATGACATCTTGATCTACTTTCATGTGTATTTTCTTTCGTTTTACAAAGTATGCTCTCTTAATTCTCGTCTATATTTCAAATTTTGCAAGTGTACAATACTAATTTACATGTTAAGATTGATCATGTAATTCCAAATTGTTGGTAACTTGGTCTACTTGTAGAAGCAAGGATCACATGAACTAGAGGTATACAGGAAAATGTTGGATAGACTACGGACTTACAAAGATGAATGGAGAAACACCAACAAGTAGATCCAGGAAAAGAATATTTACAAGATCAAGACGTAAAAGACTTCTTTGCATTCCTGAAATAATGTGGGCATTTATCAGAATCCAAATTGAATTCTGGAACAAGAACATGATTATTCATAAGAACATATAAAAGATATACTTTTAACTATTAGGGCATCAGCCGCATTATGGAACTCCAGCATCATGCAACAAAAGGGGGTGCATGAAATCCAAAATTAGCATCAAGACATCTACTTCAAAATGGTAAATCATTACATCAAGATTTATTTCCTATGGTGCATCAATACAGAGAGATGTGAGAAACACTGAGAATGGAGGCAACAAGTTCTGAATAAGTGCAGAAACCTTTGGAATCAATCTTGTGTGGTTCACAAATTCAAGAAAAAGTCAGTATGTCATTGAGATATACAAATGTTCCTAGCCTATTTTTCAACAAGATGTAACTCATTAGATGACTTTCAACAGCTTTTCTTCACCAAAAATTGTTATTGTACAATGTAGAACAAAAAGATTATGAACGCTAAATAATCAAGCACAATGGCATGATTGCATGGTTTGATGGTTTAACAAATTATAGTTATAGTACAACGCTAAATAATTAAGCACAACGCTAAATAATGATTTTATTAATAAGAGTCATTAGGATTGTTGACAATGAGATGTGAAGTTTAAACCTAAAAGTTTTTAACACTCTCTCAATTCTAAACCAAAGCTAAAAAATTGAATAAAAAGACATGAGAAATAATTATACAAATCAAACCATAAATTCATGTTGAATCTAATAGTTCTCTGATTTTTTTAAGCCACGAAGGGATTCATGTAGTCATGTTTCATTATTCTTCGGCATTAGCTAACATTTCCTATAACTAGGATCTCATAATATTCACTGCCAAATTATCATACATGAGAGATCAAGATATTGCTGCTAAGATTTTACAATATGTATCAATACTGTATGTCCGGAGCGATGTAAAGTATTATCAAATTATTTTATTTTATCTTGTTAAATTTGCTGCGATGTCAATATGTGTATAGTTTCTAGGAAATTTTATTTTAATCTAGATACCCTATTAGTGATACGTAAAATACTAAAATGTAGAGATATCCTAGTTTTTTAAATAAAATTTCCATAACTTATTTCGAGGTATTTTTAGGTCACTTTTCCAGATTATCCAGAATTTGACCGTCGTAACGTGCGTTTGAAAATTTTGGTAAAACTTTCGTAGCTCTTTCATACAAATTCGAACAGAAAATCCGAGCATACGTCGTAACTGTGTCGTCGAGATCTTCAATTTCATGATGATAGATTTTGGTTTTGAGAGAATTTGTTTGACTTATTTTCTTGTATACATTTGCGTGTCAGACGTCATAGACATAGACCTTAGTTATATGTATAATTAGATTTTATACGCTATTTTAGATCAACTATAATCCAGAATTAATATGAAACTAAGGTAGAAATAAGGAAACCCTAACTAGTTAACATAAGTGCATTTTGGTAATTTTATTGTCTAATATAGTTTTCTATTTTGTGTTCATGGGATAGTGGAATATGATTTGGTGCTGATTTGTGGGGATAACTGGTGGGAGTGTCGAGAGCGTTGCAGACCAGTTGGTATTCAGTAATGGGATAGACAAGTATCGCAATTATGTTATTGTTGCTTGTATTGTCATATGTTGCATGTTCTCAATGTAGTTGTTTCTTTTCTATATACCATTGACTTGTGCACAATAGATAGATGTTCATGTTTTTTACATTATTTGTTCACTTGATTTCATTATTTGCCTTGAGATAAACATGCTTAATACTTGATTACCTTTACATAATAGATAGTGCGATTGGATGGAAAATTTTTGTAAGTAGGCATGTCAACTACATCTTGTTCAAATCCCTTCTTGTTGAATTTTGTATGAGATCAATCCTGCATTTACACGCTTGGATTGACCTATTTACCTATCTATGTTGTCACAGGCGATGCGCCTAGACGGCCTAGGCGTGCAGGTTGGAGAGCCTCGACCTGAGGAAATTTTTCCCTCTGTGAGACGATGCTCGCTTAGGCGCCCGCCTAGGGTCGCCCGAGGGAAAAAAAACCGTCTAGGGGTGCCAAATTATGCTTACTATCTTTACTTGATGTTGAACATTGGTTATTTCATAGTTTTTGCTTCGTATATTACTTTTATGCTTATTACTTAACGTTTATTGCTTATTAGTTATACTACATATTTGTTGTATACATAATTGCAAATATTTTGATTCAAGAGCAGCGTATCCTGGGCGGACGCCTAGTAGAGATGGGTGGTCTATCGCTTCGCCTCGCCTAGCGTCCAGTACAACATAGTTACCTATAGCCAAATGGTTGGAATGATGTAAAGTATTATCAAATAATCAACAAGTTTTTACTTTGTCTCTAATTTAATGGCTTGATCTCCCTTTTAACATATCATTTATCTGTTGCACAACCTTTTTAAATTCAATGAAAGAACTTTCTGTATTTCAAGCAACAAAAGAATCTTTGAACATTGTTCAGATATAAGTTTAGGTTTGCAATATCGGCCAATACGATATGTATCGGTCAACGTCACATTCCAGTACCGAATACAAAGAACAGTGATGTAATGTGGCCAACTACGAACTACAGAATACTCTAGTACCCCGAAATTAGGTCATGATGGTAACAGACTATGTTGGGTTTAATCTAGTATGCAAAGTCCACCTACGACCAACAAGCAATCTATAATCTGTATCCCAGTCAAGCAAGTATGAACATAAGCAAGATGATTATAATATAAGTAAAGCAACTATAGGGCTAATAAATGTCACCGGTTAAACGCTACCAAAATGATAACAACTAACAGAAAGAGAAAAATCACTCATGTGTTGGTGCCAACATCCTCCGCATATCATCCTAGCCGTCAAGCTAGAGATCTGGAACCCCTTTGTCTTGGTTCTAAACATGAAACTATGATAAGTCTGGCACGACCTAGCAGAGTGCCACAAACGAAGCCCAAGATGATCGCGAAAACGCAAAACACAATTACAGGAAATAAATGCAGTAAAGGCAGAAATGTAAAGACAAGCACGGTGCCAATGTGTTGAGGAGGCAGAAAAGACATGAGAGTAAACTAGCTATGAATCATATAAAAAAAGGCAAACCTGCACCCCATGATGCTGAGACAACTACAGTAGCCGTCATTTGCGAATCGACTGGAAACTACTGTCAAGTTTGTGATTGTGGAAGGAATGCTAGAGAGCATTAGACATCCATGGCTACTCAAAGGGGCACCAATTTTTTTCCATACACATTAAAACTGAGAGTATCTGTAATGATGATGATACAATTGTGTTTTGCTCAAGCATTAGTATTAGTAACATCAAAACATAATACATGTGTACAATACACTAATTGTGATTCGACATGTTAAAACTCCCAAGTAGAATCCTCGAGAAGATGAGAGCAGTTGCATGGGCTTATTTTCATTGGCGATGTCCATCAGGTAGTGTGACAACCTTGTGGAATGGAACATTCCTCTGAGGTATATAGAGATCCATCTAGCTTCTTCGTCGTCCTCGAGGACATATCTTATGGGAAACATAAAAGAGAGAGAATATCAATTACAACATGTAGGCTGAACTAGAAACTTGAAAATGAATAAGAACTTACTACAAAACTGGAAACAAATTAAGAGCATATCAAAAGCTGCATTAGTGATAGTACAGAAGAAAGTAAAGTTTCCACCCCCGATACATTTTATATATAGTGCATATCTTCTTCGTCGTTTTTATGTTGTCATAAACCTTGTATGTTGTCAGGATTGTAGAAATTTTCTACAGTCCTTGAAGTATTCAGGACTATAGAAATTTGCTACGGTCCTGACAACATAAAAGACTGTAATATAAATACGATTTAGGCAGAGTACTCCTGATAGTGTTTATCCGCTTTCTAAAAAGGTGTGGCACTTATTTGTAACCAATCCAATGTATATATAACCAATCAATAAAGTAAGTTACGGAAACGTCAAATTAAATCAATTGAATAAGTGAACTGCTAAATATAATAGAACAATAAGTTTAACCAAGAAATCTTACCAAGTAATTGTGGGGAATATTGAAAAGTCCCAATAGATCACATGTCGAGATCAGATGGTATGCAATCCCTTTCAAGTGAAAAACTTCATATGAACTCCATTTTGGTCTTTACCTAGAAATATTATGTATCAGTGATGATATCGCCGAGTCGATGTTAATCTCATTACTCTTTGCACAATGTTGAGAAAAATTACGAAGCATTTTCATATAATGGTGACAATGTCCATCCTTTGAGAGTAGATACACTATGGATGCCGCAGTAGATGCCTCAGGGATAATTTTTCTTTTATCCATTTCTGCAAGAAACCCCATAGCTCTGTTTACTTCACCATTCTCCAACAAGCCCTTAACAATAGCATTAAGCATACCAGCATCTGAAGAGTAACCATATTTCTTCATTGACAAAAACAACTCATCAAATTCATCCAACAACCCTTCTTTAATAAGGCCTTTCATCATTATGGTGTATGTTAGAACATCTGGTGGCACTACGTCATTTGCAAGAATAGAGTTAAAGAGATCCCTTGCTGCATTAACTTTACCAACTTGAATCATTCCTTGAATTAAAATATTGAAGGTCCTAGCTTCCAGTTTTTTCTTCTGACACGATATGGTGCTGAACAGATTCATGGCCTCATCAATGTGGTGATTTTTACAAAGTCCATGTAATATTATATAATAGGTTTGGAGTTCTAGGGAAGTTCCAGAAGCAATCATTTTATCTTGTATTTCTTTTGCATCGGCAACTCTTCCAGCTTGGTATAATCCATCTAACATAATATTGTAAGTATCAAGTGTTTGTTGCAATCCCTTACAAGGCATCTCATCAAAAAGTTGTCTAGCTATATCAACCTTTCCCCACATACAAAAGCCATTGATCAAGATGTTGTAAGTAACTGTACTTGGTTTATGACCTCGTGAGAGCATTAGGTCAAAAACTTTAAATGCTTTACTTGTTTCTTGTATCAGGCAATATCCATCCATTAATGTACTGTATGTTACTACATTGGGCTCCAAACCTCTTTGAATCATGACATCTAATAATTTATAACCTCTCCCGACCATTCCTTCTTTACACAGAGCATCAATTATCGTGGTGAATGTCACAACATCAAGTTCAATCCCTTGATCCTTCATTTCCTCAAGCAATCTAGAAGTTGTTTCCCATTTTCCTAATTTTAGAAGTCCCGAAATCAAAGTGGTATACGTCATAATATTAGGAGAGAGACCTTGAGTTACCATTTGATGGAAGAGATCGTTAGCTTCCACCACTTTTTCAATTTTGCAAAGTCCATCGATCAAAGTGTTATAAGTGACAATATTAGGAAAGAGACCTTGAGACGACGAGAAATATATTATAAGAAAATATGATCCGGCAAAGTGGAATTTCAGCAACAAAAAAAAAATTTGCAAAAAACTGCAAACAAAGAGAGACAAACTTTCCAATACATATCAAGACACACAAAAGGGGATATTTAGCAAATGCCCCCATTCAAAATATAGAAACTAGGAGATACCTCCACTGTTTTAAATTCAATGAAGAACTTTCTGCATTCCAAGCAACAAGCAACGAAAGACTCTTTTAGCATTGTTCAGGTATAAGTCGAGGTATACTGATACATATCGGTCAACGTCACACCCCAGTACCGAATACGAAGAACATGGGTGTAACATGGCCAACTACGTAGTACGTACTACAAAATGCTCTACTACCCCGAAATTAGGTCACGACTGTTATAGACTATGCTGGGTTTAATCTAGCATGCAAAGTCCACCTATGACCTACAAGCAATCTATAATCTATATCCCAGTCAAATAAGTAAGAACTTAAGCAAGATGATCATGATATAAGTAAAGCACTAAGGCCCATGCCCTAACATATTACTATCCATAAGCTAGCAATACATAAGAAGTCTAGTAGTTGAGCATGTCCAAGTACTTGATCAAGGTACATAAATATACATATACAAAATAAAGAGTCCTAATAGCAAAATGGGAACAGACTCCCAGAACAACTAGGGCTAATAAATGCCACCGGTTAAACGCTACTAAAATGATAACAACTAACTGTCACCTCCAGTTTTCAAAATTGAGGGCAAATTTGTCATTTTTAATATTCTAATATTTTTGTGAATATTTATTTATTAATATTGTATTTTGGGGTTTTATTTGATCGGGTTTGAGTTTTGTCTCATTTCGACTTGTGCTAGCGACCCGGATCAGTTTTGGACCCAACTAGACCCGACCAACTTGTTATTACCAAACTCAGATATTTATATTTGACTAATCCCATTTGATTTTAGTGGGATTAGGGATTAGAATTAGATTAGAACTCGAAATTAGGAGTTTTCAAGTTACCATTTTGACCCCAACTCAAAACTACTCATTTCTTTGACTTGGAGGGCATTTTGGTAACTTGCCAAATGCCCCCAACCCTCTAAAATATGGTCGGCAGCAGCTAGCACCCTCCCATGCTCTCATTTGCAAGAAAACTCTCTTTCTCTTCATTTCTCTCATTCTACAAAAAACTCCTTCTTTTCCCTTTGGATTTTAAGCTCCAAAGTAAGTCAAATCTCTTCTAATTCTCTTCAATACTCTAGATCTCTCTCTAATCTTGGTGCTAACCATTGTTTATCTCTTATTTGTGATTTTTATCTAGGTAGAACCTAGCATGGAGGGGTTGGAAGCTTAGATTTGGCTTTGACCCAAAAAGAACCAATTTTGGGGCTTTTTCTTGGAATTCCAACTCCCAAGAGGTAAACCCTAACTCTAACTCTTGTAATTGTTCCTAATTAGTGTTATTTGCATATTAGAGGATGCCCGAGGTGTAGAATAACCCGTTAGAAGTGGTTTGGAACCCATTGGACTCAATTTGGGACTTTCGGGCTAGGTTTAGTGCCAATTTTGGGAAAAACCGTAAATTGACATGTTTGGGTGTTGCCCCTAGCCTATTTAGACCTAGTTAGGTTAGTTTGGGTGAGATGAGGCTAGGTACGTGTCCATATTTGGATACGTGGGATCGTTTCGCGAGAAATCATAAAAATAGACTTTTTCGGGATTTTCGGGTTCCAATGCACAGGTGACTTTTTGCACCGACACTAGAATCGGCAAGTTAGCACTTAGAATAGGTTCTAATCATTATTTAGAACTCGTGGGTAGAGTTTGGGTCAATTTCGGATAGGTTTGGTGTCCGTATCGCGCGGTATCGCGAATCGGACACTCCGGAGTCGCCAGAATGGCCATTTGGCCATTGGGGCCTCGTTTCTCATTTTTGCTCACGTGCGCGAGTTAGATTGATTGTGTGGGGTACGTGTCTAAGCCCTAGAGGGTAGAATTGAGAGGATTTGTGTATTCGGATAGGTTTCGGGATATTTTGTATATATATAAATGTTAGTGTATGTGTATATATATATATATAGAGAGCGAGATAGATATATGTATATATATGTACGTGTGTGTGTGTGTTTGTGTATGTGTTCTAGTGTTGTAGTAGTGGTGGTGTTGGAGTGTGTATATTTTCATGTGTGTGTGTGTGTCTTTATATATTATGTTGTGTGTGTGTCTTTATATATATAATAGATGTGAGAGTGGTTATATATACATATTGTGTTTGTTTTATATATATATATTTATGGGTGTATGAGTTTCTTGATGTATATATATTGTGTTTGTGTGTGTTTATATTTATATGTTGTTGTTGTGTTCTATTTGTGTTGTTGTAGAGGGGGTTTGTGAGAGTTCTTGAGAGGTTTTGTGGTAGAGTTTGTGGAGTATTAGAGGGGAGGGATGTATAGAAGTATAGATGAGTGTAGAGGAGGATAAAGAAGGGGAATAGCAGCAGCAACAGCAGTCTTGGACTGCTGTCCAAACAGTAGCAGCAGTCCCCATTGGGGACTGCATAGTTTAGGTAGTGCAGGATGGTTTTTGGGGGGTTTTGTGGCCCCAAAACATCCCCTTTTGACCCACCTTAGCCCCAAATGCCTACCCCCACTTGTCAACCACATTTTCTACTATTAAACCCCTAAGTTAGAAAGTATTTTTAGGGTGTTAGGTGGTTAGTGGGGTAGTGTTTCTAGTGGTAGAAAATAAGGTTGGTCATGTTATTTTATATGTCATGTTAAGATACATTAGGGGGGGTTTGTGGTAGATGTTTGAGTTGGTTTTTGAGAGTTATTTTAGAAGTAGCATTCTAAGTTAGATGGGGGTTAGATAGATGATGTTTGTAAGGGAGAGTGAGTGTGGTGTAGAAGAATGAGTTATGTTAGATGTGGTATCTTGATATCTCAAGATTACCTTAAGGTAATGTGTAGGAAAGTAACATATTAGAAAAGATAGTTTTGATGTCCAAGATAGTAGGAATTTATGGTTGGTAATAGTTAGATAGGTTAGTGTCTAGCTACCCTAAGAAGCCCAAGTTAGTATTCCAAGGTATAGATGGGTTACCGTTGTATTGGGGCAAGGTAATAGAAATTACCTTGGTAAAGATAAGTTAAGGTAATTGAGTAATTGTAAGTTTTGAGTTAGATAGTTTAAGATGTGGCTAGAAATAGGTTCTCTTGGTTGGTAATGGTTAGGATTAGTGCCCTTAGTAGTTTTGACCTCGGTTGACCGTTTTGACCAAAAGTCAACGAAAGTCAACCGAGAGTCAAACTTAGCCTATAAGTGACTAGATTTGACCGAAACCAAACCAGAGTTGACCAGTTGACTGAAAGTCAACAGTTGGTCAACATTTGACTAGTTTGACCTAGGGTTGACCCAGGGTTGACTCAGTATTGACCAGAGTTGACCAGAGTTGACTTTTTGACCAAAAGTCAACTGTAAGTCAACCCTTGACCCAGATTGATCTAGTTTGACATGGATTGACTTCCTGTGACCTTGTTTGACCTTGGTTGTCCTAGTGTGACCCAGTTTGGCTCAGTATGACCTAGTTTAGCTTGGTGTGACTTAGTTTGACCTAGTTTTGACTTAGACTTGTATATCATGACTAGATTAGCTTTCCTTTCATTATTAAACCATGTTTTGACTTGTAGTATCTCATCTTTAGGTCTGTGATTACTCTGAGCATCTGTTCACCTTATCATCTCAGGACCACAGACGAGTACATTCACTGATAGTTTTTATTGTCTTGATATCTGCTATATCCGATTCAGTTGTAGTGTCTTACTTGATTTCCAGACACGATAGTTTACGGACTAGTATATGTCGGATCCTGTCATAAGATGTTGTTCCCGGATTACTTGGTATATTGGTACAAGATTTGATTTGTTACTTGTACTTGTATAGACATGGACTTGGGAGTGGGCTGATCACCTGCTTTTGAATCTCGTGTCATGACGTGTTATGTCCGGGTCCTTTATACTATTCGGGGATGGGGAGTTATTAGTGGTTGTGTGATCAAAATCCCCACTTGTTCTTCACACTTGTACTCGTCACTTGTCCATAGCTACTTGTTCATAACTTTCCATGGTGACCGGCCTTATTCTTTACACTCGTACTGGTCACTTGTTCGTAGCCGGTCGGATGGAAAGCCTGAACATGTTTTTCCCAAGCCGATCACATAACGCACTAATAATTCAAGGCACCTTTTATATTTATTATCGGGAAGGCTAAGTTCTGTTCGGGAGAAGGGTTACAACCCCGGTCCTTGTTTGGTTTAAGGGTTGTAACTCGGCTTCCGAATAGTTCCCAAGTCGCCCTATATATATATATATTGTCTTCCTTTTCAGTACTCACACTTTAAGACATATTTCCAGTTGATTTTGTCTTGTATTTTATTACACTGTCTCTTATAGAATTTGTCAATTCATATGGAACTGCTGTTGGTGTTTGTACTTGCTCATTTTCCTGACAGGATACCGTTGATATATTACAGATGATTCTCAGGCATATTGCCCGACCTATTATGGGGTCGAGTCAGATGGAGTAGGCCTGGACCATGGCTTGTTAGTAGAGCCACTAGACTTTGCTCACCCAGAGTAGTGTAGCTTAGTTAGGTTTGCCTGGTCTGCGAGCCAGCTAGTACTTTTCAGACTGTAGATTTTTATACTATATTTCTGTGACTCTGTGGTGTTGTGTATAGCTTTGGGCTTGTGTAGATCTTGAACTTATTTCCTGCTTTTATCTATCACATTTCCTTTCCGTACTATCTACCTTAGTTTTACTTTGTGATTGAGACTGTATTGCTATGTCACCTCCATTCGGAGTGTATATACTGTACAGGTACCTTTATCTGTTTTAGTCGTAGTATTTACAGACCCTATATACAGCATTCTACCGCCGATTCTGCGGCGTAGGCTGGACGTAACCACGTGCTCGTGCCCCTCTTCAGGGCGCGGGTCGTGACACTAACAGAAACAGAAAAATCACTCATGTGTTGGCACCAGCGTCATTTTGTGTATCATCCTGGCCATCAAGCTAGAGATCTGGAACCTCCTCTTTCTCGGACCCTAAATATGAAATCATGACAAGTAAAACCCTACCAAGCAGAATGCCACAAACAAAGCCCAAAAAATGCAAAACACAAATACAGGGGGAAAATGCAGTAAAGACAAGCACCGGAGCACGGTACCAATGTTTTGAGAAGGCAGAAAAGACATGAGAGTAAACTAGCTATCAAGCATATAAAAAAAGACAAGCTATCATACTAAGGCAAGCATACCATGCAATAGCAGTCCTAGGGGTTGCCATTGTTAGCTACATATGTGAGCCTAATTACTAATGTAAGTTGAGAATCCCCTCACAACATTGTCTAATAACAACAAGGTCAAAGGCTATCCTCAATAGAGCCTGGGGATGCACATCCATAATCATACAGAATAGTCGTTGTGGAGAGTGGGTAAGGAAAGAAAACAAAAAAAAGGCCAGTCATGTGCACAAAGCACAAAACACAAGATGTAAATCCAGCATGCAAAGATGAGGAATGTAGGGTCATCGGGGTCGATAGATTTATTTCTAGCAAGTGATAAGTTGTCAAACAAGATCGCTATAAAACTAAGGCTTCTACCTTCCTAATGCAACTATACGAATAATCTAGTAATTAATCCTTAATCATTTAACTTAAAAGGTTTTACAACTATTTTTGACGTACACGTGGGCAATGACAAACCATATACTTAATTAAGAAGTAAAGAAACTCTAAAAACGTACGTCACTTATTTGTAACCAATCCAATGTATATATAACCAATCAATAATGTAAGTTAAATGGAAACATCAAATAATCAATTGAATAAGTGCATTGCTGAATATAGTAAATAAATAAGTTTAACCAAGAAACCTTACCAAGTAATTGTGGTAAATATTGAATAGTCCCATTAGATGACATGTCGAGATCAGATGGTATGCAACCCCTTTCAAGTGAGAAACTTTATATGACCTCCATGTTGGTGTTTACCCAGAAATTTTATGTATCAATGATGATATCGACGAGTCGATGTCAATCTCATTACTCTTTTCATAATGTTGAGAAAAATTAGGAAGCATTTTCATATAATGATGACATTGTCCATCCTTTGAGAGTAGATCCGCTATGGATGATGCAGTAGATGCCTCCCTCAGGGATAAATTTTCAGCATCCTCCACCTTCAGGAGAGAGACCTTGAGTTACCATTTGACGGAAGAGGAATCCAGCTTCCACCACTTTTCCAATTTTGCAAAGTCCATCAATCAAAGTGTTATAAGTGATAATATCAGGAGAGATACCTTGAGTTACCATTTGATGGAAGAGATCTTCAGCTTCCTCCAGCTTTTCGATCTTGCAAAGTCCATCAATCAAAGTGTTATAAGTGATAATATCAGGAGAGAGACCTAGAGTTACCATTTGACGGAAGAGGACTTCAGCTTCCGCCACTTTTCCAATTTTGCAAAGTCCATCAATCAAAGTGTTATAAGTGATAATATCAGGAGAGAGACATTGGGTCACCATTTGACGAAAGAGGACTCCAGCTTCCACCACTTTTCCAATTTTGCAAAGTCCATCAATCAAAGCGTTATAAGTGATAATATCAGGAGAGAGACCTTGAGTTACCATTTGACGGAAGAGATCTTTAGCATCGTCCACTTTTCCTATTTTGCAAAGTCCATCAATCAAAGTGTTATATGTGATAATATCCGGAGAGAGACCTTGAGTTACCATTTGACGGAAGAGGTCTTCAGCTTTCTCCACATTTCAGATTTTGCAAAGTCCATCTAATAAAATATTATAAGTAAAAGTGTCCGGTTGCACTCCTTGTCGCATTTTCTTGAACACATCCATAGCCTCATCTACCTTATGGTTCTTACTGTACCCATCAATCAAAATAGTGTAACTACGGACGTCGTGCCTTAGACCCTCACGATACATAGAACTAAGTAACTCATCCACCTTCTCGAACATGCCTTCGAGACAGTATCCATGCAGTAGTACATTATACGTGATTATATCGGGTTTCTCACCTCTTTCAACCATCAAATTGAGTAGCTTATGTGCTTCGACCGTTTTCCCCCGCTTGTAAAGATAATCCATCAACGTGCTAAATGTTACAGCATCTGGTGTGAGTCCTCTACCGACCATCTCTTTAAAGATTCGGTTGGCCTCTTTCCAGCGACCAAGAACCAAATGGCCTCCAATAATGCTAGTGTACGTAACGACATTCGGCTGGATTCCCATGCCGACCATCTCCTCGAACAGCTCAGAAGCGCTAGTCATATTTCCTTGTCTGCAACGAGCGTTGATGACTGTACTGTAAGTGAACACATTGGGTTTGGTACTCATTTTCCTGAGTACATCGATCGCCAGGTCCGTGTTTCCGCTCTCGCAGTGACCCTTTATGACGGTAGTGTAAGATACAACATTTGGCACAAAACCCAACTGAAGCATTTTGTCGAGCAGCTGGGCTGCTTCGCCGAAGCTCTTCTTGACACAGAGTCCATTGAGCAGAGAGTTGAGGATGATAATGGTGGCGCTCTAACCGCGTCGGAGCATGCATGCGAAGACGGCGAAGGCGAGGTCTACCTCGTTGGACCGGCCGCAGAAATCGATGAAGATGGCGTAGGTGATGGTGTCGGGGGAGGTGCCGGCACGGTTGAGCTTGCTGAGCAAGGAGAAGATGGTCGGAAAGAAGTTGGATGTTGTAGGTGGGTTCTTCTTCTTCTTGCCGATACTACGAGTAACGGAGGTGAAGAGGATGTTGTAGGTGGAAACGTCGGGTTTGGGGTGCTTGGCAGCAGTCAATTTGTCGAACAGATGGAGTACCGCTTCCATGGGGAGGTGCTTCTCCGAGCGACAGCGTTCTCGGACGAGACGCTCTACATTACCACCACAAAGAAAGTATGACGATGATGCTGCTGCAGTGCGTTTCTTCATTTCTTCCTGCTTCTTTCTTCTTCAGAGGTGGGTGGGTGTGTATGGAACAACGCTCTGTTTGTGAGAAAGTAGGTGGACAGACGTATCAAAAAGAAATCAACTATATTATTAATAAAGTATATAAAAATTTAAAATATACATAATATTTTAAAGAGAAATTTTCATACAAAGCATATGTAAAATGGCAACGAAAGCATATGTTTTGTTGAAATTTCAAAACAAGCATTGGAACGCCCATATGATGGGCGTTTTGAAGTAAAACGTCCTTAAGATAGGCGTTTTCCTTCTTCTTTTTTCTCCTCCGTTACTTGTTCCGTTAAGCAGTTACCCAAAAAAACAAAAAAAGGAAAATGCTCTTAGGAAGGGCGTTTTCCTTTAACAGGCATTTTCCTTATTTCTATAAAAAAAAAATTGTTTTTCCATCTGTTTAGAGATAACGAAAGGTAGACAGATAGGTGGATGTGATAGGTAAGTGTAGCTAGGAGAGAGGATTAAATAGAGTATGTAACGTTAACTTCCTAAGAGAGGATATGTGGTTCAGCTAGACCGTAAATGTTGCACTATCTGCAATTGTTGCGTTTTGATAATTTATTATTTGAAATATTTGATCATCAAATAGGTAGATGCTATGTGGTTCAGCTAGACCGTAAATGTTGCACACGTGGTCGGTGGCAACATACTCTACTACCATGTGTACATGCTTGCTATGCTTGTCATTCATCCAACTTTACAGTTGAAAGTTTTTATCTTGTTGAATTTTCTGTGACAACGCTTAGAAGTGTATACATGCCACGTATGGAACCGATTCCATCCCCCTACACTCCTCAAAGTGAATTAATAAGAGGTCAAATTGGAGTACCACTTATTGGACATAGAGCTGGAAGACCGAAGAAGAATCGTATTATGATGCGAGAGCAGTCAACATGGGATCTCCATTACACGATTTGTGACGAGATAGGACACGACAAAAGAACATGCACAAATTAACCGATGCAGTAATTATTGTCGTTGTAATTTTGGCGATTGTAATTAAAGTGTTTTTTTATTTCATAAGTAGCACGCTTCCCGAATTCCCAAAGCAGCACGTGGTCCGACAGAAATGCAGGCGGGGGTCCATGTCAGCGAAAACGCCCTTCGTAAGGGCATTTTCGTCTGACAAAACGCCCTTGCTATGGGTGTTCTGCTTTTTGTTTTTTTATTTTTTTTCGTTTTAAAGATGTTGATGGAGGCTAATGGAGCTATTTTAAAATTAAATTTAATAGAAGAACGACCTTCGCAAGGGCGTTCTTATGCTCTAGATATAATAAATGGAAACTTTATACTCTACATGTAATTTTATAATAATTTAATGCTTTGGTTGAAATTTTTTATTTTTAAATTCTAGTTCTATATTTAATTAGATAGTATTATGTAGTTAGTTTGAACATAATTTTAATTTTAAACATATTACAGTATCGGGTGGTCTTTAATTTTTTAAGTGAGGAAAGAGGGTTCGGTTATCCACAGAAGATAAAAAGGTAGTTATTTTTTATTTTTGATTTTTTTTTTAAATTTAATGGTTGACGATATACACGGCTTAGACGGCTTAATTTGGAGCCGTTTTGAAGCCCCTTTATATTAGGGGCAGTTTGGTATGGTCATAGTGGGCTGAAAGTGGGTTGGTTTGTTGCAACTCGGTGAACTTAAGCCAGTTTATGTGTTTGGTTGGGATGCTTTAATACTTGCAAGTGGGTTGATGGGACCGGTCCCCAGTTCCTGTCCCTAACAAAAAAACTCATTTTGAGTTCCGGCCATTTGTGTGTTGAAGTCCAGTGAAACTGGAGGAGAGAGAGGGAAACTCTAGAGAAGGAAGTGGTCTAAAAAAATAGGGTCCGACCACCACTCTTCCGCCATTCTTCTGCAGTGTAAACCTCTATTTGTAACCATTTTTTCGTTAATTTTTAACCATTTTTTTTTTTCCTAATTTTGCTTCTTTTTACCATTTTTCCCTTAGATCTTCTTAGATCTTTGTAGATCTGTCATTTTCTGTCATTATTTTCGTCATTTTTGGGATATATTTGTATATCCGTTCATTTTCGGCCATTTTTGTAGATCCGTTCATTTTCTTTGTGAAATGGGTTAATTTTCTGCCATTTTTTGAGAAATTTTCTTAAGAAATTATTTGCTTATAGATCTGCTGGGAACATGTCATATGGCTGCGATTTTATAGATCTGCTGGGAACATGTCATATTGCTTATAGATTTGCTTAAGAATATTTGTAGATCTGATTTCTTGTAGATCCGATTTTCTTAAGAAATTTTTTCTTATAAATTTTTGCTTTCACAGATAATCCGATTTTTAGATTTTGTGGTATCATATTGTTGGAAACATGTTGCTGGGAACATGTCATATTGCTGCGAGCATGTCATCTTGCTGGGAAAATGTCATATTCCTGCAAATTGTGATCAGATTTTGTTTTCATACTAGTCTTTCCTGCAAATGTGTATATTTGTGATATTTTTAGATCTGTTTACTTTGCCCTTTCTAGATTTACAGTATTATTTACTTTGCCCTTTCTAGATGTAGATGTAGAATATTATTCAGTTTATATTTATATTACAAACATTTGTGCTGATCTGTCTGTTTGATATATATGTAATGGATTATCTGTTTCATAACATGAAATATGATTACATTGTGGTTTTCATGTAGATGGATTTGTCGAATCCCAATGATCTGTTACTAAATGCCGCAGTCGCTAGTATACTTACTGTTGTAACTGTAATTATGAATTTAATGGAAAATGAGGGCAATGACCGACATGGCATTGCAAGAGAACCGTCCCTAATTAGAGAACAGTGGAGGCAAGCACACATGTATCGAATTTTGATGGCAGGACCAAATTAGAGAACAGTACTGGAGGCAAGCACACATGTAGAGAACAGTGGAGACAAGCACACATGTTCCACAACCTTTGAGTCTAAAATGCTATTTCGGTCCCGACAACACAAATGAGGAAGGTGCCCCACGATGAGAACCAAAACTTGATGGCCTTCTGTAACACCCAATTTTCCAGATGAGGGTATTTTTGAAATTTTATAATTATAATTATTATTCATTGATATCTATTTTACATTATGATTTTTGGTGATTTTTAATAATTTTTGGCACATCGATTTTGATTATTGTTCACAATAACCCTTGTACGTTTAGTTTGTACTTCTCACAGGCAAGAATAGAAGAAAGGATTCTCCCATTCCATGACGCTAATCAAAGACCATGGAGCTCTGCATCTCTCCTTTATCAGATTTGCCAAAGACTATGAAGCAGCTTGGAGACTACAAAGAAGACAGTTCTTCTCCTTGTTCTTTTTCTGAGTCTGTAAATGTCTAGGAAAGCTTTGTACGTACTTTGTTAGGATGACAATGCTAAAGGAAGAAAATGGTAAAATAGTCTTTTAAAAGAGGCAGAAAATCCGCCAGATTTTCGGACTAATCCGCCGGATAATCCGATCACTCACAGCAAGTTAGTGAGACATTGATCGGATCATCCGACGGACCTCCGCGGAAATCCGCCGAATTATCCGATCGCTCACAGCAAGTCAGTGAGCCAATGTTCGGATAATCCGACGGACTTCCGTATAAATCCGTCGGATAATCCGATCGCTCACAGCAAGTTAGTGAGCGAAATGTTCGGATCATCCGACGGACATCCGCGGAAGTCCGACGGATAATCCGGTTCTCTCACAGCAAGTCTGTAAGCTAGTGTTCGGATCATCCGCCGGATTTCCGCTTAAATCCGACGGATAATCCGCTTGACTTGTTTGCAACTTTTGAATTCAAATCCAACGGCATCTGGCAAGTGCATTTAATGCATCCAATGGCTCTTTTTATGACCGTTACTGTTGACCAGATAATCCGACGGATTTTTGCTGAAATTTGACCGATAATCCGGTTGACGGCTGATTTGCCTTTATGACTTTGGATTTGTATAAAAGGAGTTTCACTCTCTCCTCTTAAAGACTATCTCTTACAAGCTTTAATTTTTCTCAACCACAAAAGAGATTCACCATCAATACTCCACCAAGCTTTCAAATTGTCATCCTTTCCCAAGTGCTAGAGTATTTGCGAGTTGTAATCTTCGATCTTCACGTGTTAGAAGATCAACAAGTTCTCTTCTCATTTGTTTGAAGTTGGCGAGCCTTCGTAAGAAAACTCGTATGTAGAAGTTAGCGAGTCTTCGGATCCAAACTCGTGTTGAAGTTGGCGAGTTCTTCGGATCCAAACTCGTGTGTACTATTTGACTAAATAGTAGATTTAAGCCGGAGAGAGTTTCGGGACTGGATTGCCTCAAGCGAGGAAACCAGGATACATCTTGTGTTTGATCTTCCTACTCTTTACTTTTATTTGTCATATATTGCTTCTATTGCTCTAAATTTATTTTATCTCCCTATTCACCCTCTCCCCTCTAGGGTTCTACAATTGGTATCAGAGCTTTGTTCTCTTGATTTGAATTTACACCCTTTGAGTGATCTATGGCCTCTAATCCTAGTATCAACACCTTCCACAATGAAGGACACTCCACAAATAGGCCTCCCCTATTTGATGGAACCAACTATAACTACTGAAAAATTAGGATGAGCATTTATCTGAAGTCCATAGATTTCGATTTATAGGATTGTATGATAAATGGTCTTCCTACTCCTTCCAGAGTTATTGAGAATATTGCGTCTGACACCCTCAGGGACACTCTTACTGAAAATACCAAGAAGCTTGCGAGTCGAGATGCCAAGGCAATGAATGCACTTTATTGTGCTCTCGACAGTAGTGAATTCAACCGAATCTCTACTTGCAAGACTTCCAATGAGATTTGGAAGTTACTTCAAGTCACACACGAGGGAACTTCACAAGTGAAGGAATCCAAGATTAGTAGACTCACGCAAGAATATGAGTCCTTTAAAATGAAGCATGATAAATCTATTACTTGCATGTTTACTCGTTTTGGTGACATTATTAACCCTCTCTCTTCTCTTAGTAAGGAATATCCTGCTCATGAAAAGATCAAAAAAATTCTTAGAGGATTGACGAAAATTTGGAGTCCTAAAGCTACCGCAATCATTGAAGGGAACGATCTAACAGTCATGAACCTTGAGACCCTCATGGGTAAGCTGATGACTCACGAGCTCGATATGAAGGATCAAGAGGAATCCTCCATACAAGAGAAGGAGAAGGAGAAGACCAAAGAGAAGGAGAAATCTCTTGCTCTCAAAGCGACAAAGTCCTACTCCAAGGATAGCTCCGACGACAATGAGTCGGACGACGATGAAGAAATAGCTCTCACAGCTAAGCACTTCTGGAAGTTCCTAAAATTCAACAAAGCCAACCGCTTCAGATGGGACAACGAAGAAGATCTGGCATGCTATCAATGCAGAAGACCCTGACACATCAAGAGGGATTGTCCGATGATAAGAAAAGACTCAAGCAAGTACGAGAATCCTAGCAAGGGAAGCTCGTCCTCCAGAAAGTTCGCCAACACAAGCATTTGGTGTGAAAGCGACGCGAGCGACTCCGACAACGACAAGGAGTGCAAACACAATGCCAACGTCTGTCTCATGGCAACCGATGAGGTACTTGATGATTTCTCCTTAAACACTCTTACCTATGATGATTTTGAGAAAGCTATTCTTGAATTGCATGAAGAGCACAAAGGTGTTCGAAATAAATACAAGAAATCTCTTAAAGAGGTTGAAGCTCTTCACCTTGAAGTAGAAAGGCTCTCAAGCATCATTATTGATGTAAAGGAAAAATCTCCTGCTTCTGACACGGATGAAATAGAGTCCTTGCGACTCAAGTTTCAAGAATCTCTTGACACCATCAAGAAAAAGGATGATGAGATTCAATCCATGAGAAGCTCTTATGAATTTGCTATGCACAAAGTTCAAGATGCTAATAGGAGAGAATATGACACTTCTATTAAGTATAATGATCTTCTTATGCAGTGTAAGAGATTTGGTAATAAGGACACTACTCACATGCATGCTCCTAAACATCTCCACACTCACCACAATGCTAGGCATACTTCATACATGAACACCACACACAAATCCTTTTCTAACACAAGGAAAGGACCTTTTATTAAGAAAAATACTTCGCATCATGCTTTTTATTATCATCATCACAATATTAATGCTAGAGCTCCTCGCACTAGAGATTCACACATGCATGATTCTCACATATCTTCTTCTAAACCTTCTATGATTTGCAATTACTGTGGACATACAACCAATTATTGTCATACAAGGAAACTTGTTGACAAGAAAGTTTTTATGTGGGTTCCTAAGACTAACCCTCAAGGACCCATAAGATCATGGGTACCAAAATGTTCATCTTCAACTTATGTTGTAGGTGAAGAGTCCTTCTCATGCTAGAAGCAAGTGGATTCTCGATAGCGGTTGTTCACGGCACATGACCGGAGATGCTTCATTATTTACAACGCTATCGATGAAGAAGGAAGGACACGTCTCTTTTGGTAACAATCTCAAAGGTCACATTATAGGAAATAGTAATATAGGTTTCCCTCCTTATCCTTGTATTAAGAATGTGTGTCTTGTTACTAATCTTAAACACAATCTTCTTAGTATTAGTCGTCTTACCGATAATGGTTATGATATCAAGTTTGTTAAGCTCAAATGCTTCATTACCGATAGTTCTAATGGATCTATTGTTTATAAAGGAATTAGAGAAAACAATATCTATGTTTTATATCTTGTTAAAGACACTAACAATGACAGGTGCTTAGTTGCTAAAAACGATGAGAGTTGGCTTTGGCACATGAGGCTTGGACACGCCAACATGGATACCATCTCTCGTCTTGCTACCAAGAAGCTCGTAAGAGGACTCCCAAGTATCCCATTCAAAAAGGATATGGTATGTGAAGAATGCAAGAAAAGTAAGTTAACAAGGTCTTCCTTCAAATCAATCAACTCTGTGAGTACTTCTAGACCCCTTCAACTTATCCATATGGATCTTTTTGGGCCTAGTAGAGTTGCTAGCCTTGGAGGCAAGCTTTATGCTTTTGTTTTAGTTGATAATTTTTCAAGATTTACTTGGGTTATTTTTCTTGCTTGCAAAAGTGATACTTTTCGTGAATTTGTTGCCTTTTGTAAACGTGTTCAAATGAGAAAGGTTTTTCTATTAACAAAATTAGAAGTGATCATGGAGGAGAATTTGATAATGCCAATTTCAAAAGATTTTGTGAAAAGAATGGTTTTGGATATTATTTTGCTTGTCCACGAACTCCTCAACAAAATGGTGTTGTGGAGAGAAAGAATAGAACCCTTGGCGATATGGCCCGGGTTATGTTAAACCAATATAAGCTCTCCCAATACTTTTGGGCGGAAGCCGTTAATACGGCATGTCATGTTATTAATAGGGTCTTGATTAGACCTATTTCTAAGAAGACTCCTTATGAGCTTTGGTTTGACAAAATTCCCTCTATTGAATATTTCAAAGTTTTTGGTTGCAATTGCTTTATTTTGAATACCAAGGATAACCTAGGCAAGTTTGAAGAAAAAGCCTATGAAGGAATATTCCTTGGATACTCTACTCATAGTAAAGGTTTTCGTGTTTTTAACAAAAGAAGTCTTGTTGTTGAAGAGTCAATCAATGTCTCTTTTAATGAACTCAACTCTTCTACATTCTCCTCTTTAGAGGATATTGATGACATCTCATTTGAATTGGAGAACTCCTCTATTGAACATCGTCCTTCTTCATCTAACAATGAAGTTGTGACTCCAACAAAAGAGTATCCTCCTCTCGAGCCTCCTCAAAAGGATCTCCCAAAAGAATGGAGATTTGTCACCAATCATCCTAAGAAGCTTATCATTGGGGATCCTTCCTCCAGTGTTAGCACTAAATCCGCCACTCGTGATCTTTGTGCAAATGTGACTTTTATCTCTCAAATAGAGCCTAAAAATGTTAATGATGCTTTTCTTGATGAGTTTTGGATGATAGCTATGCAAGAGGAGCTAAATCAATTCGAGCGTAGTAAGGTTTGGGAACTTGTCCCAAAACCTAGCAATCATCCCATTATTGGAACAAAATGGGTGTTTCGTAACAAGCTTAATGAAGATGGATTAGTGACTCGTAACAAAGCCCGATTGGTTGCTCAAGGCTATAACCAAGAGGAAGGCATTGACTACGACGAAACCTATGCTCCGGTTGCACGGCTTGAATCCATTCGCATGCTTTGTGTTTTTGCTTGTTTTAATGACTTTAAGCTCTTTCAAATGGATGTTAAGAGTGCTTTTCTGAATGGTATTATTAAAGAGAAAGTTTATGTTAAACAACCTCCCGGTTTTGAAGATTTTCAATTTCCTAATCACGTGTTCAAACTTCACAAAGCCCTTTATGGCCTCAAACAAGCTCCCCGTGCTTGGTATGAGCGCCTTAGCTCCTTTCTTATTTCTCACAATTTTTCAAAGGAGAAAGTCGACACAACACTCTTTATCAAATCCCATGATGGCACTCTTTATTGGTTCAAATTTATGTTGATGACATTATTTTTGGTTCTACTAACAATACACTTTGCGTAGAATTTGCTAACGTTATGCAGAAAGAATTTGAAATGAGCATAATGTGTGAACTTTCATTCTTTTTGGGCTTACAAATCAAGCAAGAACCCAAAGGAACCTTCATCAATCAAACGAAATATACAAAGGACCTCCTCAAGCGTTTCGACCTCGACTCATCCAAATCAATGAGGACTCCTATGGCCACAACGACAAAGCTTGACAATGATGAAGATGGCACATCGGTCGACATTCGTAAGTATACAGGTATGATCGGTAGTTTACTTTATCTTACTGCTAGTCGTCCCGACATTATATTTAGTGTGCGTCTTTGTGCTCGATATCAAGCAAATTCCAAAGAATCTCACTTATGTGCCGTAAAACGCATTTTTCGGTATCTCAAGGGCACCATTAACTTGGGGCTATGGTATCCCAAATCCTCATCCTTTGAGCTTCGCGGTTTCTCGGATGCGGATTTTGCCGGATGCAAACTTGACCGAAAAAGCACTAGCGGCACGTGTCATTTCTTGGGTAAATCCTTGATATCATGGTTTAGCAAGAAACAAAACTCTGTCGCTCTTTCTACCACCGAAGCTGAATACATAGCGGCAGGGTGTTGTTGTGCACAAATTCTTTGGATGACACAGACACTAGTAGATTATGGTATTTCTTCTTCATGCATCCCTATTAAATGTGATAATACTAGCTCCATTAATCTCACGAAAAATCCGATTTGTCACTCTCGCACTAAACACATTGAGATAAGACATCACTTTCTACGGGATCATCAACTGAAGGGTGATATTTGTCATGAATTCATTGACACCACTCATCAACTTGCTGATATTTTTACCAAACCTCTCTCTGAAGATCGATTCACTTTTATTTGTCGAGAAATCGGGCTCCTCGATATCTTTATTTGACATCTTCTTATCTTTTTACGGATTTTTCGGAGGATTTCCGCAGTAATCCGTCGGATCTTTCGTTCGTTTCCAGCAGTTTCTTGATTTGCTAGTTCGGAAAATCTGCCGGATTTCTGCTACAATCCGACGGATTATCCGCATTTATTGTCCTCCGCCAAATCTGGCCACGAACAGCTGCTTCATTAAATGGACGTGACCCACCACCTACTCGCATTTAATTCGTTCTTATCTTTATTCGGATTTTCTGCCGGATTTCCGCATAAATCCGACAGATTTTCTGTGTTCGCGGTACAGGCACAGAAAATGAAGCGTCAACTGCCTTCCCATCCGTTCCCTTCCTCTCTATCCGTTCCCCTTCCTCTCTATCCGTTCCCAACATTTACACCCCTTCATTAACACCTCTCCACCCACTATATACTTCATCCCCTCTCATTCCATCCTTCCATTCTTCTCCAAATAACTCCCACTCACTCTCTCTTCCTCCATGGCTTCTCACACCAAACGTCAACGCCATGACGGGAGCTCCTCCTCCACTCAGCCTCCTACCCTTGCTATGTTTGTTCCTCCTTCCACGCAAGGCCACAATCAACTCGTCTTCAAGTCGGCTTCCCACTCCCGGGAATGGTTTTCGTTCTACCACAAAGCTCCAGTCTGCTCCGGGAAACCTATCTCGTGGCTCGACTTCAAGGACCACCGCGACTACTTTCGCTTCTCCCGCATCGACGCCCTCCTTGAGCGTCAGGTTGACTTCTATCCACATGCCATCCGCATGTTCTACTGCAATCTCGTTCCCGCCAAGGAAGGTCCGGAGTTTGAGACAAAGGTTGGTGGCGTGAAGATCACCGTTACTGCCGCATCCTTGGCCACCATCATTGGTCTCGATGAACGCAAGGTCCATCGTTCCCTTCCAGGCACCATCGACCACATCTCCTTCTCTTCCGACATGAGTTATGAAGAGTTCCTTTTTAATATCTGTGGGGGATCTCTTGTTCAGCGCCCTGAGGACAAGGACCTGAGTCCCTTTTTCCATGACATGCATCGGATCCTTTGCCACACTCTCACCCCGAAGTCTGGGAATATGGACAGCCTGACTGCTGAGGAGCTAATCTGCATGTATTATCTGGTCGCCCGCCAACCCTTTTTACTGTCCAAGTCCATCATCTACACCATGATGCTTATCAGAAAATCTCCTCATCGTTCCCTACTCTTCGGTATGTACATCAGCATGATCCTTGAAGCAAATGGTGTTGACCTGACTCATTGCCCGGTTGGCGATCCTCGTCCCTCCCCTCTTGCCAAATCGAAGGGACGTGGTCGTGCGGCTCCTGCTCTTGCCCCTCCTACTGCTCCTGCTGCTGTTGCCGGTGGCCCTGCATCTCCTCCGGCGACTCTTCTCACTCATGACGTGCGCCGCTACATTGATCGCAAGTTTGCCGATCTATCTCTCTCTACCCATGAGCATATTCAGGCCAACACTCGGGGACTCGGCACTCTTATCCACCATGGCTTCATGGACCAGGCGTACTACATTCAGCGTATGTTTGAGGAGCACACTCCCTTTCTCAACCCTAACACTCCTCATCCAGACTTTTCGGGGCCTCACTTCACTGATCCTAACATTTACGGCTTCATGTACCCGGATGGCGTCGACCCTTATGGCGCCTTCACCACTGCTCCTGGGGATGATGAGGATCAGGAGGCTGGCCCATCTCATGCGCCTGACAGTTGATGATGCCTTATTTAGTCTTGTCTTATGTGGTCCTTCGGGGACTTTTCGTATGTGTTTTGTGTGGTCCTACGGGACTTTTAAATATCTACTTTTAGTTGTGTGTTCAGTTGGGCTTCCATAGCCTCGTTGTTTGTACCCCTACTTTTTTTATTGAATGAAAGTTTTACTATGTTTTTCTGTTCAGTTATATGTTCTGTCTTTTTCTCACCATGATTGATTAACTGACAAAGGGGGAGAAATCGTATTGAAGGGGAGATTCTTTATTACGGGGGAGCTATTTACTTTCTTTATTCTTATTATTTGTCAATTATCAAAATAGGGGAGTTTGTTGGCACATCGATTTTGATTATTGTTCACAATAACCCTTGTACGTTTAGTTTGTACTTCTTACAGGCAAGAATAGAAGAAAGGATTCTCCATTCCATGACGCTAATCAAAGACCATGGAGCTCTGCATCTCTCCTTTATCAGATTTGCCAAAGACTATGAAGCAGCTTGGAGACTACAAAGAAGACGGTTCTTCTCCTTGTTCTTTCTCTGAGTCTGTAAATGTCTAGGAAAGCTTTGTACGTACTTTGTTAGGATGACAATGCTAAAGGAAGAAAATGGTGAAATAGTCTTTTAAAAGAGGCGAAAAATCCGTCGGATTTCCGGACTAATCCGTCGGATAATCCGATCACTTATAGCAAGTTAGCGAGACATTGATCGGATCATCCGACGGACCTCCGCAGAAATCCGCTGGATTATTCGATCGCTCACAGCAAGTCAGTGAGCCAATGTTCGAATAATCCGACGGACTTCCGTATAAATCCGCCGGATAATACGATCGCTCACAGCAAGTTAGTGAGCCAAATGTTCGGATCATCCGACGGACATCCGCGGAAGTCCGACGGATAATCCGGTTCTCTCACAGCAAGTCTGTAAGCTAGTGTTCGGATCATCCGCCGGATTTCCGCTTAAATCCGACGGATAATCCGCTTGACTTGTTTGCAACTTTTGAATTCAAATCCAATGACATCTGGCAAGTGCATTTAATGCATCCAACGGCTCTTTTTATGACCGTTACTGTTGACCGAATAATCCGACGGATTTCTGCTGAAATCCGACGGATAATCTGGTTGACGCTGAAATCCGACGGATAATCCGGTTGACGACTGATTGGTGTTGGTAGCTATTTAAAACCTGAGACTGAATGGCATCAGCCATGTTCAGTCCAACTTTGGCATGCCTGTATCAATCCTATTTTGGGTTGAATCAAGCAATGTGCACATGACAGGACCCACAGGCTGAATTTGAGTTCTGTTTAATTGAGTTATGTTGGTGTTGATTTCACATACACACACTCACACACAAACTTTCCTTTCACATGTCCACCCTTTGACACATCACACTTTGATTACATCTCACACACACATTGCCACCACACGCACATCACTGTGGTTACTCTGCACACACACACAGTCCCCTGTCACACACACCTGTACACTGTCCCTCTTTCCTGATTTTGATATCTTGTTTTACTGGAATCAAATGTTGTTTGCCATGATTCCATTCACTATGTCCAGTTATATCTATGTGAGAGTTGAGAGAGAGGGTTAGTCTTGGGTTGTTGGCATTCAAAAACTGGGTACATGATACTGTGTGTTCAGTTGAGGGTTGGTAGCAGAACACTAGTTTGGTTGGCTCGAATTTGCTTGGCATTTTGGCCTGGCCTTGCATTGCATAGCAGCAGTGGCATAGCAGCAGCAGTAGGCAGGTCCTTGTATTGCATAGTAGCAGTAGGTAGCAATAACATTGGCCATAGGCCAATGTTCAGGCAGTGGGTGCAGGATAAGGGCCTGTACAGGCAGGGGGCAGTGTTGAGTGTGATTGTGTGGGTGTTGTGCCCTAGGTAAGGTCATGTGTGGCTCTATGTGAAGTGTCAATTGTAAGGATAACTTGTGTGATGATAACAGTGAAGTGTTGTGAAGAATAGGTGATTGGATAGATAATTTCAGTTATAGGTTATGAGAGAATATAAATGATAAGATTAATTAGCATGTTGGGACATAGGAAAGTCATGGTTTAGCCTTGTATAGTTGTGAGGGTTTTGGGAGGAGGAAGTTAGTGTCACATATGAGGGTTGGGTCATTGGTTGAGGATGTGTATCTTTAATTTGTATATATATATATATTATATATATATATATATATATATATATATATATATATATATATATATATATATATATATATATATATATATATATATATTATATATATATATATATTATATATATATATATTTTTTTTTTTAAATATATATATATATATATATATATATATATATATATATATAATATTTTAAATATATATATAATATATATATATATATATTATATATATATATATATATATATATATATATATTTATATTTATATATAAATATATATATATATTTATATATATATATATATATATATATATATATATATATATATATATATATATATATATATATATATATATATGTATATATATATATATATATATAAAAAAAAAAATATATATATATATATATATGTTATATAGGCTTGTGATATATATATGTATATAGACTTTTAGATTCATTATATGATAGATAATATGCTTTTGATATACATTAGAGATGTATTATTTATATAGTTGAATATATTTGTGTACCATATATGTTAGGCTAGGTTATATATATGTGATATATGTATGTATATATTTGTGTACCATATATGTTAGGCTAGGTTATATATATGTGATATATGTATGTATATATATATATATATGGTAATTGATATGTGTGTATTGCCTATATGGGTGTATGGCATATAGTCTAGGTAGCATAGCCTATGGGGGTCCTTTGTGTAGTCTTGTGTACATGGAATATATACACATGAGTGTTAGGTTTTGTAGACTAGTGTGACTTGAATTGGTGTGTGTTTGCTAGCCTAGGCTTGGTTAGGCCTAGTGAGACTTGACTGGGCTAGGATGGACCTATTTGACCCAGTGTTGACCTGGTTTGACTTAGAGTTGACTTTGACCTAGATTGGCCTAGAATTCATGTAGATTGCATCGTAGACTTCATTTGTCTTATTTTAAGCACTTTATAACCTATATTTCTCTTTTTAGGACATTGTGACTCTGGTACAGACATCTGATATTATACTACTCTTTTCAGAGTAGCAGGCAAGTACATTCTCTGATAGTTCTTTCATTCATTTGTCAATTACTGTATTTCAGTTCTAGTTAGTTGTATGCGATTCTCTGTTACAACACGTGTGGATATTTCTGGATTCATGTATACGACACACATTTATTTTCTGGCCTCTATTACTGGTATCATCATTTCCGGCTTCTATTACTGGAATCACCTGCTGGAATCATTTACTGGTATCATTATATTTTGGCTGAACTCATCTTGAATCATTGTGTCAGAATTCTGGATTCACTTGCTGGGAGGGAAAATACTAGAGTAAGACATGTAGACATACCCCATTACTGGAATCACCCCTACTGGAATCTACTGGAATGATAGCCATCTCTCGCCTGATCAGTGAGAGGTGTGCCGGATTACCCACAGCCGTTTACATGTCGATCTCGGTATTTTAAAACACACTGCTAGAGTATAGGCTGGACTCACCTTGGAATCATTGATCACTATAACTGGAATCGTTCCTTACTGGATTCATCTTGTATGAGATTCATCCTGTACTGGACTTACATTGGAGTTACACTGGTCTACATTGTTGTCTAGACTTTATACCATATTACCCTGGTTCAGCTAGTTCTATTTTTACAGTCTTCATTGCTATGATTCTTCTCTTGTTTAGTATTTACTTTCCTTGCACTTTATCTGTCTTTCTTACCATCACGTGAATATAAACTGCCATTTCATCAATACAACTGTCTATAACTGCTTTATAGTTCTCTGTCATTTACTTGGGTTTTCTAAATAAGATGTGCTCGTTCCTGCCCTGAGGACACATGCCCTACATTTTACTGAGGAGATGCCTTAGCTACCTATGGCCCCGACACTCAGGAGTGATCGGGAGTTTAGTTAGTCTGTCTTGTTTTAGTTTTCCTGATTAGAACTGGAGTTGTATATAGAGATTTGAGACTTGAGATGTATTTGAGATTGTTTGAGTTTGTTATTATTATATCAGTAGTTTTGTTGTTTTCAAATTCTTAGTTAGATTTCTGTGTTATCTTATCGTGCTTAGACTGTGATTGAGTTACACCATATCTTATACTTGTCCTCCGTTCGGAGTTGATCATGATGAGTACATTATATACTGCATGAGTTGATGGTTAGTTAGAGACATAGAACAGCGTTCTACCGTCGACACTGCGGCGTAGGCTGGACGCTGTTACGTACTCGTACCCTCACAGTGGGTGCGGGTCGTGACACCTCCCCCACCATTTTGGTGATGGATGGAGGTAGCCAAGTTTTTAAATTGGCAATGATGAGTGGGATGGTGAATCCTTTGAGCCAATAACTTTTTTTCCCAAACTTGTGCTTAAGTTGTTGATATTTTTAGTCTTATGTTTCAATTTTTGTTACTTCCCATATTTGCTTACTACCCTTTGTCCCCAATTTGTGTTTTATTTTTTGGTAACTGCAAAGGAGCAGCACTTCAATTTCAGTTTTGGGTTAATGATGAGTTTTTGTTTCTTGAAATCTTATATGGGCTGTGATGAGTTTCAGTATCTCCTACTGGCCTATGCTGACTTGTGTTTCTTTGTGAAACAAATAATGATATTTTGGGCTATGATGACAATGCATAACTTGGTGACTTCAATTTGGGCTGTGATGAGTTTCAGTATCTTCTTCTTCCTTCCAGTTTTTGGTGACTTAAATTTTGGGGCAGTTTCGGGTTACTGCAGCATAAGTTGGTCTTATTTTCTTATAATATATGGGCTATGATGAGAATGCATTATGGACTATGACGACTTGTGTTTCATTGTGAAACAAATAATGGTACATGTTTCCAGCAAATATGATACATGTTCCCAGCAAATATGGTACATGTGTCAATTTTATGTTACTCAGGAATTTTCATTTTTGATATGTTCTTCGTATGATGATATTTTCGAAGAAGATTTTGCTACATTCTGAGCCCATAATGTTATCCTGAACAAGTTTTAATTATTTTCAGCTTTCATACTCTGAGCCCATAATGTCCTTGTGAACAAGATTTTGTTTCGTTGTATCATATTGCTGGGAACATGTCATATGGCTGGGAACATTTTTTGGGAACATGTCATATTGCTGGGAACATGTAATATTTTCTGCGAACATGTCATATTTGCTGGGAACATGTCATACTGCTGGGCACATGTCATCTTGATGGTTTTCTGTATCATATTTGCAGGGAACATGTATCATATTTGCATAGAACATGTATCATATTGATGGGTTGGGCGGCCCTATTTTTTGTACAGAGAAATTTCATTTTTGATATGTTCTTCGTATGATGATATTTTTCGAAGAAGATTTTCCTACATTCTGAGCCCATAATGTTCTCCTGAACAAGTTTTAATTATTTTCAGTTTTCATACTCTGAGCCATAATGTCCTTGTGAACAAGATTTTGTTTCATTGTATCATATTGCTGGGAACATGTCATATTGCTGGAAACATTTCCCATTGCTGGGAACATGTAATATTTGCTGGGAACATGTCGTATTGCTGGGAACATGTCACTTGCTGGGAAAATATCATATTTGCTGGAAACATGTATCATATTTGATGGGAACATGTATCATATTTGCTGGGAACATGAATACTTGCTGGGAACATATCATATTTGTTGGGAACATGTGTTAATTTCTGGGAACATGTATCATATATGCTGGAAACATGTCATCTTGCTGCGAACATGTATCATATTTGTTGGGAACATGTATCATATTTGCTGGAAAAATATAATCTTGCAAAATTATATATCAGTTTGCCGGGAACATGTCATCTTGCTGGGAACATGTTTCATACTGTTTTTCGGTTGTGAAACCCTTTCTCTGCTGCCAAATTCAGTTGGGAATGTTGAAATTTTTTTGTTTTGGTAACCATACCATTCTTCATGAGGCTGATTATATCACTTGCAATGTCCTAACCAAACACACAAAGTCCATCAAAGCCACTTTCAAGTGGTCATCCAAACAAACTACATTGTAAGTCTCCACTTGCGGGGGGGGCAAAAACTTTTGTATCCAAACACTTTTTGGAAAGTGGAATGTATTGTAACTCAAATGAGTTACACCTTCATGAAACTCCCACTTCCACACTTTCATGCACCTACATCCAACCAAACAGGCCTTAGTAGAGATGTTATTCGCACATCCAAATTGTATTTTCAAATCTTTCTTTTACGTGACATTTGACATGACAGTTAATGTAACATCTAAGATTACAAATTTAAAATTAAAATTAATATTAACGTTAACATTAAAATTCTACGCTTAGAGGATTGGTTCATATATCTTTACGTCATAATTTTTTCAATTACGTAAGGAAGATACAATAGTATAGTATCCAAAACCTAGGTATCACTCGTACTAATACATGATCGGTAAAACTCACCAAAGCTAATCCCAAATTCTTTGTATAACTCTTGCTTTCTCATTTCTCAATAACCCAAAGCCAAAATCCCAATTTTTCACCATTTGTCAAGAACATCTCACATATAATGACCAAATACCCAATTTCTCATTATTATTGAGGTTAATGAGTCCACATAGATGTTAATGTCTGGTTTGGAACTGGACATTTGCTAAAAGTGACATTATAAACTTTAATACATATAGCATGATCTACTTTCATGTGTATTTTTCTTTTACTTTACCAAGGTGTGCTCTTTTAATTCTCTTCTATATATCAAATTTTACAAATGTATAATACAAATTTACATGTTAAAGCTTGATCATATAATTCCAAATTGTTGGTAACTTGGTTTACAGAGATGACTGGAGAAAGACCTTCAAGTAGATCCAGGAAAAGAATATTTGCAAGCTCAAGGCGTAGAAGACTGCTTTGCATTCCTGAAATAAATAGTGTGGGCATTTATCAGAATCCAAATTGAATTATGGAACAATAACATATTATCCATAAGAACAAATAAAGCATGTTAAAAGAAATTATTCTTTCAAGTGTTTTGGCATCAGCCGCATTATGGAACTCCAGATAGGGAATACAACATCAAGCAATAAAAGGAGGGGCATGAAACCCAAAATTTGCACCAAGACATCAACTTCAAAATGTGAAATCATTACAAACATAGGTGCAAGGTGAATATCTTCTTGTTATGCCATCCAAAGGCTGTCCGTCTTCAGAATGTCACACTACATTTAACTTTGGGCTAAACCAGCCTGCAGAGAAGAAACAAATCCGATTTAGCCATAACTTCCTGCAGCAGTCGAAAGAGAGAGTTTCTTCACTACCACCAGACTAGCACGAGTACCCAACCATGCATACAACGCGAGAACCATATGGTTGGTCATTCATACGGATTTAAATTGGGTGAGGCCAATTCCAGGAATAAACAAGAACATTTGCTCTGTCCACAAGGACTCAGTTCCTAGTTAATATGTGATATATTTTTGATGGTTTCCATCCTTAAACTGCCAGACATGACGGATTTAGATCATCAGATTTTCGTTAAGCGAACAAAACATCAAAATTTCCAATAAATATCAATATCAAAGAAAAAGCAAGTTACCAGGGAATGTTAATTTCAGCAGAAAATTTGTAAAAATCTGCATAAAATCAAAACTTACGAGATTTACAACAGCATAATTTGGGCAAAAACAATAGATTATATTATATCAATATATTATAAGAAAATATGATCCGGCAAAGTAGAATTTCAGCAAAATTTTGCAAACAACTGCAAACAAAACAAGATCCAAACTTTCCATACAATCAAGACAAAAAAAAATCATGGTCCGGGCAAGTTACTTTGAGCAGGAAATTTGTAAAATAACCCAAAAACTTAATAAACAAATTATGAGATGTTTCAGGCTGCCCACATATCAATAAATATGCAAAATTTACAATACGTATGAATTATATCAACAGATTATGGTACGGGCAAGTGAATTTGAGCAGGAAAATAAAATATGAAAGAGAATTATATTATACCTGGAGATTGAGGAATGTGGCTATGGCTATGGAAGGAGGATTTTAATGGAAATAGGGAGAGAGTGTGTAGAAGGAGTAAATATCACACTAACAAGAGTTGAACCCCATAGAAGACACTGAATTGCACTCTTGCTAATGGAGCTGATAGTCTACTAACATCGACGATTTCTTTTTCTTCTATTCAAGAGAAGTTGCAATCCTTTGGATATAAATCTGATAAGGATCGTATAGATACCACATTATTCTCATATGACAAGCTTATCAGTACAAAAATTTCTTCATAAAGTTGAAAAATCAAACTAGAATATCAAAAATGAGAAATTTGGAAAACTATATTATATGCAACACTAATATTGAGCGTTATGTCATGGGTGACGAATAGCATTTTTTTTAGCGTTAAGAGTTTTTTGGGTATATATATCATCACATATATAGAGTAGTGGCAAACTTGTAAGTATTATGTTTCGGTCGGGATTGGTTTTTAAAGTCCAAACCCCAAAATTGAACCGAACAAATAATTTTTGAATACAAAACCCAAAATCCAAATTGCATTTTAGAAAACCGAACCGATGAATTATTCGGTTCGACTTGATTCGATTCTATTTTTGGTTTGAACTAAGCAATACTCAATCCTAAGGCAATGCATGTCCAGCAGCAGGTGTTACATCACGATAACCATGCTTCTCCAAAAACTAGCCCTGGCGACCATTAGTTCCCACAATAGGAATAACACAGTCGAGCACGGCTGTCGCGTTCTCATCCCTGGATACTGCGATCCCAAGAAAATAAAGGAGGACGACCGTGAGAACACTCCGACTTTCAGGAAAAGAATAAAAAGTGTCTTGTCTAGACTGAAAGTGACCATCACGGAACTGGCAACGTCGGCACACGATAAACCATCGACAGAACGGTCGCTAAAGAAGGAGTTATTCTTTAAGGAGAACCAGAAAGCAAACGCCCTCAAAAGTAGACAGTAGCTAAGCCAAGAGAAGGACGACAACAAGGCCCACGCGTTGTTGGCAAGTAACAACAAGATCATAGGAGATCAGCTGAGACATTCCATTGTTCAAGAAGGCAGTTGAAGAGCTAGAGCACTAGAATTCTACAAATCTTTTCCAGGTGTGGCTCTATTGAAGGTGTGAAATGTCACGCCCCAATTTCGAAAAATCGATAGTCGTCCCCGGGCGTGATGTCGTACGAGCCTATGTTGCGCTCGCATAAGGCGCTTTCATAAGGTTATCCTAAACACAACATCTAAGAGAGTACGTAGAGTAAATCGAACACATTTTTATAGAAGAAACTTCTTTCATTGATAATACTGAATTTACATTTACATTTACATTGACACAGATACGAAAGAGAGTCGTTATTGTAGAAGCTTAAAAAAAGCAAGATAGTGCATAGTGCCATTCACAGATGGCGCAGGAACTCATTCATCAGATGGCGCTCAGTGCCCAATGGCGCCCATCGTCAATTCACGCCATAATCAGATTGCGCGTATTGCCACGTAGCAGTCTTTATCGAAAAGCTGGGTTGTTAGTCATAATGACTGACAACATGATACTCGATGAAAATCCCTTCGAATTTCGAGCGCGCAACGCTCGAAAAGATTTTGTCAGACTCGTCATAATGACGGCTATTTGTTTCTCCGTGCCATTCATCACTGGCGCAAACTGATTAAGCTCTTCACAGTTGACGCCAATCAACAGTTGGCGCCAATCAATGGAACATGTCACTCATGTACTGGCGCCAATTAGTTAATCATCATCCAGAAGCAGTTAGATAACGTGGCATGTATGCCACTAATCTCGAAGAACGCACACGCAACATTGCCCACAACCAAGCGCACTTCTCTCACAGAATGTCACGCGTCTTATGCAATTAAGCCAACTGTTCGCACGACTAGGTGATTGATGGAACTGGGGATTCCCATGACCCTTCCTTTGGTGTGCGTATTGATCGATAGAAAGTTAAACAGATCTAATACGTGTTCTAACCCTTCATAGGCGGAAACTAGGGTTCACGAATTATACCTGCGGCGGAAAGGAGACAAGTAATTCCTGGCAATCTCGAGCGGACGACCCCAAGATCTTCTGTACGTATTCCTTCCTCGAGTTGGACGTCGTGTGGGTAACGATCTCCCAACCTTTTCTTCTCCTTGGCATCCCTCTCTTTCTCTCCTTACGTGAATCACGAATTTAGAGAAAGTTTCAGATTTTTGATCGGTAATATGGCGGCCAGATAATAGAGGATATATATATGCTACGGCAGGGACCATGAGAAAAAATTAGGGTTAGGCCTCCTAACAGATCTGGATATCCCATGTTCAGCCCGAACACACAATCCAGGTCCATTAACAATAGCTCGGTCCACTAATGAGCTATTGTTGCACTACCTCCCTAATCCCAAATTATGTTTGTGGGCTCCTTTTATTATATGCTCGTTTGGCTCCCCATGTTAAGATATTGTATGTCCGTCGATCAAATTAAGTTACTGACAACTATATTGATTCGACATCTTTATCCTTAAGTAGTACCACTCAACTTTATTTGCCATGTCGGATATAATCCACCTGCAGGGTTTACATGACAATATCCTTATGAGCTCCTTAAGGGGACATCATCAACCCGATGTATCGGGACATGGATTCTATTTATAATCAACAATCCATCATACATACAATGTTATTACCCAATTCATAGAGGTTGTTGATCCATAATGAATCTCACTCTTTTATGAGTTAAAATAATGCACACTGCATATACATGTCCGTTATTATATCCGGGTTAAGAGCACAAGCATCCATAATAACAGAGGTGTTTGTTCTCTTATGTAGTCGTGTCACGACCCGCACCCGGATATACGGGTACGAATACGTGGGCCACGCCCAGCCTACGCCGCGGTATCGGCGGTAGAACGCTGTCAAGTATACTATACTAACTACAACATCTAAGAATCCATAACTAGAAATGTACTCATGTCACATCACGAAAACTAAGGAAGATAAGACAAAAAATAATAACAATATCACTAGAACAACTAGAATCTACTATGATCATAAGACAGGAAAATAAAGAAGGAACAACAGGACTAACTAAGGATAACTACCAGGCAACTCATAGAGAAGAATAGTGGGAACCACCTCAGTTAGCATCAACATCTGTAATATTTCATAACGTATCCAGTCAGGAGCGGAACGAGTACATTTATCTCATAACAGATCTCAAGATAGAATAAAAGCTATAAGACTGTAAATAGAGCATATACAATAAAATCATGGAGTGTACATGTATGTATCATGGCATGGTAAGCTGTAGAGCTAGAGTTATAACAAGAAAGTAGAACTGAATCATGGCATGTACACAAATCAAGGTAAGCTATATATCCAATGTGTGTGAGTAGCAGTTTCAACTTGTGATCGGCTTGGGTAACTGTCAAGAATCGGCCTGACAAGTCATAAGTGCGGTATATGACTCACACTGTTCAAGAATACAAGGGGATATGATCACAGGCATACGCTACTACTCCCCCTACCCCAACTGGTAGAATGGATCCAAACAGGACACGTCACTGCACGGGATTCTAATGAGAAGGTCGCGAACCTGCTCTAGAATCAGTGACCACATATTGAACAAGAGCTACAAGGGTGCTTGCACAATATATCCCAACCTAAGAAGGAGAAACATCTCTCGTCGGGATCCAAGAATACCAATCCGTGAGAACCATGTGTCAGGAATAAGCATATCAACACTAAGTACATGAATCATAACAGTTATCATAAATTGGGAATAAGTTATCAGAGAATGTACTCGCCTGGGGTCCTGCTGTCAATATGAATCAGGGTTCAGAGTAAAGCCACAGACCTAAAGTTGAAATAATGCAAAAGCTGATCAGGGTCAAAAGATATACTAACATCTAGGTCAAACTAAGACAAACTGGGTCAAAGTTGACGTACAGTTGACTTTGGTCAACTGGTCAACTCTGGTCAATACTAGGTCAACTCTAGGTCAAACTTGACTAACGTTGACTAACAGTTGACTTTGGGTCAACTGGTCAACTTCGGTCCAGTTCTAGTAAATTTTAGGCTACGGTTGACTTCCGGTTGACTTTGGTCAAAATAGTCAACTGTGGTCAACCAGGGTCAAAACTAGTCTAACCTAGGTCAAATGTTGACTCTACTTCGACGTCTAGTCAAAATAGTCAACCATGGTCAAGCTAGTCTCTATAAACATCTACAAGGTCAACTTATGAATTCTAATGATTTAGAAATCACTGAAATCGACGGGTCTCTAAAACAACCCAAAGGAAAAAATATTATAATAATAGGATGACACAAAAAGAGAAGAAATCTACAAATGTTGTCGGATGATAAAACTAACATCACCGACGTGTCCAGAATGGTCAAATCAGCTAGGATAGCCTGTCCAAAAGTCCAATTTGGATACAGGGGCAAAACGATAATTTCGGACCAAAATGATGTCCGCCGTTGGACACACTTTGCACCGAAAAAATGTGCCAAAATAAAAGTGAACAAAACCTAACAAATTATATGTCCACGAATCCAGAATGACGATACGAACCCAACGGTATATCCAGAATTGGATTCCGTTGACCCGATCTCAAATTGGTCCGTTGACCCGGACATTGGAAACCGATTTGCACGGAAAAGCGTGTCGGAGCCAATGTCCTCAAAACTCAGCAAATTATATGTCAACGAGTCCAGAATGACGATACGAACTCAACGGTATATCCGAAATTGGATTCCGATGAGCCGGCGTCAAAAAGTCCCGTTGACTCAGAAAGTGGGACCCGCTTTGCACCGAAATGCGTGCCAGGGCCCACGTTCTCCAAATCAGGCAAATTTTATATGAAAACATGCCAGAACGACGCCACGAGTCTACTGGTGGTGTCAGAATTTGAATCCGGGGTCCCGGGTTCAAAAATGGAATTTTACAAGTACAACACTAAGAATTCGAACGACCAACTTTGGCGTCAAATTCGACCGACCTAACAAGCTCAAACTGAAATGAAATCTAAAGGGGGCAGGAAGAGGGTTATACCAGCTGTGCACCGGAACTGGTGGCGCGCAAAACGGAGCTGCGACGACGAAGATACGAACCCGCGAAGTTGGCGTCGCAAAACTGTCCAAAAATAGTTCAATTTAAAACGTCAACTTGGTGGCCGGTTTTGATGTATCAAACGACGAAATTAACGGGTGCAATTTGAGAGGGATGAAGGGGTATATACCGAGATTGAGACGGAGCGAAGAAATCGCCGATCCAACGGTCGGATCGTCCAGAAAATCGACGCGAAGTCGCTATCCCGGAGCGAGCTTTCAGCCTTGATCCCGCGCGCGTCACGCCGGGATTCCGTGCAAAACGCACGAATAGGGTGTTTCTCGCGCCGGGGAAGAGGGGACGCGCCACGGGGGCCTGCCCGGGGGTGCGCCCGGCCAAGGGGGTGCCAACCCCGGCGGTGGCGCGCGGTGGCGCGCGGCGGCGGCGCGGCGACTGCAGCGGCTGCTGCTCCTGCACGCTGCTACTGCCGCTGTTCTTGCCGCGGCTGCTGCCAGCTGCGGTGGCGTGCGGCGCAGCGGGGGGGAGGCTCGCCGGCCACGTGATGGCGCACGGCAGCGGTCGACGTCGGCCAAGGCGGCGGTGGCGGAGTGGTGTTGATGATGGTGTTGAAGTAGTTGATGGTAAAGGTGATGAAGAAGAGGAGGAGGAGAAGGAGGTGCTCGGGGAGCTGGGCTCGGCCAGGGGATGGCGCACGGCTGGGGAGGAGGAGGAGGAGAATGGTGAAGGTGGTGGCTTGGCCATGGAGGAAGGAGGAGATGGTGTGGTGTGTTTGTGTGTAACAAGGAGGGAGAGAGAGAGATTTAAATGTGTGTGTGTGTGAGTGAGTAAATAATGAGAGGGGGAGAAAAGGGTGTCGGCACACATGGGGGGTGTGTTCCTGATGGGAGAGGGGAGGAAATAGGGGGTGAGGTGATGGTGTGTTGACTAAAGAGAGAGAGAGAAGAGTAATATATGATAGAAAGAGTGAGAGGAGTAGATATTTAGAGAGAGAGGGAGAGAAAGTAGAGAGAGAAAGAGAGAGGGGGTGGGCTGGTCGGCTGCTAGGGGGGTTTTGTGAATATAAGAGTTGTTTTTTAGGAAGAGAGAGAAAGTTAGATATTTTAATATGTTATATATATATATATATATATATATATATATATATATATATGTGTGTGTGTATATATATATACAAGAGAGAGAATTAGATATTTCTATGTAAAGAAATATTTTTGAGTAGAGGGAAAAATGAAAAATATCAGTGGGGTTATGGGCAGCCATGATGGAGGGTAACCTAGAGCTGGGGTCGGGTTCAGTGGAGTCGGGTCGGGCCAAAATCGGACAGGAGGCAATATTCGAATTAAAAATAGGGATTTATGGTCATGGATAAATAAGTAGCATGTGGGGGCTCAAATAAATAGGACACAAGTGGCAGGCGGGTAGTAGGCTTCGTGTGGGCCATGTCCCTATTTGGGGTCGACTAGATTGGGTCGATGTCGGACCCGGAAATTAAATTGGAATTTAAATCAGGTTTTACGGCAGATAATTAATTGGCCTAAATTGAACCGAAAGTTGTGCGAAGGAAATGGAGCACAAAATGGAGTGTCTGAGTGGGACACGAAGGTCAGGGGTGAAGAGCGTCTCGAGTAGATCAGGCATGACAAGTTGGTTTCGAGGGAATGACTAGTCTGGTGCTCCTAAATTAAAAGCCACGGTAACGTGCTTATGGGGATCAAGAAAAAGAGTGGGAAATCAATTAATAATTTAAATGGTCTAATTTGATCCGAACTTGCGCGAAGCAAAAAGAGTACAAGGGAACAAGTTCGAGTGGGACAGGATATATCAAAATGAAGATAATCTCGCCTACTACAAACTCCAAGAAGGAAGTTTTCAGAGACTGGCATCCCTGATGCTCTAGAATTCCAAGTCACGGTAAAGAGCATTAATCAAATAATAATCAAATAATAATATCTGTTTAAAATAATTGATTTATAAAATTGAAAAAAATAAGCCCAAAATTCAGGGGCTTACAATCCTACCCACCTTATAAAAATTTCGTCCTCGAAATTAAAGGTTGGTAGTGGGGTTAAAACATGATAGAAGATTTAGGCAACAATTTAGGCACGATCCAAAAATGACGAGTTTGCACGATCAAGATAATCGATTTACAAAATTGTTTAGGCACGATGAGGGATTTGGCACGAGAGAATCATGATGTGAACAAAATTATATGTGCATGATTTCAGAAATAAGCCAAGTCATTGGGGCACGATTTAGATATGACAACGAAATCAAAACTTGAGCTTCGTCCAGTTACAATCGAGTCAAACCTTGATTAACAGGATTTCAGCTCGATGAAATTAGATTTATGGTTAAGATTATCAAGATCATGAAAATCAAAGTCGGATAGTCATAATCTAAAACAAGGCTAAGAGAAGCAAATGGAAAGAAAAAATTTGAGAATAGCACGATTGAGAGATAGATTTGATAGAAATCGGATTATAGGTCACATAAGTACGATCTAGATCCAAGTTCAGTTATGAAAGACGATAAAATCATGAATTCAAAATCAAAGTCCTAAAAGCACTATTAGGAAGGAACCCAAGTCACAAAGGAATTTGAAGTCATCTAGAGTCTAGTCAGCAACCAAGACTCTTTGGCACGATAAACAAGACGACCAAAATTGATTGGTCATGGACATATGGGAATTAAAATCTTAACAATATCAAAATTTAAGAAACAATTTAGATATGAAATTTTCAAAATCTTTAGAGTTTTCAAGTGTAGATAACAGATGTAGATACGAGATAGGTGATTTGTATAATCAAGAAATAGCTAAACAAGGCAAAGGAAATGACGGTAAGATGAGAAAATCATCATGCGATGGGAGAGAAAATAATGATAAACAAGAAATAATGGTAGGAATTATCTTGCTTAATTGGTAAAGAAGTGAATCAATTTAAGATATGACCTGATAAACATACACGTCTATCCCAAATCATGTTGCCAGAATTCTCGCCACGCCAGTAAGCATAGCGGTAATAAACAATAAAGTCCATAACTATGGTATACACCCTATAATTATGTCATCTAGATTCCTTACCACGCCACCCGGTATGGCTGCAAGAGAACCTAAATGACATAACTAGGATAGTATATCCAAAATCAGGCTCCATGTCCATGTCTCGCTAGCTAATATGACTGCAATGAATTCTAAACTCCATAAATAAAGTAGACACTTACCGTTCTCATCGTCCTTGTCCAAAATATGTTTATCAGGATATCTTAACTCAATTCTTAAAAGAATTATCCAAAACAAAATTAAAGGTCAACAACGAATATTAAGATTTAAAATTTCAACAAGTCAAGGGTAAGTTAATAGAAACAACGGAAACAACTTCCGAGATAGGGTTCGGAGGAAAATTTCAGGGAAAGTCCCGAGGGTACTACCTAGGTCAAGATAGAAAATTATGGAATATAATCTAAAACAAACCTCGACCATGATACGAGGTTAGTAAATCATATTCTCTCCCCAACCTAGATGATAAATAAGTCCAACTCATACCTTCCCTCTGGGGTCCACAAACTCATCCCAAGAAGGAATAAAGTTTGATAAGGACAGATATTTCAGAAATCCGAACGGACAAGAACAAATGGGAAAATTTTCAAAATGTTCGAAATAAGATTCCCAGGGGTCATCCCTGGAATCTACCAAGAGTTCCTAATATGTGACTGAGTACCAAAATCCTAAAATATTCCATTACTCAACCTTAATCCTAGGGCAGGCTCGCAGTAGTACAGATAGGCTCAAGTACTACCACGACTTCGCATTAATTGCAAAGACTGACCTGCATGGGCCACCACTAAAAACGTGTCACGACCCGCACCCGGATATACGGGTACGAATACGTGGGCCACGCCCAGCCTACGCCGCGGTATCGGCGGTAGAACGCTGTCAAGTATACTATACTAACTACAACATCTAAGAATCCATAACTAGAAATGTACTCATGTCACATCACGAAAACTAAGGAAGATAAGACAAAAAATAATAACAATATCACTAGAACAACTAGAATCTACTATGATCATAAGACAAGAAAATAAAGAAGGAACAACAGGACTAACTAAGGATAACTACCAGGCAACTCATAGAGAAGAATAGTGGGAACCACCTCAGTTAGCATCAACATCTGTAATATTTCATAACGTATCCAGTCAGGAGCGGAACGAGTACATTTATCTCATAACAGATCTCAAGATAGAATAAAAGCTATAAGACTGTAAATAGAGCATATACAATAAAATCATGGAGTGTACATGTATGTATCATGGCATGGTAAGCTGTAGAGCTAGAGTTATAACAAGAAAGTAGAACTGAATCATGGCATGTACACAAATCAAGGTAAGCTATATATCCAATGTGTGTGAGTAGCAGTTTCAACTTGTGATCGACTTGGGTAACTGTCAAGAATCGGCCTGGCAAGTCATAAGTGCGGTATATGACTCACACTGTTCAAGAATACAAGGGGATATGATCACAGGCATACGCTACTACTCCCCCTACCCCAACTGGTAGAATGGATCCAAACAGGACACGTCACTGCACGGGATTCTAATGAGAAGGTCGCGAACCTGCTCTAGAATCAGTGACCACATATTGAGCAAGAGCTACAAGGGTGCTTGCACAATATATCCCAACCTAAGAAGGAGAAACATCTCTCGTCGGGATCCAAGAATACCAATCCGTGAGAACCATGTGTCAGGAATAAGCATATCAACACTAAGTACATGAATCATAACAGTTATCATAAATTGGGAATAAGTTATCAGAGAATGTACTCGCCTGGGGTCCTGCTGTCAATATGAATCAGGGTTCAGAGTAAAGCCACAGACCTAAAGATGAAATAATGCAAGAGCTGATCAGGGTCAAAAGATATACTAACATCTAGGTCAAACTAAGACAAACTGGGTCAAAGTTGACGTACAGTTGACTTTGGTCAACTGGTCAACTCTGGTCAATACTAGGTCAACTCTAGGTCAAACTTGACTAACGTTGACTAACAGTTGACTTTGGGTCAACTGGTCAACTTCGGTCCAGTTCTAGTAAATTTTAGGCTACGGTTGACTTTCGGTTGACTTTGGTCAAAATAGTCAACTGTGGTCAACCAGGGTCAAAACTAGTCTAACCTAGGTCAAATGTTGACTCTACTTCGACGTCTAGTCAAAATAGTCAACCATGGTCAAGCTAGTCTCTATAAACATCTACAAGGTCAATTTATGAATTCCAATGATTTAGAAATCACTGAAATCGACGGGTCTCTAAAACAACCCAAAGGAAAAAATATTATAATAATAGGATGACACAAAAAGAGAAGAAATCTACAAATATTGTCGGATGATAAAACTAACATCACCGACGTGTCCAGAATGGTCAAATCAGCTAGGATAGCCTGTCCAAAAGTCTAATTTGGACACAGGGACAAAACGATAATTTCGGACCAAAATGATGTCCGCCGTTGGACACACTTTGCACCGAAAAAATGTGCCAAAATAAAAGTGCACAAAACCTAACAAATTATATGTCCACAAATCCAGAATGACGATACGAACCCAACGGTATATCCAGAATTGGATTCCGTTGACCCGATCTCAAATTGGTCCGTTGACCCGGACATTGGAAACCGATTTACACGGAAAAGCGTGTCGGAGCCAATGTCCTCAAAACTCAGCAAATTATATGTCAACGAGTCCAGAATGACGATACGAACTCAACGGTATATCCGAAATTGGATTCCGATGAGCCGGCGTCAAAAAGTCCCGTTGACTCAGAAAGTGGGACCCGCTTTGCACCAAAATGCGTGCCAGGGCCCACGTTCTCCAAATCAGGCAAACTTTATATGAAAACATGCCAGAACGACGCCACGAGTCTACTGGTGGTGTCAGAATTTGAATCCGGGGTCCCGGGTTCAAAAATGGAATTTTACAAGTACAACACTAAGAATTCGAACGACCAACTTTGGCGTCGAATTCGACCGACCTAACAAGCTCAAACTGAAATGAAATCTAAAGGGGACAGGAAGAGGGTTATACCAGCTGTGCACCGGAACTAGTGGCGCGCAAAACGGAGCTGCGACGACGAAGATACGAACCCGCGAAGTTGGCGTCGCAAAACTGTCCAAAAATGGTTCAATTTAAAATGTCAACTTGGTGGCCGGTTTTGATGTATCAAACGACGAAATTAACGGGTGAAATTTGAGAGAGACGAAGGGGTATATACCGAGATTGAGACGGAGCGAAGAAATCGCCGATCCAACGGTCGGATCGTCCAGAAAATTGACGCGAAGTCGCTGTCCCGGAGCGAGCTTTCAGCCTTGATCCCGTGCGCGTCACGCCGGGATTCCGTGCAAAACGCACGAATAGGGTGTTTCTCGCGCCGGGGAAGAGGGGACGCGGAACGGGGGCCTGCCCGGGGGTGCGCCCGGCCAAGGGGGTGCCAACCCCGGCGGTGGCGCGCGGTGGCGCGCGGCGGCGGCGCGGCGACTGCAGCGGCTGCTGCTCCTGCACGCTGCTACTGCCGCTGTTCTTGTCGCGGCTGCTGCCAGCTGCGGTGGCGCACGGCGCAGCGGGGGGGAGGCTCGCCGGCCACGTGGTGGCGCACGGCGGTGGTCGGCGTCGGCCAAGGCGGCGGTGGCGGAGTGGTGTTGATGATGGTGTTGAAGTAGTTGATGGTGAAGGTGATGAAGAAGAGGAGGAGGAGAAGGAGGTGCTCGGGGAGCTGGGCTCGGCCAGGGGATGGCGCACGGCTGGGGAGGAGGAGGAGGAGAATGGTGAAGGTGGTGGCTTGGCCATGGAGGAAGGAGGAGATGGTGTGGTGTGTTTGTGTGTAACAAGGAGGGAGAGAGAGAGATTTAAATGTGTGTGTGTGTGAGTGAGTAAATAATGAGAGGGGGAGAAAAGGGTGTCGGCACACATGGGGGGTGTGTTCCTGATGGGAGAGGGGAGGAAATAGGGGGTGAGGTGATGGTGTGTTGACTAAAGAGAGAGAGAGAAGAGTAATATATGATAGAAAGAGTGAGAGGAGTAGATATTTAGAGAGAGAGGGAGAGAAAGTAGAGAGAGAAAGAGAGAGGGGGTGGGCTGGTCGGCTGCTAGGGGGGTTTTGTGAATATAAGAGTTGTTTTTTAGGAAGAGAGAGAAAGTTAGATATTTTAATATGTTATATATATATATATATATATATATATATATATATATATATATATATATATATATATATATATATATATATATATATATATATATATATACAAGAGAGAGAATTAGATATTTCTATGTAAAGAAATATTTTTGAGTAGAGGGAAAAATGAAAAATATCAGTGGGGTTATGGGCAGCCATGATGGAGGGTAACCTAGAGCTGGGGTCGAGTTCAGTGGAGTCGGGTCGGGCCAAAATCGGACAGGAGGCAATATTCGAATTAAAAATAGGGATTTATGGTCATGGATAAATAAGTAGCATGTGGGGGCTCAAATAAATGGGACACAAGTGGCAGGCGGGTAGTAGGCTTCGTGTGGGCCATGTCCCTATTTGGGGTCGACTAGGTTGGGTCGATGTCGGACCCGGAAATTAAATTGGAATTTAAATCAGGTTTTACGGCAGATAATTAATTGGCCTAAATTGAACCGAAAGTTGTGCGAAGGAAATGGAGCACAAAATAGAGTGTCTGAGTGGGACACGAAGGTCAGGGGTGAAGAGCGTCTCGAGTAGATCAGGCATGACAAGTTGGTTTCGAGGGAATGACTAGTCTGGTGCTCCTAAATTAAAAGCCACGGTAACGTGCTTATGGGGATCAAGAAAAAGAGTGGGAAATCAATTAATAATTTAAATGGTCTAATTTGATCCGAACTTGCGCGAAGCAAAAAGAGTACAAGAGAACAAGTTCGAGTGGGACAGGATATATCAAAATGAAGATAATCTCGCCTACTACAAACTCCAAGAAGGAAGTTTCCAGAGACTGGCATCCCTGATGCTCTAGAATTCCAAGTCACGGTAAAGAGCATTAATCAAATAATAATCAAATAATAATATCTGTTTAAAATAATTGATTTATAAAATTGAAAAAAATAAGCCCAAAATTCAGGGGCTTACAAGTCAGTACAAAGAGAACAACCTCAAGTGGTCATGTTCAATACACACAAAGTGTACTAGTGTAAACCTATAGTCAATATAGACTAATACCAGATTATACTACAACCTTTCCAATAGATTGTCCAAGTCCATCTAGATTGTGAACTATTTATATACTCCATAGGGAACTGATAATATGATCTTCTGTGTGACACCACACACCATATTATCTATAATATAGAATATCAGACATTTGTATTAACACTTGCAACAAATACAATATGCAAACATTTGCCCATATGATTCTCATTCAAAATTTAAGGAAATAAGGTTACTAAAAAAGTGATGCTTTTAGTATATAACCCTAACAGTGATTACGCGCCAACCAGTACAGAATCAGCCTGCGTGCCAATCAGGATAGCTACTTAACAATTATCTCAAAACACTATAAATAGAGTTCAAAATCACTTTCAAAGCATCACTAGTGATCATAATCTTCTGAAAAAATTGCTGCAACACGTTCAAAAGCTCCTCTTCTCCGACATCGCATAGTCCAAGGGATAAAGTGATCGTCTTCTGATCAGATTGCTATAGTTGTACTTCCCCAGAATTCAATTGTACTCTTGTACTTTTCTTCTTTTCTTAGTTTGTATCAAAACTTTTGTTTTTGTAAACAAAATGGCGACTATGTTTGAGATGCTGACTGTGTCGGTGGAACAACATGTTGTGTCATGATGACTGTGTGCATGCTTGCAACCATGTCAGCCATGGCCTTTAGATTAGTTTCCAGGATGGCGATCCTTTGACGGCATGCTCTTACGCTGTCTTGCGGGAGATGAAGCAAAATAGATACTACGTGAAGCTCACGACGGTGTCTACGGTGCACATCAGCCCGATCCTAAGCTGCAAAATTGCATCAGACGCATGGGATACTATTGGCGCACTATGGTGGCAGATGCAATTGAATATGGAAAGAAATGCAAAGCATGTCAGATACATGCAGATTTCATCCATTAACTATCAAAATTCTTGCATCCTACTGTAGCATCTTGGCCCTTTGAAGCCTGGGACATGGATGTCATTGGTCCTATTAATCCGTCATCATCTCGAGGACATCGGTTTATCCTAGCTATAACCGATTACTTTCCAAAATGGGCAAAAGCAATTCCCCTAGCCGAAGTCAAGACAAGCAGTGTCATCAGCTTTATCAGACATCATGTCACTTATCGATTCGGAGTTCCTCGAAGAATCATTCATGACAATAGACCTCAGTTCGTGAGTCAAGCATTTACTCGATTCTGCAACGACACTCGGATCAACAACATTGCTTCTACAGCTTATAATCCCGCGGCTAATAGTTTAGCAGAAGCATTCAACAAAACAATTATCAAAAAGTTCATTTTTGCCAATAAATGCAACTGGAGTGAAAAGTTTGGAGAATATTTATGGACGTACCGCACCATTGTACGTACCCCAACTGGCTGTACACTCTTCTCTCTGGTGTATGGATGCGAAGCTGTCTTATCGTTGGAGATTCAAATTCCATCCCTGAGGATAGCTATCGCCAACGAACAAACGATGGAAAATAACGACGTCTTCGGCTTCAAGAACTCGAAGTGCTCAATGAGAAAAGGCTATTAGCTCAACAACACATTGAGCTGTATCAAGCCCGCATCTTAAAAGCTTTCAACCGCAATGTCAGAGTACGAACCTTTCAAAAAGGCGAGCTAGTCTTTACTGTCAGACGTCCTATGACTATGACACACATGAGCAAAGACAAATTCGAGCCAAAGTGCGAAGATCCATACGTCATAAGCAAAGTTTTCTCTAACGGAGCTTATCAGCTAACAGGAATGGACAGTCGAATAGCTATGATGCCTATCAACGACAAATTTCTGAAGAAATATCATGTTTGAAAGTATGTATTATATTTTCTGACAAATATTGTACATACCCAAGTCTTCGAATTATTATCTTTTATTCACTCTGTCGTGAATAAACCCACAAATAATAAGTCCTCAGAAATTCCCAGCGGAGTTTAACCCAGATCTTACGGTACATCCTCAAAAGATTAATCCATAAACATATACTACAAAATATCATCACATCATCTTTTTGAAACCCAGTCATTTTAAAAGATATCATATTCTTGTGCCCCAGTTGGTTTAAGAATAATCAACAGATATACGAATTCACGTCCACATTATCTCTGAAATATACTATATGCATCAACGACTCGTCACTGATAAATATTATTTCAAAAAGACAACATCACAACAAATGAGCAACAGAAAGGTTTTTATTTATTTCTCCATAAAAAAGAGTAAAGGACTACACTTGCAAAGAAAGAAAAGCAAACTACATCTTAAAACATATAAAAACTACATCAAAGCAGGAAAACATTGAAGACAAGGAACATGTTTTTTATTCATTTGGCCATGCTGGGGCAGGTACCACTCCCTCAACCATGTGCATATGAAGGCCCTCACTGATCGAGATCCCCTACAGTAGATGGGTGATTAGAGTTTCCGGTACCACTGCCTTCCGAAGCCGGCTCTTCCTTTACGAGAAATTCGACTTTAGGAATTATTTCTTCTTTAATAGTCATCGGTTCCTCTTTGATGAAAAGAGATAGCACTTCTAGGGCTGCAAATGAGCCAAGCCGTTTGCGAGCTGCTCGAAGCTCGGCTCGATAAAAGCTCGTTTGAGCTCGGTTCGTTTAGTAAACAAGCTGAGCTCAAGCTTCATTTTCGAGCTCGTTCAATAAACGAGCCAAGCTCAAGCTTAGAAGTACTCGGCTCGTTTGAGCTCGCGAGCTGGCTCGTTGATGAGCTTGCGAGCTGGCTCGTTTAGAAGCTCGTTTAGGAGCTTGTTTAGAGGCTCGTTTGTACTCTGTTGAATTCTAAATATATGTATATTTTTGTGCATTATACATTTATATGTCCTTTAATAATTGATATTAAGGAACTTTTTTAATTAAATTTTTATAAATAAATTGTTAATATTACAGGTACTTGAATTCAAACCTAACTAAATTGAAATCGAGCTCGTTAAGCTTGAAATCAATTTATTTATTTTGAGCTTGAAATAAAGTTGAGCGAGCTTGAAAACAAGCTTAACAAGCTTTATTTTGAGCTTATCAAGCTTGTTTATCAAGCTTGAATCAAGCTTGCTTATCAAGCCAAGCTCGAGCTCAAACCAAGCCAAGCTCAAGCTTAATATAAACAAGCTCGAGCCAAGCTCAAGCTCCAAAATAAAAAATTTATCAAGCCCGAGCTCGAGCTTGAGCTCGATTAATTCTAGTCAAGCCAAGCTCAAGCTTACAAAAGCTTGGCTCGGCTTGGCTCGTTTGCAGCCCTAAGCACTTCCACCTTGACGACGACCCCAGCTTTTGGCGTCACCGTAGACATTACGGAAAGGCAAAAGGAAACAAAAGTTAGAATCATGAAAGATTATTCTTATAAAAAATTAAGTGATTTTAACTCTGCACAAATCTCGCAACAGAGTGCTAGTCACTAAATAGTGCACACAGTATGGCAGTTCTTGATTTACGCGACATGGCATGACAATTCTAATTTGCACGACAGTTTCTACCCGCGAATTGACAAATTGTGCATGGAACGGCGCACTTTGAGTAAAGGGCGTATGTTTTGCTTGTTCACCAACACTCGGAAAGAGGTGGCAAAGATTGTAAATAGTGCGGCGTCAACCAACACTCTGAGAGAGGTGATTGACACCGGCCATATTTTACGCGAGTCATCGAATGGCGCCAACTATCAAATGGCGTCGAGCATACCCTTGCAACGGCTGCTCGAAGACATCGCTTGGTCGAAACGACTCCTCGCTCAGGTGGGATAGTTAGTGAACTCGTCTCATCTTAGCCTTCACATAATAAATCGCATGTTTTCAACTTGCACAAGTAGGCTTGATAATAAAAGAGACGAATCCACATAGCTAAGGGAATAATTCCGACGGGTCAAATTGAGTTAGAATATGGAAAGGTCCAACGGTCGGCTTAGAGTTGGTACACGGCGTGCTTTGAAAATGACACTCGGTCCTTCGTCCCGTAGCTTGGGAGAAGGAAAAGTTGGTCTTCGCCACAAGCTAAGAGTTAGCCTAAGTCATAGGCGTCGCCCGCATAAACGCTTCATAAAGCATGCATGATCTCATCATCCAAGGCTTGATGCAGTCCTTGCTCGTCAAGTTGTTGCACGATTAAGTTAGGCTCAGTTATGATAGGCTATCGAAGTCTTTTCTAAGCAATGTCCCACGTTTTCTGCGGTTGCCGATATTACTTGGTTTCACGATCATATAGATTATGACTTGGACAGTGGTGTCGCACAGAGTTCAAGTTGGTTTAAGGCACGATGTCACGGACTTAGTGTTTTTAAGGCACGGGCCACGGTTGATTAAATTGAGTTGGAAGGAGGACTTTCAAATAGTCGATCCTGAGTCGAATGAAATGATAGGGTAAGAAGGAAGAATGCTCGCGACCATGTGTCGTCGAGGCGGTCTCAGATATGAGAAGTATTGAACTAGGCCCTAAAAGAGATGGTAACACTAGAGGTAGAATGACTATGTGAGACGTCAGTTTAAGTCGAGTCTTGCATGGTCATGGACAACTTGTCGACAAGGTGAGTTTGTTTCTCGAATGGCGACCCAGGCGGCCAACGGGACCGTTTCGATGATAGACATAATAGCTGTGCTGGATGACCGTACGGGTTAGGCAGGGACTTGCAGCGGAGCTCGCTACTCGCGCTGGCAAGGGACGTTCGTCTAACAAAAGCTATAAAGGGAGTCCATTCTAGCGTTGGACGCTAGTGACTAGTTCATATAGATGAGTCGGCATGGCGGCAACCCGCATGTGTGCCTTTGGATTGAGTCGAGTTGGATGTGTGTACAGTTAGAGCAAAATATTGGGCCTAAGATTTGGCTTCAACGTAGGCGACGTGCTTCGGCACGAGATGTGGCGTCGAGTCTTAAGTTGTCGGCATATAAATTGCATAGTTTGGATTTGAGTCATCTTGAGTTTAAGTCAGGAAACGCCGTAAGGCAAAGTCGGTCGAGTGACACTTAGTCCAGAAGTCTTGATTGGGTCAGTTGGTGATCAAAGTAGCAAGGGCCGCGAGGCGACGATATGGTTAAGTTACATTGAGTTGCGAGGTACGACACAATGGATTTAGAGCACGGTCACAAGAAAATTGGGTACTATCGCGTAGTCGTATCTCTGATTTTAGGCCGTAAGGAAAATACGACTTGATAGGTTAACGTCGTTGATACGAGAAAGGGTCTAGAGGCAAAGTATGAGTTGACGTTGTTGTTGCAAAAAACGGGGTGGTCTAAAGACACAAAATAGGCCAAGGCGTCGGTCCTAAAACTGATCCTAAGACAAGAGTAGAAAGACAATCAAAAGGGTTATGTTGCACAAAGTAAATAAACGTGTCGGTTTTGTATAGGTGGACGAGGAGCTCATTCCACTAGTACAGTTGAGTACTGACACCCACACAGTTTCCATGTACAGGCACAGATAGAAGCTCGTGGCGCGGAGCTCGCTTGGATGCGTCGAGGCACGGAGTTCCTTGGCAATTCGAGGCGTACGGCCGCGTGGAGTCAAGACTTATACGGGACATATTGTATGGACGTTACCTTCCGAAGTATCCGCTGGTTCAAGACTTGTATTGAGAGATGAGAGATAGTTGAGTGACTTGTAATGTGAGAAGAGTGAGCTTGAGTGACTTAAAATTTTGGCCTTGCACCCCATTGTAATCCTTGTTTCAATATCAATAAAATGCATCTTTTGAATAACTTGTGTTTTGCTTCAAATTTCTGCTGCTATTATTCAATGTCTCTGTTTGGGACTTCTGTGCGACGACCCCGTCGCAGCCGCTGTAATCGGCCATTATGGAACCTGCCTTGCACGAGCACAATTCTAGTCTCATACGACATCACGCCTTAGCGAGGACGATCGCTCCTACGGGAGCGGAGCGTGACATGAAGCAAGCACCACAGCTGGTGAGAGTCCTTAGCTCGTCCTCGACATGAATCCAGTGCAAGAGGCGTTCAAGATCCACCTCCATCTTCTTGCGGTGCAAGTTCATAATGAAATTGCTCCACCTATGTGGGAGCTTGGCGACAATGCCCCCGACGACAAATGTATCGATAAAGGTATGTCGTCATCCTCAAGTTTCTGACGTAACTTTAGAAACTCTTTGACTTGAGGTAACATCGTCTTGTCGTCCTCAAATTGTATCTTCCAGACCTTTTCGGTCACGTGGATCTTGTTCCTGTTCTCATCTGCCTTGTAGAGATTATCTACAGACTCCCAGACGTCCTTAGCATAGACTGTCTTGCTGTATGACTCTGCCAGAGAGTCTTACATAGAGTTTAAGATAAGCAACTTACAAATATTGTTATCTCTCCTCCACTTGGATTACAAAGCAGTGGCCTAAGCGACCCTTCGAGCATTTTCACCTTCTAGACTTAAAGGCTCAGGATCTGTCAACACATAGTCAACGCTAACGAGTTGAAGATTAAGGCTGATCTTTCTCTTCCAGACGTTGTAATGCTCCCCGTCAAATTTCTCAAGTTTGTTAAAACTTGTGTCGAGAAGAATTGCACGGTTGTTTTCCATCGAATATAAATCTTGCTTTGAGATTGTTATTCCCGAGGCGTAATTTTCGATGGAAAACTGAGAAATAAAACGATTGTAAAAACAACGTTTCGTAGCAACTCTTCAATGAAGGTGCACTACAGAGATCCTTGAAGGATTCTGGGTAACGAAGATCTAAAAAGTTTTCGTTACCGTAGCAAACGAATGTAATGCTTCTAAAAAAAGGTACAAATCGAATTGCTAGCAGCAGCAGCGACGAAAGCCCACAAGGAGTTTCTGATTAGATCAGAGAAGAAGAAAGAGAAAGGCAGCTTTGCTGGGGTGATCAGATCACCGTTGCTCAAAACAAGATTCGCCTATATACGATCTGCTTCCAGGAACCAGCAAGTTCTTAGAGAACTTCTGGAACGCTCGTCAGTCAATTTTTGAGACTTGAACGGGCTTCCTGAACTTTACGGACTCCCTTAACTCTCTTCTTTGGTGCATCTTAGAAAAGAGGTCAGGAGGTTCTATTTATAGAGTGGAGTGAGACATCACAATCTCTCCTATCCGATGTGGGACTAAAATACCAATACTCTAAAATAGAGTTTGATTTTTTACATCATCCCACAATCAACATAGTCGAGTGCTAGCCCACGCCTACCCCCGAACACACGAGCATTCACGAGGCATCCTGTAGTCCGAGTCCGAGTCCGATCGACAAAAATCAACTTACATCATTGTTAGAATTAATCATTTTTTCGTCTAGGAAAATACTCCCACATGGCACACACTTGTGTCTCATTACACCTCATGTGCACGCCTCAACACAAGTAATGCATTATATTGAGATACTTACCATTAGGGCCTCGTTTGGTTCGCGGAATCTCCGGGTTGGGAAAGGAAAGTGATTACTTTCCTATGTTTGGGTGTCCAAGGAATTGAGGAGGAAAGGAAAGTGATTCCCAATGGAAGGAAAATTAGGGGGGAAAGTGATTTCATCCATCCAAGTAAGGAATCACTTTCCTACATTGAAGTATTCACTTTCCTTTCCAAATTCCTTGGCATTGCCAAACATCGAAAAGGAAAATCAATGAGAATTAAAGTTTCCCAAAGGAAAGGAAATGACGAGGAATTGATTTCCTTTTCCTTCCATTCTGCGAACCAAACGAGGCCTAGGTGTAGCCGATGTGGGACTATCTTTCCTACTTTAAAGACAAAAACACCAACAGAAATTAGCCTATATTTTAAGAATAAACATATCCTAAGATTCCATTGATGATATCGTAGCGCCTAGGTAGAGATGCTTGTTTTGGTTTTATACTGCCGGACTTCAACTATAACTTTGATTGAAGAATATGCTCATCCATTCATGAGGGCTGTCATGTTCTTGTCTCCTACGGATACGTGACACCAGCTTTATTTTGAAAGTTTTTTTTAATTTCCATTTGGTGCACTGTAATGTAACCGTAATCGTAATATAATCAAATAAAAAAAAATATGTAATTATATTACGATTATGATTACATTGCAGTATCAAATTTGGCCTAATTGGAGCAGAATTACTACATGCAAAAGTAAGGTACCCACATATATAGAGACATTGAGACCAGAACATATAGCTACTTTCCATGATGACAAACCAAGCTGATGTTGGTCAAAGGTGTTATTTTTACCCTTTTAACTAGTTACTTTAATAGTTTTCATATAGTTGTGTTAATTAGGGGTGAGCGACGGTTCAATTCGGTTCAAACCGAACATAATATATAAAAATCAAAATAACCGTAAACCATATTTCTCAAAACCAAAAATCAAACGGTTTTCATAAAAACCGTTGTTCGGTTTTCGGCCGTTTCGGTTTCATGGGTCATCGGATCGGACCTTCGCATTTTAGCAAATGAACCAATTTAAATAACAAATCTTAAAAATAAAAATACGACATTGTTGTATTATGAATTATTACAATTACATAGAGTAAAAAAAAATATTAGTACATATAGATTGAGGGTAAAGAGAGAACGTTCAAAGAAGCGGCGGCAAGTGTAGAGAATGGAGGGAGAGAGTGCGCATAGATAGGGTTAGAAAAAATTACTACATATAAATTGAGGGTAGTTTGGTAAATTATTGAATCTAAATCGAATTTTCGGTTCGGTTACTCAGGCCAAGAACCGAAAACCGAAACGATATTTCAAGATTTCAAATTTCCAAACAGAAAACCGAACAAATAACCGAAAAATCGAACCGGTTATCATATTTCGGTTCGGTTCGATTTCCAACCGATATATGCTCACCCCCTAGAGAATTACATAATCTCCGTGATACGTTTGTGCCACAATCCCAATAATAACAATAATAATTATCCTTGCATGAAGAATTAAATTAATTAATGCTGGGGTGTAACCTACAAAAGTTGGAAACATTGAAATAGTTCTCTCCCGCAATAGGAATTTACTGCATTGGAGTTAAAAGTGCAGGTGATCTCAGTAGTATTATACCAAATGAAAGTTGCAGTTTGATGAGATTCTGTCAGCACAATGAATTGCTAGCCATATAAAATCAAATGAAAAAAAAAAAAAAAAACCACATTGGAAAATGAAATTGACACAGAACTAAGCACTTGAAACTTTCATTTGATAACTAAAAAATATAGTACAAAATTTACACAGTGATGTGTCTTCACTCATTACAACTTTGCATAAAATAGGTCAAGGAACCATCAGCCAACGAGCTTACACAAATCTAAGCCATCAGCTCTTCACTCTACAACAAAATAAAACAAAATAAAATAAGGATATTAATTTGATCTTAAAAAATATTGGAATATTGTCGAATGATATTAGTAGAAGAACGAGGGGTCTATTATTTGTATTACAAAAGGGTTCGAGAATTCTATATTCGTTCGAATAAAATCCAAAGACATCAACAAGTTCATCGAAAATTTATATCGTCATGTTCGGTATAATATACAATATTCGCAGAAATGTATAATTTATGTAAAAAAATACAACAGGTCTGCACGGACCGCGGATTCAACCGCGATCATGTGTCGGCCTTGGATTGGTCGGTTTTTCCGACCTACGTTAGCACCGGGGGGGGGGGGGGGGGGGGGGGGGGGGGGGGTTTGTTTGTTTGTTTTTTGGGCCCAATCAAAAGCTGACACGTGTCTCTCTCGGTTTGGGTTTCGGTTTTCTCTTCGGGCTGAGAAGACTTTCTGGAAGAAAAAAAATATGACATTCTTAATTTATATTAACTATCTTTACTGGTTTACATCCTAATTGTGTTGTAGTTTAACTTGTTAAGATATTAGCTTGTTACTCTGGTGATCTGCGCTACAATTCTAAAGATTCTTTTCGGATTAACCAGTTGACCCGATCTGGATCCGAAACTAACTGTTACTCGACCAGAAACAGGACCCAGACAGGTGACCCGACCTAAACCCACTAACCTAGACCCGACCTGACACAACCTGGATCTGAGCCCGACTGTTACCCTATACCCGGCCAAAAAACCGGACAAGGTCCACTGAGCCGACCCAACTAAATGTGCTGACCCGATCGGATCTGGACATCACTCGATCCGAACCCACACTTGACCAAACCCTAGACGGCCTAGGCTTGACTGATCCGAACCCGACGCAACAATAATTCCATACCCATGAGAAATAAAATACCCACCAATTTCGGAGGGAATAGGTTTCTACTTTCTACATTTGTGGGAAATTGTAATCCCATGAATTAATTGTTCTTTAGATAAAACAAAATTATAACATGAAACAAACATGAGTATCACTTTCCCTCCCATAGTTTTCCCCGGAATTTAAATAAATTCACTTGTACCAAACACAACCGAAAAGCTACCTTCCTGGAATATTCTCCAGCTTCACAAAATTACATGTTCACATTAATACCAGGTTCGCATTATGGCAAACTCACCCCGTTCATCATCAGCATCCAAGCCTTCTCCCACAATAAAAGGGTAAGAATGGTCCATAAAGAATTGATATAGTTTTTTAATGACCGAGTCGACCTGACATCAAGTCTATCGGGTCATATTGGTTTTTTAAAGTACCAGAGAGAGAATTGTGCGAAATGTGAGGGAGATTGAGAGAACATCCCCGGTGGTGTCATCGAGGATGTCCTATCATCGTTCAAAGATAAATTAGCTATGCATGATGATGTTCACTATCCAGTTATTTGTTTCACAGGCTTAAAGAAAAAACTCCAAGAAAAGACGATGAATGGCGGAGAAATGAGGACCTGAAAGATGGATGAGATAGAACACAGATATCATCGTTCCTATTTCGCTCTCTATCATGCTTCCAGTCAAGGAGACATATTGCTGTTGATTTGTGCATCATCGCTCTAATGAAGGCTGTTTGTAATGTTCAATTTGTGTTTGAAAATTATTCTTGAATTGTGTTCTGATTTCGAGTATTATATGTTGCCTCCATTATCTTATCATGAGAGCTGCCTATTGGTTGTGATGCCGAAATTCAAGAGTGAGCGGAGGTAGATGTTCTTTTGATGGTTGATAATAAAGGGTACAAAGTTACGCTCCATGATGTGATGTCGTCCTTTTCTTGATATGATTGCAAGTTGCTTATAACCCTTCAGAGTGATTTCATTAATACATAGCAGTGTGATATTGATTTATTCGGTGCCATACTTCTTTTCTCGACCATAAACCCAACCCATCCATGATTAACATTTTTATACTGCAAACCTTGTCTTATGAGTTATGCCCCATCAAATCCAAACCATAAACCCTAGATTTTGGTCAATGGTCACTTTTTCCAGATCTCAGTGTCAATATGCACATTACTGTTGAATAAACTCTTTATTCAATTAGAAAACCCTCAAACAGCCCCTCTATTAATATCTTTAATTTTCTCAAAGATTTAATACTAATTTCCATCTCTCTTATTCCTAAAAATGTTCAACATACTTTTTCCAATTAAACCCAATTGGGTTGCAATGATGCCGTCAATTGCAATAAATGGTGAATATGCAGGGATTCATTCACGGGGACCATGGAATATAGCGTTGCAAACAGTATTCATAAGAAAAGGGTTTGTTTAAAAGTTAAATTATGGAACTCACTCAGATTTTGGTTCTGCTTCGCTGCTCTGAACTGAATCTATGGCAGTCAGTTTTCCAAATGATTCTTTGGCACCACTTGTAGCTTCTCCAAAGAAGTCCTTCACTTTATCAAGAACAGTCTTAAGCTCTTCTTGACGTGGAAGCTGAAAATGTAAAGCTAATACTTCATGAGAAGCTTAAGAACAACCTGATTCAATCTGATATAAAAGCTAAGTTACAAAATTATGAGCATAAACATAAAGGGTACTGCAGACTCTTAATGCATTTGTGAAACCAAATGCAGTAAATACTTTTATACACCAATCTGGTGTTACAGCACCTGTAGTTAAATACAAACTCAGGTAGATGCTGCATTTCAATAGTCCAATTACTTGCATAAGATGATTAACATTGATATCCTCGTACAACCACATGGAAAGTTTGGAAAAGTAAAGGAGATGGCGAAAGAATAACTCGTCACAAGAGCATGGTAAACAATGTGAGATATTCACATGGTGATCAAACCCTATAATTAATGGATCTGTGAGGAGTATACATATGAGTTGGACATAATACCCACTAGCTTAAGCGTTGGGTTAGAAAGGCATATATATATATATATATATTTTTTTTTTTCAGTACAATATCGTTGTTTGTTGAAACTACTACTTATTGCTGCCAATATTACCGATGTCGTTGTTACTCTGCATCGAATGCAACTAGTGCTGATCTATTTCTTAAAACTCTCTTGAGTTGAATATGATGAGAGGCTATGCACAACTTAATTAGGCAAACCACGAGAGATTAAAAATATCTTGAACCACAACCATAGGTTATATATATATATATATATATATATATATATATATATATATATATATTTATATATATATATATATATATATATATATATATATATATATATATATATATATATGAAAAACCTTTCTAACCCAACGCTTAAGCTAGTGGGTATTAGAAAGGCTTTCATATATATATATATATATATATATATATATATATATATATATATATATATATATATATTTGGAAAAAAGGTAAATTTTATTCCAAAGTAACACAGTAATCATACAACATACAATCAAAGTGGGGAATCCCACTCATCAAGGCTTCATAACATTTACATCAAATTCGATGTTACCCCATATTTAAAAACTATATATATATATAGCCAAGTGTTGTCGAAGCGGTCCACCTAGGCTATTCGTGAGGCCAGTGCTGCTTTGCGGCGGCCATCTTAGGCGGTTTGCTATATTTACCCCATATTTAAAAACATTTTCTACACTTACAGCAACTGTAAAGGGTTATAAGTTAGCAAAATCTAGGGTACTGATATCATGTCATTCATATATCAACTCAATAGAAATTATTATCAGACTAATCATTGATGTATTTTGTGCTGAACAAATATTTAGTGGGTTAGACATATCATAAGTGATGATTTCTTCCACCATGTTGGGTCATTCACTTGCTCATTATCGTACTTCCCAAATTTCCAGAGAAAGAGACAATCACCCCTTAAGGTTATCCCCATCCTACAATTTGCCAGTGCGCCAAACAATAACCCTCTTCCCAATAATTTTTATCGAACTCGGGTCACCGTGGTCAATGTCACCATAATACATCTATCAGGTAGATACATATTTCTTCAAGATAATCCTTCTTTCCTCCTTTTTTTCATTTTTAAAAATGTTTTTCCTATTTCCTCTCTTTTTTCCCCCTTCTTTGATGTTCTGTTAAGGTTATGCCACTATATACTTTTTCGAACTTTTATTTTTCTCCAACAAACTACATAATTTTAATGAGTTATTTAGCTTTGCGCTCTAAACCTCATTTTGTTTGGGGTTTTGTTTTTCTAGCAAAAGGTCAACAAAAGCACTTCAAAGTTGGCCTTAAGAAACTACATAATCATAATGACTTCTTTATGGGCTTAGAGCTCAACTTTGTTTCGGGTTCTGATTTTAAAGCAAAAGGTCAACAAACCAAGATCCCACAGAAATCCAACCATAGCCAACACATTTGGCCAAGAGTCATTAATAACACTTTTGGGAACTCTGTCAGACATTATAGGGGTAAAACCACATTTTGGTGAATGTTTGGGTAAACTTCAAATTATAGTTGACTGTCAGCTGTAATAAAAGGTGAAACAAATGAATATAGATCAACATTTGTTGTTTCAAGGAAAAGAGAGTGAAGGATATAGGTTATCAGATATTCTCAACAATTGTAATTATCTTTCAAAAACATAAAAACTATAAAATGTATTTCTACCAGTCATGGTCATGCATACCATCACTGTGAAATTCACCTGTCAATGAATGACACAAACATCCTTACAGTTTCCAGCTTGATGTGAATTGTAAATCACAGTTAAGCATCACATAATGAGGACCACATGATCGTGACAAATAAATAAATCCGTTTGAGAATACCTTAAAAAGATCAATAAACATATCTTTCTCAAGTTTAAAAGTGATAGGGTTTAGAGAATATTATAAAGAAGGGTAATTTAGTGCCACCAGGGCTCTGCTACTGCAAGGTAGGACGAGGGTCAACATGTATGCATGTGGAGAGGTTTTCATGACTCGGACGAACATCCTCAAGGACGGAAGAGGCAAGCATTACCGCTGCACCAAGCAATGCCCTCTAAAAGATACAATAATACATAGATACCAGATAGGTTAAGTACAAACAGGACAGGGTATTATCGATTTGAAGCGTGTCCCTGAATGCATTTGCACATGTGCACACAAAAACACTCGCCTAAAGAACAACTACGTATAGATCATCATATATATTATACACTCACTTTAGATACCAAGTTTAACAAAAACAAAAAGCAAACAAACATTTGGAATAAGGAAAATAGAAGAACAAATATTGATCGAATCATAAAGACGACACTTGATAAGGTCAAAGGCATACTTCAATAACATTTGATGGAGATAGTGCTGCTCTTACATTGCCATTTTCCTGCATAATGAGTAACAGAAATTAGCTAAGAATGTCAATGAAAATAGCAAGCCTTTTCTACTGTTAACTGGATACAGACTAACTGAGTATGAAGTTAAATCACATTACAACAAGTTTGTAGCCGTATCGAAATTCAGTAGCCGACCGCAAGACACGAAATTGCTTAAGTGCTGTCTTCTGGATCTCTTTCTCGTCCTATTGAAATTAGATCACAATGTTAGTAACAAATTTATTTAAAAGCTTGAGTTGTATCTCAAGCCAACTCCAGATTTTGCCTTGCATGAAAGCACGCGTGAGGTAGCTAATATTTGGAAGAGAGCATGCACAAATGGAGAATAAGCAAAAACCCAAGAGAGGTAGCCAACTCAAATAACACAGCAAATAAATCTTTTGCCTAACCAAACCTCAACTGAAATATGTAAACACACTCACTCATAGCACAACTCGATGTCTAGAAATAGAAGGAAAAGTAATTTTTCCAAAACATAAAAGTGCCAGATCTGTTGAAAAAAGCAAAGAAAGAATGTTACTCTGTAAATAACAGCTGCAATATTTCTGGCAATTGTATCTTTATAGATATACTTTCCAAGAAAGTTATCTTTGGCTGCAACCATGATCTTTGCTGTTGTACCTCCAGTTATTAGACTAAGCGGATACCAAAGATACACCTGCAACCCCATCAAATCATCCAATAATTTAATGGAATAATAATAATAAACCACCAAAAACAGCAATAAAATTTGCAAACATGCTCATGACTCGCATATTGAAGAAGAACTAAACCAAAGGGTCCAGCACATATATACTAGCAGAATTTGTTCCGAAGCAGTCAGCCAAACAAACATCTAAGTTTCTAACTGCACTAGGAGGAAGTCATACATTCTAGAATGTTAGCTTTCAATCAACTTTTGTTGTTTTATGTAATTTTTATGCAAGTTTAGCATATGGAATCTGTTCAAATGTCCTAGATTCCAACTCACCAGAACAAAAAAAATGCCCTGGTGAAGGTTCCTAGCTAAATGTACTATCCTCATTAACTAACAGACCATCTTATTGCAGTAATGAGTTAATTAGGCTAAAGTGGTTATATTATCACAGTAATCCTAAAAAGATGGTCCTAGTATTGTAAAAGAGAATACTCTACACATTTGTGTGTGTGATGGGTCTGTGTGTGTGATGGGTCTGCGTGTGCGCGGCGCGCACACACACATAAGTTAGGTGGGAGTCTACATATATGTTGGCATGTCCAATAACAGGGACTTGATGATCTAATGAAGTACATTTTTAGACAATTATTGGATGTGCACAGTTTGAGTTTTAAGTTAACAATTACGAAATAATTAAGACATGTTGGCGTCCAAGATCTTTTACTACAGTTTATGAACACTAATTGACCATGAGATATGTTCTGGGCGATGCACTGTTGAGTCGCCTTATATCTGAATTAGTAATAGCTAGGATCAAACATGGGAAAGGTCCACTTAGTTAGCGAAGTTGAATATGTAGAGGTCATTATGACTAGTTAATGGTGGTTTTCGTCATACAAGATTTGATCTTGCAGTTGTATATAAAATATGTCACCGATATATAGGCAATTTGTGACACAACACGGAAATGCCCGTCACCGAAAACCGACGACCCCAGATAATGAGTACAAAACCCCCAATTCTCAAACATGAGAATCAACAAGAATAATATTCGTCATAAATCATTGTCTCTTACATAGATATATTTATAGGAAAACCTAACTTAAGCACTAAGAAACTAATCTATACTACTATATAATAAGAAAAGTTGAGCTTCACCGTGAAACTTTTCTTTCCAAATATACCCTTGCATATATTTATTAATTAAAATTATTCATTAAAGTTAATAAGGGCAACTAGGTAATTATGGGAGGTGTCATTTGGTCTTCCTAAATACTCTTGCATGATATATTAATATAATAATAAATTTAGAATAATTAAGATAGTTGTCTTTTAGTCTTCCTAAGTGCTCTTAATAGATATTAGAATAACTATAACAATTTTCTAATAATAACATATAAAATACTAATAGAGAATAGAATAACTATAACAATTTTCTAATAATAATATATAAAATACGTGCAACCATTGTGCATATATACTAGTCCTAATTAAACTAGAATAGCAGTCAAAGAAAAATACAAAATATTGTAAAATATTTGGTCAACATATCCAAAATTCTGCCCAAAAGTAGGTCAACCATTTGGAAAAAAATTGGTCAAAAACATATTCTTCTGGCCAGAAATAGGTCAGCCGGTTTTGGTCTATTTTGGGCTTCTTGGCACATGGTCTGTTTTGCTGATGACATCCGTGTTAAACCCTTCTTGTAGAGATCTCAACCCGAGTTCTTTATACCACCGTTTGGATAAAGTGTCACGTCGTTAGTAACCACAAAGCTCATTGAGGCCTCCACTCACCAACTAAACTTTTGCTTTCTCAATACTCTGACTAGCCCATTTTTCGTCGGTTGAAGCTTGGGGTATTGTCCAGTCGATAATACCTCCCTTAGAATCGTCACAGACTTTGATAAACTTTGCACCTACATTATTGGTACGAGAATTTTTGTAGCAACTTGCTCCATCTCGCACTAGTCTTTGCACTCGCTTATGAACCTCCTCATGAACTCCATAGACTTGGTTGGCTAAATTCTTCGTTGTCTTTCTCTTCTCCTTCCTGTCCAAAACTTTCTTTAATGCCCCTTCCACATAAGCCCCCCGCTATTTTTGGAAGAATCTTGTCCTCCTATGGACTCATGCGGTAATGTGGTACTGGAAAGCTCGGTAAATCCGCTCTAGGAACAACAACGATGTTGTGTCGATGTTGTGGTGGATATCAAACATGGTCGGTAGTCCTCTAGGAAACTTTTCAAAAACGTCGTGAACCTTATCGACGATTAGTGGTACCTCATCCGAAATCACTTCCCTCTCCGTTGACTCTTTGGTCTCCAAACTTCCCTTCGCTACCAAATCATGCTACGCGACCCTAATTGAAGTATGCTTCCGCCTCCTTCATAGATACCACCAACGACATAAAAGCATTCCCCTACTCATGTTGTTCTTTTGCGCAGAATCATTGTGCCTGGGTGTTAGCACGATCTTCGTTGTCACACCACGAAGCACCTCTTCCTTTATAGATTCCTCCCTACGATCGCCACGTTGATAAGTGTAACCATTGTCGAACCGATCTCTGCTACCACGATATTCGTTCCTCCCGTAGTCGCCATATCGACTGCGTATGCCGCCTTTCACAGTTGTTTCTTTTCCTCAATCAATAATCTTTGTTTTGCCGGCTTCAAAGTACTAATACAGATGTAAAACTTCCCTGCAACACAACGGATTAAATCTCATGAAATATAGAACAAGGAAAGGAGAGAACTACTCGTCCGATGCATTAGAGTATGTATGTTTATGTATTCCTATCGAATCAATAGAAGCAATGATCCTCTACCTTATCCAAATAATTCCACTACCCCATCCAAAGAATTCAACTAATGCAATATGCTCTAATTCCCTAAACATTTGACTACATCTTAGTACTGAAATGATATTCGTTCCTTAAAAGAAAGAAAGATGATTATAGATTGTGAAGCAAAAATAACGTAATGTAGATAAATGGAAGGATGATAGAAAGGTCGAACACTAATATTTATGGAACTTCGAGATGTATAGCCGCTTCAATCATGCCCGTTGTTTCTCGAATGGAAAAAGTACCATTCCCAATATCCTTCTCTACTATTTCCTAATTGACTCCCTCCCGCTCCCGACACAACTTTTTCCTCTAATGCCAATAGATTAATTTCAAGACCAAATCCATTGATTCCATTGGTCAAAAATTCGTTGATTGCCGTAGTCCCATCGGTCAAGCAACATGTTACCGTCACGATCGTCATCGCGATCCCTCTTAACGAGATAACCGTACTTCTCCTTGTCCGTGCTATACGAATCCACACAAGTCCTCCGTGGATGATTACCACGATCCGATGTGTGACCATCTCTCGAGAGAAGCGAGCGTTACTCACCAGTGACGTTGTTTATGGATTTGAACCGGCTTCCTCGGTAGTTCATGGAAACTTATTGCCTGCTTAACTCGTTGGACGAGTAGACACAATCTCCATATAGAGACTTCGATTAGACGAACCACACAAAGAGGTCTTCATCCCATGTACTTCGTTAGGAAGAATTTGGTCGTTATCGTCGTCGTTAGTTCCCATCATGTCTAGCGACAAACTTGAGGCTCTTATACCATGTCTCGCCACACACTTGAGGCTCTGATACCATATGACATAGCACAGAAACATTGATTGTTGAAAACCAACTATCCAAGATAACGATAACTAAAATCCCAATTCACAAACACGAGAATCAACAAGAAATATACTCAAATTCAATAAAAACTCAGTAATTTCAACATAACTTATTGTCTCCTACATAGCTATATTTAAAGGAAAATCTAACTTTACTAAGAAACCAATCCTAATTAAACTAGGAAAGCAATAAAAGAAAAATACAAAAGATTGGATCAAAAAGAATATTCAAAATTATTGCCAAAAATAGGTCAACCTATTCTGGTCAGTTTTGGGCTTCTTGGCACATGGCATGTTTTGTTGATGACATCCATGTCTATTTGGTAGGCTGAACATAAATATTTGTATAATTGAAACATAAAAACAAAGATTGGGACAAGCTGGTTCTTTGACGTTAGGGATCCATGAAATGTTAATGGTAGAAGTGCATATTTTGATAAACAAAAATTTATATAGTTAAACGATAGTTTACTATGTGGTAAACTAGGTGCCATCAACTAACATTGAGGATGCTGACTAGGATTTTACAGGAGAAGCCAAGTTTGTGGATTTGATTCACAATGCTAAGTGACCCAAGGTGCCCAAAGGAAGGAGGCATACATCATAGTATGTTGGAAGGTGCCTGCTTATAAAGGGAATAAAGTCATGTTCAATATCAGATGGGATAAGCTTAACTAAAGGTTGCTTAGTGGCTGACATGCAGCAGGGTTAGTCTACATCTCGGGCTGGAAGTTCTGAAGCGAGATATCTGACTAGAATAGTTGGTCGAGAAGGATTAACGTAACTGTCAAGTAAAACATTTTAATCAATTCCATGAAGACTACAGATCTTCAGTATGGATTGATTGAAGGAGTCTCTCTTTCACCACATTTCCTTCGAATAGGAGGATCTCAAGCTGAGGTTGACAATCAACATAGGGCCTCTATGATTATGGTTACCGTGTGATTAACAGTTGCAACCGCAACAATAGCTGCAACCTCAATATCATTATATTTGGACTCTAATTGAATAAGGGAGGGATTGATTAAAAGTGTAGTGCATGTGACAAAACTCAATCGAACGGGTGAGGAGGGATTAATTTACATTTTAACAAGATAAATTGTTGCTAACAGCCTACAAGTAAAGTTGTGGTCAACTAAACTTGCATATTATTGTTGCAAGAAAAGTAGACCGTCTCCAAGTAAAGTCACAATTACAATTGTTCAAACAACGGATAGACTTGTTGCCTACAAGTAAAGTTGCGGCACAGCTTATAGCAAACCAAATATGCTCTTCATTTCTATTGGGGTTAGCTTATAACAGAAGTGTTCTTCATTTAGAATGTATTTGGTCTTTGGTAAGTGGTTCTAGTGTAACAGATGCTCCAATAGTTGAGTATCTACAGTGTTGGTCTGTAGTAAGTAATCAAGTTACAAGATAATGTCATAAAGATTCCTTCCAAAATGTTGTAGAAAATGGCTACTTATATATTGAGACCGACATTTGCTATAGGCAAGCAATGATGCTGCCACATTATTGTCCAGCAGCAATTGATGCAAACACATTATCCAATTTATACAAATTCAAACAAAGCAACAACTTCTGTATGTGCAGCGATAAAGCTACAATAATCATCCTAACTGCAGCCACACAAACACTCTATTTGGAAATAAAACATCATTCACAACAAACATACACCTGTTTGCAGCATCACTTACCACAAGAAATCTTGTACGTGTGCATGTTTGGTTAGCTATAAGTAAAGTTGCATCGGAAAATCACTATGTCAACGGTAGCTTTCCTTGCAGAGGGGTCCAATTTTCTTGCAAAAGTTTCGACAAAATAGTATTAGATTTCTACTTATAGACTGTTAGCAGCTTAATTATCGTATTACACGTGAAACTAGTCCCTAACTCCTCCAATCTAAGCGTATGTCACGCGGACCACACTAATAATTAACTAGTCCCTCTCGCACGAAATTAGATCTTCCTACCAAAACTAATGATGTTGGTGTTGCAACTACTACTACATTTAACCAGATGGTCGCAGCCCAAAAGCCACGGGTAACCAAAAAAGATGCTACAAATGTTGCATGGTGTTTCTATTTAGGGGTGAGCGTTCGGTTTATTTGGTTTCAACCGGACTGAAATTAGTCATAAATGGGCAGGGCACAAAGTTGGAATTGTGGTTAAATTATATTAAAATTTTATAATTTTTATACAAAACGTTTGTTGTATCTCAAAGTTGGACCCAGAGTTGAACTAGTTGTTAAATTACCAAAAATTGGCTTTAAAACACATACACAGAGAATTGTTGTTTTCAAAATATACCCATTTTTAATCATAAAATATGCATAACAATTGAGGGTACTTAATAATTGCATAAGTCTTATTCGGACCAAAGCCGAAACATAATAAGTAATTTAGTATTTTTAAAACCGAACCGATTTTTTTTTCAAACCTAACCCGAATCTCTTATCTGGTTCAATTCCGGTCCAAAACCGGATAATGGTCACCCCTATTCTATTTACGGACGAGAATATGAAGCTCGTATACAGCAACAATAACAAGCAGGGCCGGTCCTGAGTTCATGGAGGTCCGAGGCGAACTCCCAAAATGGGGGCCCTATACATAATGTGATAAAAACAAATCAAGTAACTAAAATAAAAATATAACAAAAATATTGTTGCCACCTCTAGTATCTAAACCTAACATGATAAACACTACACCACAATCTTTTGAGTTAATAGTGGCCCGTAGTACATCCTTACTTTATTTCATATTCTGGCAAATTGCGTTAACTACCCGTGTTTTACACTTATCACAGAAACTACCCATACTTTGAAACTAATTACACGGACCACCCCTATAGTTTATATTTTCTATAGAAGCTTATAATACTGACCACCTCTATGTTTTATAAAATTTATAAGTGAGAGGGACGGTCAGTGTAATTATTTTCAGAATAGAGGTAGTCCCGGTAGTACTCATGAAACATAGAGGGGGATTATTTATTCTTATTCTAAATATGTCCATATTGGTGCCCCTGTGACCATAAATAAGAGAGGGAGAGAGAGAGAGTAATTAGAATAGGGTGAGCAATTGTAGGGGTTGCGGTTATGAGGTGTTTTTAGAGTACCGGTTATGAGGGGTCCGATTTTGGGCAGTCCAATCCATGCTTGGTAATTCACGGTTCTCAAAATTTTTTTACATGAATAAAATTAAATAGGGAAGGGTATTAATAGTTATAATTATATATTTTTTGTGAGGATATAAATAGAATAAAATAATAAAATCCCTCAAAACCTACCGATTTAGGGTGTTTATAAAGCCACCCAAAATTATATTACATCGGTTTTGGGGAGCTTTTTGAGCCGACAAAAACCAGTACCTCAAAAAATTAAGGTAAAATTCTAAAGGTACTCCACATTTTACTCCAGGGTAGCCCAGTCCTAGGACTGTTAACTGTTATTGCCGGGGCACAATTTTTTGATGGAAAACTGAGAATATGAAACAATTGTAAAGACAATGTTCCAACGCAACACTTCTAGGAAGGTTGCGCAAGTATAACGAAGATCTAAAAAGATATCGTTATGATATTACGAGAATCTAAAAAGATTTCGTAATCTACAGCAACGTATGATATACGAGAATCTAAACAGATTTCGTAATCACAGCAGCGAAGAAGATGACAGGCGAAATGTGGAAGATGGCCTGCTGGGGTGAATGATCACCGTTGCTCAAAGCTTTATTCGCCCTACACGAACAGCTTCCAGGAACCAGCAAGTTCGTCGGAGAACTTGGAACACTCCTGCTCTTCTGACTCCTCGGATGGACACGAACTCCCGTGCAAGAGCAACGCTGGTGCGGCGCCTTTCCTCTCTCTCTCGAAGGCTGCAGATCAGAACTGTGTTAAAGAACACGTCTGAAATCTCTGTTTACTTGTGCTAAAGAACACTTCGTAAACTTTCTGGTGGCTTCTCTTTCTATTCTGTAATGAGTCTTGAGAGAGAGGATGCCTTATATAGGCCCTGCAGCAACTGGACGGTTGCCACAAAGTTAGGGACGTGGTAATAACCACCCCGAACATGTAGCAACCGTCCAGAACATGCAAACGCACGTTCTGCTGCCAACTGCGCACACCCAGCGCTCCTTGCACTTTGCGCGACCGAGCGCGCACTGAACTGCGCACACTGCGCGCACTGCGCACACTGCGCAACCAGCGCAACCCAGCACAACCCTGTGCAACCCAGCACAACCCTGCGCAACCCAGCGCACCCAAGCGCAACCTGAGCGCAACCTGGACGCGCACCTGGACAGCGCAACTGGGCTTGCGCACCTGGACATGCACAACTGGTCATCGCAACTGGGCTTGCGCAACGTGGCTGCGCAAGTGGCTCGCGCAATGAGCGCAACTAAAGCGCACTATGCGCCTAGCGACGATGCTGACGTGCTAAGTGCAAAGTGCGCCAACAAAACGTCACATTACGCCTCATGAGCCCATGAGCCCGAGTCCGAGTCCGAGTCCGAGTCCGAGTCCGAGTCCGAGTCCGAGTCCGAGTCGCTAAGCCCCTACGGGGCTTATAGCTCCCATGGAAATGAATTTCCCAAGAGCAAAAAGCATGAATGCTTTTATTGTTCATTTAGCCATTTTCCCATTAGAAAAATAACCCCATATGGCACACCCATGTGCACCTCCACACCACATGTGCATCTCTAAAATAGGAAACCTATTATATAGAGATACAACTCCTTTGGTCTAGCCGATGTGGGACTAAAGTTCACATAGAAAATGACCAAACTCCAACAATCCCCCACATATCTCTATATATATGGGTATAAGTGTTCCCCACAGTAACTGTCCATCATGCATTAGGAGAGATGTCGCTTACGACTTGAATCTTTCCGTGTGGGTCAAACAACAGACTATAATACAAGAATGGACTAAACCTTGAATTCTGCATCATAGCTGAAATTCTTTCCACTCGCATAATGTAGTTACGTGTGCTTCTGGCTACACATTAAAGGCCCTGTGCCAGCCTGGTTTCAGTGTATCATTTTGGACGTCTACAAGTTTACCCTCAAGAGACGGCCTGATATCCCTTTGTCCATACACTATAGGTGAGTTCATTATAAAGAGACATGGCATGAAGCACTTTGTGCTTCCCTTGCGGTGCTACGCCGCTATGACATGGCTTAAAGCCGAGGCCTTACCCCGTACCGGGAACCTCATCGTAGTGTCATACTACTGTAGCATGAGGCAACCGCCTCTTTGTAGTGCCAAACTACCCAGCATGAAGCCTTAGGCTTCCTTGCGGTGTTACGCCGCAACGACATGGCTTGCAAGACCGAGGCTTTATCCCTAACAGGGTACCTCATGGTGGTGTCGTGCCACTGTAACATGAGGAACTCCTCCTCTTTGTAGTGCTGACTACACCCCTCTTTATTTTTATCATACAGCATTAGGCTAACTGCCTATTTGCGGTGCTACGCCGCTGTGACTTGGCCTGCAAAGCCGAGGCTTTATCCTATTACTGGACAGTACCCCACATATAGGAACCTCATTGTGGAGTCACCCCACCGTAACATAGAGTTCCACTCCTTGTAGTGCTGCTCTACCGTGCCTCCTGTAAGGCACACCAGGCATTCACTCTGCCTGAGAACTCATTAAGGCATTTAAGCCAACCTTCCCACAGGAACCGTTTTTCGCAGAAAACAACAGTAGACAACAGTGGTTATAGGTCCGTAACCTCTCCATGCCCAATAGAACATGTACCCACCATTCCTGATACTCTTCCGATTAGTGGTCCTCCCTTGAACCAAAAGCTAGATGCCTAGTAGATAAATCTTTGAACTAATAGCATAAAATTTTATGATAGGAATACAATAATACAATATCAGAATGCCTTCAAGCCCATTTTACAAGCTGTGTCATCGACCAGCTGGCGCTTGAGGCCCTTGGTGAACGGATCCGCCAGGTTCTCCCGACTCCGAACATCAATCACTGCAATAACACCTCTCTTGATAAGATCGTGTACTTCCCTGTGCTTCAACCGCACAGTCCTCTTCTTTCCGTTGAAGAGGTCATTTGATGCCACCGCCGCAGTCGCCTGGTTGTCGCAGTATATCGGTATCGCCGGTATTTGCGCCCCAACCACTGGAAGATCATACATGAGCTCCCGAAGCCATTCTGCTTCCTCGGCTGCGGTATCAAGTGCAAAGAACTCAGATTCCATGGATGACCGCGAGAGCATAGTCTGCTTCTTCGACTTCCACGATATAGCAGCTCCACCCATTGTGAAAATGAATCCACCTGTGGACCTCTCGCTCTCCACCTCTGAGCACCAACTGGCATCACTGAAACCTTCCACTACCTGCGGATCTCCGCTGTAGTACAGTGCATATGTCTGAGTCTTCTTGAGATATCTCATACCCGTTTCACAGCTTTCCAGTGTTCAGCACCTGGGTTGCTCGTGAAACGACTCAACATTCCCACGGCGAAAGCTATGTCAGGCCTTGTGGCAGTAGTAGCATACATCAAACTTCCCATTACGCTTGCATACTCCAGCTGTCTGACGCTTTCCCCTGAATTAGGCTTCAGCTTCAGATCACACCTGTACGGCGTATCGATCCCTGGAAGATCCCGATACCCATAACGAGTGATCATTTTCTCAATATAATGAGACTGTGACAGCGCTAGTCCAGTGTCTGTCCGGATGATCTTGATCCCTAAGATCACATCAGCTTCCCCCAAGTCCTTCATACTGAACTTGCTAGAGATGAACTTCTTTGTCTCAGTGACACAGCTAATATCCGTACCTAGGATAAGCATGTCGTCCACGTACAAACAAACGATCACACCTCTTCCATCAGCGAACTTCGTGTAAACACACTTGTCCGTATCGCTGACCATGTAGCCATTTGACCTTATAACTTTGTCAAATTTTTCATGCCACATCTTGGGAGCCTGTTTAAGACCGTACAAGAATTTCACCAACTTGCAGACTTTGTCTTCAAGACCCCTGATGACAAATCCCTCTGGCTGTTGCATGTAAATCTCTTCGGTTAGCTCGCCATTTAGGAAAGCCGTATTCACATCCATCTGATGTATCACCATCTTATGTATTGCTGCGAGAGCAATCAACATTCTGATGGTGGTCATCCGGGCTACTGGAGCATACGTGTCAAAATAGTCAATCCCCTGCTTCTGAGAAAACCCCTTGGCTACCAACCTAGCCTTGAACTTGTCAATAGTTCCGTCTGCTTTCATCTTCTTCTTGAAGATCCATTTGCATCCGATGGGTTTCGCTCCTTCAGGAAGATCAACCAACACCCAAGTGTTATTTGAGGTGGTGGAATCAATCTCATTGTCAATCGCCTCCTTCCAGAAAACCGCGTCTCTGGTCTTCATCGCCTCATCATAGGTAAGCGGATCTGCTTCCACATGATAGGTGACAAAGTCACTTCCGAAGTCCTTCGGCCTCCTCACACGCTTAGCTGACGGCTCAGCTTGTTTTGGTTCAACCGTTGTTTCAACAACAACATTTTCTTGGACCACATCTTCATTGAAGACTTCAGTTTCTTGCGCACCCTCATTGTTCTCCGGTACATCCGGAAGAACAATATTCTTGTGCCTTGCAAACTTGTCTTCAAAATATTCTGCATCGCGAGATTCAATGATATGATTTGACTCAATATCAAGAAATCTCCGAGCATCACTCTTCTCGGCATACCCCAAGAAGATCGTCTTGTAGTCCTTGTCCCAAGCTTCTGAATCTTTAGATCTGGAAGCTTGACATACGCCAGACACCCCCACACTCGAATGACATTCAAGTTAGGTCTGACCTTGAACCAGAGTTCATGAGGAGTAACGTCTGAAGTTGCATGAGGCACTCTATTTAGAATAAAAGTGGCCGTCAATGCAGCTTCTCCCCAGTAGCACTTAGGAAGGCCAGCAGTCAACAACATTGAGTTTATCATTTCTGTCAACGTCCTGTTCTTCCTCTCAGCTACTCCGTTTGATTGAGGAGAGTACGAAGCCATAGTCTCATTGACAATTCCATGTTCTTTGCAGAACGATGCGAATTCATGAGACCTGTACTCCCCACCTCGATCACTTCTTATCCTTTTGAGTTGTTGTCCAGTCTGCCGCTCAGCTTCGGCTCTGAACTCCTTGAACTTCTCGAATGCTTCGTCTTTAGCCTTCAGCAAGTAGACGAACGCATACTTTGAGAAGTCATCGATGAAGGTTATGAAATACTTCATCCCGGCCTTTGTAGAGAACTGTTTGAAGTCACAGATATCTGAGTGTACCAACTCCAGAAGATCTGTACTTCGATTAACCCGAGGAAAGGGTTTCCTTGTGATCTTTGTTTGAGCACAAACTTCACATTTCTCTACCTTACCCCCACACTTGGAGATAAGTCATAGACTAGACATTCTGTTTATTCGTTTACAATGAACATGTCCTAGCCTATTATGCCACAACTCAAGAGTATAAGCAGAATGAGTGACTTCATTAATCACATTAATTACATTGGACTGATTTACAAGTTGAATTTTGAACATTCCTTCGGTATAAAAAGCTTTTCCGAAATATGTTCCTTTGATAGACATCACCATCTGGCCAGCATTGATGTCCATCCTGAGGCCTGCTTTGCAGAGTAGGCCTCCTGAGATCAGGTTCTTGGCAATAGCAGGTACGTGCTTCACGCCTTGAAGCGTCAGAGACTTCCCCGAAGTCGGCTTCAACACCACCGTCCCGATCCCGAGCACTTCAGCTTGTGCCTGGTTCGCCATCATAACCACTTCAGAAGTAGGAGTATAGGTGGTGAACCACTCCTTACTGGAGCAGACATGGCAGGAGGCTCCAGTGTCTACCCACCAGTCAGAGTCAGTCCTTACTGCATCAACCTGTGCAATCATAGCAACTACGTCAGTGATCATAGATACCTTACTAGGCTCTCCTTGTTCTGATTGCTTGGTCTTTGCTTTGCACTCATTCTTAAAGTGGCCCTTCTTGCCACACTTGAAGCAAAGCATTTGAGACTTTGGCTTCTTTTTCTTGATAGAAGTTCCCTTGACCTTCAGATTGTCAGGGTCCTTCTTCTTGCTGTGGAAAGCCGCATGCTTTCCCCTTAGTTCCTTGGACTGAACCAGATTGGCGTTAGCCAATTGCTTGGACAGTGTGTCCACCTTCAGTTGAGCCCGCATCTGGTCCTCAACATATATTTCCTGCAAGAGATCTTCAAGGCTGATCTCAAGCTTCTTCCTATGCATGTTTGCATAGAACTTGCTCCACCCAGCGGGGAGCTTTGAGACAATCCCTCCAACAACAAACTTGTCAGGGAGGGACATCGCCTCGTCTTCCAGCTTCTGTCGCAGTTTCAGGAACTCCTTCACCTGCGGCAGCATGGACTTTTCGTCTTCAAAGAACCACTTGCGATATTTTTCAATCACAAATATTTTACTGCGGTTCTTGTCTTCTTCGTAGAGTTTTTCTAGAGACTCCCATATGTCTCTAGCGATATTCTTCTTAGAATAGGATTCTGCTAGGGAATCCTCCATAGCATTCAGGATAAGCAACCTGCAAATGCTATTCTCCCTTCTCCACTTGGCCTGAAGTTTAGTAGCCGCAGAGATTGCGACAGCAGACCCAGTATCTGGAACAGTAGGTTCCTCTTCAAGAAGCACGTGATCCACGTCTCTGAGTTGAAGAGTGAGAAAAATCTTCCTCTTCCAGACTTGATAATGCTCTCCATCAAACTTTTCTAGTTTGCAAAAGTCAGTATTGGGGAGTGAAGCATTAACGTTTTCCATTGTAGCAATAAAGCTTTGAGATTGTTATTGTCGGGGCACAATTTTTTGATGGAAAACTGAGAATATGAAACAATTGTAAAGACAATGTTCCAACGCAACACTTCTAGGAAGGTTGCGCAAGTATAACGAAGATCTAAAAAGATATCGTTATGATATTACGAGAATCTAAAAAGATTTCGTAATCTACAGCAACGTATGATATACGAGAATCTAAACAGATTTCGTAATCACAGCAGCGAAGAAGATGACAGGCGAAATGTGGAAGATGGCCTGCTGGGGTGAATGATCACCGTTGCTCAAAGCTTTATTCGCCCTACACGAACAGCTTCCAGGAACCAGCAAGTTCGTCGGAGAACTTGGAACACTCCTGCTCTTCTGACTCCTCGGATGGACACGAACTCCCGTGCAAGAGCAACGCTGGTGCGGCACCTTTCCTCTCTCTCTCGAAGGCTGCAGATCAGAACTGTGTTAAAGAACACGTCTGAAATCTCTGTTTACTTGTGCTAAAGAACACTTCGTAAACTTTCTGGTGGCTTCTCTTTCTATTCTGTAATGAGCCTTGAGAGAGAGGATGCCTTATATAGGCCCTGCAGCAACTGGACGGTTGCCACAAAGTTAGGGACGTGGTAATAACCACCCCGAACATGTAGCAACCGCCCAGAACATGCAAACGCACGTTATGCTGCCAACTGCGCACACCCAGCGCTCCTTGCACTTTGCGCGACCGAGCGCGCACTGAACTGCGCACACTGCGCGCACTGCACGCACTGCGCACACTGCGCAATCAGCGCAACCCTGTGCAACCCAGCGACGATGCTGACGTGCTAAGTACAAAGTGCGCCAACAAAACGTCTCATGAGCCCGAGTCCGAGTCCGAGTCGCTAAACCCCTACGGGGCTTAGCTCCCATGGAAATGAATTTCCCAAGAGCAAAAAGCATGAATGCTTTTATTGTTGATTTAGCCATTTTTCCATTAGAAAAATAACCCCATATGGCACACCCATGTGCACCTCCACACCACATGTGCATCTCTAAAATAGGAAACCTATTATATAGAGATACAACTCCTTTGGTCTAGCCGATGTGGGACTAAAGTTCACATAGAAAATGACCAAACTCCAACATTAACTTGTTGGCAGTCCTAACCTAAAGTAAGACTTGAATATTAAGATAGACTGTCAACGAAGTTGGCAGTCCTCCTTAATGTTAGAACGGCAGTCCTAATGGTCTGCCTTGAAGTAAAATGTAGAGTGCCTTTAGAATTTACCCGGAAAAAAAAAATTAACAAACAGGAGTTTTCATAAACCATCGGTTTAAAGACACTCCAAAACCCGTGAAAATATCGTTACCAAGCAGGCCCTAAAGAAAAAAGGTGAGGGTATTGTTTACGTTTGCTGTTCGGATGAAGATGACGAACTTGGGGTTGCCGTCTTCCTCCACCTTGGGGAGGGGGGGAGGGGGCTGGCGCTGGAACTGCCGGGACTGCATCCCTCCCCCTCTCTTCCCCTTCGCTTCCACCACCACCGCCGCCCCCTGCCTCCTCTCGTGGCCACCGCCGGTCCTTGTGGGGAGGAAGGAGGAGGCCCCCTTCAAGAAGCCATGGTCCTCATGGGCCTTCCAAGAATTGGACACAGGAAGGGCTGCCACTGCCCTCACGCACATACCCACCTCCATTTCTCCACTACTCTCTTGCTCTCCCTCTCTTGCTCTTCTTATCCTTGGGGATAGCAGAACCCTTTTTTGCTTCTGTTTTGGTCATATTTTGTGGACCCCACAATTCATGTGACCATGGTTTAAGAGCACCTCCAACCCTATTGTGAGTTTAGAAAAAATGGTTGCCACATAGGATTGACAAACTTTCATTCCAAAAATTCTTCTCCAATGCAAATGTAGAATAAAATATGAAGTTGACATGACAATGACATGGCAAGGAGAATGTGAAGTTTGTTGTCTAGATCTAGACAATGCACTTCACAATGACTTTGTCTCCACATCATCAATTATGAATAGAAATATTTATAAAAAAGTTAAAAAAGTGGAGGAGTTGCATTGGAAGTTGGAAAAAATACTTTCTATTGTCTCCTCAATACTTTTGCATTGGAGAGAGTTTTTCTATCTCATTGTCTTTTGAGATATAATTTTGCCACATAAACAAGATAGTCTTGTTGCTCATGCCACAATTCATGGAAGAATAGAAAAGTACCCAAGTTCCTCCAGTTGGATCGGGTTCTCGTTGGTCTTATCAGACTCTAATATGATATTTGATTTTTTTAATTTAAAAGAAGATGAATATTAAACACATAATTGCATAGCAATTGTGTCTCGATTATTACAAAATATTTAGGTAATGAGTTGAAGATTTTGCGTGAAATTTTTTTAGGATTTAAACTTTTTATCTAAAAAGTATGAAATAGTGTGTGTGTGGTGGGGGGATTTAGGATTTAAACTTTTTATTTTAAAAATATGTAATAGTATATGTGTGTGTGTGTCGGGTTTTGGGTTTTTTGGGTAATCCGACACATGAACCCGAGTCCGACCTGATTTTTTATCGGGTTCAAATATTTTAATCTGAGCTCGAGCTCGAGTATCTTGGACCATAATCCAACCCATTACCAGTTTACCGGATCGAGCTCAGGTTTAGTCCATCCGAGTTGTACCCTAACCTATCTTAGAGCATTAATAGTAAGGTTCTTCCCAATTTCTAGATTCTAGATTCTAGATTCTAGATTCTAGATTCTAGATTCATAATGTAGGTGCCCATTTTGTAGAATAATAAGGTTCAATTAAAATTCCATAATGATTCCGTCTAGCCATAGGAGCTAGGACTTGGGCCCTAGAATTCTTACATTAAAAATGTAGGAACTCATTTACGTAGAATAGTAAGGATCAATTTGGATCCTCAATTTCTATATTTTATATTAATTTTTGAGAAAAAAAGATGACACTTGGATATATATCCATTCATCTTATTTGGGCCTCAAGATTTATTTCTTTACTATTCTCATACAAATCTAACTCATTCTACGTTTTTTTTAATTACAAATTTGGACTCCAATATGCATTTTGAGCTCCGTCTACTATTGATGCTCTTAGAGAATCTACTGAACAATGCATCTTGAGGCACAAATTTATAATATATAAAAAAATCTAGAATGGGATGAGCATATATGGGAACAACTAAAATAATCCAATAACATAAAATAATCTTTGGTGGCAAAAGTCAAAAAAATAATGTAAATTCTGGAATCTAAAAATTTGGACTCCAAAATCAGCCTTACAATTCTACAAAATGAGTTTCTACATTTTGAATGTAGAAATTCTCACACCCAAGCTATAGCTCATGTGCCTGGGATAAGACCAACATGTAATTTCAATTGGACTTTACTATTCTACAAATGAGCTCCTACATTTTGAATTTAGAATCCAGAAATTGAAATGAGCCTTACTATTGATGCTCTTAGGAGACCTTTGATTGCCTACTACATTTGTTGGGATACAGAGACGTGCACAATGGATACTTTGAACTTCGACCAGTGAAACTCAGAAAGACACAAACAAGACCGCAGTGTCTTATGATAGAAATGATGAGAGGAAAACGTGTATCGACGAATTACAACTTTACAATAATTTTTTTTACAAGCAATGTGTACGACTTTTAGGCTGTGTTTGGTAGGGAGGATGGAAAAGTGGAAGAAAGAAAAATAAAAAAGATTTATTTTCCATCCATATAGAAAGGAAAGACTATTTCCTTCATTTGTGTTTGGCATGATGGAAGGAAAATGAAAGTGATATATTTTCCACTACACCAAAACAGAAAAGTGAAAGGAAGGAAAATAAAAAAATATAGACTTCACCAATTATATCCTCAACTAACAATATTTATTTACCATTTGACTTTATTGAACTAATTTAAAATAATATAATTTTTATAGAGTATAATTGTAAATTAAGATGGGTATGTACTTTTTCTCCCACTTTTGGGGTGACCGATTTTCTTAGGTTATGAGGGAAAACCAATCCCTCCACTTTTCCTTCCATTCACTTTTCTCCTCCTACCAAACAAAAGAAAACGTTTCCTTCCTCCCACTTTTCCCTCGTATATTTTCTTTTCTCCCACTTTTTTTCTCCTACCAAACACACCCTTACATATTTTGTAGAAGTGTGGCTCTGGAGACTCGATCAGTGCGCATTAACGATCCGAACCAAGTTGCTTCTCGACGAGGATGAAGTTCTTCTCGGATATTTTCGAACTCCTCGATGTCAATGATGAAGCGAAGGGAAGGGACCCTCTAGAATGAAGTAGCTCTCTTTGTGCTGTGTGCTCAACTCTCGATGTGCTCTCAAGAGACAAGACTTGGTGCTCTCCAGTCTCAGCATGATCCCACGAGGACCGGCTCACAATAAGGATCACGGGACAACCAAAATTAACACCGGACAGGACAACCTAGCCCAGACGGATGGCTTTCAATGAGTAAACATCAGCCAATTACAATTTCTCACCAAGAAGTATTAGTAAAGAGAAAACATCCTGTTGGTAAAGAAAACATCATCCATTAGTAACATTGTAGGCTTTCAATGTCCGGACAGGGGGCCAGCCCTGGACAAGACTTGGGGCTTGGTCACCCCCCTCTGCTAGGGCAACCCTCCAGCCTCAGCACGATCCCACCAGAGGTCAGGGTCACGGACGACCACCAAGACCAACTCACAATAAAAATCACGGGGCAACCAAAATTAACACCGGACATGACAACCTAACCCTCCGGGCCGGGCCAAGTGATGGGTGGTATTAGTAAAGAAAACATCATCCATCAAGTATATTAGTAACATTGTAGCATCCATATAGTTTGAAATAATTTAGGTTCTCTGTCATTTGTGGTATGATCAGCAAACAACAATTTCTCTACTCACAATAACAAAATCTACATGAAGTCAATTCCAATTACAATTTCTCACCACCAACAACAAATGTTGCAAGTTGATGAACATGAAGCAAAGTGCAACACTATGAGTACAGAAAGTGTGGTATCAGAACTAACAGAGCTCGCTATAAATAACAAGATACAGATGAGTCGGACACGACTCTGCGAAAAACGTCAGTAACGCCCCCTGGTACGTATGTGATACGCTCTGGACGCCAAGGCCCTCAGGTTAGCTCTGGCAGAGTGGAGAGTCCGTCGCGGCTCCTCCTCCTCTTCCTCCTGGGAAGTTCCCATGAACTCTTCCCTCTGCAGCCTCAGTGCCAGTGCAGCATCCTCAAACTGGCTCGGCCACACCCTTCTTCGCGTGGCTGCGGCGGCCGCGGATACCTGGGCTGCGCTCACGAAGCTGCTGCTGCTAGTGCTAGTTCTCGTGTTTCGACTGGCCATGCTGCCGCTGCCTCTGGGTTCGTTCTGGTTGCGAGAATTTGCAGCCGCAGCCGCCGCTGCTGCTGCGTTTCTCCTCGCCTCCACCTCTTCGGGAAAGAGGAGCTGGACGGTGTTCCAGAGCACGGTGTTGACAGTACAGGACCTCCCGTTGCTGCGACACAAAACGCGACACGTAACGAACGATCATATACATTGTACGATATCGATTAGAGAATTCGACAGGGGGGGAGAGATGTTTGCTTGCCTGATAAGTTGCCTGCATTTTGGACATCGTTTTCCGCATTTGGCGGCGGCGCATTTCAAGCATTTCATGCAGAAACTGCAGAGTGAGAAAGAAAAAAGGGTTATCTAGTAACAGGGCCTCATATAATATGTGATATTAGGGTTTGGGTCTCCAGATTGTTTCGGCGTTAGAGTTTAATAGGGTCTCATACTAAATAATGTTTAGGACTTCTTATACATCTGTATTGGTAGTAGCTACTAACTGTGGAGTTCAATCTGTATTGGTAGTAACTCCACAGTTACAACATGTTTAGGACTACTTTACAATCTGTATTGTTAGTAACTGTGGAGTAACAGAAAATTTAGGGCTTCTTATACAATATGTATTACAAAAATTTTATGGCTTCTTATACAATTTGTATTGTTAGTAACTGTGGAGTTACAAAAAAATTTAGGGTTCATATACAATCTGTATTGTTAGCAACTGTGGAGTTACAAAACTTTTAGGACTTCTTATACAATCTGTATTGTAGTAACTGTGGAGTTACAAAAAAATTAGGGCTTCTTATACAATCTGTATTGGTAGTAACTGTGGAGTTACAACAAAATTAGGGCTTCTTTATACAATCTATATTGGTAGTTATTGCTTCAGGTAATAATTAAAAAAAGGTTCAATATTAGAGGAGCTTTGCAGATTAAAGGGGATTTTTCTTGTTCTATATGACAACCATCAACACTAGGACAACACAACAGTAATAGTTGCATAGCATTGACCTTGCAAGGTAGAGTTCCAGGATGATCCCCGAACGCATTCAATGTCGTATAGGACCGGGCAAAGGTAAATCCAGCGTATATTTAATCTGTTCTACTTAAAAAGCTCGTAGTATGACCTTGGGATGTTTGGTCGGTCCGCCTTACAGTAGTGAGTACCGACTGTAAAACTTCTATTATGGTTTTAGCTCTTCCCAAATAGTGTGCTTTATTTATGGCTCTCTATGTTCTATTATGGTTTTATCACTATGCCTTATTGCCATGAGAAATATACACCTTATCCAAAGATTTCTTTTGTTATTTTATCCCTCATTATAGCCCATTATGTGGTTTCTAGTCCATTTTGCCTAAGTGTCTGCTTGGATTGAGCGGGAAAAAAATAAGCAGAGTTAAGAGGAGTTAAGTGAGGAGGAGTAGAGTCAATACATAGAACTTCGTTTGGATTGGGATAGTTAGTTAAGTGGGGGATGCTTAATAACTCTTGTTTGGATTGGAGGTTTTGAGTAAGAGGATGATTAATAAAAATATGATAGTTAACAAAATAACCTTATTATATATGTCATAAAATTAAATTTGATTAAATTTTAATTAAAACTTGTCAAAATAGCTTCACAAATTAGGAAGGTACAGATCAACATGTTGAAAACAAGAAAAAATGGAAAAAAAAAATATCATGATATTTTATAGAACAAATAAGGGGTATTTATGACTTTTTCTTGTTTTCAACATGTTGAAAACAAGAAAAAATAGAAAAAAATCATGATATTTTATAGAACAAATAAGGGGTATTTATGACTTTTTAAACATAACCTCTTAATCTCCCTCGTTATCCGATTTAGGGGGTTAAAAAATAGACAAAAGATGGTGAAATAAACCATCACTTAACCCTCTATAACCTTCCCTCCTAACCTCCCACCCTCAAATCAAGCATGGTTTTATTTTTAAATTTGCTAAAGTTACCTAAATTTCAATTAGCAAACACGCCAGTCCATCTGGTGTATTGTTTCTCTACAAAAAAATATCACAACTCTCTCCTATCAAGTAGGAAATTGCTTACGATATTGAAGGTACGTGACATTGAATGTCATCTGGATCTAAATTCTCAAGTATGCAATTGTATACCATTAGCTGATATACGAATGGGAACATGGGTACATGATATTGAATGTCATCTAGAGAGGGTGCCGAGGAAGTTGCTCTTGTTTCATAAGCAAATGTACCTACTATAGTCATGAATGAGACTATAGGGAAAGTTATGTAGCCCTTGGCCACTTGCAGATCACTACCTCACGGTGAGGAAGTGGCAGAGGATGTTATTACCAAAGTTGCAGCATGGGTTCGCATTCCAGGACTGTGCTCTTTAGCTCTTTATTGGCATGTCATATACGATGGAACCCCATTCCAACCCCCACCTGGCTGCTCAATACCAACCATTAGAGGTGAGAAAGATTGATCAAACTTCCCAAGGGGGATAGGAACGTACTGAATCATACGGGACTTTTAGCGAGCGAGCAATCTCCAATTCCCGCTAATCACTCTACTCCTACTACGAACCATTGATGAGCCAGCGAGCTTGTTTGTTTAGTAACGTCGGCCCTAAGAGTGTGTTTGGTGGAGGGAAAATTGGGGAGGAAGGAAAATGGAGGAAAAAGTGGAAGGAATGATACATTTTCTCTTGTTTGGTATGGAATGAAAAGTTGATGGAAGAAAAAGTGGAGGGATTAGTTTTTCCTCCTACCCTAAGAAAATCAATTTCTCCAAAAGTGGAAGAAAAAGTGGATGCTCATCTTAATTTACAATTATACCCTATAGAAATTATATTATTTTAAAGTAGTCCAATAAAATCAAATGATAAATAAATGTTGTTAATTGATAATATAATTGCTAAAATCTATATTTTTTATTTTTCTTACTTCAACCTTTTTTTTCCATATCAAACAAAGAAAAGTGTACCACCTCCATTTTCCTTCCATCCTACCAAACACAAAGGTCATTCCATATGAATGGAAAAGACTATCTCTTTGGTCTTTCCTTCCACTTTTCTATTCTTCCTACCAAATAGAGCCTAAGGTTTGATATTCGTTAAGCGAAGAACTGTACCAAGGTGAGTACAAGGACTGTACCAAGGTGAGTACAAGGAAGCATACCAAGTGAAAACACTAAAATGAACCGTATCGAGCACAGGTCTCACTCTACAAGTTTAGTTCAATGAGCTCCTATCGGACCTGAGAAAGTCCCATAATATATTCTTTACTAAATTAAGAAAAACAAGCTTTGTTGTGCTTGCACATGTACTCAGGCACCAAGGTATGCAATCACATCTCGGTCTCTCCTCTTTCTGGTTAGACCTTGGCTCGGGCTGGTCCTTTCGAATTAGCTTGACTTCGTAGCTGATTTAGATGTTAGAATTTGTTAAGATATGCTGGATTAGTTAGTTTTGAGTTAGTATCTTGGTATCTTATATACCAATGTTAGTACCTTAGGATATCTCTAGTTTACTTTTTACCTACGAGGTAATGAGGTTTACCTTAGTATAGGGTAAGATATTGTGATACCCTCAAGGTATTGGATAAACTTAGAGCCTAAGGGTATGTAATGGTTAAATAAGTTAGTGTCTTGGTATCTTAGGATACCAAGAGTCGTATCTTAAGATACCAATGCGTATCTTAGGATACTAGCTAGTATCTTAAGGTAAATGTGATTTACCTTGGTATAGGTAAGGTAATGAGGATTACCTTGTCATGGGGTAAGGTATTGGGATACCATGGTAGGGTAAGGTATTAGTTTACCTTGTCATAGGATAGATAACTAGTATGAGTTAGTTATTAGTCTAAGATGGTTGTTGGATGCCTAGGTAAGGGGTTTACCTAGCTAAGGTAAGGGTTTACCTAAGACTAAGGTAATTGTGCTAAACCAAGATATTGGTATCGGGATACCAATAGGGCCAAGATATATGGTATCTTGGTAGGTAAATGCTAGGAATAGGATATCTAGGCTAGAGTTGATCCCGTTTGACCATAGTTGACTGTTTTGACTCAAAGTCAACTAAAAGTCAACATTGGACCTAGGACCAAAGTTGACCAGTTGACCAAAAGTCAACTGTGAGTCAATCATTAGCCTAGTTTGACCTAAATTGGACTAGGAGTTGACCAGTTGACCAAAAGTCAACTATAAGTCAACCTTTGATCTAGTTTGACTTAGTTTGACTGTGCTTGACCTAGATTTGTATATCATACACTAAAAATCATGCCAAACACTATTAAACCCTAATTAACTCTTGTATATCTCATATTTAGGTATGTGACTATCCTCTGAGCCTCGATTCCTATTGACTGCTCAGGACCGCAGACGAGTACATTCTATGATAGTTTTTATTGTCTTGATATCTGCTATATCTGATTCAGTTGTAGCGTCTTACTTGATTTCCGACACGATGGTACACGGACTAGTATACGTTGGATCTCGTCATGAGAGGTTATTCCTAGTTTACCTGGTATATGAGTACATTGTTCGATCTTATTTTCTGTACTTGTATAGACACCGATTTGGGAGTGGACTGGCCCCTGCTCTTTAAATCTCGTGTCATGACGTGTCATGGTTGGATCCATTATACTACTCGGAGATGGAGAGTTATTAGAGGTTATGTGATCAATACCCCTCCTGTATTTCTGTTACTACTTGCATCATAGCTTTACCCTCGCCTCACGTAGGGTAAAGTCTGACCTGTGTTACTACTTGCCTCAGCTTTCTATTGTGGCCGGCCTGATTCTTGTTTTCTTGTATTTTCTGACTCATAGTCGGTCAAATGGAAGAGCCTGATCATGTGTCCCAAGCCGATCATATAACGCTCTAATATCTCAAGGCACCATTTATGTTTATATTATACATCAGTTATTACTGTACTGCTCTACATTTTCAGTATTTCATACCCTGACATGATATCCAGTCTTGATATTTCATCTTATATTTCATTATAACTGTCTCTTATAGAATTTGTCAATTCACATGGAACTGCTGTTAACGTTTTGTACTTGCTTATATCCTGACAGGATAACTTCGTTGTATTTTTCAGAGGATTCAGATACAGACTGCCCGACCTTCTACGGATTTGGTGTAGACGCAGTTTACCACTTGGATTCAGTGGAGCCGGTGCCTTTAGAGGACGCACCACCGGTAGGGATCTTAGACTTGTAGGTTTGACTGGACTGCGTTCCAGCTTATTATTTTGGATTGTAGTATATATATATATTTTTGGGATTGTATAATGTTTTAAAATCTAAACTTCTGGTTGTGACTTGCTTATATCCTGACAGGATAACTTTATTATATTTTTCAGAGGATTCAGATACAGACTGTCCGACCCGACCTTCTACGGATTTGGTGTAGACGCAATTTACCACTTGGATTCAATCATTAGCCTAGTTTGACCTAAATTGGACTAGGAGTTGACCAGTTGACCAAAAGTCAACTATAAGTCAATCTTTGATCTAGTTTGACTTAGTTTGACTGTGCTTGACCTAGATTTGTATATCATACACTAAAAATCATGCCAAACACTATTAAACCCTAATTAACTCTTGTATATCTCATATTTAGGTATGTGACTATCCTCTGAGCCTCGATTCCTATTGACTGCTCAGGACCGCAGACGAGTACATTCTATGATAGTTTTTATTGTCTTGATATCTGCTATATCTGATTCAGTTGTAGCGTCTTACTTGATTTCCGACACGATGGTACACGGACTAGTATACGTTGGATCTCGTCATGAGAGGTTATTCCTAGTTTACCTGGTATATGAGTACATTGTTCGATCTTATTTTCTGTACTTGTATAGACACCGATTTGGGAGTGGACTGGCCCCTGCTCTTTAAATCTCGTGTCATGACGTGTCATGGTTGGATCCATTATACTACTCGGAGATGGAGAGTTATTAGAGGTTATGTGATCAATACCCCTCCTGTATTTCTGTTACTACTTGTATCATAGCTTTACCCTCGCCTCACGTAGGGTAAAGTCTGACCTGTGTTACTACTTGCCTCAGCTTTCTATTGTGGCCGGCCTGATTCTTGTTTTCTTGTATTTTCTGACTCATAGTCGGTCAAATGGAAGAGCCTGATCATGTGTCCCAAGCCGATCATATAACGCTCTAATATCTCAAGGCACCATTTATGTTTATATTATACATCAGTTATTACTGTACTGCTCTACATTTTCAGTATTTCATACCCTGACATGATATCCAGTCTTGATATTTCATCTTATATTTCATTATAACTGTCTCTTATAGAATTTGTCAATTCACATGGAACTGCTGTTAACGTTTTGTACTTGCTTATATCCTGACAGGATAACTTCGTTGTATTTTTCAGAGGATTCAGATACAGACTGCCCGACCTTCTACGGATTTGGTGTAGACGCAGTTTACCACTTGGATTCAGTGGAGCCGGTGCCTTTAGAGGACGCACCACCGGTAGGGATCTTAGACTTGTAGGTTTGACTGGACTGCGTTCCAGCTTATTATTTTGGATTGTAGTATATATATATATTTTTGGGATTGTATAATGTTTTAAAATCTAAACTTCTGGTTGTGACTTGCTTATATCCTGACAGGATAACTTCATTGTATTTTTCAGAGGATTCAGATACAGACTGTCCGACCCGACCTTCTACGGATTTGGTGTAGACGCAATTTACCACTTGGATTCAATCATTAGCCTAGTTTGACCTAAATTGGACTAGGAGTTGACCAGTTGACCAAAAGTCAACTATAAGTCAATCTTTGATCTAGTTTGACTTAGTTTGACTGTGCTTGACCTAGATTTGTATATCATACACTAAAAATCATGCCAAACACTATTAAACCCTAATTAACTCTTGTATATCTCATATTTAGGTATGTGACTATCCTCTGAGCCTCGATTCCTATTGACTGCTCAGGACCGCAGACGAGTACATTCTATGATAGTTTTTATTGTCTTGATATCTGCTATATCTGATTCAGTTGTAGCGTCTTACTTGATTTCCGACACGATGGTACACGGACTAGTATACGGTGGATCTCGTCATGAGAGGTTATTCCTAGTTTACCTGGTATATGAGTACATTGTTCGATCTTATTTTCTGTACTTGTATAGACACCGATTTGGGAGTGGACTGGCCCCTGCTCTTTAAATCTCGTGTCATGACGTGTCATGGTTGGATCCATTATACTACTCGGAGATGGAGAGTTATTAGAGGTTATGTGATCAATACCCCTCCTGTATTTCTGTTACTACTTGCATCATAGCTTTACCCTCGCCTCACGTAGGGTAAAGTCTGACCTGTGTTACTACTTGCCTCAGCTTTCTATTGTGGCCGGCCTGATTCTTGTTTTCTTGTATTTTCTGACTCATAGTCGGTCAAATGGAAGAGCCTGATCATGTGTCCCAAGCCGATCATATAACGCTCTAATATCTCAAGGCACCATTTATGTTTATATTATACATCAGTTATTACTGTACTGCTCTACATTTTCAGTATTTCATACCCTGACATGATATCCAGTCTTGATATTTCATCTTATATTTCATTATAACTGTCTCTTATAGAATTTGTCAATTCACATGGAACTGCTGTTAACGTTTTGTACTTGCTTATATCCTGACAGGATAACTTCGTTGTATTTTTCAGAGGATTCAGATACAGACTGCCCGACCTTCTACGGATTTGGTGTAGACGCAGTTTACCACTTGGATTCAGTGGAGCCGGTGCCTTTAGAGGACGCACCACCGGTAGGGATCTTAGACTTGTAGGTTTGACTGGACTGCGTTCCAGCTTATTATTTTGGATTGTAGTATATATATATATTTTTGGGATTGTATAATGTTTTAAAATCTAAACTTCTGGTTGTGACTTGCTTATATCCTGACAGGATAACTTCATTGTATTTTTCAGAGGATTCAGATACAGACTGTCCGACCCGACCTTCTACAGATTTGGTGTAGACGCAATTTACCACTTGGATTCAGTGGAGCCGGTGCCTTTAGAGGACGCACCACCGGTAGGGATCTTAGACTTGTAGGTTTGACTGGACTGCGTTCCAGCTTATTATTTTGGATTGTAGTATATATATTTTTTTGGGATTGTATAATGTTTTAAAATCTAAACTTCTGGTTGTGACTCTGTGACTTGCATCTATTTCCAGCTTTTCCATTTCCATCATATCTTTATCTTTTCGTGCGTATCTTTCTTAGGTTCATGTGATTGAGTTATATATATATATATATATATATATATATATATATATATATATATATATATATATATATATATATTCCTCCGTACGGAGATGACAGGTACAAATATATATTGTTGATGTTAGATTTTATAGACGACCTATACAGCGTTCTACCGTCGATACTGCAGTGTAGGCTGGACGTACCCACGTGCTCGTATCCCTAAACAGGATGCGGGTCGTGACAACAGGCCTGCCTTATGACTTTCGCACATAGAAGAATGATTGTCAAAGCACTTGACCAAAGCCCTTAGCAGAAAATCTTCATTCATCGAAAGGTCGATAAGAAATTTATGAGCAAATCCTGATAAAGACAAAAACTAGCTTAGGGGCCCGTCTTCTCCTAAAGCCAAAAAGTTTGTCAGAAAAACGCTCTCAACGATGAGGTCCTTCTTGCATGGGCTTGGACTTGCTTTGATGATGGGTAGGCTTGTTGTGTTTTGGTCCTTCTGTGGACTTCTATCGAGGAAAGCAGGTTTGACAGGCCCAATCCTTCTTGCTTGGGCTTGGACTTGCTTTGATGATGGGTAGGATTGTTGTGTTTTGGCACTTCTGTGGGCTTCTATCGAGGAAAAAGCAGGTTTGACAGGCCCAATTCTTCATTTGTAGGACTTTATTTGTCATGATAAAGACAAAAACTAGCTTAGGGGCCCGTCTCCTCCTAAAGCCGTGAGAGTTTGTCAGAAAGACGCTCTCATCGATGAGGTCCTTCTTACATGGGGTTGGACTTGCTTTGATGATGGGTAAGCTTGTTATGTTTTGGCCCTTCTGTGGGCTTCTATCGAGGAGAGCAGGTTTTGGCCCTTCTGTGGGCTTCTATCGAGGAAAGCAGGTTTGACAGGCCCAATTCTTCATTTGTAGGACTTCTGTGGGCTTAGGGGCCCGTCTCCCCCTAAAGCCATGAGAGTTTGTCAGAAAGACGCTCTCATCGATGAGGTCCTTCTTGCATGGGGTTGGACTTGCTTTGATGATGGGTAAGCTTGTTATGTTTTGGCCCTTCTGTGGGCTTCTATCGAGGAGAGCAGGTTTTGGCCCTTCTGTGGGTAGGCTTGTTGTGTTTTGGCCCTTCTGTGGGCTTCTATCGAGGAAAGCAGGTTTGACAGGCCCAATCCTTCTTGTTTGGGCTTGGACTTGCTTTGATGATGGGTAGGCTTGTTGTGTTTTGGCCCTTCTGTGGGCTTCTATCGAGGAAAGCAGGTTTGACAGGCCCAATTCTTCATTTGTAGGACTTTATTTGTCCTGATAAAGACAAAAACTAGCTTAGGGGGCCGTCTCCTCCTAAAGCCATGAGAGTTTGTCAGAAAAACGCTCTCATCGATGAGGTCCTTCTTGCATGGGGTTGGACTTGCTTTGATGATGGGTAAGCTTGTTATGTTTTGGCCCTTCTGTGGGCTTCTATCGAGGAAAGCAGGTCTGACAGGCCAAATCCTTCTTGCTTGTGCTTGGACTTGCTTTGATGATGGGTAGGCTTGTTGTGTTTTGGCCCTTCTATGGGCTTCTATCGAGGAAAGCAGGTTTGATGGGCCCAATTCTTCATTTGTAGGACTTTATTTGATGGTTCATGTAAGCTTGGGTGTAACGTGGCTCATTTGATGACTCAATACATGGGTGTAACGTGGCTCATTTGATGGGTAAGCTTGTTATGTTTTGGCCCTTCTGTAGGCTTCTATCGAGGAAAGCAGGTCTGACAGGCCAAATCCTTCTTGCTTGTGCTTGGACTTGCTTTGATGATGGGTAGGCTTGTTATGTTTTGGCCCTTCTGTGGGCTTCTATCGAGGAAAGCAGGTCTGACAGGCCAAATCCTTCTTGCTTGTGCTTGGACTTGCTTTGATGATGGGTAGGCTTGTTGTGTTTTGGCCCTTCTATGGGCTTCTATCGAGGAAAGCAAGTTTGATGGGCCCAATTCTTCATTTGTAGGACTTTATTTGATGGTTCATGTAAGCTTGGGTGTAACGTGGCTCATTTGATGACTCAATACATGGATGTCTCGAGTCTTTTGGTATGAAATATTTTCTACGTAAACAGGTTGTGTAAAGTTTGTTTGTCCATAAAAAAAGTATGCTTGGGTTTAACTTGGCTCATTTGATGACTCAGTACATGGATGTCACGAGTCTTTTGACATGAAATCTTTTCTACGTAAACAGGTTGTGTAAAGTTTGTTTGTTCATATAGGCAGTATAATTTGAAAGAAATTTTGTTTCCTACACAAGGTAGCCATAGCAAGACATTTTTTACCAAATAGGCATCATAGTCTTCAACTGAAGAAAAGTAATGCGGAGAACTAGTAAGAATTGTGCCTGCTATCCAATTCGTGACGTATAGTGAGATTCTTCTACGTATTCTATGTCTATAATATGTTCATTTATACCAATATATCTGCTAAAACAAACCAGCACATTATCAACTATTTGTCGGCCATCAATCCTGCAACACCAAATTTCTTTCTGCCCTTTGCTCGGAAACGCAATTCACATGTTCACAACAAAACAAACAAAATCACTCCCATCTTTCTCCACCTCACTGTCGTAAATATCCTTCCAAAATCCTAACATTACGTGGATGATACGGCGAATCCATCGTTGACTTCACCATGATTGATTAAATAAAATAGTTCTGTAAAGTTTGTTTGTTCATACAAGCTGTGTTGTTATAGCACTCAGATTATGTCAGCCATGCAATTCGTACTGCATTGGCAAAATTTCTCTGCACTCTATAAATAGAGGCTCGACAAGCTTTTGTGCTATACGAAAAGAATTTTCTACCAGTATATATCGAGAAGTCATTATCCTCCCTTCTCAAATTCTCGCCATTTTCCAACGACTTGCTTGAATTAACGTTGAAATACAAAATGTAGAAAGTGCTCTTCGAAATACTCAAATAATGTTAAATAAATTCTGGAGGTATCTTCGCTCCGTGAATCCGGTTGCTATTGAAGCCCTAATAATGGAAGCAAGCCGTCAAAGAATCCGGGAACTAGAAGAAGCACTAATCTTGGAGGCAATATGCCTTGGTGCTCGAGAAAACTAAAAGAGTTCGTCGACTCTTTTGAGTGTTCAAATTAAATAAGTGTCTGTAGACGTTTGTTTTTATGTCTGGTGTTCTTTGTCTATAGACGCCTATATATGCTTACTAGAGATAGATATCCACTAAAAAATACAAAGAACACCACACATGAAAACAAACGTCTACGGACACTTATTTAATTTAAACATTCTAACACTCAAGTTTTCTCGGGCATCAAGAGATCGTCTCCACGATCAGTACTTGTTGCTCCATTCGGGCTTCAATATCACAAGTAGTCTATGGAGTCTTTTTTCTGGTTCTCGGATTCTTTGACAAATTGATTTTCCATTCGGACTTCAATATCAGTCGGTTCACAGAACGAAAATGTCTCCAAAAATTATTTAACATTATTGTAGTATTTCGAAAAGCATTTTTTACACTTTGTATTTCAACGTTAATTTTAGCAAGCCGCTGGAGAAATGGCGAGAATTTGGGCTGAAAGGACAATAGATTCTTGATATACACTAGTAGGAAACTCTTTTTTTGTTTGTAGAGCATAAAAGTTTTTCGAGCCTCTATTTATAGATTATAGAGAAATTCTGCCAATACAGTACGAAATTCATGGCTGACACAGTCTGAGTACTATAATCACGCAACCAGTATGAACAAACAAACTTTTTAGAGCCATTTCACCTAATCGATCGTGGTGAAGTCAGCAACGAATTCGGTAGATCACCCACGTCATACTAGGATGTTGGAAGAATATTTACGAGAGTGAGGTGGAAAAAGACAGGAGTGAATTTATTTTGCTCAAACTGACTGTGAGCATGGGAAGTGCGTTTTGGAGTAGAGGGCGAAGAAGAACTTGGTGTTGCAGAATTAATGACTGGAAAAGGGTTGATAATTTTATGTTTTAGCAGGTATATTGCTATGAATGAACATATTGTAGACATAGAATATGTAGAATAATCTCACTATGTGCCACGATCGGATGACATGCACAATTCTTACTAGTTCTCCGCACTACTTTTTCCAGTTGAGGACTTTCATGCCTATTTAGTGAAATAGCTCTGGCTACTTTGCAGAGCAAACAAAATCTCTCCAAATTAATCACACTACTGTGTGAACAAATAAAATTTGCTCCTGCGTACGTAGAAAAGATTAAACGCCAATAGACTCGTGGCATCCATGTACTGAGAGTGAGCCACGTTAAGAAAGTACAAGCTTATACGCATTGGCCCATAGGGTGTCCAAAGAGGGCCCCAAATAGAACATCTAAAGCTTATATGAACCATAAAAAAAAACCTCCTACAAATGAAAACTTGGGCTTGTCAAGCCTGCTTTCCTTGATGGAAAGTCCACAAAAGGGCCAAAACACAACAAGTCTACCCATCATCAAAGCAAGCCCACAGAAGGACCTCGTTGTCATGGAAGCACTTTCCTTACTCCTCAATATAAGTTGATGAGAACATTTTTTTCTGACCAACTCTTATGGCTTTAGTAGGAGGGTAAGGGCCCCTAAGCTAGCTCTTGCCTTCTTCAGGATTTACTCCTAAATGCCGGTTATGATCGACCTATAGCCAAAATTAGGCCAACTTTTATCTCTATATAAAAAAAATATATGAATCCAATCACAACCTCTGACTAAGAAACTAGGAAATACATGAATTTGCTCGTGACCAGAAGGAATTCGATATGAGGAAGTATTTGCAACCTACAAATAGGTGAGTATATGCTAAGGATTTGTATGCATACAGAGTAACTAGTCAAGCTGTTGAGCGTTGAATCTGTGTTTATTCTTGTTGGAAAAATGAATGAAAAATCTATGTTACCCGGACTCTCCACTTTAAGGAGAAGTACCCGTGTCGACCCTTTAGGACAGGGTATGGGTATGAAATCCGTATCCGATCCTCCATGGTGACTATCGGATCCTTCATGGTGACAATCGAAAGACTGATAGTGAAGTAGATAGTTTATTTTAATGTGGTAGTGATGTAGATAGTTTATTTTAATGTGGTAATGGTGTAGATAGTTTATTTTAATATGGTAGACTGGTAGTTAAGTAGTAGGAGAGCTGAAGGGACGGTCCCTTAGGGACTTATTCAACTAGTTGAGTAAAGTTTACTAGTAATTTATAATTACTGGTTGTCTTTTTACGAAACCTTAGTCATATCCCCGTACCCGTACCCAAAATTTGGATCCTTTTTAGTCGAGTCAGTGTGTCCTTCAATTATGAGTTTGAAGGGCCCGACTCTTGGATATGTACCCGTACACGACACCCGTACCCGAGTCCAGGTAACATAGTGAAAAATTGACTTGAAAAATTAATTAAAAAAAATTTAATTAGTTTTTGTAAATTTTCAATAGGTGTCTATTGGAAATTTGTCCTTGCTTAAACGAATCTATTCGACGAAACTATTGGAAAGATGTGTCCTTTCCATTGTATCTCTTTATCATCTATAAAAGCTTTATCATCTATAAAAGCTTCGTCGAGTTCCTGGGAGACTAATCGCCATTAAAACCGTAAGCACCAGTGCGGGACGAATATAGTCTTGAGGACATTGAACTAAGTTCAAGTCTCGGTCTCGGTTAGATTATTATTTTATATTTTAATTTCAGAGTCTAAATACAGAGTCGAGTATTTTATACTAACAATTCTCGCAAGAGTATTTGCAGAACATGCAGCAATTATGTCGTCTAAATTTCGTCGCAACGATTTTCGTGTCGTACCTGTGTCCGCAAGGCGTCGTGCTCGGTTCGAAGCAGACCTCCAAGCAAATCTGTCAGGTGCCAAAAGGGAACGAGATCAGCTATACCATTCAAGAACCAACAAAGCAGAGAGTGAGCAAACAAAATTGGTCACCCACCGCGCAAGAAAGCTCTTCCCTCAGCCTGTCCATGCACGGCAGCCCTTTGCCGCTTTCCTCCCCCTTCCTCTCTCTGTCGCTGGCGGCATCCTCCTCTCCCTTCGTGTTCTTCTCCTTGTCGTCGGCGACGTCCTCAGCTTCTTTCTTCTTCAAGACATCAGGATCTGAAAACCCAAGGAAAAGAAAGAAAAAACAATGTTCACTTGTATAAAAGTTTGTAGTGTCCTTGTCGCGTTTTTAGGACATATTGCTCGACGACCCATAATACACTAGGACACACCAAAATAAGTGATGGGTGTGTCACATTCTTGTAAGGAAACAAAATTAATCATATGAAAACTATCAGTCAATCGAGAAGCTAGCTATGGAACCACCTTTTGTTGGCAGCTAGCAATAGAAATTTTTGAAAAATAGGATACATTAGTGCGTGTCGTGTCGTATCTTGTCTGTGTTGCGTTGCGTCGCCTAGAAATAGTGTAAAAGTAAACATAATGAACCATATCAAATCAACAAAAAAATATATATAAAAGAAAATGGAAGAAACCAAATTAATCATATGAAACCATGAATCGATCAAGAAGATGTGGAACCATCTTTTGTTGGTAGCTAGCAATAGATTTTTTTTTTGAAAAATAGGATACATTAGTGCGTTTTGTGTTGCGTCGTATCGTGTTGTGTCGTATCGTATCTTGTGATCTGTGTCTCGTTGCGTCACCTAGAAAGTGTAAAGTAAGCAAAATGGTTATTTTATTTTGTTTGCAGATTTTTTGGAATAATTTCCAACAAATGGACCATATCAAGTTACCAAATCAACCAAAAAAAAATATAAAAGAAAAAGGAAGAAACCAAATTAATCATATGAAACCATCAATCGATCAAGAAGCTATGCAACCATCCTTTGTTGGTAGCTAGCAACAGATTTTTTTTTTTTTTTTTGAAAAATAGGATACATTAGTGTGTGTCGTGTCATGTTGCGCCTTGTCTGTGTCTCGTTGCGTCGCCTAGAAATAGTGTAAAAGTAAGCAAAATGGACCATATCAAGTTATAAAATTAAAAAGAAAAAAGAAAAAGGAAGAAACCAAATTAATCATATGAAAACATCAATCTATCAAGAAGCTATATATGGAACCATCTTTTGTTGGTAGCTAGCATAGAATTTTTTTTTTTTGTTTTGAAAAAATAGGATACATTAGTGCGTGCCGTATCGTATCGTATCGTGTCTGTATCTTGTGATCTGTGTCTGGTTGTGTCGCCTAGAAATAGTGTAAAAGTAAACAAAATGGACCATATCAAATTATCAAATCAACAACAAAAAAATATATAAAAGAAGGGGAAAAAAAAGGAGAGGAAGGAACCAACCTTTCTCGGCCTCCTCTTCGTCCCCGTCGTCAAGGCAAAGGACTACCGCAGGGATCGAATCGGGATCCTGCCTCTTCAATCTCCTTCTCCTGAAAAAAAAAAAAAAAAAAAAAAAAAAAAAATTCAGTGTCGTGTTGTGTCGGACACGGCACGGACAAATATTTGTGTTTTTTTTTTTTGGGGGGGGGGGACCTGCTGGACTTGGTGGAGGGAGGGGACTTGGCGGTGAGCACACGGGGGCGCTTCTTGTGGCGCGACTCGCGGACGGGGGTGTCGTCGACGACGAGGCTGGCGAGGAGGAGGGCCTCCTCGTCCCAGCCGGCCATGGCGGCGGCGGAGCGGAAGGTGGGGCTGAGGATGCCGCCGCCCTTGGCCGCCGAGGGAGGGGACCTCTTGCTGCTGGTCTCTTGAGCAGCAGCCATTCTGTGGCGGTTGAGGAGTTTAGTGAGGAAGAAGAAGGAGGAAAAGGGACCTCTCTCTCTCTCTCTCTCTCTCCCCCCTCTCTAACGGCTACATTTTAGCAGGAGAGAGGGATAGCAACGGTCGGATTTTTTTGAATTTGAATAAGATGCTTGTGTGCTGGTTTGTTTTGCATGCGAGTCCCTCAGAAGTTATATTAATTGTATGCAAATTCTACCTGCACTCCACATGTTACTCAAGAGCGTACCTTACTTCATGACAGTTCAACTATGTGTAATTTTTACTTAGGACAGTTCCAATTTTACTTTGGGCTGTCCAACCTCCCTTATAATTGCCAACAAAGTTGACAGTGCTACTTTATGTTAGGATTGCCAACTTTGTTGACAGTCCAAATCCAAACTACCCAAAGTTGGCAGTCCAAATCCAAATATGTGGGTTGTCCTCAAGTAAAAAATTTGGAGTCACAAACTTGTAAATATTTTTTTTAAAAAAAATGAGACTGCGCTCAAGTAAAACTTGAGGTGCCAATAGAATTTGCCTAATTTTATGGGCTAATAGCGTTTAAACCCTGGATTTTATACCAGCTTAGAGTTTAAGTTCAGACCCGTCCTATTGAAAAGTTTGGACACTTGATTTTTTTTTTCTAGCTTCTTCTTTTTTCTTGTATTGTATCTTCCTTTCCAATGTAGGTTAGTTGTTGTCCTTGTAATCATGGTCAGGGTATAATAATAATAAAAAATTGGGTTTAAACTTTTCAATTGGACATGTCATAACTTAAAACTCTAAGTTGTTATAAAATTCAGAATCTAAATGCTAATTATCCCTAATTTTACTATACAAGTCCTCCAGATCTTGTTATTCGGTTATAAGTCACCGACGTCGCTAAAGATAGTTGATGGTGGTAGATTTAAAGTGATTGGAAAATAGAGACATAGAGTAGGGTAGGGAAGGAAGAGGAAGAGGAAGAGGAAGAGAAAGATGGGAGAGAAGATTGGAAGGATAAAACAGTTATTTTACATTATTATTATAAATTTATTGTTAATTTTTGGTCGACCGAACATGAGGGTATAAAAATAAGTATATTTAAGGGACCTATAATGCAAAACCCCAACTATTATTATTTTTCCAAAATATGTATTTTTATCCACTAAACTCTTTGAAACCATTTATAAATGGTAAGAGTTGGAGGCACCGGACCCAAAAGGCATGCAAAGCAGCGTCTACAAACTCACGATCGTTACACCAGACATCTCAAAAAAAAAAAAAAAAAAAAAAACGAATTTTTGTATATTTTCCAGATTTCTACTGGCCTTGGAGCCTTAAAGTTAGTTTCCAGATTATCGTTAAAATTTATACTATCCTTTCCAAGTTCCAAGTTATTTTCAGAATTTTCAAAGTGAAGGAACCATCCTTTGCAAGTTCAAAGTTATTTTCCTGACTTCAAAGTTAATAGAAGAAATCTCTACTGCAATTGCCACATCTATATTTAGGGTCAGGAAGACAGGAATACATGCCTACTTTCTCCACTTCCAGCAGTAACAATCCACATAAAATGAGTCCAGTGCTTGTAGCCCATGTGAAAAGCAGCACGGACACCAGACAAGGCCCCGGCAGGATTCGAGTCTCCCAAGTGTAATGACGGTAATCTATACCATCTTCTAAATTGCATCCTATATTGTCAATATATCCATTTGGTTCGCAGAATTAGGATCTTCGAAAAATGGTTCTCAAATGAAAGAAAATTTTGACCCATTTGTTTTGCAGAATCAGGATCTACGAAAAATCTACGAAAAATGGTTCTCAAATGAAAGAAAATTTAGACCCATTTGGTTTGCATAATCAGGATCTACGAAAAATGGTTCTCAAATGAAAGAAAATTGGAGAAAAAAAATAGTTCCCCTACCCACTCCCATGATTCATTTTTCCTCCCAATTTCCTGCATTTATTACAAAAATTTAAAACTAAAATATCCTTCTCAAAGATATATTCTTCCCGAGCTTTCCAAACACCGGAAAGAAAAATTGAAAAGAAATGTAATTTTTCAAAGAAAATGAAAGAGCAAAAAATTAATTTCGTTTCCTTTCCTTTCCGCGAACCAAACAAAACGAGCACTTAGATAATAACAATGAAATATAGGATAATAAGCCAGCATTATGCACAGAACACCATAACCAAAAAATAAAATTGCAGAGGCACTTGTTCAGCTTAATCAAGAGCCAACACCAAAGACCAATCCCAGATTTCAAACCCAGCCATAGTCTACATTCACTTGAATAATAATGTGAAAAAAGAACGAAAAATAACTCGATATTTTTCGAGTTTTAATTTAAGTTTACTGAATATCCATACAACCAAAAGGGGGGGTAAGCAAGAATGCTGAAGCCAAGATGATCGAAAACACGACAGAATAGACTATTCTAACTGTAGAACACTAACTATTAAGACTCCCAACAGTTCCTCCTGCCAATGTCATGGTTCATATCCCCCCCTATTTACAGTAAACCTGTACAAAAACCAATGCAGAGCCGACACATCGATGACCCTCTTATAATTTTTCCGTATCGAGACCGTCAGACCCATCGGACAATAAAACATTAAACCGGCAAAACACGGGCGCAGGCGTTGATTGCTTCGGTCAAGAAGATTTCTTGTGGGAAATAATGCGGGGGGCGATGAGCACGGCTGCATTGCTCGAAGAAACTTTCGAAGCTGCAACCTCCTCGAGGCGGCTCCACGTGGCCTCGCGCCGCGACCTGACCTCCGCGTCCTTGGCTTCGTCCTCCTGGAACTTCCTCAGGCACTCGTCGAACAGCTCGGGGTCGTGGTCCGAGAAGAGCTTGCGGACGTTGAGGGTCAGGCTCTGGACCGCCTGGTTCCAGTGACTTCTTGTGTTCCTCTCTAGCGCAGGGAGGATTATTGGCAGTATCACCTTCCTGTTTTGTTTGATCAGGTTCTCAATATGATCATTGTTCCACAAGAAAAGAGCTCTCTCTGCCACCTGCAAAGGATGGAAGCAAAATTATTAGGAATTTCAATCAAAATCCATCCACCCCTCATATAAGGGTTAATAACCACCATTCGAAGTAAGATTGGAAACTGAAATGCCAAATCTACACCATTGAAAGTAATTTACATGTCTTGTAGTAATACACAAATGAAAATCATGTGGACCGAACATTTCTAAGTCGTCAAGCAATCCCTTTATTTCTATTACTAAAAGATCACCCATTTTACCAGTACTTGATGTACGAGTTAAAATGATTCTTTTCATTCATGGGATTGTCATTGCTTTCATTCTTTAGCTATCCAGTTAAAGCGGCAACTAACCATTAGGCGCTGTATAACCGATTGAATTTTCACAAAAAATGGGCCAAAAAATCGGCCCTTAAAAAGCGTAGAGTTTTGCAGGTTTTTACAAAAATCGGATCACAAAAATGGAGTGCATTCGACAACGCGGATTTTACTTGTATTAATTTATATCTTGTATTCTAGCTATTTCCTTTTAATAAGTAGTTTATTAATGTAAAATTTGTGTAATATTATATTATTTATGATTTCAGTTGCACTCTAAAAAGAGAAATTGTCTTTTGCAATTGAATGATCTTGTTTTAATTCAATACGACAAAAAGCTGAAGAAGCGGTCCACAAAAGAGGAACAAGTCTTACAATCCTATTCTCGAGGGGAGTTGATGAAAATAATGATTGGGTGATTCCTACTGAGGAGGAGCTCCAAGAATTTATTTATATCGTGATATTATTATACGTAGAATTGGTACTAGTATTAAAATTAACATGATCTTTTTTACCTTTTTTTGACTACTAGTTTCGACTAGTGCCGCCTAGTCAAAAAGTGGTAACGCCCGCTTTGCTACCACTTTCTTTAGCTTAATGTATCATAGAGGAAAGCAATTTCCTATAGCAAAAAGTATCATCTTCCGTCTTCCTCTAGACTCTTTAATATCCTTACAGTGTAGAAGAACTTGGAGAGTGCTCCTTGGTAGTATGAGCTTAAAGTGCAAATCCAACAGGTAGGTCTACCAACCTGCGAACTAGCTGCCTAGGTTTTATGGCATGACCCTCTCATGCTCGTAGTTATCTTGGCTAAGAATTTGACACGAAGATAGAGGGTTGACATCAAGTCGACAAGTGGTCATAAAAATCTTGTCCAATCTTTTCTGGAGCTCTCTTATGCTCGATAGACCATCATATTTTGATGGGAGAAGGCTTATGTCATGTTTCTTATGAGGTTTTAGGCATGAGATATTTTGGAGTACAGATGTGGCTAACCTACTTCTGGAGAGAATTTTTTTTTTTTTTTTTTTTTTGAAAATGAAACCAACATAGTGACATACCTTCCTGATAAGAGTTTTTTCTTATTTATAATTAGTCAGGAGATTCAGGAGTACAACTAGATAAAAGCAACTAAAAGTAGAAAGACTCAACTACAAGTAAAAAAAACTAGAAACAAACACATAATTCCATTCAGAGAGAACCCGACAAACCGACCTGAATTCCAATGATGTCTAACCTGGATGCCGGAGCTCTCCATGACACATGGCATAGGACCAACCTATATATATATATATATATATATATATATATATATATAATCAGATTAAATCATCCTTTTCTCTGATGACATGGTCAAGTCCTCTTTAAATAAGTCCTCTACCATAATTCATGTTGAAGGGACATGAATAGGACACGAGACTATTCAGAGACCACGTCTTTTTTATTAGTTGACATGATTCATATCCTCTCAAGTTTTAACATATCAATTACATCTACCGTTCCTTTTTTTGTTGGTTGACACTAGGGGAGAACTGAGAAGGAGGTTGTGTTTGTATTAATTACTAAAATACATTTTATAGGAAAAGAACAAAGGTAGTTTGAACTTTTATGCATTCATCAAAGTTGCACAAAAAGGCAACCTGTGCATGTACCCATTTAGTATTAGATTATCAGACTGGTGAGATGATTTCTGTCAGTTGTAGATTCACCGGAAAAATTTGCTTAACTATAGAAGAGTTACTTGTTCTCATATACCAAAGCACTTAAGCTCTGATTGCCCAATTTGTAGCCCTTTTTCTTTGTTTTTTTTTCCTTTCGGGACTAGTTGTTTTATTTATTTCTTTTCCTTCTCTTTAGGTAAATTCTGTGAGACTTTTTTTTTCTCTTATTGAGGAGTTTAATTTAAAATAGGTCCTATGTGTGCAATGATGAACAAGCAATTATGGTATCTCTAATCTCAACCATACTCTTACAATGTCATTTATGGATCCAATACACGAGCAATGAAGATAGGTCCAATTTCCGTAAGATATATTACCATGCTTACTTGGGAATCCATCGTCGTTCTATTGACCTCATCTTTTTATTGGGGCTTAAGCATTCACGAATCATGATAAAGACAAATTTCTTCCAACCTATAGTTCAAATCTTTTTTGTTATTCCAAGTATGAAGATGCATGGAGCATCTGATCTATAGTTTAGCAGAACCAAAACTCTTGGACACAAACTAGGAGCAAAATGCATGGAGCATCTGATCTATATGTTTAAGTCAGGTACAGCTACCCAAAGTTTTTGCCTTTTTGGCTGCTAATGATTTCAATAACTAGTTCTGTCCATGATAAAGAAAGAACAAAAACTTGGACACAAATTAGGATGAAAACAAACAGGACTGTGAAACCTTGCAATTATAATGACATGGTGATGACTGATGAGCTTGCCTATAGTTCAGGGAATAAACCAAGTAACCATTATTAATGGTATTGTTTAATGAAATTCAATGGACCCATGTCAGAGATAGCATGTCCACGTAAAATAGTGGTGCAGTCGTTACACAATTCATGCAGATTGCTACCTTAGGACGGCTATAGTTATTGTCGCAGTAGGGGCTTCCATTTAAAGCTTATCACATTTCTCCTTCCGACCTTCCAGCACCGCACAATAGTGTGACCTGTCGAGTATCCTAGAGAATGTATCTAAAAATTGGATGGAATTGCCTCGTGCTCCTAGTATATTAGTACAAAGTTCTCTGGATTCCTTGATGTGCATCTACTATACATATAAGAAGTCAAAGGGAATGGTGGCAATGTTACTTTTCGTGGATACAGACAAAGGTGCACAAACAAGGACTACCTAACATGATAACTCTCCAAAACTAGACATGAGGAGTCGGCTATATATGTGTATCTTTTGTAAATATACATATATTTGACATGGATTTTTTTATGTAATTGGTTGTGTTTGGATATTAAAGAACTTAACAAAATATGAAAAGTATATGGAAATAATATATATTTGCTAAAGGATACAATACCCTTCATTTATGAATATCATATAAAACCCACGTGTCTGCACATGGATAGACGTGTCATGACTCATGTTGAACTCTTAGAGACATCATGAGTTTGAATTTTAGAAGGGAGAAGTATTGTACATATCATATAGATTGTTGTGACGGTGATTTTGTATTCAGGTATCTGAGTTGTGAGAAGCCTTCAAAAGGTCAGATTTAGAAACACCAGGATACCCAAACTAAAATCTAGTGGATAACATTCTCTGGTTTGATAGGTAGGTGAGACTGACACCATCCAACTTCTCTAGATATCCTTAACACAAGAAATCTTGATGGAAAATCCTTTCCCCAATTCCTTCTTCACTAACAGAGAAGTAGATGATATCCCCCAGACAACCAACAACCATAAATCGTGATTCTATTTCCAACACTAAACCTCACTAGTTCCCTTCCCTTTACACTTCTAGGAGCCAAAGGGATCCAAGAGCACCAGTCACCAGTTTCTTACCAATGTGTCTTCTACTGGTGGCCATCGAGTTTAGGCTGATAACAACACATAACCTCGGTTCATCTTTAATAGGATTTTCACCCAAGCTATCTGCCCATCTATACTCCATATTAGGATAAAATGTTCAATTAGTTTGACACACTTAAGATAAATTTGGGTACATCCCTCCAAGTTTTGGTAAATTTGTTGTTCCATTCTTTTTTGGGAGGGGGGGAGAGGGGGTGTCTGTTGAAAAGTCTATTCCTTCTAGGTCTCTGAGTCGAAGGAAGACAAAAAAAAGAGTTTTTATCCCAGATTTTTGAATCATTTTCTTTCATTCAACTCAGTTAAGGGCATTATCCTTTAAAATAACACTTAAAGAAACGATATTCTTCTTGCTTGCCTCAATCCATGTTTGTTTAGGCATACCCAACTCCTGGGCTCCTTCAAATACCATCTTATCTCTCCTCCTAGCCAATGCATCTATTGGTCTAAGTTGCACATCCAAACCACCTAAGATGATCATCTTGTCCTTTTATGCCACCTCCAACTTCTTATAATTCATTTCTCATCATATCTTATGATGTATTGTCACCCATTAATGAGCATTCTCTTTTCAGCTATGATCATTTTCTAAACATGTTTTTAATTGCCTAAGACTCTCATCTTATGTTGTCTTATAGAATTTTCCTTCAACTTCATAGATATCCTGCAATCAGAAAGTACCCCATAAGCACTCCTTTATTTCATTTTTGTTTTTATTTGATGAACATTCCTTCTCAATCTCTCCATCAAGAGGCCAGACATGATGCAGTAGCGATGGTGGCCTCCTTTATTTTCTCCTTTCTTTGACCCAAATCCTACAACCAACTCCATCCCCAAGCCTATGATCCTCTACTTCATCGTCTTGAGATCATTATAGCACCCCACCAAATCAACGCCTCCTCTTGTAGTCGTTAGCAAGCTAGCAACAAGCTAACGGGCATATCCAGTCACAAAAACAAGGTCAAGTCCAGATCTGAACCCAATTCATTAGAGAAACATATCCACAACCCATGCGAGGCACGCGGGTTAGAGGTGGCAAATGGAAAGGGCACAAGGAGTAAGGAGTGGAATGGTGAAGTATGGAGGAAGAAAATGAGGGAGAACAAGAAGAGGAAAAATTAGATAAAAATAAGGAGAGGGAGGATGGAGAAAGAAGGTCGAGGAAGGAGGAAGAAACAGAAGAAAAAAAAAACAATTTCTAAAAACAATGTTTCAAAATCCCTCATAAAATAGCAAGAGCCCAAAATATCACATAAGCATCGAAAATAGCACGTAAACATCCAAAATATTACAAAAGCATCCAAAATAGCATGTAAATGTCCAAAATAGCACATAAATGCCCAAAATAGCATGTAATGGTCCAAAATAAAACATAAATGTCCAAAATAGCTCATAATTGCCCAAAGTAGCATGTAATTTACCCAAAATAGTATGTGCGTATGAAAAGAGTATCCATCAACTATATTACTTCTTTAGTTCTTTTACTCTTAGTATATGGTACTTTAATTTCTTGAATTAACGCAATATTTGTCTATTCGTAGAATAAATTTGAAAATTATCTTTATAAAATATTTACTTTTTTAAATTATTTCTTCATGAAATAACATGTTTCCATTGAAAAGTTGAAGTATCAAATAAGAATATGAAATATAGAGACTTATTACACATTGTATAATTCATTTTTAAAATTTTCAAATGATAAAAATATTAAAAACAAAAGAAAATATAGCATGTTATTTCTAATTTTGATGTAAGTGCAATTTAGGACCTTATTTGCTATTATCAGAATATGTGTTATTTTGTTTGCTTATGTGCTATTTTGTTCCCTTACATGCTATTTATTACTAACTATTTTAGGAAAAAGTATTTTCTTTAGAATTTACTTTTTCTTCGTTCATCCTTTGCTCCCTTATTTTCTCCACACCCTCAACCATAATCCCACGCAAAGGAGTTGTTGGACTTGTGTTGCACGAATACAGATACAAATACTGATAAGGACAAGGTACAGATACATGAATCATTTTTCCGTGTCCGTGCAACATAGGTTGGACACCATGTTGACACTTGGCCAACAACGAGGCTTCGGAAGCTGACATGACTGGTAGCTCAGTGACAGTACAGAAGACAGGCGATAGGGTGGCGACATAGAAGTAGGTGAAGGCAAGGGCAAAAAGGGCATATCAATGAGGGGCTTCTCGAAGGAGATGTGGCAGGTGGGGGCAATCGTGCTAGAGCTGAAAGGGGAGGGAGGGATCCGAAAGAAACAAAAATTAATAAAGGGAAGGGCATATTGGTATTTTTCTCCTCCCATCATCTCTTTATACATAGCAACTATGTATAATGACACGTATGTGAAACATCTGCATTGTTGACCGACAATCTTGAAGCAATAGACATGTCAGCATGTTCCCCAACCAGTTTACCAAAAGTTTAAAGTTTCTCTATTTTAACAACAATCTACCCATTGGACCCTATGTCAAAAGAACCTAATTATATTTGTTTATTAACAAATAAGGGCTTAAACTCTAAACCGAAGACCAGTGAAATTAAAGTTTTGCGACGTGGTCCTATATAACTCAACATAAGGGCTTATACCCTAAACCGAAGACCAGTCAAATTAAAGTTTTTGCGACGTGATCCTACACAACTCAAAATGTCCAAGTGTTGGGCCCCATTATGTTAGCCCTGCCCTCTTTTATCCGGACTCTCCACTTTAAGACAAAGTACCCGTGTTGATCCGACATACACATGGGTACGGACGCAGAATTCGGATCGGATCCTCCATGTTGACAATCGGGAGCCCTATGCTTACCCTTCTTTTTATAATTTGTTGTTGTTGCACATATTAGAAGAAGAAGAAGGTAAGCATGCTTTATGGCACTAGTCGATTCTACATGCTTTATTATATAGTTACTATTATTATTAATTTTTTCTTGGGAATAGTATAGCTCCACCTAGGCAATTGTATCTTGGGAGTAGTAGGCTCATTTATGGAGAAAAAATATTTAAAAAAAAAGCATAGCAAATGAAGGGACTCTTATTCAGCTTTATAATAATTGCAAAAGTGGTCAAAGTGGTTGTATGCATGCATGCATTCATTCATTTCATTCAAATCTGGTCGTCTTGTTCATGTTCATTCAATGAATCAATATGTCAAGTTCGTATACACAAAACTACAATGAAGGCTTTTTCAACCCCAACCAAGTTGACTATGAAAGCTATTAATATTGGGACCTATTTGAATGCTTTAAGATGTTGGCAGGTTTGATCTCTTCATAATTCGTTAGGCATTTTTTAGTGGGTTTCCTTTCCAAATTTTCATTTAATATGAGACTTTTCTTCATTTAGCAAATATATTTATTTTAATAGCCGTATTTCCGTACTCGTACCCAAATTTTTGATCATTTTTAGCCGAGTCCGCATGTCCTTCAATTATGAGTTTGAAGGGCCCAACTCTGGGATATGTATCCCTACCCAACACCCGTACCCAAGTCCAGGTAACATAGTGTTAGCCTTGCCTCACACCTCTAGTGCAATCCATCTCCCTAAAGACCCTCTCATAACAATCTTATCAGTCATAATAACTACTGAAACATATCGGAATAGATACTGTGGGAGTGAAACCCTTTCAAGGCCAAATACAGCGCCTACGTAGACAGATCATAAATCTTGTCTCTTTATACTTGGGAAAGGAGGCAAAATGAGCATACCTTCACAGCAGCCTCTCATTAGCAAACAAATCAATAAGAGGCCCACTAATCAGCTTCTACTTTTTCCATAACAAACACTCTCTGAGTGATGTGGTCCCGGTCTGACAACATGGACTTTTGCATTATATATATATACTGATTCAAGAAGATCACTCGAAAATGTTGTTAATCTAGAAATCCTCAAATATGGACAAGGAACTCATATCCTTTCCTAAATAGTAAATAGCCTTAATTCAAGATTATAAAGGTTTTGGATATCTAGCATGTAATTTCCTTTTCCTTTCTAGTTTTTGCATTTAGCCTTTATTTCCCTCGTTTGTAGCTCCTCAATGTTGCTTCTATCCTTTTCAAAACATACCTTTAACTGCATTCAATCTGTCTTTTTCCTATAACAATAACTGCAAGTTTACATGGCAATCCAAGTTCAAGCAATGATGAATGGGGACATCTAACCATGGTCCAACATGACTAGTTCAAATCCAAATGATATTTCTCCCTACTTGAGCATTCTTCCATCCTAAATATCGTCTTTCTTGCCATCTAACTACTACATTAAACCTCTCTCCTATTGTTCTCGTTAACCCTAAAATGCAAAATCAGCTTGACAAAACCCAACCTCCAAGCAACGACAATACGGTACATCTTGCCAAGATCCAAACTTGGCCTATACTTTTTCCTTCTATCCTTTGCATATGTTATTTCCAAATATTGCTTTCTTCTTTTTCACCAGCTTACATCTTCTACTACAAAGAGCTTTCTTCCCCTTTAACCCTAACCTAGCCTCCAAGCAGTGACAATAAGGAACATCCAACAAGGTCCAACATGGCCTACTTCAAATCAAAATAATAACGAACAAAGAGATGAATGAAGATCCAACAGATTTACTTACATTGTTAGATCAGGATCCAATTTATGTGGACCAAAGTCAACATTCTGATTATTTCGAGTAGAAAATAATTGAAATTTCATGATACTTTTCTATTGTTTATTTGTTAATTCATTTGTTTTTTTTATGGTTAGTTCTTCCAAAAATAGATACATCAAACTTGGTAAACACAAGCATAGTTCTATATCCCATCCCATTGAAACATTTGTGGAACATTAACATAGACTTGACCCAACAGATCGACCATCATAATTTGTTCCAATGAAGGGCAAAAGTACATGAACGTTGGGAAAGGAACACTGCAACCCCCCCCCCCCCCCCCCCCCCCCCCCTTCTCTCTCTCTCTCTCTCTCCCTCCTCCTCCCCAAACAAAAAAGAAAAGAAAAACCAATCCCTCCAAAATTTGGAGGTTTCCTTTATTTTGATCTTATGTAAAGACATCTCAATTTAAGTACCCCAACTGATCAGCATTCCTGCACCCTTCTTGTTCTTACTTATAACTTTTGTGGTAACAAGGAAACAATTATATAATTCTTATGGCACATGCCATCCAAGACAATGAAAAAAGATTGCTGCTGAAGAAATTTCTCTGACTCCCAATTTGCAAAATTGAATTGTTGCTATTAGCATGGACTGGAACAAGGAGAGTATTTGAATTCATTGATCAGAACACAAGTTAGGATAAATGTGATCCAATTTTGAATTTTAGTATACTAACTAGTTAATCTAGGTGTGACTAAAATATTAGATCTTGGAATTATTATCATGTTAGTAATAGGTATTACTTAGATTATATACGGATTGATATATTTCAATTTTAGTATTCTTCTTCGTCTATTGTCTATATGGCAACAACTCTATAGTCTATATGCAGAGGGAGTCTCATGCTTGCATAGCTGCTGCAGTAGAGAGACCGATTAAGAAATCAATTATCAGCTTCGCACAATATTTTGGATGTTAGTAATTAGTATTCCATAAGGAAATGGAATCCTCATGGTTATCGAACATCGGAACATGAAAATTGCAATTAGGTGCCAAGTTTTTTTTGGAGCCAAGACGAAAAGCACATCAGTTAGACGTGGGTCTAAGTAAAGGAAGGTGCATGTATAATTAGAAGAAAAATAGAGGTCCTCGACCTCAAAACTATTGTGTTGTTATGTTCTAGCTTACACTGCTTGTAACAAAATAAGGAAAGCTTCAATAGTGACCATAATAAATAGGGAGGGTCAATGATGTTACTGAGTCCTCTTATAATATTATATCACATTTGTTTACAACAAAAGAAAGGTGCATGCTTAGCTAAAGCAAGGCGCAACCTCCCTTCGTGTTGAGCTTCTCGTCTAGGCAAGAACATAGGCGAGCTTTTAATAACTAGATTCCTGCTAAAAGGAAATGTTCTTTAGTTAATTATTATATGCATGGTGTTCATCTGCGTAATAATAGCAAGGCATCAAGTTTCAGTATAATATACTAGATTAAAAAAAATGTGTAGTGAGATTCTGTGGCAAAACATCAGCCTGGCAGCACCATGCAAGAACGCAAGTGGTTCATCCTGTACTACTGGTAGGTTGATTTCTTTTATTGTAACCTTTCAATCAGCAAGGCTTTGTAACAACATCGTGCGGCTGTTTTTTTACAGACTCCACACTTCCACAGGATAACCATTGTGTGCTACCCGAGAACAAAGAGAGAAGATGATGTTGGAGGAGGAAAGAATAGGAGCAAGTGGAAAAGTGAGGGTTCTGAAACTAAGCCCTAGAGTGCTCTACTCCCTTGAAAGTTAACTAATGGCTCGAATCTGCCAAAAAACAGATACAATCATAGGAACAGATGCATTAGACTCAATGTTCTTTAAAGCACTCTATCAAAGAGAACAAGGGACGAAAAGAGGGTAAGAAAGAAAGAAAGATGGGGGGAAAGGGGGAAAAAGAAAGAAAGAGATGTATCAATTTTTCCATCAGCGGTATGATTGCTATGAAGGGGTTATGCTCCTGTGAGGACAGGGGATAAGGAGAGAGATTCAAGCCAGAAAGCCCTTATAAAAGGCTCAATCAATTCATTTAAGAGTGGAAAAGGGGACTTACTAAACTTACCTCCACTCGATAAAACAAACACCATATCTAATGGTGGTACAACATATATTTTATCATAATAGGGTTGACAATAGCCATTATCTTAATTGGATTAAGCGAAGATGCTAGGCCTCCTTTGTCACTAGTGATCCACCCATGGTTACACGGAGAATGGAACACGGGAGATCTGGTACGCTGTACGCTATATGTTAGGGGTAGGCTTCTTGGAACACATGTTTTTCCGGAACCTTGTTCCAGAACTTAAATGAACAAATTTAATACATAATTTATAATATAATTTAGATTCAAAGTTGATCAAGTACCATACTATTGCATCATCAAAAATTCAAAAGTAAAAAACAAAGATTCGTAAGTTCCGAAAAATCCTAGCAATAATATCTTTTCGAAAAGAATTAACAAGTCTTAGGCTTTAAAACTTTTTAAAAAAAAAACATAAAAACATCTTTCCTCTAAAAGCTTGGCTAGAAAGTCAAGTACATGATGTTTTTTTTGTCGGAATGTAGAATTCCATGCTACATTCCGGAACATGTGTTCCTGAGTCACGGAACACATGTTCCAGGATCGGCATTAAAACGTGTTCCAGATTGCAAGATGCAACCTAAATGGTGAATTCAGGGACCATGGATCCACCTAGGTGAGTTTATTAGAACATCAGTTTTGGCGTGGAGTGCCTAGATCCCAGTCACCTACTTCGGAGCATTTGGGAGGCTACCTAGGTCCCATAGGTGGCACAACCACCTAGCCTATAATTCACGATGCGAAGAGGCCTCCTCCTAAACAATAGACAAGGCTTCCGCCTTTTAGAACATTTATGAAATCTTGCCTTCAAGTGTCTGGTAAGTTTAAAGATAAACTTATGCAAAAGGATAAGCAAATCATGCCAAACTCTTGATGCTTATCAGGAAAGGAAATGGATCAATATCTCATGTTCATTCTCAAGTTGTAGTAGGTTGTTTCCTCAACCTCCTAAGCATCTAGATTTTACTATTGCAATTTTATTTAACTACAACCTCCTAAAAATTTAGATATACTATTGCAATTATCTGATACTTCTATTTAACTACAACGACAGCAAAACCATTATCCCAAGCTTTTGTGGATATCTATTTGTATAATTTTCTTCCACTCGTGTTTCAAGAAGGAAAAAAATCTTCCATTTAGGTTAGCCCTGTTAAGTCCATGTTCTGCACAACATTAGCAAATAGTATATCTTTTTTTGCAACCACAATTCAAATCATTTAAGACGATCCTAGTTCTATAATTTCCTTTAATTAATATTCTATCACTCCTAAATGGTGCAGCTAGTGATCTTTGTTGCACGTGTCCAAAACACACGAGAGAACTTTTCTCTCCTTTTATTCTCAATTGGAACCACCTCCAACTTCCAAGGAGCTCACTTATTTCACTCTTTCAATGCATCAGCACTCATCCCATCTTAGCATTCCCATTTTAGCTACACAAACTTTTGGCATGTTCTTAATTGCCCAACAGTCACTCCATAAAGCATGGTTGATCTTGTACCGTCTTATAGAAGTTTCCTTTAAACTTCAAGGGTATTTTACGATCATAAAGAGCTGCTCAATTTCAACATCCTACATTAATAATATGCAAATCATCCTTCTCAACCTCTCTATGACGATGAATGATTGTTTATTAAAAATAAGAAAACTATAACCCTTAAGTAGCTCTTGTCCATTAATATGTTTTGTTATCCCTTTTGAGTTGTTGGCTATTAGTTTATAAGGATTCAGGAATGACATTCCAGAACAAGCTACAAAACAAGTTTGCTTCTTTTTGGTAGCAATGTATACATAATGTGTCCTGAAAGTAGTTAAACTCAAATTGCTAAAGATCAACAAGAATGATTGAATTATATCTAAAAGAAACCAAGATAACTCAGTGAAAAATTCAGATAACTTGAACATGTCAATGGCTTTTTTACTGAATCAAAATATTTCCTTTTGCACTTCACCCACGTCAATAATGAGTTGCCTTAGCTTTTGTTTGGGTGTAAGTCGGCATCCAAACATATTTGCCAATGAGATTCCAAAACAAGTTTGCTTCTTTCAGGGTAGCAATGCGTATATGACGTGTTCTGAAAGTAGTTAACTCAAGTTGCCAAAGATCAACAGGATTTATTGAACTATATATACAAAGAAACCACGAAAAATCAGTAAAAAACTCCAGCTAACTTGAACATGTCACTGGCTTTTGACTGACTCGAAATATTTCCTTCTGCACTTCACCCACGTTAATAATGAGTTTTGCATTAGCATTTATTTGGGTGTATGTCGGCATCCGGACACATTTGTATTATTGCATGTCCCTAAAGATCTAAGACAAAAGTTAGAGAACTGGTTCCAAAATGTGTCAGTTTTAAAGCGATATGCAAGTTATGTGCTAAGAAACTCAAAATGTTGACATGAGGCATCTTGATGTAATGTAATATAATGTTGAGAATACATAAAATATAACCAGATGATAGACTCGCACAATTCAGTCATTATGATTCAATCAAATATATGAAATATACATAGTTAATTCTAGCTATTGATTCCATTCAGCATCCTTCCTTAGCAAGAATTTTCCCATAAGAATGGTTCAGAACAAGAGTTTTCCCATCAGAATGGTTCAGATGTGTAGCACAACTCCAAGACAATAGAATTCAACGGGAGAGTAGGAAAAACTTTTAAGGAAATATTGTACTAAATTCCTAGTCAATGTAACTATAGGAAAGAGAGCCCGCAGATAACTTAGAAGCTAGCTAGCAGTGCGGATTCTATTATTCTATGTTAAAGGTAATGGACACTAACCTCATGAAACCATTATAGGTTGTTATGTTAATCACTCAAATATCATTCGACTGTAAATATCCTAAAACTTTTAGCATAACAGATATACAGAACAGCTCATGCAACTACAACTTTTACGTCGTAAAAGTAGCTACATAAGAAGACTCAATTTGAGTAATAAGCAAAGCAAACTGCTCAATCTGATTTCAGTCTAAAGATGGCAAAACCTCTGACGTGGCAGCTATATTAGATATCATTTTTATCCTTTACCTATTAAACCCAGTATTTGTGTTGCATTTGTTAGTAAACCTTGTGGCACCAACGGTCGAATTTAAGGTCACCTACATTATACCGCAACCAATGGTTCATATAAGAAATCGTGCATATTACTCTCACATATGGAAAGTACGAACTGGGAGTAAATGAACGATGAAATTCAAGATATGATTGAGTATATACGGAAAGATACTGATGAGTATGTTTAATGAACATAAATTTGCTGAATTAGTTTCCAAATCAAACTCAAACTTTGGACAACTTTGTACCTGAAAGTGAGAGCTGTTCATACAACGAGAGATTTGGCGGAAAAGTGGAATCATACAGCGCTGAAACTCTGCAGGCTGGGTTGCTTCTAGAACTTCCTCCAGCTCCCCCAGAAACATCACTTCCTTCGAACTATTTGTGATGGGCCAATACTTCAACAACCCCCTAATAACAGTATCCGCGAGCTTGCAGTCCTTCTCGACAAACTGTGTGATGCAGTACGATAACTGCTGGTGGTACATGGGTATGCACTTTGGCTTGTGCAGCGGAATCAGCGCCCGGACGAGGAACAACTTGTGCTCTTCCTTCAACGGCAAAGCAAACCCGTTTATTATACTTCCCAAGATCTCCAACAGCTCCGCTATCCCATTGTGCTTTTCCGTCTCGAAGATGAACCGGTAGAAGATGTTGTTAATTGCTTTCCTGATGTACGGGCGGTGCACCATAAATTTACCATAAATACGGTGTAGTATCGTCTTCAAGTACTCCCTCTCCCGAGGATCTTCCGAGTCAAAGAGATCGAGCAACCTAAGAACGAACGAGTGATCGATGAACCTCTTAGCCAGCTTGGCATCCATCTCGGACGACGACACAAACCTCAAGAAGAGCTCATAAACGACCTGCAAGTGCGACCAAGCAGGGTCCATCGAGGGCTCCTCTTCCTCCAAATCAAACGCTTCCAAAGCCTTGTTCTCGCGAGGCGGGGTGGTCAGATTTCTAAACAGGTTGGCGGACACCATCTTCACGATCTCCTGCATGACGACCTCCGGGAACTTCCCGCTGGCCGAGGTGACGTGGTCTACGAGCTCCAGCAGCGTCTGCCGCTTCACGTCCTTCTCCTTCAGGCTCTTGGTCGGGTCGTTGAAATCGAACACAACGCAGCACAGGTTCAGCTTCTTGACGAACAGGGCCTGCTTCTCGGAGCTCGGGACGTCCCTAAACGCGGGCAGCGCCTCATAGGCCAAGCTCCCATTCTGCCGCGAGCCAACGACCGCCGGGTTGCTCCTCCCGGAGTACAGCCCCACCGAGCCACGCACTGGGGCAGCCGAATTGCTAGCATTCGACGAACCGGACCTCGAATACGCGGACGGGGCCGTGTTCCCACCACTCCCACTGTTCGGGTCGCGACTCTCACTAGACTTCGACGGCTTCTTGGGGAGCCTACCGAGTATTTGCTTGATCATATCTTTTCGCCGGAAAAAACTAGTCTTGCTCTCAAAATCTACGCTTTCACCAACCATTAACCCCCAATATGCCAACTTTACCGATTGTATCGATCACAACACCCAAATATTCATTTTTCCACCGAATTTTTGGGTCGATTTCAAAATCGAGACTGACCCATTATAGATCGAGGGGTTCTGAACCAGACCCAGATGCCAAGATCCCAACTTTCGATCGGAATAACATCAGAAACGCAAAGTCAACCTTAATTTGTCCCGAAAAGCTTCTAAAAAACTAGCAAAATTGGGGAAAATTCAGCAAAGAAGGAGAGGGAGAAGAACTTACATATGATTTTCTGAGCTGGTACTGGAAATTGGAGGGGAAGGGAAATTGGTGCGATATTTATTAGGAAAAAATTGCGTTTTTTTGGGTTTTTTTTTCTGTACACATTTGACGCAGTGAGAAAAGGAATATTTCTCCACTTTCACTGTATTAAATCAGGGTATTTTAGATATGGGTACCTCATATGTTATTTATTTAGAGATCAGTCATTGAATCTTTTATTTGGGTACATGCACTTTTGAATCATACTCCAATCCATCCTCAAAAATTCTCTCAATTTGACTCAAAAAAAAAAAATCTATATTATGCTATCCACAAAATTTTACATCTCCAACCCATCAATCCTCAAATAATAAGCAATTATTATTTATTTCTATATAAATTCACTTTTTCACAGCTATTTAATATAATCATATACATTAATATTATTTACCGAGATAGTATTATATTATTTTATATTCATTATTCGATGTACTTGTTTATGTTTTTTTAAGTCAATGTATTTTAAATTTAGAAAGTTTGATGCTATTCTATTAGTTCATGCCAAATTATTTAAATATTATTTATTAATCAAATGAATCTAATAAAAAAATACTAATAACAAATATATTCAATATTAGATTTTATTTGAAGATCTCAACAAGAATATTTCAATAGTATAATTATTATATTATTTATATTTATAAATTAGAAAATATGGTAAGTTAATTAAGTTTAGTAGTCATGAATAATGGATCCTCAAATTTGAGAATTTTCTATCTCTTCCCTCAAATTTGAGGATCCATCCTCCTTCACTCAAAAAATTTGAGAAAATCCCCTCAATTTGAGGCTTGTTTGGAGAAGGATTTTGAGAAAAAAATTCAATTTGAGATTTGAGGAGTTGGATTGGAGATGATAGCATGATATCCATTAACTTAATAAAAATACATTAATGTTTGACGTGTTTGGTTAAAAGTAAGTAAAGTAAAAAACAATTGAAGTGTTATTTTGTGAAAATAATGAACGTACGAAGTACGTGAACAAAATTGATATTGACAACTTTTACAATGACTTGGTAAAGATAGAAAAAGAAGAGTACAAACTGACTGAATAAATCAACTAAATATGCAATCAAGTTGCTACAAGAGAAAGTAGACAAAATGAAAACTTTAGAAGAAAGCTCGTTGGGGTGATCAAAACCACCGTTGCTCAAAACAATATTCGACATTTTTCGTCGATTTGCTCCCAAGAACTGAAGAACCAGTAAGTTCAAAATCAGAACTTCTAGAACGCTCGTTTGTCACTCTTGCACGAACTCCTCGAACATCACTTTAGGCTCCTTGTATGAACAACACTTCGTTGCACCATATGCTCCAGCAGTCCTCTCTCACACCGTCTATATTAATGTTGTTCTATCTTTGAAAAAGAAGAATATATATATATATATATATATATATATATATATATATATATATATATATATATATATATATATAGAGAGAGAGAGAGAGAGAGAGAAGAGCATCCCACTACCCCTTAATATGAGTAAATACGGAGTTAACTGCACATTGAGTGGGCATTATTGTTGTACACCTCCCCTCCCAAAAATAATAATAATAATAATAATTTGACAGTTACTCCTCTTGAGCAACTGAAGAGACTCGTGTAGCAGCCCTGCACACGGGCACACGCACATGCACGCACACAGGACCGCACATAGAACCATGTGCAAGAACCACGTTGCAGAGTCGCGCACGTAGAATCCAAGCGCAAATCAGCACAAAAGTGTCATCTCGCATCCGATGCATAAGTGTGAAGTGCGTCATCAAAGTGCCAATTTGCACCATTCGTCCGAGTCGGAGTTCAAGTCGTTCGGGGCTTAGCTCCTAAGAGAAATCACAAAAAATGTAACAAAAAATATAAATATTTCTTTGAAGATTTAGACTTAGCCCCACTAGAATAATATCCCATCATAGCAACCACTTGGGTCACCACACCGTCACCGCACCTCATATGCATACCTCAATACAAAGTATAGCTATCTATCGAGATGCTCACTTGAAAAAAAAAAAATTCAATGCAAGACTAAACTTCCTAGTGGCCAAGTAAAAATTCCAACAGTTTTTATATCATAAACTGGATTTTGACATCTTAGGAAGTCGAAGATTACCTCCTCTCCAATCTCACTCCCAAAATTGATATAAAATAAAAGTGTGATCAAATAATTATTTTCTATTCAGTATTCTATTAAGTTATGTGACAAATGGACAAATACATACTTTAAATCCTTCCACTTACATACGATAAAAACGGATGAAATGAAGGAAGTGACACTTCCAAAAGAACAAAAAAGAAATTGTAGCCGAATAACGATCTCAAAATTTTACTTTAAAAAAATCGCGCTTTATAAGTCAATTTTTTTTTTACTTTACTCTAGTTTCCTTGCAACCAAATACAATCTTATTCTAACCATAAGCATAATCAATCAACACGTTGGTCTTCTTTTGCATCCAATACACTTTCTATTTAATACTAGAAAATCCAACTCCTAGGTTTTCACTTTCTTTATCTCGGCCCATATTTTTTTTATACACTTCTTCTCACACGAGTTAGAACTTAAAAGAAGAATTAGAATTTGGGTGAAGATAAGAAACTCTTAGGCCTCCTTTGTTTTGCGAAAAAAGAAAAGAAAAGAAAAGAAAATCAATTGTTTGCTATTCTTTTTTCTTTAGATATTTGTAATTCTTATCGATTTTTATTTTTGTTATTTGAAAATGTCAGAAATATAATCAGAATACATCTTTGAGCACGGATAATTTAGTCATATAATTTTGTAATAAATGTAGAAAATTGAAAGAAAAAGTAAAACATTGGATGAGTGAGATGGATTTTTTTTTTCTATTTTTCTTTTCTTCGGAAACTATTTTTTCTGTTCATTTCATTTGAAATTCAAACGCAGAAAATAAATAACTTTTCCTTTTCAAAATCCTGAATCCGCGAACCAAACATGACCCTAGGGAGTAAGCAAATCATGGTCTTTTCATTCACCATTTGAACTGGAACAAAGAATGACATTGCAAATAACAAGATCATTGGGCTCATGTCCAAATTAGAAAGGATTGAGAGACCATTATCTAAAAATCCCTTTATTAGACTGAGAATGACCAAAGAGCCCTCATCATCCATCCACCCTCTCTTTCAAAAAGTCATCATCATCATCCTCTCCCTACTTTCCTTTTTTTCCTATGTGGCATTGTCTATCAGCTACTCCTTTTGCTTTTCTTCCCTATGCTTTGCTTTCATTCCAACTTTCCTCTATCATTCATGGGATCAGTAATAGTATACTACTTCATAGTTCACAAATCAAAGGACCATTAGGTGTTTGTACAATTGTTCCCCAACTTATTGTCCTCTCATCTATCAATTAATTTTGGCAAATTATATTGACACCTCAAATTTTATCGGAGGACAGTCCATTTTTTTCAATTTATTTATAAGTTTGTCATTCTAAATTTTTACTTGAGAGCAACCAACATATTTAGATTTGGACTGTCAACTTTGTTGGCAATTATAACATAAAGTAGTACTGCCAACATTGTTGCAGTTGTTGGTAGTCCTAAAGGATTTGGGTGTTGACAGTCCTAACATAAAGAAAGACTTCCAACTTTGTGGACATAGCTACTTTATGTTAGGACTGCCAACTAAAGGGGAATTGGACATCCCAAAGTAAAATTAGAACTGTCATGAGCAAAATTTATACCAAGTTGGACTGTACTAAAGTAAGATCTGTCCTGTAGTAAAATGTTGAGTGCATATATAAATTTTTTTAAATTTTTTTTTAGGACAGGTCTCTGAGGAATTCAAATCTAGGGACCGTTAGGAAAATGTCAGACCTGTGGCTTTCAAGGGAAAATTAACTTGATCACCCCACTCAAAGTTGGTCCCAATGTGCCAAACGCACGGCTCATGTGGCCCACCGAGAGGTCCAAGAAGCTGTCGGATGTGTAGATAAGAAGAATCCAAGAGCATCATTAGGAAATCTATCCTCGGCTCCAAATTTTTAGATTCAAAAATTTGAAGTTCATTTGGTTTCAATAGTAAGCTCTATTTCTTTTATTTATTTATAAAGGCATATTAATTTTTGATCAGGATTATTCTATTTCTAAGTTTGATTTATTATAAGTTTGTCATTGAAAAAAATTGATCAGAACTATTCCATTTCTAGGTATAAAAGTCTTTTTTTTTTTCCCTTTTTTTGCTTCGTCTTCTTCCTCAACACATATAAGAACAAGGACAAAAATGTGAGATGAATTTTTTTCTCATTTTCTTCTTCTCCACTATTTTTATCCTCACACCATCTCCATCAAAACCTTAATTTCATCTCCATCAAAACCCTAATTTCCTTCTCATTTTCAATTTCGATAGCACCCAAAGGCTTCTCATAATATACAAACCCTAATATTGGTGAAAATCCTAATATTGGTGTTCAACAAGTGCAAACAAGAAGAACAATAATGGACTTCCTGTTCAACAAGTGCAAATTAGGACTGCCTAATTTTCTGGCAGTCCTACAAATGGATAGGACTGCCAGAAATAGTGGCAGTCCTACTACACAGCAAGTGAAACCAAGGACTGCCACAATTTCTGGCAGTCCTGACAGTATGTAGGACTACCAGAATTTCTGGCAGTCCTGACTATATGTAGGACTGCCAGAATTTCTGGCAGTTCTTGATTTCACTTGCTGTGAAGTAGGACTGCCACTATTTCTGACAATCATATCAGTTTGTAGGACTGCCAGAATATTAGGTAGTCCTAGTCGACGCGAGATTTTTTCGATCGTGTTTACTTGGGTTTAATTCAAATAGGTAATTTTTCACTCCAAATGTACTTGGGGTTTAATTCAAATGGACTACAAATAATTGTAATAAACATTGTAATGTATACTTGGATTTTCAAAATAAATTGTTAGAATTTTGGAAAGAAAAAGAGAAAGTATTAGAGATTCTATCTTGTTGAGGACCGTTTGGGTGCCATCGAAGGAATAGAGTGGAGAATGGTGGACAAGAAGATGTTGCTTGGGGGGGGGGGGGGGAGGAAATGGTAGAGGAGAAGAGGAAGAAGAAGATGAGAGGAAATAGGATTTTAGAAGAGAGAGAATGAAATGTAGAAATGAAACTAAAATTTGGGTTTTTGTGTGTGTGTGTGTGTGGTGGTGCCGGGGGGGGGGGGGGGGGGGTTGGGGTTGGGATAGCCCTATGAGTAAAAAAAATGGGATGTCCTGAGTAATTTTTTTTCAAACTCGGACTAGTCCTGATCAAAAAATGATGTGCCCTTATAAATAACCTTTTTTGGTCACAATTTTTAGATTTTTGATTCCATCCCACCCATAGGACCCAAGGCTTGGTTCTCCCAATTTTTAGATTCTAGACCGTAAGAACTCATTTTGTAGAATAGTAAGCTCCGTCTCCGGTCCCACTTTCTAGATTCTAGAATTTTTTTTTTCCCATATCAATTTTTGGGACCGTAACTCACTTTATCATTGTATATTATTCTCATACAAGTCCAACCCATTCTACATTTATCTTTTTTTTATAAAAAAAATTGGGGCTCGAGATGAAATTTTGAACACCATCTGCTAATGATGCTCTTGGTACACTTTAGCTACAACCTATATTTGAAGTCACGTCTACTAATCATTTGAAAGGCTTTAATTTGATTTCTTTTTAAGGTATCAAATTGATACATATCAAAATTTAGAATATAAAATTACAAAAATTAAAATAGTCGAGGTATCAAATTGAAATTAAGTCTATTTTCTTTGCAAATAGTAATATTTTCTACATCACTGATTCGCTATGCATAAAAATAGATATGCAAAGCATGTTTGTAAGTAACAGGACAAAGACAATGGCATTTACTCAGCACAGACGACGACCCCCAACCAATTCTAATGACTGGAATTCTCAAACCTTCCATATCACGTCATCTTTGACTGCACAAGGAACGACTTGGATGATGAACAATTCCAGTCGCTGTTCAACACCGCAACAACTATAAGAAAAATTATTCAGTGGGACGGACAGACTCATCACGTGGCACTAAATAGAAGATCGATAGTATCTTACTGTTAATAAAAGAAAATAAATAAATTATATCCTACTTTATTTATCCATATTAAAGGTACGTTCAACTCAATTACTATAATAATGTAAGATATCTTTTACTTTTGACATAAATCGTCTAAGTCAACTCCATTGACCAATATTTTATGACAAAAATGACATTCTTCTTTTCTTCTTTTTCTTCACCGTGTGCCCCCTCGCTGCTCCTCTTCCCGCCGCACGTGCCCCCTCCCTGCCGCGCGCCGGCGAGCTGAGAGGGAGGGGGCAGCGCAGGAACGCGCGGAGGGAGGGGGCAGCGCGGGAATTGGGGGAGGAGAAGGGGGGGGGGGGGGGGGGGGGACGACGGACGAGAGAATGGCGGTGGACGAGGGAATGGGGTCGCATGACAGGGCCTCGCCGACGGACGAGAGAATGGGGGTGGACGAGGGAATGGGGGCGCATGACGAGGGCTCGCCGACGGACGAGAGAATGGGGGCGCATGACGAGGGCTCGCCGACGGACGAGAGAATGGGGGCGCATGACGGGAGCTCGCCGGCGATGAGGGGTGCAGCCGACGAGGGCACCCGACGGGGAGGGTGGAGCGCGGGGGCGCGCGGCAGAGGGCTAGGGAAGGGGGACTAGAAAGAAGATGAAAGAGGAGAAATATTTCGGTCAAAAGTTAACATTGACTATTAGTTTCCGTCAAAAGGAAAAAATGTCATACATTATGGTAATCGAGTAGAATGCACCTTGAATATAGATAAATAAAGTAGGATACAACTCAAAATTTTCTCTTAATAAAAAAAAAGTAATCAAACAACTTATCAAAATAGAATTATCAAAACTAGTAAGATACCATTTTAGGGAAGCAAAGCACTGCTGCGTGATGATCCCGTCCCGACTGAATAATTTAACCATGCAACCGTACAATCTACAACTCTGAACATCCCTTCAATTTTCTTGCTTCAACGACGATGACCAGAGATTTGTCAGCCTTTGAACATACATACTTTCTACTGAATTTTATTGCACAAACGAAGATTATTGACCAAATTAATCAAATAAAATGATGACAAGCCCACAAAAACAGAGGGCATCTGAATAAGAAAGGGATTGAATCATCAATGACACAATTACAAGGCATGTCAATTAGCATACAGAAGAAACAACGCCACCATCATTAGTGCACATCAAATTACATATAGCTCCGAGAACACCCCCCACCAACACAAACACAATCCGTGCTGCCGAGCCTCCACTGGCAAACTCGTAAGCCGCCCCGTCGCAGATGTGCATGCATGCGCCCCCCCGTGTCGCTGCTGACCACATGTACATACAGGAGCATGATCGTAACGAGAAATTATTCAGTGGGACGGGTTCACCACGTGGCAGTGGTGAGTTAATGACACAACACTAAGACTAGATTAGAGAGAGAAAAAACAAGGAGTGTTGTGTCATTATGCTGTTGGAGGGGACTCGGGGCTCGCCACTGCCACGTGGTGAGCCCGTCCCACTGAACAATTTCTCTGATCGTAACCCTAGCTTCGGGGCATTCTTTCGATACATTCGGGTTTGAGACAACATCATCTTCTAAGCCATCGCTCACCCTTCCATTAGAGCATATCAGTTTCAGATAATGGTGCTGAGAAATGAGAGCATTGAAGTAGCAAATTATTAGACTGTGCGGACAACAGAAAAGAAAGAGTTGAGAACAGAGTTAAGAACAACATACCAAGCAAATCTTCGTATGTATCTTGGAAGAACGATGAGTCCGTTAGTAGAGGCGGCGAGAAAACTTGTTCGAAGGATTCATCGACGTCGAGGAATGTGCTCTGCGCACCAGAGCCTGTAGAACCCATGCTCGTGGCTGATTCGAGCCCGTTTGCACTATTTACATGATCAGCGACCCCATTCGAGTTATTTGATACGCTTGATACCGAACTCAAGCGGCTTTCGGTATTGAGAGTATGTTCTTTAGTACTTCTAGCAGTGCGGATTTGAGGTGGAGAAGAAAACAACCGTTGCTTCCTTCTGTTTGGAGATGCATCGACTTCTTTTCGCGGAACACCTGCTGTGAGAGGTATAAAGAAGTGCTCAGACCCATCGTCGCTGCTCTTGTCTTCTGGCCACCCTGAGTTGCTTGATGGTTTTGAGAGGGCGGCATCACGAACAGAACGCCTAATGTTCTGAGCAACATACAGATCACCTTCTGCAAAACCAAGAATGTAGAAAAGGTTTATACTATTTGAAGTAAACTTATGCTTTTTTGAGAAAGAGAAACGAATGTATGTTGCAGATCTGCAAATCATAAAGGAGAGCTAAGCAATGCTGGAAAGATAACCCATTTTTATTTAATTAAAGGCTTAATTTTCATACCCTCAACTATTCCAGTTTTTTAACTTGATACCGTAAATTTTTTTACTCGACAACTTGATACCATCAATTATTGAATATTTTCAACTTGATATCCAAAAATTTTAAAAAGGACAAAACTACCCCCTCCTTCCCTACCCAACCTCCTTCCTGATTCGCGGGACCTGCAAAGAGCGAAGATCAGTACGATCACATATACTGGCGAATGACTAATTAAAATTCAAGCTTTGCATTTGATTCAAGAAGTTTTATAAACATGTTAGCTAGCTATTTCTGTGATCTTTCTAACCATCCTAATCGTTTTGCATGTTAATATGTTTTGAGACAAGCATATGAAATTGTATAACATTAAGCAGCTATCATATTCATCCCGTGTCACGAGCATTTGTTAAGCAGTGAAAGGGTGTGAAGGTCATTGTCCTTTACTTGATGAGATCCTAATTCATTTACTTGCTATCTTATACTCTTATCCTTACTTAATAAAGAGTATATAAATCATTTTGATCATTCAAAATATATTACCATATTATGAACTCTATGCTTAAGCATGTATCTTTAGTGTTAGTGAATTAAGATTTAATGAGCACATTTATCCTGTTAATGGCCTACCTCATTAATCTTAATTAGTATGTAGCTTGCTTATTTACGATGTATTGATTAAGCTACACAATTTTCGATTTTTGTTCACTTTCACTCATCTAGCTATCATGGGCAGGGGTATTTCCGTCTCTTTTAGGGTATCAAGTTGATGCATATCAAAGTTTTGGGTTTTTAAGTTGAAAATATTCAATAGTTGAGGGTATCGAGTTGAAATTAAGCCTTAATTAAAAATATACAATGAAGTTCACAATTAAGGGGAAATAGAAGAGGCTAAACCTTGTGGTGCACTGTCTGCATGATCATTTGAAAACGGTGGATCAACTGGTTTCCCGACGACCAAAGTTTCTGCTTGACTTGGCTGGGTAGATGCAGGATACTGCTTTGGCGTTTGCAAACCTTTCCCTGAATTTGGAGTTAAACTGAACAAATGAGGGAGTTTTAGAGCCGGGCTAGTTGAAGCCTTCTCAAGCTGAACAGAGGAGAGTTTAGAAGTCATCTCCATTACTTCATCGCTGTTATTTTCCTGCTTTATAGTAATGTTGATTGTTTTAGTGGATTTAAATTAAATATGTGACAAACCTCCAAGAAGTTGGAGGATGAGAGAACTCTAAAGAATCATACAAATAGCATAATAGAATGTACTAAAGATTGCTGATTTCTTACAAGAGATCTTCCACTGGTTTGGGCATGGACAGGAGAGGTTGCTCTTGCACTGTACTCATCCATGGGATATGGACATATGGTGTTTACTTCTTCAGTGAGCTCTGCTATTGACTTCTGCATTGTTGGAACTGCTGCTTTAAGTTGATTGATAAGACCCTACACCACGGAAATAATATTGCAAGTCACTAAAACCTGGTAAATGTGAGTTCATGTTCCAAGTTCCAACCACATATTATGCAGAAGGACATGAGATACCCATTTTGCTGTCTATCCATAGATAAAGTTGAAAGTTGGTTTCAAATAAAAGAACCTAAATGAACAAACCAACTTTATCTATGGATTTCTTATTCCCCTCTATTGGTTTCAAATAAAAGAACTAAATGCATAATTAAGTTATTCCCCTCTATTGGTTTCAAATAAAAGAACCTAAATGCATTTGTTCCTTAAAGTGCAACCTCCAAAATGCTCAGTCTTCCTTTATATGTTACACTGTAAAGGTGTTGGATAAGGTAGATTTAATGAGCATGTAGGTGTTTACCAAAATTCATACACATTTCTCCTTTTATGTCCTCCAAAAGGGGAAGAATGAATGCTTATGACATCAGGTTACTACTAAAACTGGATTCAAATAGACAAGAATGTGCAGTTACCTGGATGCTAGCAAGATGTTGGCGATGTTCAGCAAGCGTTGCTGCCAACGATTCAGCATGGCCGCTGGTACCACTGTCAGAAGCACAGCGAAGCAGTTCTGGACCCTCCCCATCATTCGCCTTGGCCTGTAATTTAATTTTACGAGATATATAGTAATTAGTTGGATACAAATATAATACAAAGTACACTGAAAAACAAACACTGTACCAAGTATATGATTGACCAATCTTTGTATGTATAGACAACAGAGACCAACAAAACATATAAGCACATATATGTATTGATAAACCACACCCAACAAAAGTTAGATGCACAACTTTAGTGGGAACTGGGAACTATGAAGCTACTCAATGATACAAGGGAACTCTATAAAAAGTCAAAAAATGATGTAGGAAACTGGAACCTTCGCAAATCAGTTAAGAGTTCAGAGCTGCAGTGGAATGATGAAATTCAATAACAAAGATACAAGCAAACAGTGCCATATTTAGGCATAGTTACATCTTAATCAGTCGTAACTCAAGGAACAAATTTGAATTGATTTTTCAAACACTTGACAGAAGAAACCAGTCTTCATAGTATTCCCAGGAGAAAGGCAGTCTCTTGCATAGCGCTGCTCAAGTTCTATATTGATGTAACTTGTTAATGTTCTAAAAAACCACAATACACAAAAATTGGTGAGGCATCCATGTCGGATAAATTATTGAAACTCTAAAAGACATTAAGACATCAAAACCAATGCCCTTCCACTAAAATCAGTATTGTTCCTATCGACATATCAGTATTATGTCATGTTGGGCTCGTTTCCATGCAACAAAGGTTATGACTTCTTATCACACAGAAGTTTCCAACTAGAAGATTAAATTTAAGATCTGTGGTCGGAAAGCACCAGGATGTAATCATGTAATCTGACATACACTTAGGGTGCATTTTGGATGTTTTCACAGTAAAGTCATATTTTTATCCACCAATCTTTCAACTAGTCACATTATTATCCATCATCATCATCATCATCATCCAAGCCTTCTCCCGGAATAGGATCCGGCTGATCAGATGGAGCATGAGAACCCCATAAAAGAATCGACATAAGTTATACAACCAGATGTCAACCTAACGTCAAACACCCTTTGCTGGTGCCAAATTCTTAGATAGCTAAGCTATTAGCAAGAAAGGCCATTGCCACTTAACCTACACAGCCAGTTGGGATCCATACCACCTTTTTGGTCATGCAATTTAAGATCATGCAACTCATTTCAAATTCAAATTGAAATTAAATTAGAATTCATATTCAAATTCAAAATCAAACTGCTTATTATAAATAAATCCTCGAAAATTATTTCGAAGTCCTCAAGTGAAACAAATAAAGAAAACAAACCAAACTGACTCGCGCTTGGTTCAGAGTAAAATAGGCATCCCTAGCATCTCTACAGGCAAAGATATATTCCTCTTCTGTGTAAAACTTGAATGTGTGATCCCCTCATGTTGTATCCGACACCAAGAACAAATCATGGTTTAAAGTATCGGCCGATACCGATCCGATACGGCCGATACCAATACGGTTTGGCATGTCCCGATCCGATACCGACCGATGCCCGATACTGACCGATACCGACATTGGGGTCTCTTTTCCGGTCAATTCGGTAAAAGAAAATTAAACGAAAAAGACAAATCAGCAAGGTTTTAAAGCATAATAAGGTTGTAAAAGCATGTAAAAGAAGAAAATCAATCTATTTGTATGAAATCAATCGGTAGGGGTGACTACTATTTCATTTAATTTCAAAACTACTAAAAAATAACACAGAAAAGACTTAAAATTATACCTAAATGTATAAATATATGTTTTTAAATGTAAATAATTTATTAATAGTTATTTGTTTTCCGATACCAAAAAATCCGATACTCCGATCCGATACCGCCGATACTACCGATGTCGCCGATACCGATACTTATAGGAATAGCCCGATACCGATTCCGATACCGATACTGTGAACCTTGGAACAAATACAGGCACTCTACTACCAAAGGTATAAGTTGCAGTTGGAATAATATCTAGAAAATAAATTCCAGATTTAGGTAGAGGAAAAAGAGGTTCCTGTAGACAAGAAGATCAAAATCATCGTATTTAACATTGTATCCAGAGTAAAATTCTCCAAGTTACAGATTTGGATGTTCACCAGCACACCTAATTCCAAGATTGTGAAGATCAGCCAGTATCACAAAATTAAGTGATCAACCAATGCAGCCAGACACACCCATAGCTATGTCTGAAAAAACTGGATCATACTAGTGAAATAGACTTCTGAAATTTAGAAAAGCACAGGGGACTCGTCAACTTAAACTTCGCTAGAATAAGTACAGCATTAGGTGTATATAACTTGGAATATCAACTAATCCAAAATAATGAGATTGTAACCAGACTCAGCATTCAATGTGGTGTATAGTAAACATGGTTGTGTTTGTATATAGTAGTTGTATACACGCACGAAGAACATAATCTTAACTAGAGTGAGAGAGCTTCAATTTCACGGACTATAATCTAGTTAGCACCACATATAAAATCCATAACAAAAATCCTAAAGACCAATCTGCAAAACAGTATACCAGATGAAGCGATTGCTTATGGATACGCTGTAAAGCATGAGTCCAACGTCTAAGAATTTCAGCTACATCAACAGTGGGGTGAACTCTTCCACTTCTATCTTCTGTTCTAGGTAAGATGTCATTATTCTTATTCCCTTGTGTTTGCTCACGATTATTGATTGGGGGAGATATTTCACCAGCCCGAACAGGTGAACTTAGATCCATTGCGGCAAGCAAAGATGATCCAGAGATTCGATACCTGACAAAAAGAAGCATGTGTTAACTGGCAAATTAGGACAAGCACTTTACTCACTACGATATCTCAACATTACCTATGTTCTCGATGGGCTATCAAATCCTCAATAGGACCAGAAGCAAGAACTTCATGTTGACCTGCATAGACGACACACAAGCATCAAGTTTGTGTGTTAAGCCTGGCACCAAAGATTCATTCTACGTGAATTGACTGAATAATTTTAATTCTTAATTTTTTTAATAAATCACGACAATTAAGAAGGATATGCTGATAAAAGAACAACAGATATAAAACAGAAAAGAATCATTTGCTTTTAGTTATTCATTTAGCAGCATATGACTCAACAGTGATCATAAGAAAAAGGAAACTATAAAATAGAGAATCACTATTGTAGCAAACTGCAGAATTGAAGATGAACCTTTTCATTGCAAGAGAACGATTACAACAGGTCATGGAATAAATTAAGAATAAACATTCAACTGGAATGAATGATGCTGACAACATTGAAGAGAGAGTTCTTAGACTCCTTAGTGCACAAGAAGATCTACCTATGTACAAGTTCAAATAAACTATGTTAATAGTGTCCTATGTTGCACGGACACGGGAAAATGGTGTTCGTATCATATCGTGTGCAATACCTGTATCTGTGTCTGTATTCGTGCAAAACAGATGCTTGTGGTACCTATCTGAATATGTCAGTATCCATATCCGTATTCATGCAACATGGATCATGTCAGACTTTGGTACAAGGCCTCTTCTAGAAAGAAGGTTCCAAAGAGAATTGTACATGCAAATATATGAGAGCCTGTTGCTAGACTGCAATGCGAAGCAATAGAAAATTTAAATCAGGAAGTGTATATAACAGAATTCCTTGAAGTCCATCCTTGTCTGATACGTGCAGAGATGGGTCATCATTGATCCAAAGGCATCCACCATGATCATGGACATGAATTTAGTGGATGCATGAACGCCGAATTATAAAAATTACTTACAGGCTACCAATTCAAGGTTATCACTACAATCATCTTCATCACATTCTTTCAGGGTGACTAGTGTCTAGTGATGTCAAGGCCCGCACCTAGGCACAAAAGCGAAGCACAAATGAGGCATAGCGCATGTATCCCTTTTACGAGGCGCATGCCTCTAGGATTTAGGCGCACAACTTTAGGCTATTGAAGTACAATAAATGTGTGCCTGAGTAAAATGACTGGGTTAAAATGCAGCAGGTGTTGGAGGAGGGAGGGAAAATATTATGTTACCAGCCAATAAAAATTGGTGGCTTGAAATTTGCGACAATGCTCTGACGAAGCGAGAAAGCTTATTCAGAAGGTAATGAAGAGAAAGTGCTACAAGAATAATTTGATCAAGAAGAAAGAGAGAATTTTTAGAGTTAAAGTATGACTATGGCTTTTAGGTTTTCGCTCAGGAAAATGCTTGATCTTTGTAAGGTGATAGACCATGGAGTAACCTTTTGGAGTCGTTCTCATGAAAAGGTAATTTTGCATCTACTACATGGCTTAACCTTGATTTTATTAAATCAATCTCTCGGGCTTAGGCCCGCGTCTAGTTCGCTACATGTTGATTCTCGATTATTCTACATTTGATACATCCTTCATGAATCCACCGCTCGGACCGATCTCCATTGCACGCTACTCATGTTGGTCAGAAGACCCGCAATCCTCTTGTCCAGGTAGACCGCTCATCATTGTACAGCTCTCAATTATCTACTATCTAAATATCTTAGTTTACCCCCCTTCAATATTCAAGCGCATAGTGCCCAAAGGATTCGAACAACCGAAATGGTTTCTTGGGTCTCTCTCTCTGTGTCTCCAAGACTGAACTACTTATAGTTGTGCTTGTTGACAATAATTATAAACCAATCCTAATGTGGCCAGTGAGTATTGAACTCAAAATGTCCTACTTATAATCTCATCAATTTACCAAACAGGACACTATTTGATTCCTAAAAATTGTAAAATACATTTAATATAGTAGGTTTTGAGTTCAATACTCGCTAGTCACATTATGGTTGGTTTATAAAAATTATAAATACATTGAATATAGAAGTTAACTACTTAACCAATTGGATTACCATATATATATATATATATATATATATATATATATATATATATATATATAAAAGCTTTCGGGCAAGCTTTTTCTCTTGCACCTTGTATCTCTAGCGATACGGGGGTCTTAGCACCTTGAGTGTGCCTTCCACGTGACTATATTAAGTTGACATATAACAATTCTTAAAACTAAAACTTATCTATTTCGACATAGGCCCCAAAAATATTTTTATTTGCACTCGCATATTTAGCATAACCCCAAATTTTATAATATATTTGATATAAGTGCCCCTTGGAAGCCCTTCTAATAAGAGTTTTATATTATTCAAGAGGATTGTGAACAAAATGTAATAGATACAAAATGTACTAATTGACCTGAGGGTGATTGGCACCACTTGGATAACTTCTAAAAAAATTGGACTCCAATAAGATATTTATGTGTCATCATCCATAATAATGAGAGACATCAATCTCACAAGCCTTGCTATGAATCAAACGAGTCTAGTCCATAAGCAAGTTAAATAGGCGTGATCTTCACTCATAGATGATAAATCATATTCTCACAACATAGTGGGAACGAGATTATAAGAGGACATGTCAACTTAAGGCATAACATGGACACTCCAAAACACACTAGGACACGTCAACATCAATATCGTGTCTGTGTTGTCGTGTTTGAGTGTTTGAATCATGTTGTGTCCTATACATGTTTGTGCATTATACATGTTAGTGTTCCCGTGTTTGAATCATGATGTATCCTATACGTGTTCGTGCAATATAGTCGGTATACAGAAGCAGTGTTCTAAATGGCGCCCGCCTAAGCCGCCTAGGCGGCGCCGCGGTAGGCGGTCCCTCTCCGCACCGCTTTGCTGTAGGCGGTGGAGCAGGCGGCCAATGCGAGCGCCTAGATGGATAAATACTTTACAAAATATTTTGGCCAAAAAGGTTTTTTTAAACATTATGGGCCTAACAACACTAAAATTTTATAAATCTTCGTTCTACAACTTAGTTATGCATGGAACACCCTTAAAATATGCATATTATGCAAAAAAACAGTGGTAAAATAGTAAAAAATGTTCAAAATGTATCAACCGCCTAGGCGGCCTAGGCGGTAGGCGGACTCTCTCCGCCGCGCACCCGCCTACCGCCGTTTATAACCTTGTACAGAAGCTTATTAAAACCCTAAAAAAGTACAAATTAATCCACACATTTACTTGAATGTAGTATCTGTCACAATCGCTTGGACAAGGACACAAATTCAGACAGACATGACACGGATCTAAGGCATGGTAGTTTCATAATTAAAGAATACAAATTCAAACACTAGGTTTCGTACTTATGAATAAGGGGTGGGTGAGGGTGGAGGGAAGAAATTGGTGATTTTGAATTGGACAGTTCGGTTGTCTAAGATCCTCCCGTTCCACCTGAAACGTATTGGTTTTGGCTGATACTTAATACTTACAAATACAACATGGAGAGAGACCACAATCATGTTAAGTACATATAAAGAAATTATAACTAATGTGTGGACTTGGTCCACAAACGTAGAGAAACAATATGTTGTTCGTCCACAAATATTAGTGTTAATACTTATAAATTAGAGTGGATTTTAATTAGATCAAGCCTATAAATTTTGTTTATCTTTGCCATGTTATGTATAACACTAATATTTGAAATCAACCAACTCTAAACAAGCCTATTAGACCCCTTCTCTCACAAAATATATAATAGACCAATCCTTACCTTCACATAAAAGCCAACCAAACATCTATCAATCCGACCATGTCCAAGTCAAGTTGCAGAACCCAAAAATCCAAACAATGAAGTTGACGGTCATATGTTAGGGTTCATATACATATATTTCATCTTCCTCTTCCACTCCTTCGAAGAGTCACAGCTAGCATAACCTTCGACTAATAGCTCCAATTGTCGAGATTGAATAAAGAGTTTCAAGAACGATAATCAGCAATAAATGGTATGTTTATTGTGTATATTCTCTTTATTGCCTTCTTTTGTTTTGGATTCATGAGCCAAACCAAAATATTTGAGACAAAGGCGACGTCATTGTTGTTGATTCATTATAAAATGTGACTTTAGCAAGTATAAGCCGTTTCTGGTCCAATCAGATCAATCTATGTCCGGCAATTGGTCACACATCTGGGAGTATTTGGAAATGATTGTGGCCTAGTGTATTTACGATGAATTGTTGATGTGTTACAACACCAGAGCACTTTCTTGAAATAAACTTTATCCTTATAATTGCCGTCCAAAACGGTAAATATCTTATTATTAGGCTGAGGATCCCATGCTTCTTTGATGTTAGCACCATCCTTGGATCATGGATTCTTTTCTAATTCAATACAGGAACCCAACACAACTATATCCAACCCCAGAAACTGTAATGACCCCTATATATATATATTATAATAATAATAATAACAATAATAATAATAGTAATAATAATAACAATAATGCAACTAGGAGCCTATTAAAGCGAAGAGAATGAAAAAATAACTACAAAGCAACCAATGATATGAACCAATAATGGACCTAACTCATGGTCTCGATATGATATCAGTCAAAAATTAAGTCAACTTTGCACTATGAAAAATTCACTTACATGCATGTTAAAGGCAGTCATTTTGTCCTCTTAGGCGGCCTGTCACGGACTTAGTGTTTTAGGCTACACTTCGACCCGTGCGGCGCACTATCTTCCTCCTCGAAGAGTCGTGCAAGCCTTCCCCCGACGCTTAGCTAGATCGCTAAGGCGATATTGAGAATAATGTGGAACAAGAGAGAGAGAGTGGAAGATTAAAACTTCACTATACTAGAAAATACTACAATTTAGGGTGGTGAGGTACAAATGAGGCCTCCCCCCTTATTTATAATGGCTCATAGAGCTTTACATGAAAACTTCTGAAAAGAATATTCCAGGGATTATTCTTCCTACCATAACTGGAATGGCATATTCCAGTATTATTCCCTAAGAACATAAAAGGAAACTTCTCGGGCCATCCAGAAAGATCTTGGGCCGCCTAGAACGATTTTGGGCTTTCCGGAGAGATCCACTATTTTCTATAATGTTCTGGAAGCTTCCCGCATAACCCTGGTCCGTGGAGGGTTATGCAAATCCGTCTCGGTGGGGCGTAAACTTTTGTGCGTGACATTCTCCCCCACCTGTTTCTTCGACGTCCTCGTCGACGGGTGCAGCAAGTCTCGTGCGGCACTTCCCTTTGTCCATCTTCTCCTCAAGATCGGAAGCAAACTGGTTCGTCGCACCAACTCTGGCCTTGGTCCGTGCCCTCCTCGGCACATAACGAATCTCATACGGACTGTCGAGTCGTTGATTCCCCTCGTCTCGTGGCTGTATATGGTTATGCACACCTCCGCGCATGCGAGCCCCCTTGCAAGCCTGTCGACCCGAATGTCCCTCACGAGCCTTGAGCAACTCCTTGCGCGAGTTACTCCGCCTCGTCGCTTCTGCCTCCGCGCATCTTGCGACATGCTTCTCTGCCCTCGAGCCCATCCTGGTAGCACGGTCCACCTCCCTCCGCGGAAGTGGCTCCTCGGGACGCCCCTTTGCAACACCATTGGTCTCGCACGAAAGGCCTTCCTCCTCGAAGCGTTCCTTCCTCTCGAGCACCACTAGGTATGCCGTCTCCCTTTTGCCACATCTCTTGAGCTGAATAGCGGATATAGCTTTCCCCTTCGAAGGTTTGCCACGTGCACCTTTCACCATGCACGATGAGCCTTCCTCCATAAAACCGACAACTCCCAAATGTGGCATCGAAATCGCCTTAGCCGCGATAAGGAAATCCATGCCCAGTATCATCTTGAAGTCATCCAGCGACGTAACAGTGAAATTGGCAACACCCGACCAATTTTCCACCGCTATGCGGACCCCCTTGGCTACCCCCTGCACGGGGTGCGCCTCCGCATTGACCGCCTTCATCATGCCCGAATCTTCCTCCAAGGCTAGACCCAAGCGACGGACTTCCGCGCCCGTGATGAAGTTATGAGTGGCGCCCGTGTCAACCAACGCCCGTGTGCTCATGTCATTGATCCTCACATCAACGTACATGAGCTCCCTGCTCGGAGTCCTCGATACAGCAGACTTGGTCTTCACGGTGTTGAGTAAGCGCAAAGCTCCCATGTGCGCTTCCACTTCGCACTCTCGTCCTCCACCTCCTCGCTTTGGACGACATTCACACGCATGCTCCTCCTCGAACAATTCCGAGCAAAGTGCTTCTCTCCGCATATGAAGCATGAAACAACTCGTTCGGGTTGGACCTTCTCGTGCTTCTTCCGCTCGGACAGACCCTCCTTAGGAGAGCTCTCCTGCTCTCCCCCACCATTCTCCTTGGTGGACTTTGGCTTGGCCTCGGCATCGTTGTCGTCCCACATGTACTCGACGAGCCGCTCAGCTGCTGCCACGACGGTGTTCAAGTCTTGCACCCTCTGTCGCTGCAATTCTTGAGCCGTCCAAGGTTTGAGTCCATCGAGGAAGTAGAACAAACGATCCTCCTCGCCCATGCTAGATATCGCGAGCATCAAGCGTGTAAACTCCGCGACGTACTCCTTGATCGTCCCGGTATGCTTGAGTTGCCGCAAGCTCCGCCTCGCTGCAAACTCCACATTCTCTGGATAGAATTGGGACTTGATCTCCTTCTTGAGATCCTCCCAAGTCTCTATCGAACACAAACCCTTCTCGGCTTCCGTGCACCTTCGACGCCACCACAGCATCGCATCGTCTGTGAAGTAGAGTGAAGTAATATCCACCTTCTCGGCGTCATCGTTGATGTGCAACGCCTTGAAGTACCGCTCCACATTCCACAAGAAGTTCTCAACTTTTTTGGCATCACGCACCCCGCTGAAGTATTTTGGCTCAGGGATCTTCCTTCGCCTTGGTGCCTCCATACTCGAAGGTCCACCGTTCGCAACGGCCTTCTCCAAGACGACAACTTTGGTCTTGAGTTCTCCGCAACTCTCGACCATGGTCTTCAGCTCCTCGTAGCCTTAGACCTTCCTACGCAAGTCCTCAATCTCCGCACGATTCTCCTTGAGCTCCTCCTCAAGTACGGATCGGATCTCTTGGAATTGCTCCCGAAAGATTGCCATGGATGAAGTGACGTCACTCTCCAGCCAATCGAAGTACTCTTCTAGTCTCGTGTTGCTTTGCTCCACGGAGCCCATGCGCATCTCCATGTCCCTCGAACCCGTCTCCAAGACCTCAACACGTTCGGCAAGACCGGCAAGGCTACGCTCCACCGCAGTTTTCTTGCTCTTGCCCCTCTTGTGCGTCTTGCCGTGCCCCTCCTTAGGCGACGTGGATCCCTCCTGAACGTTCTCGGATGTCGACATGGCACCAACCGACCTTCGCTCTGATACCACTTGTCACGGACTTAGTGTTTTAGGCTACACTTCGACCCGTGCGGCGCACTATCTTCCTCCTCGAAGAGTCGTGCAAGCCTTCCCCCGACGCTTAGGTAGATCGCTAAGACGATATTGAAAATATTGTGGAACAAAAGAGAGAGAGAGTGGAAGATTAAAACTTCACTATACTAGAAAAGACTACAATTTTGGGTGGTGAGGTACAAATGAGACCTTCTCCCTTATTTATAATGGCTCATAGAGCTTTACATAGAAACTTCTGGAAAGAATATTCCAGGGATTATTCTTCCTACCATAACTGGAATGGCATATTCCAGTATTATTCTCTAAGAACATAAAAGAAAACTTCTAGGACCATCCAGAAGGATCTTGGGCCGCCTAGAACGATTTTGGGCCTTCCGGAGAGATCCACTTATCTTCTAGAATGTTCTGGAAGCTTCCCACATAACCCCGGTCCGTGGAGGGTCATGCAAATCCGTCTCGGTGGGGCGTAAACTTTTGTGCGTGACAGGCCGCCTAGGCATTTCATGTAGCCTAGTTCCTAGGCAGCAAGCATTTAGGTGGTCGAGTACCGAGACGACCACCATGAAATGGTAGGATGGCGCCTCAAGCACCTTAGCTACCTTGACCCGCCAGGACATTACAGGTGGACTCAGCCGATGTCCATTTACCATTGGCACAGGCCAAGAAGCTATGCACATATAAAATGAAAAGAGCCAGCCGCCTAAATTCCCTCCTGCAATTCCTTTCTCCTGCATCTGCCTTCTATCCTAAATCATCTTCTGCCTCGACCCTGTCAACCATCCGACGAGCAATGACTCCCGCATTACCAACGTCCAGTGTGCAGATAACTTTTTTTTCTTTTTCTCCTATGCAGGGCCAGGAAAATCTGACTCTCTTTTTCTGAAGCAATGAATTTATAATGATAAAGTTTACTATTTAATGGAAGTTATGAACCTTATATCACTTGTACAATGTACATCCACTAACGGATACATAAGTAGACAAGTGTCGTACTATTTCTACGTGGCCAGCAGACACATATCGCTCCAACTTTTTGCATGTTTCCAATTTAGAGAAGTACCCAAACATCTAGTTTGCAACTTTTTTGTGCTTTTGAGTTACCGAACATGTCCTTAACTAGAAAAGGCATCCAAATGCTATGAAAGATCCCACCAATGCAGGGTTTAAGGAGGCCGAGAGTCAGGACATGCAGCATCCTATACTCTCCCTCCACATTGATTACAAGGCTATTTCTACGTCATAGACCAGGATCCACCAAGATTCAAGTGTTGAACCTTACCGTTTTCAAGCGACATCCCTGCACAAGGTTACTTAACAAGAACCCCATAATTAATATTTCTTGTAATGATAAGAAAAGTTATAAGCTTCCCAACTTTGGTAATTGGAAATGGCATGTATATCTTCAAATTAACTGGCTGAATACATGAGCCAATAAGTTGATGTAATTTGTACATACTCTTGCGAGCTAATAAAGACTCCCAAAGACGTGTTGCTTTCGACACAATATGAGAGCTAGGAGCTGAAGAACTGGAGATACGATCATCCCATAATTCAGCTTCCATTTTAGCTTTGGTTCTCATCTCCTGAAGCTTTTCTAATTCTTGCTGCAAAAACGCCTGAAAACAGCAGTTGGCCGATGGAAAAATTAAACTTAACATAATTAGTGCAGACAGTATGATGAACTCAGATGTGAACATAGAAATGTACACATATTAGAGATTACTCAGATTAGCACACACCTCTTCAGCACAAAGCCCACGAAACTCTGCAGTCATTTCCTGGGCTAAGTTTGACCATTCAGTTTGCCTACGGACAGCATCATTTGCATTTTTTAGAAATTTCCTTCTCTCGAGCGCTATCCTAGCCTGCAAAGAATGATAATACGAAAATGAAGTATCTGGCAGCCATAAACTATACTCCAAATTATAGATCAACAAGAAAGTTGATCACCTCTAATATTTGGCTTAATTGCAACTTGATACCCTCAACTATTTCAGTTTTTCAACTTGATACCCTAAACTTTCTTACTCAACAACTTGATACCGTCAACTATTTAATATTTTCAAACTGATACCCAAAATTTAAAAAATGACAAAAGTATCCCTCCCTTCACTTCCCTCCCCAACCCCTCCCCCGCCGGCTCACCACTCCCCTCCCCACCCCTCCTGCCTCCACCCCCTCCAGCCACCCTCGTCCCCCCCCCCCCCCCCCACGCTGCCCCGCCGCCGTCCCCGCTCCCCCCCACCACGCCTGCACCGCCGGCCCCCCTCTCTCTCGCTGGAAGGGGGGGGGGGGGAGAGGGCGGGCGGGTGGCCGGAGGGGGCTGTGGGGTGGGTAGGGCGAGGGGGTTGGGGGAGGAGTGTAGTTTTAAGTTTAGATTAGGGGTATTTTTGTCCAATTTTTTTCAGGGTATCAAGTTGTCGAGTAAAAAAGTTTAGGGTATCGAGTTGAAAAACTGGAATAGTTGAGGGTATCAAGTTGCAATTAAGCCCTAATATTTACAAAGATGAGAACATGTTATAAGAGAGTAAAAATTTGTTAACGGCAAAGAGGAGGAAAAGGTTGAGTAGAATTCTGATAGTTAGTACTACAATGAAGCAACAGAAAATTATGAAACATGTAACAAGAAAAAGTGGAACAGAATGATGCGTAATACAACACAGTTAACCATGTTGGTTACCTTAGTTACTGGAAGTAGTGCAGCTGCATGTAGATAAGAAACATCTGTCAGTGAAGCAGGCAGTGGGTTAGAAGCTACATCAGCAGTAAATGTTCGCCTATGAACCTCCCGCAGAGCGTGTACAGAGAGTTGCCATAATAGCTCAACAAATCTGCACTAAAGTGAGTTTATGTTTTAGAGATTGTTTTGGAAGAACTAACGAGATCTTATAAAATATTCAAAAAAAAAAAAAAAAACAGTCATTATGCATGCATAACCTAACTAGAAGTAGTGAACATTGTATTTCCACTGAACCAGATGTGGTTTATCTTGTAAATTTTAAGATAAGCTTAGCAAAGTACACAGGGGAAGCCGTTCATATCGAAAGATAGGAGGAACTACAAAATAAACAATAATCAGCGAAGAAGAAGCATTCAAGTTCTATTTTTCAAACATAGTTCGACAAGAAAATAGTATATTATGTCTGTCATACAGTAAAAGAAAATTGGCCCAGCGGTTGCTCATTCATGAAAACTCAATGATATTTGAGAATTTTACATGGTGAAGGATTTTGCTGATTCAGAAAAGAATTCACAAAGGTGTTTTCTTTGACCAGTTGTATAGCTAATGTCAACCTTGTCATGCAGTTTAGGGTCATCAAACATTGAGAAAACTCCTTAGACTAGAAAAGAGCCTAGATGAAGAGATGAGACTATATATATTATTATTATTTGACTATATATATATATATATATATATATATATATATATATATATATATATATATATTCATTTCAACAAGCATAATCAAATACATTATTTAAAAATTTAATAAAACTAAGGATAATGGAACTGTTCCAATGTACATACTGATTACATACAGCAGACTGCATATGAATATAATGAAACAGTAACAAAGCCCCAAACTGAAAGATATCGAACAAAAAACCAATAAGTGATCTACAGTTGAAACTTCAGGAGCTCAGTCAGTACTTAGCCTATGTTAACAAATTGAGATGCTTATCATGTATCGATTTGCTTGATTATCATCTCATGTATCGTTTCGTGCTTCGTAAAAAACATTCTTATGTAAATTTGCTGGGAAATTAATATAACCCTAAGGCCACGTTTGGTTCGCGGAATTGGAGCCTTGGGAAAGCAAAGTGATTCATTTCCTTTGTTTGGATGCCAAAGGAAATAAGGAGGAAAAGAATTTGATTCCCAAGAGGAAGGAAAATAGGGGGGGAATGATTCCGCCCACCAACCCAAGGATTCATTTCCCCCTCTAAGGATTCACTTCCCCTCCCAATTTCCTTGACATTTCCACACACCGGAAAGGAAATTGATTGGAATTATAATTTCCCAAAGGAAAGGAAAGAGCAAAGAATCAGTTTCCTTTCCTTTCCGCGAACCAAACGAGGCCTAAATATATGGACTAATTTAGCACATTGGGCAATAATAAAGCGCCTTGCCAAGTTTCACGTGACAAGTTTACCATAAAGCCGATAATTAAGAGCAAAGAAATAACAGTAGCATTATATTATGGTAGTATGACATCATTGCATCAATAAGTACTCGAGTCTTAACAATATATGTGTTGGCATTCAAAGTATCTTTTTCACACTTTTCTAGATCAAAATTATAATTATCTTTTTCACACTTTTCTAGATTCTAAGTAACTTTTTCACACTTTTCTAGATCAAAATTATCCTCTTTTCTGATAACCCAGCATTCTTTCTCATTATCTCATAATAGATAATACTAAACTACAACTCTCAAAATGAGGACAATTATGATTCTTGCCTCAGTAAATACACACATTGATGGAGGACCATCCACACTTGGCCAAGTCGAGTCGTTTTGGTTAAGACATTTTCTTCTTATTTATTTATGATATTTTTAGGCTGATTTTCTGGATTATGCATGATCATTTAAGTTGTACTAGGACTTGTTTATATTGTTGGCCAAGTCTCAGGTCTAGGATTAGGGTTTCTTGAGGATAAAATTTGGAGTTAAAGTGTAAACATAATTTTATTTCTCTCCTCATATATCTTAGATATATTGTTGCTACCATCGTTGTTCTTCTCCAAGGGATCAACACCACCCTTTCATCTACATGACATCATCATGGTTTCATCTTGATCTTGCAAGACCCCAAGATCGGCTTTCGTTTTTGCGATGGAATCCACCCCGAACTCCTCGCTGCAATTTCGCATGCCATGAAACTCTTATAATCTCCTGCCTCTTCTGCAACTATACAGGCCTGGACGACCGCCGTTGTCGGGAATCTACACACCAACTAGTTATTGTTGTCGCCCAGATCCGATCTGGACATTCGACCGAACAACATGTTGGTCGTCCAATATAGTTCTACAAGTGCAGAGCCAGTTGTTGCTTCATGACGCTTCGAACACTCATTACTTGTGATGTCGTCACGGTCTAACCAAGTCAGAAGCTAAGGACACTGGTCGGTTGACTTGATTCTAAGAACTCGGAACGAAAGTCATTCGTCGTAGACGTCGTTCGGATTTGAGATCCAATTTGTCTTGACGCATGGATTTTTTGCATCTTTGGTAACTTCGATCCTTGCCTTCACTTGCTTAGATCTTGGACTTGCTAGGATATTTGCTTTAGATAATAATAATAACTAGTAGTTTATTTGTGCTTCCGCAAATCCCGTTCATATAGTATGATTGGAATGTTAAAGAGTGACCCACTACGCTGCCGGTCCTTAGGAGTTAGGTCTTGTCTTGTGTTAAGTGTTATATTAGAGTTATGAGTTAATGGACTTTAGTGCCACATTGCTTAGAATAATAGGAGAGGAGGCTAGCCTCTCATATATATGTAATCTCTCCCTCAATAATAATCATCCCATTATTTCCTCCTACCTGGTATCAGAATGAAAACCCTAGCCTCTCAACAAAGACAAAAAAAAAAAAACCTAGCCGCCTTCCCCCCCGGCTCTTGTCAACCGACTCAGCCCCCCCCCCCCTCCGCCCCAGTCAGCCCCCCCCACCTCCGCTCCAGTCAGCCCCCCCCCCCCCCCGGCTCCAGTCAGTCCCCCCCCCCCCCCCGCTCCTGTCAGCCCCCCCCCCCCCCCCCCCGCTCTGCTGCTCAGCCCTCCCCCCACCTCCGCTCCAGTCAGCCCCCCCCACCCCCCCGGCCTCTTGTCAGCCCCCCAATGCCTCCAAACCCTAGTTTAGTCTAAAAAAAAAATCATTGTTGGAATACTCAGAGGGAAAACATTTGCATAAACCTCTGCCCATCAATGCTGAAAATTTAACAAAGAGCACACATATAGTTTGTTGTGCATGAATCTTTGTTTCTTTCCTTGATCTTCACACCAGGATCTATCAGAGGTTACCATGGGTTATCTCTCTGACCTGGCTTGTGATCCACACTCTCTGCTTTCTATGCGCGTATCACAGTTCTGGCTCCGTTTTTAGCGTATTAGCAGAGTTGTTGTGTTTATCAAGTGGAAAGAACACATCGACAGTCGAATCTCTGACAAATGGGAGACTCTACGGCGAATAGCAGTGCCACGGATACTAGTGTCGGCAACACACTAGCGGGCACTAGCACAACGATTTCCTCCATTCGACTTGTCGATCGACGGTTGGAAGGGCCAGAGGACTACTCGACATGGAGAAAGAAGGTCGAGAAGACACTTCGGAGAATGCGGTTGTCCAAACATCTGACTGACAACCCTCCAGCAGACGATGATCCCATATTTGAGCAATGGGAGACAGATGACAGTCGACTGTTTACACAGTTGATGAACTCCGTGGAACCATCGGTGGAAGACATGGTTCAAAAGACGGACTCCGTAAAGGAGTTATGGGAAATGTTGGCGGCGGCGTTTGATGGTAAACGCGATTTGTCTCGTATATATGACTCGGTCGTTGGTGTGTACCGAGCAAATCAAGGAGACAAATCTCATAAAGAGCATTTCCGGGCCTTCAAGGCTATGACGGATGAGATCGACCGCGTACTACCTCTTACGTCGGATATTAATGAAGTACGGGCTCAACGTGAGCAGCTTCATGTCATGGCTTATCTCGCCTCTCTCCGTCCTGATGCGGACTCTGCTCGTTCTCAGATTATTGCTGGATCTGATGTACCGTCCCTGTTGGAAGCACACTATCGTGTCCTTTGGGCTGCCAAAGTCGTTGAGACAACTCCGGGTGATACTCCTGCTGATCGTTCTGCTCTCGGGGTCGCTCGTACAGGATTTTGTGGTGGTCGTGGCGGCCGACGGGGTGGCCGTAATGCTGGTCGTGATGGAGAACGAGACAATGACGGTTGTGATGGAGGAAAACCGCGCACATGCTTTAACTGTGGTCAGCTTGGACATTTCTATTGGCAATGCACTAAATCACCTGCTGCTAATATCACCACTGACGCTCCTGATGATGGTGTCCGATCTATTCAGATGACTTCGGACTCATATACAGAGTTTCTTGATTTCCAGGCTCAACGTCGTGGTGAAGCATCCACGTCTGGTTCCACAGCCGGATACTCCGCCGCGTGCATAGTGAAACCCAAGCAATGGGTAATTGACTCTGATGCATCCTCTCACATGACTGGTGACGCAGGTATGATACATAATTATGTACCTGTACGTCGTGCTTCTGGCTTTACTGTTGCCAATGGAGGTTCCCTGACAGTCCGAGGCCGTGGAAGTGCCAATCTTGCTTTCGGACTATCACTCAATTCTGTACTACTTACTCCTGGGAACCCGTTCAGTTTAATTTCTATTAGTCAAATTACTCGTGAACTACATTGCTCGGTAACATTTTTACCTGATGGTTGTGTTTTTCAGGACCTGAAAACTGGGAAGACTATCGGTAAGGGGCATGTGGCTGGAGGCTTGTACCTGTTTGACGCAACTCCTTTCGTTGTCTATGCCAGCAAGAAACTCGATCTTGTTGAGTTACATTGTCGGTTAGGCCATCCATCGTCCCAAGCTCTCCAGAAAATGTATCCATCTTTAGATATTCCCTCTTCCTTTCATTGCGAGCCATGTAGTTTAGCTAAACATCATCGGGTTCCTTATCCGGTAAGTCCAAATAAAATTGCTTCTGCTCCTTTTGAGTTGGTGCATTCTGATATATGGGGACCCTGTCCGATTGACTCTGTCATGGACTTTAAGTACTTTGTTACTTTTGTCGATGATTACTCACGTGTTACCTTTATTTATTTGATGAAAAATCGCTCTGAATTATTTAACATCTGGTGCAACTTTCATGCCGAAATAAAAACACAATTTGGTCTTCCCATCAAAAAATTTCGGAGTGACAATGGCCGTGAGTATTTATCACGTGATCTCGATAAACATCTGGCCCTCCATGGCATCATCCACCAAACTTCTTGTGCGTACACACTACAACAAAATGGTGTAGTCGAACACAAGAATCGCCATTTATTAGAAACAATACGTGTTCTTATGTTTCATGTACGTACTCCCAAGCGATTTTGGTCGGATGCGGTTCTTACTGCTTGTTATCTTATTAACCGCATGTCATCGTCCGTTTTCAATGGTAACACTCCTTTTTCTAAACTTTTTCCTGGACGAGAGCCATTTCCTCTGCCTCTCCGAATCTTTGGCTGCTTATACTATGTTCGGGATACCCGACCAACCCTTTCTAAATTAGATCCTAAGGCAATACAATGTATTTTTCTTGGGTATCCTAAAGATCAGAAAGGGTATCGGTATTTCTTCCCTGTCTTAAAGCGATATTTTTTCACTCGGGATGTTACCTTTGTAGAAACTGAATTTCCACCACTCCCACAATCAAAGGGTCCGGCTCCTCTGGTCTATCCCGAAGATGATTTTTTGTTATTTTTTCCTCAAACACAACAGCCCCCGTACGGGTGCCCTCCCTTACCGAGCCAGTCTTCCAGTCAGATGGTCCACATGCACCGATTCAGCCATTGCCAACATCGCCCACAGATTCATCCTCCTCTGGTTCGATCAGCCGTTCCGGCTCAAATGAGTTGCCTCCTTCTGTTCCACCAGCAGCTCCGGTGGTCCCGCCTCCAGAACGTCTTCGTCGTGCCTGTCGTGATCATCCCTTGTATGTTGACAGCTACAAAGGTCTTACCAGTCACACTCAGTCTCTGGTGGCTACTATTGATAGGATTCAGATTTCCAAGACCGCTGAGGAGGGTCTCCGACATCCTGGTTGGCGTGCTGCTATGAACGAAGAAATGAAAGCTCTCCAGGAGAATCATACCTGGGATTTAGTCGACTTACCTACTGGTAAACATGCAGTCGGCTACAAATGGGTGTTCACGATTAAGGTCAAACCGGATGGCACCCTTGATCGACTGAAGGCTCGGCTGGTGGCCAAAGGATACTCTCAAACCTATGGTAAGGATTACTTCGAGACATTCTCTCCTGTGGCCAAAATGACATCCGTTCGTGTCCTCATGACCTTGGCCATCCGATATGATTGGCCGTTACTCCAGCTTGATATAAAGAATACTTTCCTCCACGGGGATCTTGATGAAGAAGTATATGTGATGCAACCTCCCGGATTCGTTGCAAGGGAGGGTAAAGTGTGTCATCTGAGGAAGGCTCTCTATGGTCTGAAACAATCGCCTCGTGCATGGTTTGGTCGATTTACGCATGTTGTTACTCAATTTGGCATGTGTCAATCGAAGAAGGACCATTCAATCTTCTATCGACACACATCTGCTGGAAGAATACTCCTTGGAGTCTACGTTGATGATATTGTAATCACGAGAGATGACAGCCAGGGTATTGCAAGCCTCAAGAAGTTTCTTGGAGAACAATTTCAAACCAAGGATATGGGATCCTTGAGCTATTTCTTGGGCATTGAGGTCACACGGGGTAAGCGGGACATTGTAATGTCTCAAAGAAAGTATGTGTTGGACATACTAAATGATGCAGGCATGATGCAAGCAAAGGGAGCAACCTCACCTATGGATCCAGGGGCGAAGTTACTTCCAGACGAAGGGGTCCTGATGACCAATCCAGATCAGTATCGTCGAGTAGTTGGAAAACTCAACTACTTGGCGGTTATGACGCGTCCGAACATTTCTTTTGCAGTGAGTGTTGCAAGTAGATTTATGGCTTCTCCAAGAATTCCACAGTGGCAGACAGTTCTCAGAATTCTGTGTTATCTAGTAAAGAATCCATGAAAAGGAATTCGAATGGAGAATAATGGACACACTCGCATTGAGTGTTTTACTGATGCTGACTGGGGAACAAGCCTGACAGATAGACGGTCTACATCTAGCTACTCAGTATTTATTGGTGGAAACCTAGTGTCATGGAAGAGCAAGAAACAAAGTGTGATAGCACGCTCGAGCTCAGAAGCAGAATATCGAGCTATTGCTCATGGCACGTCAGAGATATTATATATGAAGCATCTCCTACAAGAACTGGGAGAAGATGCAGGGTCTCAAGTGGCAGATCTATGGTGTGATAACCAGTCTGCTATTCACATTGCCACCAACCCAGTATTTCATAAACGAACGAAGCATATTGAAATTAACATTCATTTTGTTCGTGATGAATATAAGAAAGGAGTGATAAAGTTTCAACATGTGAGGACCGGCGACCAGATAGCTGATATATTCACAAAGCCTCTTATGGGTCCTCGGGTTCAATTTTTATGTAACAAGCTGGACATGATTGACATCTATGCTCCAGCTTGAGGGAGGGTGTTAAGTGTTATATTAGAGTTATGAGTTAATGGGCTTTAGTCCCACATTGCTTAGAATAATAGGAGAGGAGGCTAGCCTCTCCTATATATATGTAATCTCTCCCTCAATAATAATCATCCCATTATTTCCTCCTACATCTTGCATCACACACCATGCCACCAATATGCATATGAAAGCTAATGACTAAAACATTGTTCGAATACTATCAATCTGTAAAGTGCAACTTTATATGGAGCCATGCCATAGCTAGGGTAACACCAATATTTTAGCCGAACTGTTTGTGAAGTGGAATATATCCAAATTAACGTTGTGTTGCGTGCAGTTAGCTAAAGCAAATGTCCTTCTTTACTCTTTAGCAATAAGAACTGTACCTCAAACCAGTTCAAAGTCGCCACCTAGTTCTATAACAGGCACCCAAGTATCCGAGCACAGCCAATAGAAAATGCACTTCACCTTAGGATCATGTACAACAGTAAGATACAATAGGAACAAAACAAAAACCAAGTACGGTTATTATAGAAACATTGGTGTTCAATCAAGTGGTCAAAGACTATGTTATGAAAAGCGCGCTTAAGCGCAGCTTAAGCGAAAATTTGAATTTGGGCGCCTCGCTTAAGGAAATCTTGTCCCAGAAAAGCAGTCGTCGCTTAGGCTTGCTTAGGCGGCGCTTAATAGCGCCTCGCCTAGTGTTAGGCGCCGGAAAAAGCGCATTGGATCAAAAAAAAAACTGAACAAGACAAAATTTGACCCTGAAAAAAATAGAAACTTTGGAGACTTAGCTTTTACATTTGATGGTATTTTGATGACTATGTAATATGTATACATTGTGTGGCTTGTTGACTATTTTGACCATGGTATTTTGATGACTTCGCATTTTGATTATAGTATTTATATTGTTACTTTGTTTGATTGATAATTGGTATTGTTATTCATGCATATACTAATAGGACTCCATGAAAAAATATTGAAATTTATGTGTATACAGAGTATTTTACATGTAGGAGGCTCCGTAGGTAAAAATGGGTGAAGTGCTAACTAAGCGCCGCTTAAGCGTGCTTAAGCAAGGCGCCAGCTTCGTCTCCTCGCCTCACGCTTAATATAACATATGTCAAAGATATGTTTTAAATTGTGAAATTTACTAGTTTGGTTACAAGTTGGCAGCCACGTGAAGACCATGCAAAATATCTTAAAGATATTTAGGCTTGCAAATGTCTGAAGACTCTGAACCCATTAACCTTAGAATTGGGTCCATATTACTTTACAGAATTGAAGCCCGATGTATCTGACCTATTGAACCATCTTGCGAGGGCCAAGTCCAACATTCCAAAGAGGATCAATAAAGTCACCAAACCATTTAATGACGCTTTTTCCGCATAACACAATTTACAAAATCTCCTTCATGTGAACCAATGACACATTTCAACTACTAAATATGAGGTTCATGCCATGACATAGACAAAAGGTTCAAAATGATAAAAAAGCAGATCCTAACACTTGATTTACTAAATGCCACTAAACCCTTATCATCCTCTCTACAATAAAACCCATGAAAACAATGAATCTTATGGTTGGTTTCGAAGTAGCAATACGAGGAGGCCAGGTTTTATATATAAATCAGTTCTTAGTGGTCCCAAAAAAAAAGCATAAGAAATAAAAGAAGGATTGCAAATAAATTTGGCCCTTAGATAGAGCGAAAAATCAGATAATCAAGGCTTTTGGCCCTTTTAAAGAGCCTTCCCTTCTAATAGTATGCTTTGGCTCACAAAGGTACACAAATCAAGCCCTGTAGCACATAACCATCACCAGTTTTCCTAACTAGTAGAAATTTTATACATTGTGTTCCGGAACACAGTCCGTTGTATAGGTACAACTGAATGGGAATTGGAGAAAAGCAATGATATATAGCAACATAAAATGAATCAATATTTCCTTCCTTCTCATAAGCCACTAGTGCCTCACAGCTGCTTGTTATTCATAACTTACTAATAGGGGTCCATAACTCAGGTATGACAGTCGAGCCATGTCTTTCATAAGCAGTTTTCCCATATTTTATCTACTGCCATCTATGTTGGATGGACACGAACACGACACGATACAGCCGCGATGGGACATGCATGGCACCTACTTTGGTCCTAGTAAGTTTTGGAGTGTCTGTCTAGTCCAACCAACATGACCCACATGGGCAAGACACGGAATGTCCGTCCTTCCTACACTACGACGAACTACGTATTCTTCGGTGCACAGGATCATAAAAAGATGAACTGATGGAAGCTCACAGAAAAAGGGAACAAAATCAAGTGACTGAGAAATCAACTAATTTAACCATCGCCAATCATCAGTGCCTGATATATGTTAGATCATATATACAAGATGAGGTCTTTCATACAACCCAAGTGTTCTTAGGACTCGTGGAAGGAAAACCCTACAAAAATTCTTCCAAACTTGAAACATAATTGGGAATTCTAACAGTTCATACAACTGGCATTTGATAATAGAACAAATTGGAAAAAATCACAAACTGACCTCGGTCCGCAACAGGTGGCGAGAGACGAAACCCTAGAATTGCTCCTCGGCAGCGCCCCTTGCGCCTCCAGCTCGCTTATTATCCCTTGCACAATCTAAAACAACCCCCAAAAAAATCACAAAAATCCCCAAAAAAAAATCGAAAAGAATTCTTCAAGCACCGACCTTTCGGAAATCCCTAGATTGCGCGGAATCGAAGATCGGCCAGACCTTATCGAAATCCTACAAAAACGTCAAATCGAGCGTCAGATCTCGCGATCGAGAGAGACGAAGGAATCGAGAATTTGGGGGAGGATCGGGATCGGCGATCTAGCCTTGGCGGACTGGACGGGGCCGCGGAGCGCCGAGAGGAGAAAGTAGAGGAGCTGCTCCCCCATCCTCGGATTGGAGTGCCGGAAGTGCCCGGCTCTGCCGCCGCCGTTGCCGCCGAGGATCGCCGGATCCAGGCCGAGGAGTAGACAATTCGTGTAGAGAGCGCTCTCCAGCTCCGCCTCCCTCTCCTTCTCCCTCTCCGTCGCCATTAGCGCTCTCTCGATCTGCAAAATTAGGGTTTCTTCTTCCTTTTTTGTCCCTTTTTTTTTCTAATTTCTTTCTGATCTTAATTTTTTGAAAAATGGAGAGGGGAGGGTCCGCGGTGTCGTCACCGCCACAGTGGAGTTACCGCAAGGCCGGCAGTAGTTAATTATATGGCAATAATATTATAATTAGCGGGTATTTATTTTGTCTAAGAATTTCTTTTTTAAGGTTGTTTGTTTGTCAACATTTGAACAACTATTAGTTACAAGAACAACAACAAAGCATTAGTGACAAGGACGGTTAAGAATCAATAGATAGTGACCAATTTTAGACCACTTGAAACAACTAATTGATGTCATATATTGTCGATGGAGAGGTCGTAACAAAAAATTAGGTGACAAAGGTTATGACGAGTAATTAGATGACAAAATTTGTGGCACCCGGAAATGCTATAGTAAATGGCAAATAACATTTGGTTGCCTAAACTCTAAATGTACTCTTTAGAAGAAAAAAAAAATTCAAAAGTGACGTTTAATCTTCACTTTGCAAGAGCAGCCAAAACTGGTTTCCTCAAAACTCTTTTCCCAAACGTGCGGGCCCACACCCCCTAAATCCAACTCTCTATGCCTCTCTTTCTCTCTCCTCAAAGATTTTTTCCCAAAGCAGCAGTCGTCTCCCTCTTCGTAAGGATCAGAGAAATCGAGCGTGGCGCCAACAATCGAGGGTGGCACCATGGCGACGCCCTCTTCACGAAGACCGGTGGCGACTTGTAGAGGTGGTTCGGTGGCGACTTGTAGAGGTGGTTCGGTGGCGACTTGTTTAGGCGACTCTGGCCAGAAGCAGCAGCAGCACTGCGGCACTCGGGGGGCCGCATCGTCTCGTCGTGGGCCGGCGGGGCGACCCCTGGCGCTACGAAGGGTTCGCGTGCAACAAGCACGAAAAGGTGGCCAACATATCGCTGCAAGAAAAGGGCCTCGCCGGTGGCACCTCCCAGGTGGCTGTCGGCTCCTCCCGACGGTGGCGCCTCCCTCTTCCCCAGCTGTAATGTCTGTGGTTCGTATTGCATATCTTGGTATACATATACGTAATTTGACCCGTAATTGCATGTCTTCCTGCTTAATTTATTCTAGCTTTTCACTGATTGGTTTATTCTTGGGTTGGTTCGGCTTGGCTTGGTTTGCTTTGGTTCATCATGAACCAAAGGAGAACCCTTACCTACCACCACCATCATCCTTTATTAACCCATTTCCTCATTCTCTCTCTTCATTTACTACTTCTTCTCCATCATTACTTCTTCAACCACCAGAAGAGAGAGAGAGCTTAGGCAAGTGTAGCTTGCTTCATGGAGGAACTTCATTTTTATTGTTCCATTCTCTTCCTCTCGAGATTCTAACACACTTTAATATTTGGCATTTCAAATTTCCATGGTTCAATTTGTGTAGATCTAAGTTTATTTCATTTGTTTCGGACTTCTTGGGTTTTGATCTACTTAACTTTATTATTTTCAAGCTTTGTTGGTTCCATGTTGTAGAGAATTTCATTCTGCCCCATTTTGACATATGGAAGTCCAGATTTGGGCTTAGAATGAAAAAATTATGGAGCTTTGAAGTCATGGATTTCATGGCCATTCTTCTCGGATCAGTGGAGAAGAAGCACAGTCTCCCAGCCGCATGAAGTACTTGACCGCATGAACATTCATGCGGCAAGTCTTCCTCAGCCGCATAAGGCTTTGGCAATTCGCAGCCGCATAAGACCCGTCCTGGCCCAGCCGCATAAGACCCCACTTGAACTCAGCCGCATGGCTCTGCCTTTGATTCGGCCGCATGGGATGGCTTGGGCCCTTAGCCGCATGAGCACCTGCATGTCCGCAGCCGCATAAGCTGCGTTAATTCTCAGCCGCATGAGACTCCTATTTTTCCAGCCGCATGTACTTATTGAACCGCAGCCGCATAAGTCCCTTCCCTTCCGCAGCCGCATAACCCTGAGTTCTCTGCTACCGCATGAGCCCCGTATCGCTTTCAGCCGCATAAGCCTGAGTTCTCTGCTGCCGCATGAGCCCCGCATCGCTTTCAGCCGCATAAGCCAGAGTTCCTTCTCGAGCCGTATGACATTGCTCCCCTCAGCCGCATAGGCTCTTCCTTCCAGCCGCATGCGCCTGCCCACGTCCAGCCGCATAAGCGCGCAGTCCTCAGCCGCATATGCTCCCCTGTTCCCCTAGCCGCATGGCTCTCTCTCCATTGTCTTTTCTTATTATTATTGTTATGTATTATTATTATTATTATTAAATTCACGTATCATATGTATGTTTATAACATATAAATTTTAGCATTTTTCCTGAACACGATAGTGGCCCGCCGTGGCACACTCTCGACAAGCAAACTGACATGATATATCATGACATGCTGTTACGACAGCTAGCCCGACATGACAAGTATGAATGACCTGGACACCGTGGGCGATTACGTTTGTACAAATAAACCAGTACTGTATTGCATCATGTCTAGGATAGGGATCCCTGAGTACCACGGTCAGGGATACCTACAGTAATTGACTAAGGCTAATAACTAGAATAATCCAGTAGTCATGAAGAGATTTCCCAGCTACAGGTAATCCCATTATCTGGGCGCTCAAGTGGACTTGTAGCCTACCGACGAGTAGGGCACATTTTCAGCACACAGTCACGTGTTACATTCTTCATAAACGGACATTCGACCCGGATAACCTGGATGGTCTGTAGGGCTTGTGGCTGTTGGGATAATCTCATTGCATCTTGCTAGTAACTAGGCCTGTGATAACCCTAGTTAGTTAAAAGTATCAAGCCGTACTCTTGATTGGCCGTGATTGATTGGATGGAGTTTATTCCAGCTTAGTCTTATCCTGATTCTGTGCAAGATTGTGACATGACATGATTATTGATGCTTGCCTTAACAATAACGATCGGAGGTCCAGTTCTGTTCAAGCGAAGGGTTACAACCCCGGTCCTTGTTTGGTTTAAGGGTTGTAACCTGGCTCCCGGAGCAGTTCTGTGTCCTCTCTTCGTTTATTGTCTTATTTCAACCCTATGCCATGTTCGTCATGTTTTACCTTACCTTAATACCATGATTATTTATACTGGCCTTAGCAATAAAGATCAGGGGTCCAGTTCTGTTCAGGCGAATGGTTACAACCCCGGTCCTTGTTTGGTTTAAGGGTTGTAACCTGGCTCCCGGAGCAGTTCTGTGTCCTCTCTTCGTTTATTGTCTTCACTGTACCAATAGTATTTGAGACGGGTTTCTATTCAGGTGAAGGGCTGTAACTCCGGTCCTTGTTTGGTTTAAGGGTTGTGACCTGGCTACTTGAATGGTTTCTTCGTACTCAGTTTACTGTTGTTATCTCTATTATTATCAGTTCTTTATTTATTATTTATCCTTAATTGTCACGACCCGCTATCCAAATTGTTGGGCCGGGTCGAGTCATGTCCAGCCTGCATTTGGGATAAAATGCAGTAAGCTGTTCTAGAGATAACAAGATAAGACTAAATGTGCTAACAGTTCTATAAGTGAATAAAAGTCATAAATGCTCCAAACACAAAAGTCGTCTCATATAGTAAAAAGTCCAAAGTACAAGTCTGAAATGTAAAACTGGATACATGTTCAGTTACAAAACACGTAGTCTAATACATGACTACACTAAGTATCCCAAGCAGCTATGCAAACTAGATGAGTCTCCCCGTAGGAACATCCTCGTATGGCAAAGCCGGGTCCTCGGCAGTATCACCATAATATGAGTCGCAGAGTAACTCCTCCTCAGTAAGGACACCTACAACGTTATCCTGTCAGGACGGGAGCAAGTACTGAAACTAACAAACTAGCATATGAAACATGGAAATGAACATAAGAGGAAATAACTGAAAAACATGGCATCACATAGTCTATCATGGCAAAGATACATATGTCATAAAGACAGATGTATATGTAATGTTTAAAACTGTAGCAGGTACGTGATCGTCAATAGGTGTACAATGTACTGTGGTACATGTAAATAAAATATACATACGTACAAGTTAACAAGCATAGGTGTACATCCGTACAGAAATGCGGGATAATGGCCTGCGGTAAGGTATGCATATAAAATGCGACCTCGCTCGCTACTATAGGGGGGCATGATCACGTACTCAACTGTCAGTTTCCCCATAGCCCATATTCTAATCATGTGAGAGATACATAAAGACTGTTCTAAGCATGGTAGTAATGGAAAGTACAACATGTGACATTTTAACTTGCTACCCCAAGGATCAGCATTTAACATGGTTGGATTAGCAGTTCATTTATGTAACAGTATGTAAAGTTTGTAGAAAGTACTTGCCTCTAGCAAAGCAAAGCAAAGCAAGCTGCGATAAAAGTGCTATAGATGTCTGGTAACTCGTCACTGTAGAAATAAATACATAAACTTAGTTTTTACACTAAGCTAAAACACTAGGACACTAATTGGTGCAACACGACTTGTGACTGGGCACCTAGCCAAAATGATGACTTTAGCATAGGAGACCAATGTGGAGTGACACACTACTTTAACTAACTTTCTAGGGTCTTTACACTAGTGAGGGGTGAGGTTCAACACGGCTAAAACTCAAAGTAACACAAAAAGTTACAAGTCGTAATTATTCAATAAATAAATCAAATGAACATTGTGTTCCAACAATTTTTGAGATAGACAAAAAGCTTAATTTTACTTAAAATAAAGTACCAAAATGATCCTTGTTAATTATAGAAATTTATTATAATTTTTCTGGAATTTATTAACCAGTACAAGTATTTTATAAAAATCAGTTTTCCTAAGTATACAGAAAATGAGTTTTGATTTCATATGCCAAACTAGTGACAAAACTGTAAATTAAATACTATAAAAATTATACTAAATTAGATAAATTAACATAGTATCTAAATACTATTTTTCCAGAATTTTAACAATAATTTAAGTATTTTTAAAAATTCAAAAACAGCATTGCACACAATTGAAATTAAATAATTAATTATCTGCGTATTTTGTCCATGTATATAATTTGAACCAAAGTTCAAATACAGGACCCAAGGCCATGAATCAAGTCCAATATGACTTGTACAGTTCTTGAATGTGTGAAAACATATTTGGACCCAAAAACCCATGCTAGGCTTGGACACCAAATGGTTGCAGTAATTTAAATACACCCAAAAATACAAAGTAGTAAAAGTGCAAAATAAATATTAATATTTTAATAAGGTAAAATTATACATAGTGGATATATACATACATATGTTAAAAATACATATATATATATATATATAAGAAAATACTTAATTATAAAGTATATATATATACAAATATTGTATACATATATATATATATATATAATAGTATATATATAATAATATATATACACATGAAAATATATACATATATGTATATAAATACAAATATATATATAAAACTTTACTAAATATAAGAATATATATATATATATATATATATATATATATATATATATATATATATATATATATATATATAAATACTGCTTATATACATTATATACATATATATATACAAATACATATATATATAAATATATATATAATAATAATAATAAAAAAAACAAAAGAAAAACAAAAGAAAAAGAAATAACAGAACAGCAAGGGGGGGCTCGAACTCGGCCCTCTGGGTCGGGTTCTCGAGTCGGGTCGGGCTGGCCGGGGGTCAGCCCGCGGCTTGTGTTAGGATTAGGACTTAGGTTAGTTTTATTTAGGTTTTAGTTAGTTAATATATAAAAATAATAAAATCAATCATGTGTCCGGACAGTTAGGGACACAGGAATCTACGTGTCCGTGCTATGCACGACACGCACGAGCATCGATTCACGTGTCCAAGTACTGGACTAGGGTCCCCGTGTCCTGGCGAACCACATACGTGGATTCGAGACACGTACGACACGATTTGAGTCATGTTACTCACGTGTCCGACGACGAAGGGGGGTTTGTCGAGCGTTGGACGGCGGCTGAGGAGACGTGGTCGCGACGGAGTGGTGGCGATCGACTCGCCTCGTCACGGCGAACTTGTCGACGGTGGTGGTTGGTGGTGAAGGTCGCTGGGGAAGTGGCAGTGGGGATCGCCGGAGTTAGGGTTAGGGTTTAGGCTTAATGGGGGAAGAACGGGGCGGTGGTCGTCGGAGATGGGTCGGGGTGATGGGGGTTGGGTCAGGGTGAGTGAGGGGGTCATTTATAGGGGCTTAGAGTCGGTCGAGCGGTGCTAGGTCGGCCGAAAATGGCGGGGGGGGGGGGGGGCAGCTGGCCGGTCGTCGGCAGTTGGCCAGTCATCGGGGGTGGGTAGGATTAGGGTTTTCATTTAGGTCCCTGTAGTTTAGGTAATTGCAAATAGGTCCTAACAGTGTCTAAATACAAATTAAAATTTGCATTCCGCATTAAAAACAATTTGTTATTTACAAACTCATACTGAAACAATTCTAAATATTACAAACTACTATTAAAACAATTCTGAAAATTACAAAATGGTATTAAAACATTTTAATAAATTACAAAATGATATTTTAGTATTTAAAACTCATTTTAAAATCATTTAAAAATTCTAGAAAAATTTCTAAAAATCCTAATAAATATTTTAAGGCTAAATATGACATTAAAAATTAATTAACACTAATTAAGTAAAATTTGAAAAACAGGGGCTTACAAGTCTTCCCTCCTTAAAAAATTCCGTCCTCGAAATTCACAAGGATTGAAGACCCTACAATATTCTAACATAGCAAGCAATGCAACAAATGACTAAGGCTATGATCGAAACTAACCTCTAAGGTATCAAGCGGGAACGGGTGGTTCCCTCACAGCGGTTGGATCGAACAAGTAAGGGTATCTCTCCCTCATGTCCGACTCCCTCTCCCAAGTAGATTCACCTAGAGAGTGACGGCTCCAAGCTACTCGTACTAAGGGTATAACCTTGTTCCTCAGCCTCTTCTCTCTAATGTCTAATATCTCCACTGGCTGCTCAGAAACTGTAAGGCTCGGTCCGACCTCCAACTCTGTATGATCTAGCACATAACTGGGGTCTGGAACATATCTCCTCAGCTGAGATACGTGAAAGACATCGTGAACTCCTGCTAGGTTGGGTGGAAGTACAATCCTGTAAGCTACCTCTCCAATCCTGCCAAGTATCTCGAACGGCCCGATGTATCTGGGGCTCAGCTTCCCTCCTCGTCCGAACCGGATCGTCCCTCTAGTAGGTGATATCTTCACTAGCACCATATCACCGTCTGCGAACTCCATCGGCCTGCGACTAGCATCAGTCCAGTGTTTCTGCCTGTCCTGAGCTACTCTGAGCCTGTCTCTGATCATCCCGACTTTCTCTGCTGCATCCGTGATCATCTCTGGCCCAAGCATAACTCTGTCTCCAACATCATCCCAAAAGAGCGGTGTGCGGCATCGTCGTCCATAAAGCGCCTTGAAAGGAGACATACCGATACTGGCTTGGTAGCTGTTGTTGTATGAAAACTCTACCAAGTGCAGATGGCTCTCCCAAGATCCTCCGAAGTCCAGTACGCAGGTCCTAAGCATATCCTCCAGTGTCTGTATCGTCCTCTCGGACTGCCTATCTGTCTGCGGGTGGTACGCCGTACTGAACTTGAGCCTACTGCCCAACTCCTCCTGCAAGCTCCTTCTGTAGTGGGATGTGAATCTGCTGTCTCTGTCCGACACGATGCTCACCGGCACTCCGTATAGGCGAACTATCTGCTGCATGTACAGCTCCGCCAACTTCTCGGTGGAAAGCCCCACCTTGAAGGGTATGAAGTGCGCACACTTCGTCAGCCTGTCCACGATGACCCAAATGGCATCCTTCCCTCCTTGGGAACGAGGAAGCCCTGAGACGAAGTCCATCGTAATATGTTCCCACTTCCACTCGGGAATGGGTAACGGCTGCAACAAACCAGCTGGCCTCTGGCGCTCCGCCTTGACCTGCTGGCAAACTAGGCATCTCGAGATAAAATGTGATACATCCCTCTTCATCCCGTGCCACCAAAGATGTTCCCGCAAGTCACGGTACATCTTGTTAGCACCATGGTGAATAGAATATCTCGATCGGTGCGCCTCCTGCAAGACTACCTCTACCAGATCTCCCTTCGGCATGCACAATCGGCTGCCATGCCTCAAGGATCCATCCTCTGCTATAGTGAAGTCATCCAGCAATCCAGCTAAAGCCTGGGCTCAAAGTCTGCGAAGGCTCTCATCTGTAGACTGTGCCTCTCTAATCTGCTCCATCAAACCTGACTGAATGTCAAGCGCCATCATCTGTATCACTGATCCTGGCCGAACTAGCTCGATACCGAGCTTCTCCAGATCTTCTCGCAAATGCCGATCAATCATCAGGTACCATGCCATCGGATGCCTGCTCAGCGCATCCGCCACCACATTTGCCTTCCCGGGGTGATACTGTAAATCGATGTCGAAGTCTTTCATCAACTCCAACCATCGTCTTTGCCTCATGTTCAGCTCTTTCTGCGTGAACACATACTTCAAGCTTTTGTAGTCAGTAAAGATTTCCACACGCTCTCCGTATAAGTAATGTTTCCATAACTTGAGTGCAAAGATCACCGCAGCTAACTCTAGGTCATGGGTAGGATGAGTCCGTAATTGCCTAGATGCATAAGCAATCACTTTCCCATGCTGCTGTAGGACACATCCTAGCCCCTTCCCAGAAGCATCGCTGTATATGGTGAAACCTCCAGAACCTGAAGGTAATGTCAGAACTGGAGCGGTCGTCAGCCTCCTCTTCAGCTCCTCAAATGCTACCTGGCAGTCCTCTGACCAGATGTACTCTGCGTCCTTCCGCGTCAGCTTCATCATGGGTTCAGCTATCCTAGCAAAGTCCTGGACGAACTTTCTATAATAGCCTGCTAAACCCAGAAAGCTCCTGATCTCTGAAACTGACGTCGGAGCCTTCCATATCTCAACTGCAGCAATCTTCCTGGGATCCACCGAGATTCCATCTCTAGTGACTATATGGCCGAGAAACTCCACTCGGTCTAAAAAGAACTCATACTTCGGCAATTTGGCAAACAATCTCTCCTGCCTCAGAATCCCCAAAACTATCCGCAAGTGCTCTACATACTCCTCCGGCGTCTTCGAGTATATCAGGATGTCGTCGATAAACACTACGACGAACTTGTCCAGATACTGGTGAAATGTCTTATTCATCAAATTCATAAAGACAGCTGGCACATTTGTGAGACCAAATGGCATCACCAGAAACTCGTACTGCCCGTACTTCGTGTTGAACGCCGTCTTCTGGATGTCTGCTGCCCTAACCTTCACCTGGTGGTACCCGAATCTCAAATCTATCCTGGAAAACACCTTCGCCCCGCTCAACTGTTCGAACAAATCATCTATCCTGGGCAGAGGATATTTGTTCTTGATGGTGATAGCATTCAAGGCCCGGTAGTCAATACACAACCGGACTGTACCATCCTTCTTAGGCACAAAGAGCACTGGTGCTCCCCATGGAGAAGCACTGGATCGAATGAAACCCTTTTTCAACAGGTCATCAATCTGCTCTTTCATCTCTACGGCCTTCTTGGGATTCACTCTGTAGCAAGCCCGGGATACTGGTGATGAACCCGGTACTAAATCTATAGTGAACTCCACATCTCTGTCAGGCGGAAGCCCTGGAAGATCCTTTGGGAATACATCCATAAACTCCCTAATGATAGGGTGTGGCGGTGCTACGTCCCCAACTGTCGTACAATAGTTCGGCTCTAGGCTGATCTCCGGCCCTGTCCTCCTGACACTGAATGGTGCTGTGCCTGGAGGACTGAACAAAATACTACCCTCATGACAATCTATAGATGCATGGGCATAGCTAAGCCAGTCCATCCCCAATATGATATCATAACCGGGGAGTAGCATCACAAAGAATCGTCCCGTGAACTCTCTCCCGGCTATAAAAATAGAACATCTATAGATAACTCTAATAGGCACTGGTCCTCCTCCCGTCATCACTCTACTAATCTCCGCAGTAGGTGAAGCTACTAGATGGTGTTTATGCATAAACTCTAATAATAGGAAGCTATGAGATGCACCAGAATCAAACAAGCATAGAGCTAGAAAAGTATACAAATAAACATGACCTGTGATGACGTCAGCTAAGTAATCTGGCTCCGAAACCTGCTCCGGCTCCGGCTCAAGGGCTAGGCTATAAACCTTCCCCTGAGGTCCCTTCTGCTGCTGCAGATGCTGCCCAAACCTCTGCTGCTGAGTCGGAAGCGGTCCTCTAGGTCCCTTGGCTACTGGGCAGTCCCGAATCCGATGGATGGCAGACCCACAAACTAAGCACTGCTTCAACCTCTTCCTGCAGATGGAGTTGTCGTGTCCTGGTCTTCCGCAGAAAGAACATATAGCTCCCCTCTGCTGCTGGTGCTGATGTCGGGGTCCCGGGGCTCTAACTGGCAGGGTCGGGTGATGTGATGTAGGGGGACGGTAAGTCTGCTGGGACGGCGTCGGTGCTCTCTACTGGAAAGCCTGACGCTTGGACGGTCCCTCATGATGTACAGAAGCCGGCCTCTTGCTAGACAGAAGATGCTCCTCGATGCTCCGGGCCAACTCTAGGCTCTGGTAGTAGTCAGTCGTACCGTTCGCCACTATAAGAATGCCGATGTCTGGAACTAGACCATAGCAAAACCTACGGGTCATCTCCTCTGGATCTGCAACCAGACTAGGAGCGAAACGGCTCAGGCGACTAAACTCTGCCGCATACTCGTCAACAGAACGGTTCCCCTGCTGGATGTTCTGGAATCGTAGCCACATGGCTACTCTAGCAGTGGTCGAGAAGAATTTCTTCTTGAACTGGGTCTTGAACTGATCCCAAGTGGCTCTCCCTCTCGCAAACAACGGCTCATTCTGGAATCGGACTCCTGCCAAGTCTATCAGCAGAAATCCCGCTGCCTCGACCTGGAGGTCACCCGGCATCCTAACTCCAAGGAGCTTCCTCTCTACCGAGTCTAGCCAGTCATCTGCTACTACTATACCCTCAGTCCCTGAGAACTCCTTGGGATTCAGACCCATGAAGTCCTTGATCGTCCCTGCTCTCTGCCGTGGCTCTACAGGTGGTGGGACCACGGGACGTTCCTCAGAACGCTCCATGCTCTGGCGGAGTAGGGCAGTCTGCTCCCGATGGGTTGTTAGGAATCCCTGGATCATAGTGAGCAGTTGGTTCCCATCGAGTGTGACGGAAGCCTGGGTAGGTATAATGATAGGGGGTGGTAGAAGTATTGGGTCCTGCTGGGCCTGGGATGTGGAAGGTGGTGGAGGCATCTAGGTTTGTGGATCTGTGGAGTGGGGGAAAGTGGTAGGTGGAGGTGGGGGTGTATCAGTCAACTGGTCAGCTGACTGGATATGAAGTGCGCCATTCTCAGGTGTAACAGACTGGGATGAACGAGTAAGCACCATCTAATTACAATAAAAAGGACTTATAAGGACTTGTTTAAAGTAAGCAATCATAGGCAAGAAAATCTAATTATAATAGCAAGCATGTGATGTTTTCCTATGTTGCATTCCTAGCATTCCTCTAGGTGTTCTAAGCGTCATTCCTAATGTTGTCTAATTACCTTAAGTTCCTAGTTAAAAGTATCAAGCCGTACTCTTGATTGGCCGTGATTGATTGGATGGAGTTTATTCCAGCTTAGTCTTATCCTGATTCTGTGCAAGATTGTGACATGACATGATTATTGATGCTTGCCTTAACAATAACGATCGGGGGTCCAGTTCTCTTCAAGCGAAGGGTTACAACCCCGGTCCTTATTTGGTTTAAGGGTTGTAACCTGGCTCCCGGAGCAGTTCTGTGTCCTCTCTTCGTTTTTTGTCTTATTTCAACCCCATGCCATGTTCGTCATGTTTTACCTTACCTTAATACCATGATTATTTATACTGGCCTTAGCAATAAAGATCAGGGGTCCAGTTCTGTTCAGGCGAAGGGTTACAACCCCGGTCCTTGTTTGGTTTAAGGGTTGTAACCTGGCTCCCGGAGCAGTTCTGTGTCCTCTCTTCGTTTATTGTCTTCACTGTACCAATAGTATTTGAGACGGGTTTCTATTCAGGTGAAGGGCTGCAACCCCGGTCCTTGTTTGGTTTAAGGGTTGTGACCTGGCTACTTGAATGGTTTCTTCGTACTCAGTTTACTGTTGTTATCTCTATTATTATCAGTTCTTTATTTATTATTTATCCTTAATTGTCACGACCCGCTACCCAAATTATTGGGCCGGGCCGAGTCATGTCCAGCCTGCATTTGGGATAAAATGCAGTAAGCTGTTCTAGAGATAACAAGATAAGATTAAATGTGCTAACAGTTCTATAAGTGAATAAAAGTCATAAATGCTCCAAACACAAAAGTCGTCTCATATAGTAAAAAGTCCAAAGTACAAGTCTGAAATGTAAAACTGGATACATGTCCAGTTACAAAACACGTAGTCTAATACATGACTACACTAAGTATCCCAAGCAGCTATGCAAACTAGACGAGTCTTCCCGCAGGAACATCCTCGTATGGCAAAGCCGGGTCCTCGGCAGTATCACCGTATTATGAGTCGCATAGTAACTCCTCCTCAGTAAGGACACCTACAACGTTATCCTGTCAGGACGGGAGCAAGTACTGAAACTAACAACTAGCATATGAAACATGGAAATGAACATAAGAGAAAATAACTGAAAAATATGGCATCACATAGTCTATCATGGCAAAGATACATATGTCATAAAGACAGATGTATATGTAATGTTTAAAAATGTAGCAGGTACGTGATCGTCAATAGGTGTACAATGTACTGTGGTACATATAAATAAAATATACATACGTACAAGTTAACAAGCATAGGTGTACATTCGTACAAAAATGCGGGATAATGGCCTGCGGCAAGGTATGCATATAAAATGCGACCTCGCTCGCTACTATAGGGGGGCATGATCACGTACTCAACTGTCAGTTTCCCCATAGCCTATATTCTAATCATGTGAGAGATACATAAAGACTGTTCTAAGCATGGTAGTAATGGAAAGTACAACATGTGACATTTTAACTTGCTATCCCAAGGATCAGCATTTAACATGGTTGGATTAGCAGTTCATTTATGTAACAGTATGTAAAGTTTGTAGAAAGTACTTGCCTCTAGCAAAGCAAAGCAAAGCAAGCTGCGATAAAAGTGCTATAGATGTCTGGTAACTCGTCACTGTAGAAATAAATACATAAACTTAGTTTTTACACTAAGCTAAAATACTAGGACACTAATTGGTGCAACACGACTTGTGACTGGGCACCTAGCCAAAATGATGACTTTAGCATAGGAGACCAATATGGGGTGACACACTACTTTAACTAACTTTTTAGGGTCTTTACACTAGTGAGGGGTGAGGTTCAATACGGCTAAAACTCAAAGTAACACAAAAAGTTACAAGTCATAATTATTCAATAAATAAATCAAATGAACATTGTGTTCCAACAATTTTTGAGATAGACAAAAAGTTTAATTTTACTTAAAATAAAGTACCAAAATGATCCTTGTTAATTATAGAAATTTATTATAATTTTTTTGGAATTTATTAACCAGTACAAGTATTTTATAAAAATTAGTTTTCCTAAGTATACAGAAAATAAGTTTTGATTTCATATGCCAAACTAGTGGCAAAACTGTAAATTAAATACTATAAAAATTATACTAAATTAACTAAATTAACATAGTATCTAAATACTATTTTTCCAGAATTTTAACAGTACTTTAAGTATTTTTAGAAATTCAAAAACAGTATTGCACACAATTAAAATTAAATAATTAATTATCTGCGTATTTTGTCCATATATATAATTTGAACCAAAGTTCAAATACAGGATCCAAGGCCATGAATCAAGTCTTGATTGTGTGAAAACACATTTGGGCCCAAAAACCCATGTTAGGCTTGGACACCAAATGGTTGCAGTAATTTAAATACACCCAAAAATACAAAGTGGTAAAAGTACAAAATAAATATTAATATTTTAATAAGGTAAAATTATACATAGTGGATATATACATACATATGTTAAAAATACATATATATATATATATATATATATATATATATATAAAAGAAAATACTTAATTATAAAGTATATATATATATATATATATATATATATATATATATATATATATATATATATATATATATATATATATATATATATATATATATATATATATATATATATATATACAAATATTGTATACATATATATAATAGTATATATATAATAATATATATACACATGAAAATATATACATATATGTATATAAATACAAATATATATATAAAACTTTACTAAATATAAGAATATATATATATATATATATATATATATATATATATATATATATATATATATATATATATATATATATATATATATATATATATATATATAAATACTGCTTATATACAGTATATACATATATATATATACTAATACATATATAAAGGGGGGGCTCGAACTCGGCCCTCTGGGTCGGGTTCTCGAGTCGGGTCGGGCTGGCAGGGGGTCAGCCCGCGGCTTGTGTTAGGATTAGGACTTAGGTTAGTTTTATTTAGGTTTTAGTTAGTTAATATATATAAAAAAAAATCAATCATGTGTTCGGACAGTTAGTGACACAGGAATCTACGTGTCCGTGCTATGCACGACACGCACGAGCATCGATTCACGTGTCCAAGTACTGGACTAGGGTCCCCGTGTCCTGGCGAACCACATACATGAATTCGAGACACGTACGACACGATTTGAGTCATGTTACTCACGTGTCCGACGTCGAAGGGGGGTTTGTCGAGCGCTGGACGGCGGCTGAGGCGACGTGGTCGCGGCGGAGTGGTGGCGATCTACTCGCCTCGTCACGGCGAACTTGTCGACGGTGGTGGTTGGTGGTGAAGGTCGCTGGGGAAGTGGCAGTGGGGATCGCCGGAGTTAGGGTTAGGGTTTAGGCTTAATGGGGGAAGAACGGGGCGGTGGTCGTCGGTGATGGGTCGGGGTGATGGGGGTTGGGTCAGGGTGAGTGAGGGGGTCATTTATAGGGGCTTAGAGTCGGTCGAGCGGTGCTAGGTCGGCCGGAAATGGCGGGAGGCAGCTGGCCGATCGTCGACAGCTGGCCAGTCGTCGGGGGTGGGTAGGATTAGGGTTTTTTATTTAGGTCCCTGTAGTTTAGGTAATTGCAAATAGGTCCTAACAGTGTCTAAATACAAATTAAAATTTGTATTCCGCATTAAAAATAATTTATTATTTACAAACTAATACTGAAACAATTCTAAATATTACAAACTACTATTAAAACAATTCTGAAAATTACAAAATGGTATTAAAACATTTTAGTAAATTGTAAAATAATATTTTAGTATTTAAAACTCATTTAAAATCATTTAAAATTCTAGAAAAATTCCTAAAAATCCTAATAATATTTTAAGGCTAAATATGACATTAAAAATTAATTAACACTAATTAAGTAAAATTTGAAAAACAGGGGCTTACATTAATATTCTATTATGATATACTGGTTTTAGTTCCTAAGTGAAGCCTCCTTTGTGGCACTTGCTCTTTCTGGGGTCTGACCCAGCTGTTTTTGTGTGGCTAGATACCGGAGCAGCACCAGAGGATCCACCTGTCTTCCAGCCAGATGGTGACCACCAGGCGTAACCCTGGCAACGAGTGGGTTTCTTTTTGTTCTCCCACTTTATTGTAAAAATTATTCTTTGAGGCGTTTAGCCGACGAACACTTGTTAGCTCGATTGCACCTTTATTTACTGTCTGCCTACGGACTGTAACATGATTGACAGATCCTAGGGTTGATCATGTATGACTAAACTCTTGCTAGTCCTAATATTTTGTAACGACTAGCTTCACGATCAGCTAAATATGTAATGTTTGGGACGTCTTACTATTGTATATTTGGTGGTCTTACATCTTGTAACTATTATTGCTTGCTTGAGATTGAGACAATAGGCTTGTTCATGAACATAGGAGACTGTTGGCTTGTAGTGAAACCCTCATGTATCTAGACAGCCGTGACCGTATAGCGAGGTGGGTCGCACCTTAATATACGTAGCTAGCTATGTATGCCCCTGCTCTCCAGTATTCTGGTTCTGGGACGTGACACCAGCTCCTCCTGCCACCGCCACGAGCTCCAACGTCGCGAGTGTCGGATCTGTGGTGGACACATAAAAATGTCAGATCTGTGGTAGACACGAAAAAGATTTGTGGTGGATACGTGTGTCGGATGCAAAATTTTATTTCTTGGACACAATTGGACATAGTCTAGTATGGACACAGCTAAAAAAATCACTTTCTAAAAAATATTTTACCAAACAGGATCTTCATTTTTTTCTTATAAATCACTTTTCAAATGAAAGTAACCAAACGCAAAACTAAATTTTTTTTATTTAGAAAACAACTTTATAACTTACTTTCAGAAAACTGATTTCAGAACAAAATTTCCAAACGGATGAATATATAATAAGTGTATTCTAATAAGAGGCATTATATAAACTAGTAATGTACACGTGCAAATGCACGTACGAAAAAATATTACAAAAAAGTAAATATAAATTTATTATAAAAAAGTATCAAACCTAGGATTTGAACTCAAGCAACCAAGAAAAATACCTCCTACCTTAGCAACTTGAGTTAGACTATTTAGTTATAAATATATCATATTAGATAGTTAAATACTTAGTTAAATTTTTTAAAATAATTAGTGGAGTATTTAAGTAGTTATTTATTATTATTTTTTAAACTTATTTAAATAGTTGATGATATTCACACGGCTTAGACGGCTCACTTTTGAGCCGTTTTGAAGCCTGTTTATATAGTAGAAGATTAGTAAATTCATGTCCTTTGTGTAGACAACCCGAGAGGGGGTGAATATGATGAAGACAAGATATACAAATCAAAATTAAGCAATATGGGATCAATAAAATAGCAAATAAATCATTAAAAGAAATTGAGTGCAAGAAAGTAAACACAACGATGTATCATGGGATCTTCTGCGAAGGCACTCTAGTCCCGAAAACTTATGTCCGGCTTTAATCTACTATTTCAAAATAACAATACAACCACGAGCTTTGATCCGAAGAGCTCGATGACTTCTTACAACCACAAGCTTTGATTCGAAGGGCTCACCGACTTCAAACAACACTCAATGAAAAATAACTTGAAAATCCAAGTTTTACAACTCTTGTAGACTTTTAATCGAATAACACTTGGCACTAGAAAAGTAGGGAGTTGGTTTTTGGTAATGGAAAGATTTAGAGATTAAAAAAAAAAACAAGTGAGAATTGGTGAATTTAAATGAGAAATGAAGTGCTATTTAAAGATTTCAGAAACTCTGTTGACCGAATTCGGTCTGAATTCGGTTCAACATATATAAATATAGCAGTTCCCGAACGTTGGAGTTTGTTTCCTGAAAATCTGCTAGGCATGACCGAATTCGGTCTGAGTTCGGTCATGACCAAATTCGGTCTGAATTCTGTTAAAAATAAATAGAATATTTTTTGGCTTTGTTGACCGAATTCGGTCCGAGTTTGGGATTTTTCAAACATAATCATTCTGCTTGTCCAGTCCGAATTCGGCCCAAGTTCGGTTGACTTAGAATTCAGATTTTTAAGGGTTATAGCTTCCTAGTGCCAGTGCTTATTCGATTTACATATGCCATATATACAGAAAGATAAAATACAAAAAGAAAACATAAAGACCAGAATGAGGAGCATGTACACGACCGGCTAAATCTTGCAGTTGAACGAGATTCAATTTTGCAGTAGTTGTCAAAATATAAGCAGATCTAAAAATATGTATACCTTTCGGGGCGGGCGAACCCCACGGGATGCGTTGTTCCCTCGACCCTCGTCCGCTGACAAGGCATCGGAAACCCTCGAGTGCACCCCAAAGATGTCGTTAGGCAGTTTAGAAAAATCTTGTAGACAAGTTATGTCCTTGGTCTATCATGATTTCTTCATGGCATATGTCCATGTTTGATCTTGCTTTTTTTTATAATTACATGTTTGGCAAACAAAGCAATACACATAAGCGAGAATGATATCACTAGTGTATATTAGTGTCACAACCCGCACCCTATTTAGGGGCACAAGAACGTGGGTACGTTCAGCCTACGCCACAGTGTCGGCGGTAGAATGCTGTATAGGTCATCTACAATATCTACTCAACTAACTATATGAATCATATAACCTGTCATCTCTGCACGAAGGTATAATATGACATCTCAACTATATAATCTCAATCACAAGTCTAAGGAAGATACAACACGATATGGAATCAGATAAAAGGAAGAAACTGAATATAAGTAGAGTTATCACATCACACAACATAGATGTCCAACACAAATAAATACAAGTCCTGAATATAAATAAGTCTCAACTAACAATCAGAATAATCCGATACAAACTGAAAGCTATAAAGTACTAAGCTATAACTAAGCACACTCTACTGGGCTAGGTCCTCCTCTGGCTGCTGTGTACCACCCTCATAAGCCTCATAGAAGGTAGGACAGTCATCTATATCATTTGTAATATTTTCAACAGTATCCAGTCAGGATTGGAACGAGCACATCTCATCTAGAAATTCTAAGTAAATGACAAAGACTATAAAGCAGTTATAGACAGTTATATTGATGAAATAGTAAGACAGACAAAAATCTATGAGAACAAGTAATGGAAGAAAACTATCATATCAAAATAGAACAATGTAAAGGTGAACTAAAAATATAAAACTATAATAGACAATGTGTTTTGGAATACCAGTTGGATATGTGATCGGCCTGGGATATTCAATGATTTACACTAAGGAAAGCTAGCTCAAACATACGTGCAATGTATGCTTAGCTAGTAGCCGATGATTTACAGCATTAGCCGATAGTTTTTGATCATATATCTAACTAGTATTACCCCCGCCCCGACTGATACGATGGATCCAACCATGACACGTTACTAGCCAATGTTAACTAATATTTATCCAATGTTATCCAATACCAACGAGAACAATATTCGATACCAATAATATCCAATGTTATCCATTATCGACAAGAATAGTATCTGATACCATCGCGTTGAGTTAAGGTAATATCTCATGACTGAATATCCAATAATAATATCAATCCGTAAACCATCGTACTAAGAATTATAGTAGACATCAAATAGAACTAACTAGAACTGAAATACAGTAATCACGAAGTAAATGAAAGAACTATCAAAGAATGTACTCGCCTGATACCATGAATGACTGATATGAATAGATGTCTGAACTGATATCACAGAGTCCTAATTAGAGCAACACATGTTATAAAGAGTTCAATTTGAAATGATAGAAATTTATAATGCAATCTACATATTTCTAAGTTAATCTAGGTCAAAGTCAACTTTTGGTCAACTCTAAGTCAACTCTGGTCCACCTTGGGTCAAACTAGGAGTCAAGGTTAAACTTCTAGAATTTTGGTCAAACTTAGATTAGTGGTCAACATCTATGATACTTAGGATATATTAATATATATACATACTACATATATCCTTACCCATATTGTACCACCCTAACACATACATATAGATATCATATATCAAGTATATACATATCCTCACTATAAACCATAACCTATATCTATATACTCTCATAATATATATAGATACTATATAACCCAAAAATATATATACCTATCTATATAATCCTTCCACAATCTAACATTGTAAGCCCCTGAAATTAATTTATATTTAAATTAGGGTTTTTAAAACCACAAATGATTATTTTAGCCTTAAAATAATTTATTATGATTTTTAGAAATTTTTTAGATTTTTTAAATAATTTTTAAATAGTTTTAAAGGGCTAAAATATCATTTTATAATTTTTAAAATTATTTTTTGTAATTGTTTAAATTGTTTTATAACAGTTTGTAATTATTCAGATTATTTTAAGCCAGTTTGCAAATTTAGATTTGCAAATAGTTAGGACGGTGGGTTAAATTTGCAATTTATGAATAGGTGGGGTTTTTTTTGCAAATTGGTCGTGACCACCGCCGTAGCCTTGTCGTCTTTCCCGACGACTAAATAAAACCCTAACCCTAAACCCTAAACGAAACCCTAATCTAAACCCAAATTCTTGCCTATAAAACTCCCCCCAATTCGAAACCCTAACTTTATTCCTCTCCCCGACAGCCCAGTCGCCTCTCTCGACCAAAATACCCCAACCATCGCCGAAAACCTAGATCTATTGTGGCCGCCGCCCTAGCCAACACCGATGTCTCCGACCACCGCCAAATAGTTCGCCTTTACGAGACGAACGCGTCCCTATTTTTCTTTGGCCATCCCGACGTCTCCTCCGCCGCGCAGCAGCCCCGAACGCTAACCATCGTCGGACATGTACGTGTCATTTCACCTCAGCTTCGACTCTGTGTTTCGTTTTCACATACCCGTGTCGCCTCGTGTCGTAGAGTGCGTCTGTGGCCTTGGACACGGAAGACTCGTGTCAGAACGTGGGTATTCGCCTCGGACACAAGACTCGTGTCATATATAATCATTTCGTGTCCTTAACTGTCAGGACACGAAACTTTGGTTTTGGGTTTCGGGTTTGATTTAATGTTGACGGGTTTAACCCCGCACAATAATGGGTTTACAGTATTCGAGTTTACTGTTTATATTGGGTTCGGGTTCAAGCCTAATAGATTTGGGCTGGGTTTTGTTTTCATATATGTATATATATATTATATATTATACTGTTATATATATTTTATATATATACTATTATATATATATTTTATATATATATATATTTTATATATATATATAAATATAAATATATAAATATATATATATATATATATATATTATATATATATATATTTATATTTATATAAATATAAATATAAATATAAATATAAATATATATATATATATATATATATATATATATATATATATATATATATATATATATATATATATATATATATATATATATATATATATATATGTATGTTATTATTATATGCATGTTTATATACTAAATTATATATATATGTACTTCTATGTATGTATATATGATTTTGTGCTATATTTTATTATGTGTAAATTTACATGTTATTTTATTATTTAATTTTATGGCTAGTATACATATATATATACAACGATATATATATATATATATATATATATATATATATATATATATATATATATATATATATATATATATATCGTTGTATATATATATGTATATATAAAAAAAATGTATGTTATTATTATATGCATGTTTATATACTAAATTATATATATATGTACTTCTATGTATGTATATATGATTTTGTGCTATATTTTATTATGTGTAAATTTACATGTTATTTTATTATTTAATTTTATGGCTAGTATATTTCACTACATTAAAATATATTATTAGAATATTTTAATATTCATATGTCTATATATTTAAAATTCGTATTTTTATATTCTGATTGATTATGGCCATTTGAGTCCAGACCTAGCATGGGTTCTGTGAACTTAAATGAGTCTAAATACATTCAAGGCCTGTACGAGTCATATCGGACTTGATTCATGGCTTTGGGTCCCGTATCTGGACTCCGGTTCAATTTCGTATACGTGGATAAAATATTAAATAGTTAATTATTTATTTTTTAGAAATTGTAACTTACTATATTTGAATTTTTATATCTAATTTAGTTACTGTAAAAATATAGGAAAAATTGTATTTAAATACTATGTTAATTTATCTAATTTAATATAATTTTTCTAGGATTTAATTAGTACATTGGCATTTTATAAAAATAGGAAAACAGAACTCATTTTCAAGGTACTTATGTTTACTGATTTTTAATAAATATGTATAATGGTTTATAAATTCCAGAAAAATTATTATAAATTTCTATAATTAACAAGGATCATTTTGGTACTTTATTTAATATATATTGGAGCTTTTTGACTATCTTAATAATTGTTGGAACATAGTATATAGTCTGATTTATTAATTAAATAATTATGACTTATGAAGTTATGTGTGATTTTGGGATAATTTAGTGTTGGGACCTTACCCTACCTTAGTATAGAGACCCTAGGAAGTTGGTTTAGGTATTGTGTCACCCAACATTGGTCTCCTATGCTAAATTCATCACTTGGCTAGGTATCCAGTTAGAAAGTCGTGTCACACCACAAGTGTCCTAGTATTTAGCTTAGAATAAAAACTAAGTTTGTATATACTTTTTACAGTGACGGGACACCGGATATCTATAGCTTCATATATATACCCTTGCTTTGCACAAGGCAAGTACCCCTACAAACTTTATTTACTGCATGTGATAATAATTGTGAATGAATCGTATTAAAATACTGTTTCTTAAACTGCAAGTCATAACTTCACCTGTTTTATACTGCTCCCAGTATCTTTCACATGTTTTAAGCTACCCTCGTATCTCTCATATGTTAAAACTTGGATTATAAAAAAACTAATAGTTGAGTACGTGATCATGTTCCCTTCTCCCGTACGTATGTACCGAGCAAGGTCGCATTTTATATGCATACCTTGTTGTAGGCTATTATCCCACATTTCTGTACGTATGTACACCTATGCTTGTACACTTGTACGTACGTACATTTTATTACTTGTAGACTTGTACACCGATATATTTTATACCTATTGACGATCACATGCCTGCTCCAGTTTTAAACATTATATGTACATCTGTCGCTGTGACAAATGTATCCTTGACATGATAGATTATGATATGTCATGATTTCCTGTTATTACATCTCTGTTTCATGCTCCGTATATTTAGTTTGTAGAATCAGTACTTGCTCCCGTCCTGACAGGATAACGTTGTAGGTATACTTACCGAGGAGGAGTTGCTATGTGATTCCTATTATGGGGTTGCCATCGAGGATCATGCTTCACCCTACGAGGATGTACCTGCGGGGAAACTCGTTTAGTTTATTTAGTTGTTCGGGACTTTTTAAGAGCAGACATGTTTTAGACTATGTATTTTGTTACTAGACCTGTATCCAGTTTTACATTTTGGCTATGTATTTGGAACATATTCATATACTAGATAATTTTGTGTTTGTGATGTTTTAACTCAATATGACAAATAGAAATGTTAGCACACTTTGATCTTGTATTGTTTATTTTTAGAATAGCTTACTACGTTTTATCTCAAGCGTAGGCTGGACATGACTCGGTCCGGCCCAACAATTTGGATAGTGGATCGTGACAAACATCACCTACTCAAACTCAAACACTTAGACACTAACCCACTAACACTAGGATACCATATCAACCTTGGTCATATTGGCATCCCAATACCAATACCTTGGTTGGAATTCAAAACCTTAACTTGGGTAAACCTATACCTTACCTTGATATCTTGATACCTTACCTTGATATCTTGATACCTTACCTTGGTCATCAGGTAAACTAATCATTTACCTTAAAGGTAAAGGTAATTCATATTTACCTTAAGATACTAACTTGGTATCATGAGATACCAAGATACCCCTCAAATATCTAATTAACTAACTATCTAATGTACTAACATAACATCTTAACTAATATCTAACAAATAACCTATAGAGACTAACTTGCTAATATATCAATATCTAGAACTAACATAACCTACTAACATATCAATATCTAACATACTAGATATTTAACATCAAACTATCTAACAACATATCAAATATCTAACAAAATGCTAACCTCTACTATCTAACTAACACTCATACTAACAAATATTACCTAACAATAATATATATATATATATATATATATATATATATATATATATATATATATATATGTGTGTACTATATCATACATATACTCGACAACCTATGATACATACATTCACTTAATATCCATACTACATAGGCTCATAGGTTACACAAAATGCCTATGTAGTATAGTCACTCTTATACTTAAAATAAATATTGTACCAATTGGGCCTTCACTAAATTTTAGGTTTAAATTATGTTGTAGCCCTTCGTATTAGATTTCCGAAACTTCAAATAGATCGCATTTTCGTATCCGGAAGCTCCCGGAATCGCAAAAATACCGAAACACGTTCGTATTTCGTACAACTGACACTCAAACAGTTCTACAGAAAGTTCTAGAATGCATTTGACCTATTAATATATATATTTGAAAAGCTAACTTCGATACGTTTTTTTAAAAAAACGGGAGATTAATCGAAGTTCTAAGCTAAAAGTTCTGACATTTCTAAGTTGCTTTGGCGACTAAAAACGTGGATGAATATTATGACGAATTTGGGTTGTTTGGACAAAAGAAACACATCTCACTCTCCACACCACTCAAGACACACATCAAACCACACTTCCCTCTCCTCTAACACAAGCACACCACTAACAATATATCCACACACATCTAAATATATGAAATATATCTAACATACCTATTATATATATACAAAACAGTTCATTATATAAAGATACCCTAAAATGACAAGTTGAGGCTAAAAATATGACATGTAGACTAAACCACTTAGATCTAACCATGGGTATTCAAATAAATCTCATTCTAACCATCCTAACTAACATCAATCCATCCTCTAACATATCTAAAACTGAAATTAAAATATAATTAAACCTATTAGACAATAAACCAAACACATGAGGTGTCCTAATTTGAGATCTAATAAGTAGGACACAAGACACAATTCTAACTTGCTTTAGAGAGCTCCAAATGGCCTCAAACTTGAATCTAAAGGGGCACATGCATGGGGGTGGATCCTATGGATTCAAAACTAACTAATATGCATAGGAAAATAATTTAGAGGGTTGGTTTTACCTATTGGAAGTAGAATCCCAACGACACTCTCAAGGACACGGCTCCGATACGAAGATCCTTCCAAAATGGACACTCCTCCTTGCACTTTGCTCCAAATCTTTGCTAGAACCCTCCCTTGGTAGTATGAGAAGATTGGATGGAAGTTTTGATGAAGGGATGTAAGGATTTGGAGATCAAATCAAAGAGGAAAGCTCTCTAATTTGGGAAAGAACACTTTGTAAGGAAAAGAGGCAAGATAGAATAAAATGAAAGGAAGGGAGGCTAACCTACCTATAGTGGATGCCATCATTGCCCTATTTGGGCCTTGGGAGAAAGTCCAATAAGGCCCCAACTAATCCCCCTTGGTTATTTTTAAGTTAGATTTAAGTTTGGGATCAAAAGGGTTAAATTTAAGCCTCTAACTTAACAAATCTAACAAGTGGGTTAGTCTAAACTTACTAACTTAATTAATGGGATTTGTGGGCCATGACTAACTAATCTTGGGGTCCCGTCTAGAGTCTAAGCTACTCGGGTCACTAATACAAGTCGGAACGAGATAAAAATCGAACCCGATTTAACAAATCCCATAAAATCAATATTAAAATATAAAATTCCCAAAATATTAAAATATAAAAAATGACCAAAATTATAATACATCAATTTAAATATTATTAAAATAATCTAAAATTCACCAATTAATCAAAATACTAAATTATTTAAAAGTCATAAAATGACCAAAATATCCTTTGCCTAAAAAGTGATAATTAGCTAATCTAATCATATGGGTTAGGCCTCCAAGGTCATGGTTAGTCTCTAGGCTAAACAGTTCTAAGGTTACACTAGCAAAACATCAAAATCACAATGCACTAATTTAAATAGTTTTAAATTAATTAAAATTTACCATAAATTATTATTATTAATATTAAATGATAAATTTTTACAAAAGTTCAAAATTACCCTCATTTTAGAAAAGTGGTGGTTACAAATCTACCATCCTTAGAAAAATTTCAAAATTAAGATGGCCATACTCTTTCTAGGTTAAAACCCCAACAATCAAGGTCAAGATAAATATATCTAATAACATGCAAATTGTGGTCCTACTGGTCGTGATTTTACAGTCTCAAACACGGTCACTATACTATCTATCACAGTACAAAATATCCTGGCAAGTACTAATGAAATCACACATCAAGATGGAGAAGAAGAACATGAAAGACAAACCTGCTAACCCATCACCTGCAGCGTCGGTCTCCTCGACCGTCAGCGCAAAAGCCCTGCCCCTCTGGCACTAGGCATGGTTCTGCGCCACAGGTGGCCTAGCTCCCTCTATCTACTTTATGATACTCAAGTAATATTCACACTGATATTCCACTCCATTATACTAGGGCACCATCTATATGGTATCTATTCTGCAATCTGATAATCATACCCGTCTATCCAGAACCATGTTACCAGAATCCTCGTCACACCAGTAAGTATGGCTGCGATAATCCATAGAGTCCGCAACTAAGGTACATACCTCTAGAATCATGGTATTTAAAATTTTTGCATTGCCGCTAGCTTGGCTGCAAAAACTTTAAATTTCCACATCCGAGAAATATATTCAAAAATCAGACTCTATAACTTCGCCTTGCCAACTAGTATGACTGTAGAAGACTCTAGATTCCATAACTGAGACAACCTATCCCATAAGATTTATCTTGGTAGAAAATCAAATCAAATGAACACCAAGAATCAAATTCAACAACGAACACGGAAAGGTAGAAAGAAACTGTCGGAATCGAATTTTGAGATAGTTCATAATGAGATACTCAAGGGTTACCCCAGGAATCTTCTCAAGTAGTCCTAACTGTGATTGAGTAACTCTCTATACTGTCTATCCTATGTCCTAGCAACAGGCTCGTAGCAGCACTCTAAGTCGAGCACCACTACGAAATCGCAGTAGTTGTGACTCTGACATGCATGGGCCACCACAAAAATATGTCACGACCTGCACCCTGTTTAGGGGCAGGAAAACGTGGGTACGTCCAGCCTATGCCGCAGTGTCGACGGTAGAACGCTGTATAGGTCATCTACAATATCTATCAACTAACTATATGAATCATATAACCTATCATCTCCGCACGGAGGTATAATATGACATCTCAACTATATAATCTCAATCACAAGTCTAAGAAAGATACAGCACGATATGGAATCAGATAAAAGGAAGAAACTGAATATAAGTAGAGTTATCACATCACACAAAATAGATGTCCAACACAAATAAATACAAGTCCTGAATATAAATAAGTCTCAACTAACAATCGGAATAATCCGATACAAACTGAAAGCTATAAAGTACTAAGCTATAACTAAGCACACTCTACTGGGCTAGGTCCTCCTCTGGCTGCTGTGTACCACCCTCATAAGCCTCATAGAAGGTAGGATAGTCATCTATATCATCTGTAATATTTTTAACAGTATCCAGTCAGGATTGGAACGAGCACATCTTATCTAGAAATTCCAAATAAATGACAAGGGCTATAAAACAGTTATAGACAGTTATATTGATGAAATAGTAAGACAGACAAAAACCTATGAGAACAAGTAATAGAAAAAAACTATCATATCAAAATAAAATAATGTAAAGGAGAACTAAAAATATAAAACTCTAATAGACAATGTGTTTTGGAATACCAGTTGGATATGTGATCGGCCTGGGATATTCAATGATTTACACTAAGGAAAGCTAGCTCAAACATACGTGCAATGTATGCTTAGCTAGTAGCCGATGATTTACACTATTAGCCGATAGTTTTTGATCATATATCTAACTAGTATTACCCCCGCCCCGACTGATACGATGGATCCAACCACGACACGTTACTAGCCAATGTTAACCAATATTTATCCAATGTTATCCAATACCAACGAGAACAATATTTGATAGCAATAATATCCAATGTTATCCAATACCGACAAAAATAGTATCTGATACCATCGGGATGAGTTAAGGTAACATCTCATGACTGAAGATCCAATAACAATACCAATCTGTGAACCACCATGCCAAGAATCATAGTAGACATCAAATAGAACTAACTAGAACTGAAATACAATAATCACCAAGTAAATAAAAAAACTATCAGAGAATGTACTCGCCTGATATCCTAAATGACTGATATGAATAGATGTCCGAACTGATGTCACAGAGTCCTAATTAGAGCAACACATGTTATAAAGAGTTCAATTTGAAATGATAGAAATTTACGATGCAATCTACATGTTTCTAAGTCAATATATGTCACGACCCGCTCCCGAACCTTCATCTGATGATATCCCGACCGAAGGTCAATCTTGGAAAAGACCTTCGCTCCACTAAGCTGGTCAAACAGCTCATCAATCCGCGACAAAGGGTATTTATTCTTGATGGTGATGTTGTTGAGTGCACGGTAATCAATACACATCCTCACAGTCCTATCCTTCTTGGGCACGAAGAGTACCGGTGCTCCCCATGGTGAAGCACTGGACCGAATAAAACCCTTGCCCTCCAACTCATCAATCTGAGCCTTCAACTCTGCAGCTTCCTTCGGGTTGATCTTGTAGCAATGCTGGGACTTCGGCGCTAATCCGGGCAATAGGTCGATACTGAACTCCACATCTCGATCTGGCGACAATCCTGGCAACTCCTCGGGAAAGACGTCAAGATACTCTGTAATCAGCGGATGCGGCAACTCCTGGTCTTCTGCAATTGCTCCGAAGTAGTCTCCTTCTGGCCTCTCTGTAACTTGTCTGCTGATCTCGAACGGTGGAACTCCTGGCGGGCTGAAGATCACCTTCCCCTCATGGCAGTCTATTACGGCAAACTGCTCACTCATCCAGTCGATGCCGAGGACTATATCAAATTCGGGCAATGATATCACGAGAAGTCGAGCTCTAATCTCTCTTCCAGCAATAGTGATAGGGAAATCCACTATCTCACTCACTGGCACTACCCCTCCTCCTGTTATAATCCGACAGTTCCTCCTAATGGGCTTGGGTGTGAAGCCATGTCTATGTAGAAACTCATATGATACAAAGCTATGTGTGGCTCCAGAATCAAACAATGCAATGGCAGGGAAAGAATGTAAAAATATAGAACCTGTGATCACATCTGGCACTGCCTCGTCCTCCTTAACTGCAGCCATGACGTAAGCACGTCCCTGCTGCGGTCCTCCCCTCTGCTGACACTGTGCAAACTGCTGCTGCTGAGTGGGTAAAGCCAGTCCTTTCTGTGGTGCAGTTGGTAGAGCTCTGGGTGGTGCAGGTGGTGGTCCTCCAGCTCCTCGGGGTCCTCCTGCTAGTCGAACTGTAGCCTGAGCGCAGTCCCTCATCTGGTGTGCATCTGATCCGCAAAAGTGGCAAAGTCCCAGCCTCTTGCGGCACTCGTCGATATGGTGTCCGGGGCGATGACAAAAGGCACAACTAGTCGCGAGATGCTGTCTCTGATGCTGATGTGCAGGAGCTCTGGCCAGACGGTGATGCTGCTGCTGTTGTGGCCTCGCCAGGATCTGAGTCTGGACCATCTTTGCTAGTGCCCAAAAACTGTTGCTGCCCATGTCCCGGTCCCTCTTCAGCCTTGGATCTGCTTCCTTCTCTACAGCCTGAGCAATCTTGAGGATGCTCGCATACGTTGTCGCCTGACTAATCGCCACCGCGTGTCGCAGCTCCCTGGTAAGACCCTTCTTGAATCTCCAAGCTCTGTCCTCCGGTGCTCTGACTAGGTTCTCCGCGAACCTGCTGATTCTAGTAAACTCTGAAGTGTACTGCACAACCGTCATCGTCCCCTACTGCAGCGTCTCAAACTGCATCCTCAGCTCATCCCGCTCTACATCGGGGAAAAACTTCTCCTTGAACAGAGTTTTAAAATCTGCCCAAGACACCTGGTGCTCCGCCAACTAGGGCTCCTTCCGGTACCAAGCTCTGGCCAAGTCGAAGAGTCGCATACTAGCCACCTCCACCTTCAGGTTATCTGGAATCTGTGCCATCTTCAAGGCCCTCTCCGCATTTTCTAGCCATTCGTCTGCATAGACGATCCCCTCGTTGCCCCAAAAGTCTATCGGGCAGAGATTCTGGTACTCTTTGGCCGTCCCTGGTCTCGGTGCTCGTGGTGCTGGAGGTGCTACTGGTGCCGGTGCTGCCGTTTCTCGAGTCCTGAGTGCGTCGACGACGGTCGCTCTGAACTGTGCGGCCTGCTGACTCTGAGCCTCCCTGAACTGCGCAGCCTGGTGATTCTGGGCCTCCATAAACTGCTGGATCCAGTGTGTTGACCTTCAGCACCTGGGCTTCAGTAGAAGAAAGGCGGTCCTCGAACAGGAACTCGGGCTTTAAGAAGGTCACTTTATCGGAAGTGGCGGATTTCAGAACACCACGTTCCATCATCCGTTTAAGGAACCCGTGATGTTGTTCCCGAATTTGAATCATTCTTTCGGGATGCTGATCCAACATAATAGCCGCTTGAGCAGGGTTTATCACCTCTTCATCATAATCTACTCCCATCTGACATAATGCAGCATCCAGGAGCACTTCGTTCAAGAGTGGGATAGTCATCGACACTGACACAAAAAAAAATGCAAAGATATTAGAAACAACACAAAGATCAGAGCTTCATGCTCGTCAGATGCGCATATTAAGCGCATCTGAAAAAGGAGCCTCAGCACATCATCAGGGTATAAACCCATGCGCGTTATCGGTAGAGCCTCGACGCATCGTCAGGGCGTGAGCCCATGCGCGTCAGCAATGGCTTCGGCGCATCATCAGGGTGTAAAACCCATGCGCGTCAGCAATTAAAGCCATAGTGCATGATAAAGGCCTGAGCCTATGCACGTCGGCGGGAAAGTTTTCCACATCGATAGGAGACAATAAAGCTCACCGACTACTGCCGGCCGAACTTCGACAGGCGGGCGAGGAATGTCACTCACGACAGCCTCTACCGGCTCCTTCTCCTTCCCCTTTCCTTTGCCGGCACCGCCGTGAGGAGTCTTGGGAGCCATTCTAACAGAGAGAAAGAAGTTAGGGTTTTGAAGAAAGAACTCTAAAGGAGGCAAAGGCACATAGTAGAAGAACTCTCTCTCTCTCCACCTCTCACCTATTTATAGGCCGTGGTCGCACGCGTGAACCGATGACGAGTGATCTCAGCCGTCGCCTTGGGTCTTGTGAAGATAGCAGCAGATAAAACCAAAAGATCATCATTAATCTTTTCGGTTACCGAGGCATTATCAAATTCATTAATTGAGAAGAGCATGCGGCTGAACAGGCATGCGCCCCAACAGTCATGCGCCCTGATCGCCATGCTTCTTATTCAAAGTATTCCAAAACTTATTCAAAAGTTTTGAAAACTTTGAAGGGGGTCTTGTAGAAGCATGGAATTTCACAACCAGAAAGACCATGCGTCAGACACTACATGCGCCAGGACTCGCACAGAATACTTCACAGCAAAGTCAATAACCATAGACATTTGAAGAAGGACTTTTTTATTTATTTATATATAAAAGTCTATTACATGTCTAGAAAAGGTTGTACAAAGGAGAATTTCTACAAAGGAAAGATCCTAAGTCTACAGCCAGCGGCCACCATGCGCCTCCAGATAGGCGCAGCAGTCATCATGCGCAACCAGTCACCATGCGCTGCCAGTTAGGCGCAGCAGATGTCATGCGCCTCCGACCAGGCGCATCCCGCCATCTCTTCAGCAGCTCAGTTATGTGCATCCAGCTCAGTTATGTACATCCCTTCAGCAGCCCAGTTATGTGCCGCTCTTCCAGCCAGGCTCACCTGATAAATGCTTCGATACACAAAGCATTTAACCCTCTGGCTGGAACCAAGGAAGAGAAGAGCACCACAAATCTGTGGCCAGGGGAGGCTTCGAAAGAGCCTCCAAAGGCCAAGGAAGACCGTGATCGAAATCACGGCGAAAGGCAGCTTTCAACACAATCAGAGCGGGCGACACCCACTTTGAAGGAAGAGAGAGCCTAGCACCGCCATTCCGATCTACGGCTCTTCCGGAACAACGGAGACAAGGCCCGAGCATCCCCATCTTTGGATGCAACATGCACCTTCCGCCTGCCTCAGAAGCCCTCGACTCCGTCTTTTGGATGTAACAGTCACCTTCAAGAGCATCAACGACGACATGGCGTCTCATCTTCACCCTCGGGAACACTTCGTCAACAGAATGCACCCGAAAACCCAAGTTCATATTGGAGGTACGTGAGGGAATGAGATGCAAACCTTCTCTCCATGCCACTATTTATAGGCCGGGCAGATCAAACCTACGTGCCAAATGGATGGCTCTCCGAATTCCGTGCAATGAACTCACATTAAATGGATGAACCGGACGCCTCGACTTCAGCCAAGCGGCTATTAAAAGCACTCGAGAAGCGAAACAGCCGCATCATCAAAGACGTGTCGGATGCGTCGACTGGTCAGCGCATCACACCTCTCAAACAGATGTGCCCTGTACCGAACGCATCAAAGGGGATGCGCCCCCATATGCCTAGTGGAACGTCAACCGACGCGCCCACTCAGCTGTCCATCGAATGTCACCAACATTAAATGCTGAACTGACAGAGTTGGAAGCACGCCTTTCCAAGTCTGAACGGCTGACAGCTTTTACAGAAAATGAAGCGTCCACAAGGTCAGCATCATCATGACTCTATCCCGACGGCTACTGCCACGTGGCCACTCGACCACCCGCATGTGCCTCTGCGGCCATGCGCCCAAACCTGCATGCGCCTCAAAAGCCATGCGCCTCAGACCCTTCACTGATCCCTAAAGACAGAAGAAGAGTCTCCAGTTGAAGCATTGCATGCGCCTCAAAAGCCATGCGCCCCAGACTGATCTCTGATCCCGAAAGACAGAAGGAAAGTCGCTCGCATGCGCCTCAAAAGCCATACGCCCAGAACGGCTCGTGACTCCTAAAGGTCACGAGCCAAAATCTCATCATGCGCCCAATCCAAGGCGCATCCCACCAAATCATCCCCACCAAATCAGAGATCTCCGAGCCATGGGTCGACGATACGTGTCCTTTGACTCAACTCATCCAAGATCTCAGCAACAGAAAGATCTCCTCTGCTACGTGCCGGCTCACAACAGCAGTATGAAGAATTCAACCCCGCGAGTAGGGCACATCATCCATGTGCCTCCATCAGCAATCTCCACGTGGCGTCCCCACGCACCGGCGCATCCTACATATGCGCGCATGAGCAGTCAACCTGCCCAGCTATAAATGGAGGAATCATCCCCTCCTTACACACACAGAGAGACATACATACGAACAATCCAGACAGAGATCATCAGAGAGGCAGATACAGACACTCAACGTCTTCCTCCTCTCAGCCAGCTCCAGCACCCAGAGCAATCTACACCTTCAGAGAACCGATAACCGTCGTCAGCCCGTCAACGGAGTCAACGCATTACCACTCACTCCATTGGCACTTAGGACCCAGATTAAACAAAAGTGTGCTCCTAGGACTACATCTAAGTCCTATATTGTAACACTGTTCTGTTTGTATTAAGATTTGCAATCAAACGATTTTAATGGCAAACAAGCTGGCGACTCTGCTGGGGACTTCTTTCTCCTCTTCCGAGAAAGTCGTGTCACAGGCCGACGACGTGAAGGTGGGCTCCTCCCACAAGACGCTGGTCGTGCGCCTCAATCAACAGGCGTACGAGGAGTTCATTTCTGAAGGAAGCGCGAGTCCTTCGAAGCGGCTGCCGAAGCCGAAGAAGACTCGCCGTGTCTGGGTGCGCAAGGTCGACGCCTCGGGCACCACCACTGAAGGGGATGTGCCAATCCAGCCCTCCCTTCCTGCTGACGTTCTCAGCAACCAAGGTGCGCCCGCTGATGTAGCGCATCTTTCGGGGAAACGTGCGGCTGACCACATTCCCCAGCCATCTCCCTCTCAGGCGAGGAAGATGCGTCGACGGAGCAGGGGCGCAGCCAAAGTCCCGCGCATCACTTCTGATGCGCCACAAAAAGTCTCTGTCTTTGACAGACTCACTTGCTGTAATGGCGAGGAGAATTTGGATGCTGAGTACTATGCGCCCCAGCGGGCTAGTACAAAGAGATCCAAGGCGGCACGGGCCATGCGCCACAAGCATGCTATGCCAGCAGCAGGCCAGAGGCACGTGCTCACAATCACGCGCGGTGCCGATGACAAGCTATACAAGGTCGACTCAGGTGCTTCGGCACCAAAGACGAGTCGATCTTCAAAGTCCTCATCTCACTTGGGCGCATCCACTGCGTGCATAACCAAGTCGAATGCGGCAAATTCAGTGGTCTTGAACTCCCGCGCCTCCTCTGGTTGTGCGTTTGAGGTCCGTTCAAGTCACTTCAAATGTTGTTGTTTCCCCACTACTGATCATGATGCCTGCTTGGTATTAGATCAGGGGGCGCAGCACTCACCTGTCCGCTCCGGCGTTTGGCCTTGCCATGCGCCTGAAGGGGGTGTGAGGGTAGCACTCTCCTCCAACGACCTGCATAATGTGATCACTCACAAGCGCTGGTCAGGAGAGTCGACCAACAAGCACGATGAGCCTCTCACGGGACATACTTGTGCGGTGGTCACTATCAACTGCTATGGCAAGGCGGAAGTACCACCAAGGCAGTCAGTCTTCCAGCGGCTGCAGTCATCAACACCCCTCCGATATCGCCTTGGGAAGAAGGTGTCAACAGAACAGGAGCCAAGAGTTGCTTCATGCAATGTGGTCTCCAACTCCTCATCACTCCGGAAGACGACTGGTAATTCTAAAAGCCAGCCAAGGAAAACCAAGGCAGCAGTCTCGACCTCCGGGGTGTTCGAAGGCACTCGGTCAAAGAAGAAGTTCTTGGAGGAAGCTGGGGGTAGTCAAACCCTTGTTGAGCTTCCTTCCGAAGACGAAGATGTCCAAAGCACAGCTGCGACGGATCTTCATCCTCGAGGCGAAGTCAGCCTCCCAGAAGCACCTCGAAACGAGGATGTCCCCTAGGACACAGCTGGGGATAGAGACGAAGAGGCCCTTCAAGACGGAGTCGAGGACAATCAGGCCCTGGCAGATGTGCCCGTCGAGAATGACCTCCAGAACGTGACTGGGGGTGGCCAAGGTGAAACACCAGGAGAGATGACTCCCCCACATGAAAGTGAGGCCGAGAGCGAAGCCTCAACCAATCCATCCACTCCTGGCCGTGTCAGGACAGTATACATGGCTGGGGATGATGTCGAGTCTAATGTACCACCGCAGGACATTGTTCAGCACATAGACTCATTAGAGGGAGGACTCAAAACCCTCTCTGCCTCTATGCAAGCACTGACTCAAGCAGTATTTGATATTCGGTTGGCCTTGACCAGAACACCTTCAACCGGTCCCGATCCAGGAGTTAATGGGGAGTCGAGTGTACCCCTTCAACGGGCACCCTCCGACACAGAAGCACCTCGGACATCGGAACCCTCAAACGCTCCGCTTCAGATAGTGCCACCTTCCCCGACTTCTAGCTCCACGGAGGATGTGGTCGAAATGATCAAGGACCTGCGGGATCGCTTCGAGTCCAAAAATAGGCAAGAAGAGCGCCAGAAGATGGGCATTCCCCAGCCTTATCCCCTCGAGTGGAGCAAGGTGGTTTATCCTCCAAAATATAAACCACAAACACTCACAACATACGATAGGAAGGACTCTCCGCGTCGATACCTGACATATTTCCAGTCACAAACGGGGCATCTTCCAAAGGAGGACGTGCTCCTCACCAGCATCTTTGTTGGGGCCCTAAAAGGGGTGGCGTATGACTGGTACTGCAGCCTCCCCGACAATTCTATATCATCCTTCGACGACTTGACGCGCCTCTTCCTCGATCGCTTCTACGACGGCGGGAAGGACATGACGATGGCATCTCTCATAGAGATTCGCCAGAAGGAGAAAGAAACGGTTCGGGTGTTCATCGAACGCTTCCGACAAGCCTGCTTTAGGCTACCTCCAGGCATGCCAGAGCATGCACTCCTCTCCTCTTGCAGCATGAACATGCTGTCCACAGTGAAGCTCTGGCTCAACTCTACTCCCCCTCCCGACTGGAGCTCCCTGATCATCGAAGCTGAAGCCGCAGAAAAGAAGGCGGCCAATGCACGTCTTCTGGGTGTCAGCTTCCTCGCCTTTGATGATAAGGGGAAAAGGTCAGTAGCTAACAACTCCGGGCGAGAAGCAAAGGGAAAACATGCATTGACTGTTAATGCCTCGAAGGGCGCATCTGCGCCTACTCAGAAGCCTCCACTGGCACCGAGACCTAAGGAGGTGTATTCATTCAATGACGAAGACACCCTGCAACTCTTCGAAATACTGAAGCAGGGTGACAAGATCAAGCTCCCGGACCCGAAGCGGCCCGATGAAGTTGGAAAAGTGGACAACCCGAGGTACTGTCATTACCATAGGTTTGTCGGACACCCGACCAAGGACTGCTACGTCCTCAAGAATTACATCCAGCGCATGATCAATGTCGATGTAATCTCCGTCGACTATGAAGAGAAGACGGTATCAGCCAATGTGGTGTCACTTCAGTTCGGCACCTTGCCGTCGACCACCACACAAGATGGCGTCGTCCCCATCCCTAAGGCGACAATGGAGATGGTGAACTTGCCACCTACCCACGACAATGTGAGTGGACTCATCCCACTCACCACATCTCGAGGAGAGGTCTTCTGGGTTCACCCCGACCTCGTCTCCGAGGTGACTCAACCAGAGGTACGCTCTACCTCCAAATCAAAAAGCAGGAAGATCAAGTCTTGCCGTACGGTCTCTTCTTCAACAGAAGAGGCACTTCCAGTGCAGACGCGTGCACAACAGAACGCTCAGCCCGGCGAAGCTGCCGCCGAGGTGGTGACTCCCGGCACAATCCCTGAGGAGGGCCCGTCTAAACCCTCAGCAGCCAATAAGCAGAAGCAGGTGGAGGCTCGTTTCGACAGACCTCTATGGAAGGAGAATGCTTGGGGGCTAGCCAAGCCCCACAACTTTGACATACTGGCACAACTGGCCAGTACTCCTGCGCGCTTATCTTTGTTTGAGCTCCTGCATCTTTCCAAAGACTCCTGAGAAGCTCTCTGCGAAGCTCTGAAGGACGCTGAATTCTTTCTCAGTTAGGTCAAGCAGCCTGAAGACCTTCCAACTACTTGTGCGCACTGTCATTGTGCGGAGGAAATTATCCCAAACATAACTTTCACCCAACAAGATATGCTGCTCAAACACCACCGACATAACCGACCACTGTATTATACGGGGTACATCGGTTCAGTCAAGGTGAGCCGGATTCAGATCGATCCGGGGTCTTCCCTCAGCATCATCCCGAAGGCACTGATGTCAAAACTGGGGATCCCAATGTACCGGCTGGCGCCCTCTAACACAACCATCAGTGGCTTCAACGCTAGCAAAAGTGAGCCACTAGGCAAGATTCTACTGAAGTGCCACATAGGCAACCTCAAAACTGAGGTAACTTGTTATGTGGTGGATGCCGAGGTCATCTACAACATCCTGCTCGGCCGACCGTGGCTACATGAGTACATGGTGGTGCCTTCCACGCTCCACAAATACATAAAATATGTATCTACCAACGGCGTCATCCGGACGGAGTTCGCAGACATCGATCCTTTCAAAGGGATTGAGGCTTACTTCACCGATTCCGACTTGTACAAGCCACTTGACGAGGAGGAAGCCAACGATGCTGATGATGAGGCTGAGACGGCAACTGAGCCGGACACGGAACCTGAGACGAATCCAGATGCCCCACTGAAGATCCGACTGAAGGGCAAACCACCCCAGAAGGCGCCTCCAATGAGCATCAAGCTATCCGGGAAAGCACCGACTCTTGAGGCCCCCCTGAAGATACGCCTCAAGGGAAAGCCGCCTCAAACATCGGCTCCTCTGGTGGCAAAATTACAGGGGAAGACACCAATCACAGGAGGCGCAGTTGAGGCACCTCTGAAGGTGCGTCTCAAGGGCAAGCCCCCGCAGTCATCCAAGATGCCAGAGAGGGCTCACATAACCCTCTCAGACCCCAAGATCAAAGCTGTGGTGGACTCTCCTGATCCAGTCCCAGTGCTTACAGACGAGGAGCTTGGCGAATATATCTCTGCTGATGTAGATGCACCCTCCTTAGACAATGTAATCCCGTGGGATAAAATCTCGTACTTCATCAATAATAGAGTGTCTTTTAATTACTCTTGTCTTCCACATTGGAATGCCATGTATACATTAGATCACGCTCTACGGTCGTTGCAAACACAAATAACGACCGTCCATAATGTAAACCGAGTAGTCCCGTCTCAAGGAGTCTGTTTCATAAACCCTCCACGAAGCCGAGACGAAAGATCCTCCATTTTTGGCAAAGTCGAGCGTCATCAAGACCTCCCGCCACTCGAGCCTGAACCTGATACCGGCCGAGTACAAGTTTATCGGTATACGGATACAGCAAAGCACATCATCCAGAAGATGGGCTACGACCTGAAAAGCAACAAAGGCCTAAACTATGGCAAGGGTCGACCTCTCCCTCTCCAGTGTTCAACCCCCAAAGGAAGGCCGCAAAACTACTACAACAAAACTCGACGGGGGATAGGCTATGTCACGCCACCATCAACCCCAGAGAGCTCAGACGTAGAAGACGTAGAACATTCCCACTCGTCCGAAGCGTCGACTTGGGATTCTGATACCAGTATCGGATCAGTCTTCAGAAAAGTGCTGTCAGCTAACATGATGTCAGCACAACCTCAAAAAGGTTAAGGCGAAGACCAAATGCCGGAACCCTTCGAAGAAGAACCCTAGGCTCAACGCATAGGAGAGCAATGGGAGTCTCGTTTTGAGTTACGTGAACCTCCCACCGAAGACGAAGTCGAGCAGATCGACCTTGGGGATGGATCTTCTTCCAAACCCATCTTCGTCAGCAAAAGCCTAGAAGGAGAAGACCGAGAGGCTTTAATCCAGCTGGCTAAAGAGTATATCGACGTCTTTGCCTAGAGCTACGAAGACATGCCGGGACTCGATCTACAGATCGCAATGCATAGGTTGAACATCTTACCTGATGCCAAACCTATCAAACAACAACAATGACGTTTCCGTCCGGACATCATGAATGCCATCGATCAGGAAGTCGACAAACTCTTGACTAGCGGCTTCATCCGTGAGGAACAATACCCAGATTGGGTAGCCAACGTCGTACCTGTCACCAAGAAGAACGGGAAGATACGAGTCTGTATCGACTTCAGGGACCTCAATTCTGCTTGCCCGAAGGACGAATTCCCGCTTTCGATCACCGACGTGATGATCGACAACACATGTGGTTTTGAACGCATGTCCTTCATGGATGGGTATTCAGGCTACAATCAAATCAAGATGTTCCCCGATGATGCGAAATACACGTCATTCAGGACTCCAAAGGGTGTTTTCTGCTACACAGTAATGCCCTTCGGCTTGAAAAACGCAGGTACAACATACCAACGAGCTATGAGCACCATCTTCCGTCAACATCTTCGCAAAACAGTCGAATGCTATGTTGACGACATCGCAGTCAAGAGCCGCCTCAAAGGAGATCACCTACAGGATTTGAAGTCAGTCTTCGATCTCATGCGGGCACATCAACTCAAAATGAACCCCGCTAAATCCTTCCTGGGAGTTTCTAGCGGCAAATTCTTGGGCTTTGTCATCACGGCAAAAGGCATTCATGTTGATCCCGAGAAGACCAAAGCCATCCTCAACATGGACCCTCCGAAGAATCTTCGAGAACTTTGAGGCTTACAGGGACGTCTGGCATACATCCGGAGGTTCATAGCAAACCTTTCCGGTAAATGTCAACCCTTCACTCAGCTCATGAAGAAGGGAGTCTCTTATGTCTGGACAGAGGAGTGCCAGAAGGCTTTCGACGACATCAAAGCCTACTTGACGAGCCCACCAGTCCTGGTGGCACCTGTCGCGGGCAAACCATTTCTTCTTTACGTCCGTGCCATGGATCATTCCCTTGGCGCTCTGCTGGCTCAAAACAGCGATACAGGCTATGAGCAAGCAATCTACTACCTCAGTCGAACGCTCATCGGGGCCGAACACCGGTACAACCCCGTTGAAAAGGAGTGCTTGGCTTTGGTGTTTGCCATCCAGAAGACTCGTCATTATGTCTCGGGCCAGACAATTCACGTCATTTCCCGAGTCAATCCACTCAGAGTCCTCATGACGAAGCCAGGATCATTAAACTCCCGGCTAGCCACATGGGCGATTTTGCTAAAACCATATAATATGGTGTTTGTCCCGCAAAAAGCTGTTAAAGGTCAAGCTCTGGCTGACTTTTTAGCTGCACACCCCATCCCAGAATCCTCAAAACTCTATGAAGACATCCCGGATGAGGTCCAAGAATCCAACGTCACCGAAGGAAGCTCCGTTTGGCGGATGTTTTTCGATGGCGCTTCGAGAACAGGCCCCAAAGGCCAAATTATCGCAGGAGTGGAGGTAGTCTTAGTCTCCCCCGATCAGCTAGTCATCCAGCATGCTTACTCCCTTTCGAAGCCATGCTCCAACAATGTTGCCGAGTACAACGCACTCGTCATGGGACTCCAACTCGCACAACAGCTGGGGGTGGACCATCTGGAAGCCTACGGTGACTCAAAACTCGTCGTGAACCAGATTCGAGGGCAGTACGAGGTTCGCCATGAAGATCTGATCCCTTACCATGAAGTTGTATTGAACATCATTTCAACCTTCACCGGGTTCTTCATCGAACACGTGCCTCGTCTACAAAACTTGGAGGCTGACGCTCTGGCTGGCCTCGCAGCCTCATTGGCAGCGCCCTTTGGGACTCAACACTATGTCACGGTAACAGGCAAAGACTTGATTTGTCCCAGAAACAACCTGTGCTTGCAAATGGCCCACGCCATGCCGACGAACACTGGTGTTAATGTCCGAGACTGGAGGTTCCCGTTCATCGACTTTGCTGTCTACGGAATTCTTCCAGAGGACCCGAAGGAAGCCGTCTCAGTCAGGAGACGCTCTCTTCGATTCTACTACGACACAGCTACTAAAACGCTGTACCGACGTTCCTTCGATGGGCTCCTCCTTCGATGCCTGTCCAACGAAGAAGCAGCCGAAGCCCTCCGAGAAGCTCATGACGGAACTTGCGGAGCTCATCAACCCGGTCCTAAATTACAGGACCGACTGCGACGTATGGGCTACTACTGGCCAACCATGGCCACCGACGCTGTTGAATATCCTAAGAAGTGTCACGCATGCCAACTCCATGCTGACTTCATACATACACCGTCTGAACCACTACATCCTACAGTCACCTCCTGGCCCTTCGAAGCCTGGGGCATGGATATTGTGGGACCAATCACCCCTCCTTCATCAAAAGGACACCGCTTCATCCTGGCCATCACCGATTATTTCTCCAAATGGGCAGAAGCAGTCCCACTGGCGGAAGTAAAGAGCTCCAGGGTGGTCAGCTTTATCAAACACCATGTCATTTACCGTTTTGGAGTACCCCGGCAGATCATCCATGACAACGGTCCTCAGTTTATCAGCCACATTTTTAGCAGGTTCTGTGACAAGAACCGCATTCAAAATGTGGCATCCACCGCCTATAATCCGGCAGCAAACAGATTAGCAGAGGCGTTCAACAAAACCATCGTCAGGCTACTCAAAAAGGTCGTATCATCCAATAAACGCGACTGGGATGAAAAGCTTGGCGAATGCCTTTGGGCCTACCGCCCAACGGTACGGACCCCGACAGGCAACACACCATTCTCTCTGGTCTACGGGAGCGAAGCGGTACTGCCTCTCGAGATCCAGATACCCTCACTCCGCGTGGCAATAACAAACAAACTCACAGAAGAGGACAATCAACGTCGTCGTCTGCGGGAACTGGAGGCACTCGATGAGAAGCGTCTCCTAGCTCAACAACGCATCGAACTCTACCAAGCCCGTATATCACAGGCTTTCAACAAGAAGGTCAAACAGAGGACTTTCCAAGTGGGTGACCTGGTTCTGGCAGTCAGGAGGCCGATGGTGTTAACTCACAAGACACCAGAAAAGTTCGAGCCCAAGTGGGAAGGACCTTTCATCATAGAGACGGTATACTCAAACGGTGCTTACCGCTTCGCCAAACCCAATGGAGACTTGTTTATGATGCCCATCAACGACAAGTTCCTAAAGAAGTACTATTCATGATATCCTTCAGACATGTACTTCCCCAAGGGGATCTGTGGGCCCAATCATCAGGATTCACAAACAATCTCCTTCCACAAACTCACTGTTCCGTGGCTTCCTTCAGTAGAAAGACAACCACGTCCACATTACCTCTGAGTTGTTCTTCTACACCCTACAAAGCGGACTCTTACGCTACGTAAGCCGATGCTACCCTTCATGCTTACCACATCCACATTTCCTCTGAGTAAACATCTTGTACAAACAACCCCTGCGTTGTCGTACATCGATCGCCGAACTTCCACGTCCACATCACCTCTGAGTTGTTCAACATATCCCCCAGGATCATTCCTACCACGTCCATCACACCTCTGAGTAGGATGATTCTATCATTTGGACCCAATGATTGCCATGTCCATATCACCTCTGAGCAAACATGTTGGTTCCTTCAAACTTATTATCTGTGCCTAAAACCAAGGTGCGCAAAAGATAATAGGTCCACACAAATCATCAAGTTCATAATAACAAAAATGAACACATCACAAAAAGTTGCGTACTTCTTTATTTTCTGAAATAGAGAGTACAAAAGGCTACATTATCCCTCAGCAAAGGGTTACAAAAGAGCATAAAAAAAAGGAGGAAAAACTACAGTCCCTGAACCTCCCCAGGGTGGGCTGAGAGCTCCCTGACTCGAAGCCTTAGGTCGGCTGTACGGGCCTCCACAGTCGCCAGGACTCGTCGCTCAGCTTCTTGACGCATCAATTCAACAGCCCCAGCGGAAGTATCGCTTTCATGCTTCGCATCAAGCTGTTGTCGCTGCTGCGCCAAGGCAAGAGTCCGCTGTGTAAAGGTCGCTTCTTCCTTTTGGAATGCCGCGTGTTCAGCCCGGACACGCTCGGCGTCTAACTGGAGTCAGGCCCGTTGATCTTCAAGGCGGCGCATCTGGGTGTCAATCTCCGCGATATTAGCATCCAATGTAGCTCGAGTTTCTACCGTCGTCTTCATGGACTGAGACAACTGCTCTACCGCAGCCTCAGTCTCAGCCACCTTGCGCTCCCAAAGGCCCACAGTGGCCTGGTATGAAGACTCGATCTCGGCAATCAGCTTCCCCTTCTCCGCATCTATCAGGACGGAGAGGTCGTTTCGCTGGATGCGCTGAAGTTCCGCAAGCCGCTCGTCCAGCTCGATCACCGAAGCCTCCAGAATTTCGACCATATGGTCGTGGCCTTGGTGAATGCGGATCAGCTCGATACAGGGCATTTCCAAAGTTCTTGCCGTTGCAAAGCTCCCATTGGCATCCATCACAGCAGATACACCCTTCTGCAGCATTTTATATACCCCCTCGACGAGGAATTTCACATACTCGTCTGCATCCGCCAGGACCTGCGGCATCATAGCAGGAGTTGGAGGAGCTACAGCAGTTTGCGGACCGGAAGAAGATCCGCCAACCTCAACCTGCGAGGCTTGAACCTCAGTATCGATGAGCTCTTCATCAACGAGGGCTGGACTGCTAGCCCGAGGAGCCAAAGGAACAGAGGAAGCCCGCACAGGCGTCGAAATAGTACCCCAAGTAGGAGGGACAACAGAGGGTTCCACACCCTCGCCCTTCTCAAGCCCGGAGGAACCACCGACGTCAACGGCCACCTCTTCTACCCCCAACGTCCTATCGACAACTGGTACTTCCCTTGGCAGAATGGGGAAATTATCACTCGTCTCTTGACCTGCCTCAGCGGTTGTGACCGGCAGACGGGTCTCGTCATCAAGTCCCTCCACTGGGACAGAATCTGTCGCTACCTCCTGATCGGTAGCCGCCTCAACTACCACGGTTGAAGCTGGGGTAGGACTCGGTAATGATCCAGCCGACCTCCCCTCATCATGATAAGGAGGGGAATCAACCCTCTCCTCTGCCTCAACCATATCTGTTGCCCCCGCAGTAGACTCTTGCGGATCCGCGACAACGTTATCCAAGGCCGACGCTGTGGCCTTCATCTTCTCGGAAGCTGCTGCATCCTCAGCTTCTCGTCTGACATAATCCGGAGAGGCTGGAATCTCTACAGCAACATCCTCGGTATTCTCCTCCATGGGAGATATCATAGTAGGTGGAATACGCATGTCAGACGAGCCCACCATCTCCTTTGGCCTGCTCCCACCAAATTTTGGAGTGCGAGGCTTTCTTATCAGCGGCTCCTACACAACAAAGGGAAAAGCATAATTACATAAGGAGCTGAACTGGAAATCAAACCTTACAGGACATCTTACCTCTGCAGATGCGGAGTCCGAGGACACCGTCGGTGACGACGCCCTCTTCTGCTTTTTCGATACAGGAGAGTCGACTTTTGTATCTGCACCCCTTTTCGTTTGATCAACCGAGGGTCTTCCCTGACCCCCGGTAGATACGGCGGGGGCGCCTCGACCCAACTCGGGCGGATGGTACGACCGAGCCTTCGCCAAAGTGTCTGCACCCACCGCTAAATGGGTGCCTGCAATAAAACTGGTCTCCCTATCATGTCCGGTGGGCGGAGCAGCCACAGCACAGTAAAATCTGGCGGCTGAGTAGAGAATCGGCGGCCGCGGATTCTGGACGGGGAGCGTAAAGCGGGCTCCAGTACATCCGACATTATAGTAATGCCAAGCTCGCGCACCATCCAGCAAACTTCCAGCGTACCCCAAGGTAATACTGGGATTATCCAACATCAATTGGGCGTACCCAAATTACCTCGCAAAGCGGCTCGGCAGATACGGTTCCAGGTAACACTGGTTTCTGTTCCGATATACTAAATAGGACAGCCGGATACTTTGCAGCCAGCGGAATCCCCATGGAGACAGAGTGGTGGCATCCTCACCCGAGTCCACCAGATCTTCGTTGGCCTCAAAATCGGAGAAGACAGGACCAACTTTGGTGATCTCCCATCCCTGAAGATGGGATAAAACTTTCCTGCAAACGGGGACACCGGTGTGCGACCAATTCCTCCGGTAGAAATGCCGGAGGAACGCATCTCCGGACCTGTGGTCTTCTTCAGAACCTGGGCTCATCACATTGGGATGGTGTAAAATTAACCACCGTATCAAATAATAAAACGGCAGCTCGGCACGCGGGAAGTTGTTGTTTTTGCCCCGCTCGTGAACGACATCTCCCGCAAACTCTCGAAGACCCCGCAACAGGTTACACACCATTGCGGGGAGTAAAGCTAAAGGACGACCGAAGGCCAACTTCACGGCCGGCAGAATTAAGTTCCGAGTCACCCTCTCTACAGAGCCAGACCCGCCTGAAAAGACGTGGTCCCGGAGCCAAATCATAAGATACGCGACTAATACTGCTTTTGGCGACATCCGATAGGTGAGATGCCAAAAACAGCTATAGGAGCGTTCATCCGACTGCTGGTCCTCATTCTCCAAGGAATCTTCTCGCCCAACCTGCTCATTTCAGAAAGCACCTCGTTGCGAGAAAGTGCCGGTGGAGTAGAAAAATGGGAAGGATCCTCTTTGTCCTGCCTAAAGATGTGATCTCTCCAAGCAGTCACATGAGGCTGCGTCCCGCCCCTATCCTTCTTCTGCATATAGTAGTGATGACTCGCTACTTCTTTGAAGACAGCCATCATCTCATCAGCTTTGTCTCCCAGGACCTGGAATTCTTCATTGGTCGGGAAGTATTCCTCGTAAGGTTCCGATCCCCAGGGGAGTTTTGATACCTCGTACATCTCATAAAGCGCGAGCCCTAGCTCCCCGACTGGAGTGAAGAAGGTCCCCGTATGGGTATCAAACATCTCCAGAAGCGCAAGGAACATGTGCCTGTTAATCTCTACACCTGCCTGAGTAGCATGGACTGCGGCGGTCAGCCCAATCTCTTGGAGCTCAGTCTGAAACCGCGACAGGATCCAGTGTGTTGACCTTCAGCACCTGGACTTCAGTAGAAGAAAGGCGGTCCCCGAACAGGAACTCGGGCTTTAAGAAGGTCACTTTATCGGAAGTGGCAGATTTCAGAACACCACGTTCCATCATCCGTTTAAGGAACCCGTGATGTTGTTCCCGAATTTGAATCATTCTTTCGGGATGCTGATCCAACATAATAGCCGCTTGAGCAGGGTTTATCACCTCTTCATCATAATCTACTCCCATCTGACAGAATGCAGCGTCTAGGAGCACTTCGTTCAAGAGTGGGATAGTCATCGACACTGACACAAAAAAAAATGCAAAGATATTAGAAACAACACAAAGATCAGAGCTTCATGCTCGTCAGATGCGCGTATTAAGCGCATCTGAAAAAGGAGCCTCAGCGCATCATCAGGGTATAAACCCATGCGCGTTATCGGTAGAGCCTCGGCGCATCGTCAGGGCGTGAGCCCATGCGCGTCAGCAATGGCTTCGGCGCATCATCAGGGTGTAAAACCCATGCGCGTCAGCAATTAAAGCCACAGTCATGATAAAGGCCTGAGCCTATGCACGTCGGCGGGAAAGTTTTCCACATCGATAGGAGACAATAAAGCTCACCGACTACTGCCGGCCGAACTTCGACAGGCGGGCGAGGAATGTCACTCACGACAGCCTCTACCGGCTCCTTCTCCTTCCCCTTTCCTTTGCCGGCACCGCCGCGAGGAGTCTTGGGAGCCATTCTAACAGAGAGAAAGAAGTTAGCGTTTTGAAGAAAGAACTCTAAAGAAGGCAAAGGCACAGAGTAGAAGAACTCTCTCTCTCTCCACCTCTCACCTATTTATAGGCCGTGGTCGCACGCGTGAACCGATGACGAGTGATCTCAGCCGTCGCCTTGGGCCTTGTGAAGATAGCAGCAGATAAAACCAAAAGATCATCATTAATCTTTTCGGTTACCGAGGCATTATCAAATTCATTAATTGAGAAGAGCATGCGGCTGAACAGGCATGCGCCCCAATAGTCATGCGCCCTGATCGCCATGCTTCTTATTCAAAGTATTCCAAAACTTATTCAAAAGTTTTGAAAACTTTGAAGGGGATCTTGTAGAAGCATGGAATTTCACAACCAGAAAGACCATGCGCCAGATACTACATGCGCCAGGACTCGTACAGAACACTTCACAGCAAAGTCAATAACCATAGACATTTGAAGAAGGACTTTTTTATTTATTTATATATAAAAGTCTATTCCATGTCTAGAAAAGGTTGTACAAAGGAGAATTTCTACAAAGGAAAGATCCTAAGTCTACAGCCAGGGCCACCATGCGCCTCCACATAGGCGCAGCAGTCATCATGCGCTGCCAGTCACCATGCGCTGCCAGTTAGGCGCAGCAGATGTCATGCGCCCCCGACCAGGCGCATCCCGCCATCTTCTCAGCAGCTCAGTTATGTGCATCCAGCTCAGTTATGTACATCCCTTCAGCAGCCCAGTTATGTGCCGCTCTTCCAGCCAGGCTCACCTGATAAATGCTTCGATACACAAAGCATTTAACCCTCTGGTTGGAACCAAGGAAGAGAAGAGCACCGCAAATCTGTGGCCAGGGGAGGCTTCGAAAGAACCTCCAAAGGCCAAGGAAGACCGTGATCGAAATCACGGCGAAAGGCAGCGTTCAACACAATCAGAGCGGGCGACACCCACTTTGAAGGAAGAGAGAGCCTAGCACCGCCATTCCGATCTACGGCTCTTCCGGAACAACGGAGACAAGGCCCGAGCATCCCCATCTTTGGATGCAACAGGCACCTTCCGCCTGCCTCAGAAGCCCTCGACTCCGTCTTTTGGATGTAACAGTCACCTTCAAGAGCATCAACGACGACATGGCGTCTCATCTTCACCCTCGGGAACACTTCGTCAACAGAATGCACCCGAAAACCCAAGTTCATGTTGGAGGTACGTGAGGGAATGAGAAGCAAACCTTCTCTCCATGCCACTATTTATAGGCCGGGCAGATCAAACCTACGCGCCAAGTGGATGGCTCTCCGAATTTCGTGCAATAAACTCACATTAAATGGATGAACCGGACGCCTCGACTTCAGCCAAGCGGCTATTAAAAGCACTCGAGAAGCGAAACAGCCACATCATCAAAGACGTGTCGGATGCGTCGGCTGGTCAGCGCATCACACCTCTCAAACAGATGCGTCCTATACCGAGCGCATCAAAGGGGATGCGCCCCCATACGCCTAGTGGAACGTCAACCGACGCGCCCACTCAGCTGTCCATCGAATGTCACCAACATTAAATGCTGAACTGACAGAGTTGGCAGCACGCCTTCCCAAGTCTGAACGGCTGACAGCTTTTGCAGAAAATGAAGCGTCCACAACGTCAGCATCATCATGACTCTATCCCGACGGCTACTGCCACGTGGCCACTCGACCACCCGCATGCGCCTCCGCGGCCATGCGCCTAAACCTGCATGCGCCTCGAAAGCCATGCGCCTCAGACCCTTCACTGATCCCTAAAGACAGAAGAAGAGTCTCCAGTTGAAGCATTGCATGCGCCTCAAAAGCCATGCGCCCCAGACTGATCTCTGATCCCGAAAGACAGAAGGAAAGTTGCTCGCATGCGCCTCAAAAGCCATGCGCCCAGAACGGCTCGTGACTCCTAAAGGTCACGAGCCAAAATCTCATCATGCGTCCAATCCAAGGCGCATCCCACCAAATCATCCCCCACCAAATCAGAGATCTCCGAGCCATGGGTCGACGACACGTGTCATTTGACTCAACTCATCCAAGATCTCAGCAACAGAAAGATCTTCTCCTCTGCTACGTGCCGGCTCACAATAGCAGTATGAAGAATTCAACCCCGCGAGTAGGGCGCATCATAAATGCGCCTCCATCAGCAATCTCCACGTGGCGTCCCCACGCACCGGCGCATCCTACATATGCGTGCATGAGCAGTCAACCTGCCCAGCTATAAATGGAGGAATCATCCCCTCCTTACACACACAGAGAGACATATATACGAACAATCCAGACAGAGATCATCAGAGAGGCAGATACAGACACTCAACGTCTTCCTCCTCTCAGCCAGCTCCAGCACCCAGAGCAATCTACACCTTCAGAGAACCGATAACCGTCGTCAGCCCGTCAACGGAGTCAACGTATTACCACTCACTCCATTGGCACTTAGGACCCAGATTAAACAAAAGTGTGCTCCTAGGACTACATCTAAGTCCTATATTGTAACACTGTTCTGTTTGTATTAAGATTTGCAATCAAACGATTTTAATGGCAAACACCTACGTTGAGTGAAATCCCATGCCGTGGATCATGGTCATTCAAATGAGTACTTTCGTACGGGGTACGATATGCACAACTCTACAACGATACCAGTGCGATTAGGTTGCAGGTCTTACATAGCGTAATGCAACAATCAAATCTAACCACGGTAATCATGCCTTGACCATAAAGTACACATGCTTCTTTTGTAGAAAATAAATAAGTAAATAAATAAATAAATAGATTGAAGCCTGCATGTGCATGTAAGTCAATATTCGGGATCAGCCAGTCGATTACAATAGTCCATAACATGAACGTATCTCATTCATTCAATTCAATAAGACGACTAGCCAGTCTCTTAGTTCCGACTAGGAACACATGATTAATTTAGTCAAGATAACCATTATTATCAATGGTGACAAGGCATGAAAGTCAATTAGCATTAAACGGGGGTCGAGTCTATAACTCTCATGGTCAAGTCCCAGTCATACTGGGTATCCCAAAAATCAATCGGGACACAAGGCACATTCCACATAACAATTGATATTAACAATATTATCATATCATAATTTTATCGAGTTTATGCCAAAAAGGCGTAAGGATATAAAATGGACGTTGAATATCTAATAAAATATCAATATACAGGGCTATAGAAGATCAGGATAAGTAAGGTCAGCGTACGCTCAAGTCAGGCTACGCTCAAGTCAGCGTACGCTCAGGTCAAAAAGGCAGCGTATGGGCTCCATACGACTCCTCACCATCCAAGTCAGCGTATGCAAGTCATACGCTCCCAAAAGGTAGCGTATGAACTCCATACGACTCCTGACCATTCAAGTCAGCGTATGCAAGTCATACGCTCCCAAAAGGTAGCGTATGAACTCCATACGACTCCTGACCATTCAAGTCAGCGTATGCAAGTCATACGCTCCCAAAAGGTAGCGTATGAACTCCATACGATATACGCTTCCAAAAGGTAGCGTATGCAAGACACACGCTTCCTAAAAAGGTAGCGTATGGACTCCAGACTACGCTACGCTAAAGAGCACGCACAGCTCAGTGACGCAAGCTAAAAAGCTAGTGTACACTACTCACTGTCTTCTCCAAACAGCAAGAACTCCATGGTTGCACCCCAAAGCTTCAAAGGTCCATAACTTGGTCAAAACAAGTCCAAATCCAACTTTCCAAAGGTCAAAATTGGGTAGAATAAAACTTTCTACAACATAGAACCATCAAAACTTGAAAACAAAGAAGTTTGATAGATCAAAACCACCAAACTCCGAAAATAACTCATTTCTAGATCTACAAAAATTAAGACTTCGAAATAAAAAATGCCAAGTTCTAAACTCTCTTAGGATCACGAGAGGAAGATAAATGAACCATAAAAACATGGGTTCTCATGTGGAGCAAGTTGTACTTGCCTACGGTTTGGTAGGTGGAGAGAGTAATGAAGAAGAAGAAGAGGAGTAATGGTGAGAATGTGAGTTTATGAGGAGAAAGAAAGAGATGTAAGCTATTAAATAGAAAAGGGGGTGGTAGGTGGGAGTTGGGCCGGGTCCAATGGGTCCAATAGGTCGGGTTGTAGGGGATCCAACCAAAGCCAACCCGAACCTAAAGCCTAGCTAAAGCAGAGAATAAAAGCAGAAAATAAAGTGCAGAAATAAAATTGCAGAAATATAATTGCAGGAAATAAATTAACATAAAAATTTAAAGAGCAGATTAATTGATTAACATAAAATTAAAGGAATTTAAATACAGGATAATACATGATAAATATTAAATAAATACTCATGAGTTGTACATGTATAAAAATACGCATTCTGGGAACGGGGCGTGATATCTCTACCCTCCTTAGAAAAATTCCGTCCTCGGAATTTTAAACCCTAAGCAGGATAGAAATATCGGGACTAAACTAATCTAAGTACAAGCAATTTAATCAAGCAATTATTTTACAATGTCCATAGCAAGTAACATATATGTAAATCCATCAATCTACGATATCAAGCAATTCTACCCATAAGGTGATAAGCATGAGGAATCAAGACAATCAGGTACACAGAAAAAAATATACTTTGTGAGTCAAACAGATGTGGATACCGTGATCGGATATCATCCTCACGTTTCTACGTTGACTCTCCCAAAGAGTGATGACCCCAAGCAACCCGGACAAGGTTAATTGTTCGGTTCTTGAGTATCTTCTCTCTTCGGTCCAAGATGGACACAGGCTGTTCCTCGTAAGACAGGTTGGTACCAACAACCAGTTCTGAATGATCGAGGATATGGCTGGGGTCCGATACATACCTTCACAATTGAGATATATGAAATACGTCATGCACCTCTCGTAACGAAGGTGGAAGGGATAAACGATAAGCAACATCGCCTACCCTATCAAGAATAGCAAATGGGCCTACGTATCGCGGACTCAACTTCCCGCGAACGCCAAATCTAATGACCCCATGGGTAGGTGAGATCCGCAAGAACACGTGGTCCCCAACAGAAAACTCTAGCGGCCTACGATGCTGGTCCGCCCAATGACGATGCCGATCCTGCGCAACACGAAGTCGCTCTCTAATTCCCTTAATCACTTCAACCGTCTGAATAATCATTTCTGGGCCTAACATCTTCCTTTCTCCGATATCATCCCATGCTAGTGGCGATCTACACTTCTTACCATATAGTGCCTCAAATGGCGCTATCTGGATACTGGCTTGATAACTGTTGTTGTATGAGAACTCAACTAAGTGTAGGTAGCTTTCCCAAGATCCTCCAAAATCCAGAGTGCAAGCTCGCAACATATCTTCCAAAGTCTGAATTGTCCTTTCTGATTGCCCGTCCGTCTGTGGATGGTAAGCCGTGCTAAATCTTAACTTGGTACCCAGACTATGATACAAGCTCTTCCAGAAATGTGATATAAAGCGGGTATCTCGATCTGACACAATACTGATAGGAACTCCATGCTGCCTGACTATCTGTTGCATGTACAACTCTGCCAACTTTTTTATAGATTGCCCTACTCTGAAAGGAAAAAAGTGTGCTACCTTTGTAAGCCGATCTACTATCACCCAAATAGCATCTTTACCACTTGGTGATCTCGGTAAACCGGTCACAAAGTCCATTGTAATATGCTCCCATTTCCATTCCGGGATGGGAAGCGGTTACAATAATCCAGCTGGCCTCTGCTGTTCTGCCTTCACTTGCTGACATACCAAGCAACGAAAAACAAATCTAGCTATCTCTCTCTTCATTCCGTTCCACCAGAAGTGCTGCTTGATATCTTGGTACATCTTGGTCCCTCCAGGATGTACAGAATACTGGGAACTGTGAGCTTCTGCCATAACTTCCTGTCTGATATCTCCACTAGGCACACATAGACGTGATCCAAACCTAAGTGTACCATCTTTATGAATTTTTAACTCCTTTCTGTGCCCTGACTCACATTCTGCCCTAAGCTTCTGAATCCTTGGGTCTTGTGCCTGAGCTGCCTTGATCCTATCTACCAAGTCGGATTGGACTTGTAGACTTGCCAGAACTCCTACATCGCTAGGAAGTATAACTTCTATGCCCATCTCCTGAAGGTCTTCTAAGATGTGCTTCTGCGTTGTTAACATAAATGTGCCGTCTCTTCTGCTAAGAGCGTCTGCTACCACATTAGCCTTACCTGGATGATACTGAAGCTCCACGTCATAATCCTTGATCAGTTCTAACCATCTTCTCTGCCTCATGTTCAGCTTCTTCTGAGTAAAGATGTACTTCAGACTTTTGTGGTCTGTGTACATGTCTACTCGGTCACCATATAAGTAATACCTCTATAGCTTCAAAGCAAATACTACTGCCGCCAACTCTAAATCATGAGTTGGATAATTCTTCTCGTGGTCCCGAAGCTGCCTAGATGCATATGCTATCACCTTTCCGTGCTGCATGAGGACACATCCAAGTCCTTTACCTGACGCATCACAATATACTGTAAAACCTCCAGGTCCGACTGGCAATATAAGAATAGGCGCTGATATCAACTTCTGCTTCAAATTCTCAAATGATGCCTGACATTCTGCCGACCAAATAAATGGCACATCCTTCCGGGTCAAGCGGGTCATGGGCGCTGAAAGCCTTGCAAAGTCTGATACAAACCTTCTGTAATATCCTGCCAATCCCAAGAAACTCCGTACATCAGCTACGGTCTTGGGTACTGGCCAACTCTCCACTGCTTCTACCTTCTTGGGATCCACTGCTACTCCAGTTCCTGATACGATATGACCCAAAAATGAAATGTTATCCGTCCAGAACTCACACTTGCTGAGCTTGGCATACAACTAGTTCTCTCTCAGAACCTACAACACTTTCCTGAGGTGGTCTTCATGCTCCTCTTCACTAGCAGAGTATACAAGAATGTCGTCGAGAAACACCACGACAAACTGATCTAAGTACGGCATAAAGATACGGTTCATCAAATCCATGAATATTGCTGGAGCATTGGTCAAACCAAACGGCATTACCAAGAATTCATAATGTCCATACTTCGACCTGAATGCTGTCTTCGGAATGTCTTCCTTCCGAACCCTCACCTGATGGTACCCTGAACGAAGATCTATCTTGGAGAAAACTCTAGCCCTGCTCAACTGATGAAACAAGTCGTCGATCCTTGGTAGTGGGTACTTGTTCTTCACTGTTGCCGCGTTAAGCTTCCTATAATCGATGCACAATCTGGATGATCCATCCTTCTTCTCCACAAGTACCACTGGTGCTGCCCACGGCGATACGCTAGCTTGGATAAACTTCTTCTCCTTCAATTCCTCTATATGCTGATATACCTTGGCCTGCTCCGAATCCGCCATTCTGTAAACCCGATCTGATATCGGTTTAGTTCCAGGTGCCAATTCTATACTGAACTCAATATCTCTAACCGGTGGCAGATCGGAAAGTTCTTCGGGAAACACGTCTAAAAATTCTTCAACTACCTTCGGAACCTGAACTTCTTCCATTGCCATTACTACTCCCTGCTCTTGTTGAGTTGCCTCTGATCTGACTAAGGTGAATCTCTTCATGCCTGGAATATCAAAAGATACACACCCACTACGACAATCTATTGTCGTATGACTGTCTTTCAGCCAGTCCATGCCTAAGATAACGTCGAAATTTCCAACAGGGAATTCTATCAACTGGGCGGGTAAGGAATGCCCGCAAACTACAACACTACACGCTAGAATAACTCTACTAACTCCTACGAGCCCATTACCAGTGAGTATATTCAACCTCCCTGGCAATGTCTCGAACTCCATTCCTAGTCGTGTCGCAAATTGTGCAGATATAAATGAGTATGATGCTCCCGAATCAAACAATGCTACTGCGGGATATGAGGCGACGAGAATGTTACCTGCCACAACATCTCCCGATGCTAATGCCTCTTCCAAGGACAGTGTGAATGCCTGCCCTCGACCTCCTTGCTGGTTTCCATGCTGTGGCCTAGCCTGGTGCTGCTGCTGGCCCCTTCCTTGATGATGCTGGGGTGGTCTATGCTGGTGTTGCTGCATCGGCGGTCCCTGCTGCCGAAACATCTGAGCCTGCGGTACTAATGGACGCTGTGCCAACGGCCTCACTACTACCGCTGGTCCTCGATACTGCCCTGCCCCTGGTGCTGGCAGAGCAGGAAACTGCTGCACTGGTCCTCCTGACCTCGAATTCATGGAACATATGGTAACCCGATGATCTGGATTTCCACATATCAAACATAGTCCATTCAATGTCTGATATACATCTCTAGTGTGTCCTATCTTCCCACAATAAGTGCAGCCCGCTGGGGGTTGCTGGTTCTTCCTCTGTTGCTGTTGCTGCTGCCTGGATGGTGGTGCTGGCCCTCGCATCGCCACATCGTGGATACGAATGCCAGGGGGTGGTGCTGTTGTTCGGGGCGCTGCTCCCCCTCCTCCTTCAATCTGACTGTGGGATCTCTTCTGACCCCCAGTCCTTGCCGCAAGCCTCTGAATGGTGATCTCATGCCTTCGGGTTGCCGTCAATATCTCATCAAAAGTCTGGTAATTGTGCCCCTCTATCAATTGCAAGAGCTCAAGATGAAACCCTTACTGGAACCTCATCGCCCTCTGGCGCTCCGTTGCTACCATCTCTGGGGCAAACCTACTCAATCTGCAGAACTCCGCTGCGTAAGCATCTACCGTCTTGCCGGCCTGCTTGAGGTTGATAAACTTCTGTTGTAGCACAAACTGCGCCACAACTCCATAATACTTCGTCTTGAACCTTGCAGTAAAATCGTCCCATGCAACAGGACGTCTGATGCCTACTTCCTCTGCTTCCCACCAATCACGTACAAGATCCTGAAGTAACAACTTCACTAGATCCACACGCTCTTCGGCCGGTACCTTAGCGGCTGTCAGGATAGCCTCAATATCCTTAAGCCATGCATCTGCTGAGATGGCATCCTCCGTGCCCTCGAAACGACGGGGGTTGTACTTGCAAAACTGGGCTGACGCTCCTGAATCTGGCCTCGCCCCTCTTTCCAATGCCGTCTGTAATACTTGGTTGAGTAGTACATTCTGCTCTTGCAACTGAGCGTGCATGCGCTGCTGGGCTAACATCTGGTGTTGCTGAGTAGCCATCATCCCTCTCATGATCTCCAGAAGGGCTGGTGTGTCCAATTCCACAGGGGTAGGTGGAACTATTGGTGGTGTTGGAACCTCCGGATACTGCGGTCCGACCGCTGGTTCCACTATCACCTCTTCTTGAATAGCCTCATGAAGTGGTTCTGACCCTTGTTGCTGACCAACCTAGTCAGGTTGTCCATGCTGCTGTCCATGTTGTTGTTGTCCAGCTCTGACAGATACGGACGAGGTGCCCCTAAGAAAAGGGACAAGAGAACAATCAAAGGACCGGACATGAAGGATCAATGAAGTCAAGGGATACTGGAATGTCAAGCTGGAGTTGAGAATCAACAAATCATAAGATCAAGGAGGAACATGTGTGATTGAGACATCCTATAAATCAAAACACCCCACAAGTCTGAAATCAGACCTGCATGGGCCACCACTAAAACCTTGTCACGCCCCAGAACCAGAATACTGGAGAGCGGGGGAATGACTCAGCCAGCTACGTATTACGGGTAGATGAATACCGTATAATACGATCAATGCTGTCTAACCAGACGAGGGGGGTGCATACTACATAAAAGTCTTACTATGGTCATTATACATCTATTGTCTCAATCATTCAAACGAGAAACAGAAATAGAGAACATGTAAGATAAAGCAGTAAGGCGTCCCAAACGCTCTGTCAAAATGTTCTTGATATCTGGCTTTACAAAACATAGCCAGATTGATGTAGCAAAAGTATACACAATTGTTATCAGCTGCAGTCTGACTTTAATTACAATTATGTAAAAGTAAGTACAAGACAATCCGACTAACATGTCGGTGCCAAACGGCAAGGTATTAAGTAGATAACAAAACGAGCGGGGAAGTAAGAAACCCACTCGAGTCCTCCTGCGATCATCCCTCTAGTGTTGACCATCTTGGAGGTAGAAGTAAGCTGGATCCTCGGGGACCGGCTCTAAATCTGGCCATGCAAAACCAGAGAGGTTAGACCTCTAATAGCAAGTACCACAAGGAAGCACGACATGAGAACTAAAACCAGTAAGTAAGAGAATATAATAATAGATCTCTGCTTTCCACTAGGATTCAAATTACATCACGACACTTCGAACCAACCTCCCAACCAAACAAGAACAGAAGTTGGCCCGTCATGTCCTGACATTCTGATCATCCCAGTTAGGTAACAGAGTAGTACAGTACACAAACAAATCATCTTAAACGGCCAATCAACTCCTACGGCTTGCTATTGTGAGTCCCAAGTTATCCTGGAATTATGCAATTAGGGATTCCTCAGTTCTTACCATGTGCGAGCAAGGCTAGTCTATCCAGTCAATCATGTGCGCCATGCATGAATTAGACGAGTCCTAGCAGGGCCCGTCAATATACAATATACAATAATAATAAAAGCAGATACTGTTTCCTGTCCGTGTGGCAGTTTTACAGTATCTGTGGGGACCAGCCGGCCCGTCGGGTATTACTTGTCCCAAGGGGGCTGCCATGTAAGAACTCGGGAATCCATTCTCTCCATGCCATCATTATTTTATTTAACTTAATAGTCCCTACGTTGAGTGAAATCCCATGCCGTGGATCATGGTCATTCAAATGAGTACTTTCGTACGGGGTACGATATGCACAACTCTACAACGATACCAGTACGGTTAGGTTGCAGGTCTTACATAGCGTAATGCAACAATCAAATCTAACCACGGTAATCATACCTTGACCATAAAGTACACATGCTTCTTTTGTAGAAAATAAATAAGTAAATAAATAAATAAATAGATTGAAGCCTGCATGTGCATGTAAGTCAATATTCGGGATCAGCCAGTCGATTACAATAGTCCATAACATGAACGTGTCTCATTCATTCAATTCAATAAGACGACTAGCCAGTCTCTTAGTTCCGACTAGGAACACATGATTAATTTAGTCAAGATAACCATTATTATCAATGGTGACAAGGCATGAAAGTCAATTAGCATTAAACGGGGGTCGAGTCTATAACTCTCATGGTCAAGTCCCAGTCATACTGGGTATCCTAAAAATCAATCGGGACACAAGGCACATTCCACATAACAATTGATATTAACAATATTATCATATCATGATTTTATCGAGTTTATGCCAAAAAGGCGTAAGGATATAAAATGGACGTTAAATATCTAATAAAATATCAATATACAGGGCTATAGAAGATCAGGGTAAGTAAGGTCAGCGTACGCTCAAGTCAGGCTACGCTCAAGTCAGCGTACGCTCAGGTCAAAGAGGCAGTGTATGGGCTCCATACGACTCCTCACCATCCAAGTGAGCGTATGCAAGTCATACGCTCCCCAAAGGCAGCGTATGGACTCCATACGACTCCTGACCATTCAAATCAGCGTATGCAAGTCATACGCTCCCAAAAGGTAGCGTATGAACTCCATACGACTCCTGACCATTCAAGTCAGCGTATGCAAGTCATACACTCCCAAAAGGTAGCGTATGAACTCCATACGACTCCTGACCATTCAAGTCAGCGTATGCAAGTCATACGCTCCCAAAAGGTAGCGTATGAACTCCATACGACTCCTGACCATTCAAGTCAGCGTATGCAAGTCATACGCTCCCAAAAGGTAGCGTATGAACTCCATACGATATACGCTTCCAAAAGGTAGCGTATGCAAGACACACGCTTCCTAAAAAGGTAGCGTATGGACTCCAGACCGCGCTACGCTAAAGAGCGCGTACAGCTCAGTGACGCAAGCTAAAAAGCTAGTGTACACTGCTCACTGTCTTCTCCAAACAGCAAGAACTCTATGGTTGCACCCCAAAGTTTCAAAGGTCCATAACTTGGTCAAAACAAGTCCAAATCCAACTTTCCAAAGGTCAAAATTGGGTAGAATAAAACTCTCTACAACATAGAACTATCAAAACTTGAAAACAAAGAAGTTTGATAGATCAAAACCACCAAACTCCGAAAATAACTTATTTCTAGATCTACAAAAATTAAGACTTCGAAATGAAAAATGCCAAGTTCTAAACTCTCTTAGGATCACGAGAGGAAGATAAATGAACCATAAAAACATGGGTTCTCATGTGGAGCAAGTTGTACTTGCCTACGGTTTGGTAGGTGGAGAGAGTAATGAAGAAGAAGAAGAGGAGTAATGGTGAGAATGTGAGTTTATGAGGAGAGAGAAAGAGATGTAAGCTATTAAATAGAAAAGGGGGTGGTAGGTGGGAGTTGGGCCGGGTCCAATGGGTCCAATGGGTCCAATGGGTCGGGTTGTAGGGGATCCAACCAAAGCCAACCCGAACCCAAAGCCTAGCTAAAGCAGAGAATAAAAGCAGGAAATAAAGTGCAGAAATAAAATTGCAGAAATATAATTGCAGAAAATAAATTAACATGAAAATTTAAAGAGCAGATTAATTGATTAACATGAAATTAAAGGAATTTAAATACAGGATAATACATGATAAATATTAAATAAATACTCATGAGTTGTACATGTATAAAAATACGCATTCTGGGAACGGAGAGTGACACCTAACTTGGGAGTTCCTGCTACCTGATAACTCTATATATGACAGTGTTTCCCTCAATGCAGCAGGTAGTAACAATCAAGGAATTGAATGTCTCCTACCAAGTACTACCATACTCACGGAACCATTCCAGGCTAAACCAATAGAAAATGCATTTCAATATCTGATAACAATTTGTTTCAGGAAATACATCCTAAGAGCTGATCACACGACAACCTTTCAATCAGCTCTTAGTGTCTAATCTGAGACCCCAATGGACTATGGTATCACAATCAGTTGCTACAAAGCTCATATATCTCCAATATTTAAATTACTTCATGAAACAGATGTCACAATATTAAATTAACCTGTTAATCTACTATACTACCTGGAATTTAACCAATTCAGAATTCACTACCAATGGACATCTGAATCCTGAAGGTTGGATACTGATATTCATTGATATTCAAGTCTGGTTTAATCAAATGATCAGGATATCTCAACCGAGATTTAAATCTAATTAGGTAACAATGTCAATGAGCTCTAATCCTGAGATTTCATCAAGATAGGATGTCAGTATTAAGACTGACATCCACTGTTCGATCCAAATCCATATCAACACATTGATCCTATAATTATTAATCAACAGTACAAAATCACCCTGTAAATAGTGAATTACCTAGTGGAATCAGTCCTTCGATACTAAGCCTCGAACCAATCACAATTGCCTGGCTAAATCCTGATGTTGAATCAATCAAACAGATGTGATGTTATGCAATTATCTACTATACAAGAAAACAACAAGTTTCCCCCAAAATCCCAGGAGTATCATTTGAAACTCACCTGCCTCAGTTCAAAGTTAACCAATCTCCTAATTCTTGAGTCTAAAATCGAATTCCTGCAAGAAGAATATACCCAAAAATAGGGAGAGGCAAAGGTTGAGACAAAATTAAGAGAATCAAAATGTTCTATATGAATTTCACAAAATGAAAGGGCATTGAAGCATAGATTACTTACGATCTCGATCTCCTCAATACAAAACTCGATCACGACGTTCCTCTTAGATCTACCAGTTTATTTCACAGATCTGTGAAGAATTAAATGGTCTGAACGTTAAATCAAACAAGTTCAGAATAAGGTGAGTCATTCATATCGAGCTCTTACCAAATCGATCAGATCAACAGGGATCGAAGGGAGTTCTCTGGATGGAACCAATGCTGCAATTTCGATCCACACGACAAATTTAGATCTAGGAGAACCAGAAGAATAGATCGAACTCTAGAGAATTACCAAAACTCACTTGGTCCACTAAATGAACTGAAAGTGCAACAATTCCTGGAGGAAAATTGGTTCAACCGTTGTCGGGGTTGGGAAGAAGACGTCCACGTCAGTGCCGGAGTTGAGAGCCTACGTGTGGTTGCTCCTCGCCAAGCAGCACATCTCAGTCATGGCCATTCGAACACTCGAAGAACGATTTGAGGAAAGAATGAAGAACCAGGGAATTGCTCTTGGAAATTCTAAGGAATGAATAAGAAGAAGAGGAAAGCCTCTTATATAGGCAGTTACACATGAGATGGGAAGGAATTTGGAGGGAAAATGGAAATGGAGTTGGTTACTGCACATGGCAGCTGGCCGAGTTGCGTAGAGAAGGAGCTCTGCTCCTTGAATTGAAATTTCAAAATTGTTGGTTAAAGAAGATGATGGGCTAACCTATTTCTAAGAATGGATTATGGGCTCAGGCTTGGGCTTTCAACCAAGGGTTGAACCCAAATGAAAAACCTATTGAAAAGAATAATATTTATATACAACAATTTACTTCACAATAAATTTTAAAGTATGTAACCAATTCTAAATTATTTATTCAATATAATATAAAAATTTAAAAATTTCAAATTTCAGGAAGGTGGAGTTACAATCTAGGTCAAAGTCAACTCTTGGTCAACTCTAAGTCAACTCGGGTCCACCTTAGGTCAAACTAGGAGTCAAGGTTAAGCTTCTACGGTTTTGGTCAAACTTAGATTAGTGGTCAACATCTATGATACTTAGGATATATTAATATATATACATACCACATATATCCTTACCCATATAGTACCACCCTAACATATACATATAAATATCATATATCAAGTATATACATATCCTCACTATGAACCATAACCTATATCTATATACTCTCATGATATATATTGTCACGACCCGCACCCGGATATACGGGTATGAATACGTGGGCCAAGCCCAGCTTACACCGCAGTATCGGCGGTAGAGCATTATCAAGTACCCTATACTAACTACAACATCTAAAGATCCATAACTAGAAATGTACTCATGTCACATCACGAAAACTAAGGAAGATAAGACAAAAAATAATAACAATATCACAGAACAACTAGAATCTACAAGGATCATAAGACAGGAAATAAAGAAGGAACAACAAAACTAACTAAGGATAACTACCAGGCAACTCACATAGAAGAATAGTGAGATCCACCTCAGCTAGCAACATCATGAAGTCCAATACTGAGGGCACAACTACTCCTAAAATTTTGTCAACATATCCAGTCAGGATGGAACGAGCACAAATCTCAAATAACAGTTCTAATTAGACGATATTAAAAATATAGCCGTAAATAGAGAGAATATACAAGAAATCATGAAATGTACATGTGAGTATCATGGCAAGGTAAGCTATAAATCTAGAGCTAGAACAAGGCAAGTAAAACTGATCATGGCATGTACAAGAATCAAGAATCACCTATCTAGGTGTGTGAGTACTAGCTACAATACATGGCCAGCTTGGAAACTTGCACAATAGTAACAGGCCTGGCTAACCATACGTGGGGTGTATGATCAACACTCACAATCAATAGGTGCACAAGGGGTGCACAATAGGCTTTGGCCATATATCTACACTAATACTCCCCGTCCCCCGACTAGTATAGTGGATCCAACCATGACACATCATGACGCGTGATTCTCTGAGAGGGTAGCTAGCCTTCGCAGGAATCGTGTCTATACAATGCACAAGGAACAAGAAAGACTTGCACAAGATATACCAAGGAAAGCGAAGAATAACATCTCATGACGGGATCTAGAGAAATATCAATCCGTGTGAACAATGTGTCAAGAGAACAAGGATATCTACACTAAATACAAGAAACATAGACGATATCATAAAATAGAAATATTATCAGAGAATGTACTCGCCTGTGATCTGGTGAAATATGTCAACTGATCCAAGAACAGTGCCTCGAGGACCTATAGGTGGAATACTGTATCAATATAAGGGTTTGGAAGTAAAATCAAGTCATACTAAGTCAAACTAGGTCAATCTAAGTCAAGGGTTGACTTACAGTTGACTTTGGTCAACTGGTCAATTCTGGGTCAAACTTGACTAATGTTGACTAACAGTTGACTTTGGCTTAACTGGTCAACTTCGGTCAAGTTCTAATCAATTTTAGGCTACGGTTGACTTCCGGTTGACTTTTGGTCAAAATAGTCAACTGTGGTCAACCAAGGTCAAAACTGGTCTAACATACGTCAAATGTTGACTCTACTTCGACGTTCAGTCAAAGTAGTCAACCAAGGTCAACAGGGTAAAAAGCTAGTCTCTATAAACATCCACAGGGTCAACACACCAATTTCAATGATTGTGAAATCACTGGAATCGATGGATCTCAAAATACAACAAAAGGAGAGATTATAAATATAGGATGAAAACCTACAGATGTTGTCGGATGGTGAAACAACCATTACCAACGTGTCCAGAATGGTCGAAATAGCTAGAATAGCCTATCCATAAGTCCAATTTGGACACAGGAGCAAAAAGGTAATTTCGAGTCAAAACGGTGTCCGTGTCGGACCCGCTTTGCACCAAAAAATATGCCAAAATAAAAGTACACAAAACCTAACAAATTATATGTCCACGAATCCAGAATGACGATACGAACCCAACGGTATATCCGAAATTGGATTCCGATGACCCGATCTCAGATTGGTCCGTTGACCAGGACATTGAAATTCTGATTTGCACGGAAAAAACGCGTCGAAACCAATGTCCTCAAATCTCAGCAAATTATATGTCAACGAGTCCAGAATGACGATAAGAACTCAACGGTATATCCGGAATTGGATTTCGATGAGCCGATCTCAAAATGATCCGTTGGCCCGGATATTGGTATCCGACTTGCACCGAAATACGTGCCAGAACCAATGTCCACTAAAACCTAGCAAATTATATGTCAACGAGTCCAGAATGACGATACGAACTCAATGGTATATCCAGAATTGGATTCCGATGAGCCGGTATTAAAAAGTCCCGTTGACCCGGACTGTGAAGCCCACTTTGTACCGAAATGCGTGCCAGGGCCCACGTTCTCCAAATCTAACAAATTTTATATAAAAACGTGCCAGAACGACGCCACGAGTCTACTGGTGGTGTCAAAAATTGAATCCGGAGTCCCGGGTTCAAAAATGGAATTTTACAAGTTAGAAATTACGAATTTGGACGGCCAACTTTGGCGTCGAATTCAACCAATCAAACGTGCTCACAATGAAACAAAACTAGAGGGGTAGGAAGAGGGTTATACCAGCTTCGCATAGGAACTAGTGGCACGCCAGACGGAGCTGCGATGGAGGAGATACGAATCGACGAAGTTCGCTCCGTAAAATTGTCCAAAATTTATACAATTTAAACGGTCAACTTGGTGGCCGGTTTTGATGTATCAAACGATGAAATTAATGGACAAAAATTTAGGAGAGTGAAGGTGGATATACCGAGATTGTGACGGAGTGAAGAAATCGCCGATCCAATGGTCGAATTTCTTAAAAAATGTGCACGAAGTCGCTGCAACGGAACACCATTTTCGGACCCATCCCGAGCTCGCGCCGACGGGAACCCGTGCCAAACGTACGAAATGCCTAGGCGGCACGTCCCGGAGGACGGTGGCCACCATGGGGAGGTCGCCGGAGGATTTGCCCAGCCCGCGCGCGGTAGTGGGGCTCGCCGGCGACGGCGACGACCGCGGCGGCGCCGGTTGCTACTGTGCGCGCGCGCGGAACTGCCGCTCGGTTGCTGGCTGCTGCTGCTGGCCGCACTGCTGGCCGCGTAGGGGCTCGTCGGCCTGGCACGGCGGCAGCGGCAGCTGCCCGGCGGGGCAGGGCGACGGAGTGCCCGCACGGTGGGCGGCGACGGAGGTGCCCACGCGGTGAGGAGGAGAAGAAGAAGAAAAAAAAGGAATGGTGGTGGTGGCGTGTGGTGATGATGGTGATGGTATGGTGATGGTGGTTTTGATGATAATGATAATGGAGAAGAAGAATAAGGAGATGAAGAAAAAAATGTGAAGAAGAAATGATGGGGGGGTGATGCTCTTGTGTACGTGAAGGGGGGAGTGCTGATGATGTGAAGAGAGAGGGATGTATGTATAATATATGTGTGTGTATAGATATTAAAGAGAGGAAGAGAGTTAGTAAGAGATATTAATGAGATGGAGAGAGAGAAAGAGAAAGTAGGAGAGAGGGGGTGGGTGTACTGCTCGGGTACAAGGGGTATGTGAGGATGTGAGGTGAGAGATATTTGTGTGTGTGAGTGATGAGAGAGAGAGAGACAATATTATATATATATTATATATATGTGTGTGTGTGTATATATATATATATATATATATATATATATATATATATATATATATATATACAAAGAGAGAGAATTAGATATTTCTATGTAAAGAGATATTTTTGAGTAGAGGAAAGAATGAGAAAATATCAGTGGGGTGTATAGGTAGACATGGTAGGGTCACACAAATTTGGGTTGGGTTCGGTTGAGCCGGGTCGGGTTAAAATCGGACATGATGCCATAATTGAATTAAAAAAAAGTATTTATGATCATGGAAAAATAAGTAGCATGTGGGGACTTAATTAAATGGGACACAAGTATCATGTGGGTAGTAGGCTTCGTGTGGGCCATATCCATTTTTGGGGTCGACTAGGTTGGGTCGATGTCGGGTCCCGAAATTAAATTGAAAATTAAATCAGGTTTTACGGTAGATAATTAATTGGCCTAAATTGATCCGAAAGTTGTGCGAAGCAAATGAAGCACAAAATAGAGTGTCTGAGTGGGACACGAAGGTCATAGGTGAAGAGCGTCTCGAGTAGATCAGGCATGACAAGTTGGTTTCAAGAAAAAGACTAGTCTGGTGCTCCTAGATTAAAAGTCATGGTAACGTGCTTATAAGGATCAAGGAAAAGAGTGGGAAATCAATTAATAATTAAATGGTCTAAATTGACCCGAACTTGCACGGAAATAAAAGAGTACAAGGGAACAAGTTCGAGTGGGACACGATATATCAAATTGAAGATAATCTCGTCTACTACAAACTTCAAGAAGAAAGTTTCCAGAGACTGGCATCCCTGATGCTCTAGGAATCCAAGTCACGGTAAAGAGCATTTAATGATCAAAATTAATTAAATAAAAATAAATCATCGAAAATAATTCATTTAGAAAATCAAAAAAATAAATTTCGGAAATTCAGGGGGATTACATCCTACACACCTTATAAAAATTTCGTCGTCGAAATTAAAATCATCTAATAGGTCAAGCTAAAACATGCAACTGCTATGGCTACAGTACACAATTTGCTACCCTTGTGATCGTCTATGCTATTTCTCTCTACAATCATTTAGTTCAGGTTCAACATGCTTCTTCTATAAAAACTATGTCATTTTACCCCTAAGAATCTTTATATCAATAAGAACCTTTACGTATATTCTAAAATATAGGTCATCCTCGAGATACGTATATATATATATATATATATTTTTTTTTATACGTATATATATATATATATATATATATATATATATATATATATATCAACAATGATTGGCCAACAACCAAAATTCCAATCTCAATAGCAATTTGTTTGTTTCCTTATTCCATCCTAAGTATCTTTATCCTATTAATCACAAGCTCCTTGAAATAATACATTCAAAACCTATTATTGGCATTGAGCCTTCTCTCTTTTACTCATGAACTCCTGAATATAAACCCTCAAATTCAAACTCTTAATTCATTTACCGAATTATTTTATTACCCATGTACATATGTCCTTGTTTTGTTCCTGCTATCTTTCGATCTTGCACGCAATGTTATCTCCTTCTATTTCATTCTACATATTGAACTATCCTCCAATCATAAGTAAATGGTATGTAGATAACCAATAATCATTTGGTAATTAAAGTCCTACAATGCTCAACCCTCGAACCTAAGCACAAGATTCTAGTCCTTAATCCGTAGTCATAAAATATAATATTCCATTACTCCAACTTAGATACCTTATCATCAATCTATACTATCAAACTAATTACCCTTAATGGTTTTCTAAGTCCACTATAACCAGTTACTCGTATCTGTCCTATAAGCTTATCCCAATAAATCCCTAGAAAAATATACTCATCACGATCATACATAATAACATATTATAGTTACACTACAGAATCTGTTAACAAGGTCTGGCTATCCAATCATCAAAATAGAAGGTAACAAGGGCCTAAGACTGGGTCTAGCAATCCATATCAATATTCAAGCAAGGTAAGGGTCAAGCAAGACAGGAAAGATTGTCGAAATATTTCCAAGAATAGTACGAGGCCAAACGAGATGCATAGGACGTAGTCAAAGTAAAACTCAAGAACCATATATCTCCGTAATTATGTCACATGAAGTTACTATCGCGCTAGTGTGCATCTGGCTGCGATTAACTTTCTTGTTCCATAATACAACGGATGGCTGCAGTGCACAGCTGCCATGCCAGATAATATAGGTTCCTGAACTTAACTTGGCTAATATCCGTGAAATATTTCCAACAATTTTTGCAAAATGAAGGAGAAGATGTTAGTCAAAATGCTTATGGAGTGGTCAAAGTAGAATTCGAGAACATATTTACCCATGATGCCGTTGTCCGAAGTCATGCCTCGCCAGTATTTCTCTGGATGCAAACTCTCGATTCCGTAATACAAGGATACTATACCTTTCGAACCTTTCCTGAATCAATCCATGAGGCACTTTCAATAATTACCGGGAAGGACAAGAAGATTACCCAAGAGGCTAGCGAAGAAGAGTTTAGTCAAATCATAGAAAGATGGAACACAAACAATCATGTTGAGAAAATCCAAATTGTGGCTGTAGATAGACAGGGTTAACCAAGACGGGGAAGAATGATGATAAGAATTTGTTCTTGCTCATCCGGTCATAACGAAGTGATACGATTTAAGATACAGTCTGATAACCATACACGTCTCCCTGAAATTATGTTGCCAAAATTTCCGCCACGCCAGTAAGCATAGCTGCAATAAACGATGGAGTCCATAACTTGGGTATACACCCTATAATTATGTCATCTAGATTCCTTACCACGCCAACCGGTATGGCTGCAAGAAAATTCAAATTCCATAACTAGGATAGTATAACCAACATCAGGCTCCACGTCCCGGTCGTGCTAGCTAGTATGGCTGCGATAAATTTTAAACTCCATAAATAAAGTAGACATTTATCGTTCTCATCGAATATATTTATCAGAATATCTTAACTCAATTCATAAAAAGTGATTTTAGATACAAAGTCAAAGTCAACAATGAACGAACATCAAGATTCAAAATTCAACGACGAATCAAGGATAAGTAAATGGAAACTAGCAAAAACAGATTCCGAGACAGGGTTTAGAAAAAGTTCTCAGGAGAAATCCCAAAGGTACTATCTAGGTCAAGATTGAAAGATCTGGAATATAATCTAAAACAATCTCAACCTGATATGAGACTGACAATTTATATTCTCGTCTCAACCTAGAAGATATATAAGTTCAACTTATACCTTCCCTCTGGGATCCACAACTCATTCCAAGAAGGAATAAAGTTGATAACGGACAGATATTTCAGAAATCATGACGGACAGGAACAAATAGAAAAAGTTTCGAAAAGTTTGAAATAAGATTCCCAGGGGTCATCCCGGGAACCTACCAAGAGTTCCTAATATGTGACTGAGTACCAAAATCCTAAAATATTCCATGACTCAACCTTAATCCTAGGGCAGGCTCGCAGTAGTACAGATAAGCTCAAGTACTACCATGACTTCGCATTAATAGCAAAGACTGACCTGCATGGGCCACCACAAAAATGTGTTACGACCCGCACCCGGATATATGGGTACGAATACGTGGGCCACGCCCAGCCTACGTCGCAGTATCGGCGGTAGAGCGCTGTCAAGTACCCTATACTAACTAAAACATCTAAAGATCCATAACTAGAAATGTACTCATGTCACATCACGGAAACTAAGGAAGATAAGACAAGAAATAATAACAATATCATAGAACAACTAGAATCTACAAGTATCATAAGACAGAAAATAAAGAAGGAACAACAAAACTAACTAAGGATAACTACCAGGCAACTCACATAGAAGAATAGTGAGATCCACCTCAGCTAGCAACATCATGAAGTCTAATACTGAGGGCACAACTACTCCTAAAATTTTGTCAACATATCCAGTCAGGATGGAACAAGCACAAATCTCAAATAACAGTTCTAATTAGACGATATTGAAAATGTAGCAGTAAATAGAGAGAATATACAAAAAATTATGAAATGTACATGTGAGTATCATGGCAAGGTAAGCTATAAATCTAGAGCTAGAACAAGGCAAGTAAAACTGATCATGGCATGTACAAGAATCAAGAATCACCTATCTAGGTGTGTGAGTACTAGCTACAATACGTGGCCGGCTTGGGAACTTGCACAATAGTAACAGGCCTGGCTAACCATACGTGGGGTGTATGATCAACACTCACAATTAATAGGTGCACAAGGGGTGCACAATAGGCTTTGACCACATATCTACACTAATACTCTCCGTCCCCCGACTAGTATAGTGGATCCAACCATTACACATCATGACGCGCGATTCTCTGAGAGGGTAGCTAGCCTTTGCAGGAATCGTGTCTATACAATGCACAAGGAACAAGAAAGACTTGCACAAGATATACTAAGGAAAATGAAGAATAACATCTCATGACGGGATCCAGAGAAATACCAATCCGTGTAAACAATGTGTCAAGAGAACAAGGATATCTACACTAAATACAAGAAACATAGACGATATCATAAAACAGAAATATTATCAGAGAATGTACTCGCCTGTGATCTGGTGGAATATGTCAACTGGTCCAAGAACAGTGCCTCGAGGACCTATAGATGGAATACTGTATCAATATAAGGGTTTGGAAGTAAAATCAAGTCATACTAAGTCAAACTAGGTCAATCTAAGTCAAGGGTTGACTTACAGTTGACTTTGGTCAACTAGTCAACTCTGGGTCAAACTTGACTAATGTTGACTAATAGTTGACTTTGGGTCAACTGGTCAACTTCAGTCAAGTTCTAATCAATTTTAGGCTACGATTGACTTCCGATTGACTTTTGGTCAAAATAGTCAACTGTGGTCAACCAAGGTCAAAACTAGTCTAACCTAGGTCAAATATTGACTCTACTTCAACGTTCATTCAAAGTAGTCAACCAAGGTCAACAGGGTAAAAAGCTAGTCTCTATAAACATCCACAGGGTCAACACACCAATTTCAATGATTGTGAAATCGCTGGAATCGATGGATCTCAAAATACAACAAAAGGAGAGATTATAAATATAGGATAAAAACCTACAGATGTTGTCGGATAGTGAAACAACCATTACCAACGTGTCCAGAATGGTCGAAATAGCTAGAATAGCCTATCCATAAGTCCAATTTGGACACAGGAGCAAAAAGATAATTTCGAGTCAAAACGGTATTCGTGTCGGACCCGCTTTGCACCGAAAAATATGCCAAAATAAAAGTGCACAAAACCTAACAAATTATATGTCCACAAATCCAGAATGACGATACAAATCCAACGGTATATCCGAAATTGGATTCCGATGACCCGATCTCAGATTGGTCTGTTGACCAGGTCATTAAAATTTTAATTTGCACGGAAAAGCGTATCGAACCAATTATTTGCCATGAAAATTCTTTGATTGCAAATTTCAATACAAATAGAACAGTGTTACAATATAGGACTTAGATGTAGTCCTAGGAGTACACTTTTGTTTATCTGGGTCCCTTGTGTCGATGGAGTGAGTGGTAATGCGTTGACTCCGTTGACGATCTGACGACGGTTATCGGTTCTCTGAAGGTCTGGATTGCTCTGGGTGCTGGAGCTTGCTGAGAGGAGGAAGACGTTGAGTGTCTGGATCTGCCTCTCTGGTGGTGCGAAGTCTCCGTACGTTCGTTGTAGGTAGGTCTGTGTGTACGTATGTGGGTCTGGAAGAAGGAAATGGTCCCTCTCTTTATATAGTCTGCAGGCTGGCTGCTCATGCACACATGTAGGATGCGCCTGTACGCGGGGACGCCACGTGTTGATTGCTGATGGAGACGAATGGACGATGCGCCCTGATTGAGGGGTTGAATTCTTCATACTGCTGTTGTGAGCCGGCACGTAGCAGAGGAGAAGATCTTTCTGTTGCTAAGATTTCGGATAAGTCGAGTCAAAGGACACGTGTCATCGACCCATGGCTCGAACATCTCGGATTTGGTGGGGAATGATCTGGTAGGATGCGCCTAGGATTGAGCGCATGAGGAGACTTTGGCTCGTAACCTTTAGGAGTCACGAACCATTCTGAGCGCATGGCTTTTGAGGCACATGCGAGGCTTCAATAGTGACTTTACTCCTGTCTTTCGGGATCAGGGAGAAGTCTGGGGTACATGGCTTTTGAGGTGCATGCAGAGTTTTAATGGTGACTTTTCTTCTGTCTTTAGGGATCAGTAGAAAGTCTGAGGCGCACAGCTTTTGAGGCGTATGCAGAGTTGGGCGTATGGCTGCGGAGGTGCATGCGAGATGGTTGGGTGGCCACGTGGCAGTAGCCATCGGTAGGAAGTAATGATGATGCTGATGTTGGCGATGCTTCGTCTTCTGAAAAAGCTGCCGACTGTTCAGACTTCGGGAGGCGTGCTGCCAACTTTGTCAGTTCAGCATTTAATGTTTGTGACATTCGATGGACAGCTGAGTGGGCGCGTCGGTTGGCGTTCTACTAGGCGTATGGGGGTGCATCCCCTGTGATACGCTTGGTGCTGAAAGGCGCGTCTGTGTGATGCGCTTGATGTTGAAGGGCACGTCTTGTGTGATGCACGGTCTGGCCAGCGCGTCCGCTTCGCTTTGACACGTCTTTTGGTGCGACTGTTACGTTCTTTCGAGTGCTTTAAATAGCCGTTTTGACTTAGCTAAATTCGAAGCGTCCGGTTCATCCATTTAATGCAAATTTATTACACGAAATTCGGAGAGCCATCCACTTGGCGCATGGGTTTGATTTGCCCGGCCTATAAATAGTGGCTTGGAGAGAGGGTTTGCTTCTCGTTCTCTCACGTCTTTCCGACATGAACTTGTGTACTCGAATGCATTCTGTTGACGAGATGCTCTCGAGGGTGAAGATGCGACGCAGTGTCTTCGCTGATGCACTTGAAGGTGACTGTTACATCCAAAAGTTGGAGTCGAGGGCTTCCGAGGCAGGCGGAAGGTGCCTGTTGCATCCAAAGATAGGGATGCTCGAGCCTCGTCTTCGTTGTGCAGAAAGAGCCGTAGATCGGAATGGTGGTGCTGCGGCTTTGGTGGCTCTTTCTTCCTTCAAAATGGGTATAGCCCATTCTAGTTGTGTTGAAAGCTGCTCATTTGGCCACGGTTTCGACCACGGTCTTCCTTGGTGTTTGGAGGCTCTTTCGAAGCCTCCCCTGGCCACAGGTTGGCTTATGGTTCTTTTCCTTTCCTTGGCTTGAGGGTTGATTGCCACCCTCGTTCTGCTCAATAAATGCTTCATTAGTCGAAGCATTTAGACGGCGGTGAGCCTGGCTGGAAGAGCGGCACATAACTGGACTGCTGAAGGGATGCACATAACTGGGATGCACATAACTGAGCTGCTGAAAAGGATGCGCCTTGCTGAGGACGCATGGTGGGATGCGCCTGGCTGAGGGCGCATGTTGATTGCTGCGCCTACTTGAGGGCACATGTTGGCTGCTAGCTGTAGGCTTAGGATCTTTTTTTTGTAGAAATTCTCCTTTGTACAGTCTTTCTTAGACATGTAATAGACTTTTATATGTTAAATAAAAAGTCTTTTTTCAATGTCTATATTTGTTGCTTTTTGCTGTGAAGTACTTTGTCCAAGCTCTGGCGCATGTAGTCTGGCACATAGAGTTTCTGGTTCTGAAATTCCATGCTTCTACAAGACCCCCTTCAAAGTTTTCAAAACTTTTGGATAAGTTTTGGAATACTTTGAATAAGAAGCATGGTAGTGGAGGCGCATGACCGTCGGGGCGCATAGATACTCCGCGCGTCAGTGATGGGGAGCATGCTCCGCTCAGTTAGTGCAAATGATGACGCCTCGGTAACCGAAAAAGATTAATGATGATCTTTTTGGTTTTATTTGTGGTTATCTTTTCACAGAACCCGAGGCGACGGCTGAGATCACACATCATCGGTTCACGCGTGCGACCAAGCCCTATAAATAGGCGAGAGATGGAGAGAGAGTTCTTCTTCTCCTTGCTTTTGCTTTCTTTAGAGTTCTTCTTCAAAAACCTTAACTTTTCATCTCTCAAAGAATGGCTCCCAAGACTCCTCGCGGCGGTACTGGAAAGGAAAAGGAGCCGACGGAGTATGCCGAGGAGGATGCTCCTGTCACCATTGTTACTCTGACCGACGTTCGACCCGCTGTGACGGGTGTGTGTCGTCTCTTTTTTTGTTCAGACGATCCTTGGATCATGCGACTGAGTTGGTGTGCCCTAACTCTCTGCTGCCGACGCGCATGGACTTCTGTCCGCACCGAGGTTTTACCCCGCCGACGTGCATAGGTTTAGACCTTTATCATGCACCGAGGTTTAACTGTGGATGCGCATGGGTTTACACCCTGATGATGCACCGAAGCCTCTTGCTGACGCGCATGGGTTCATACCCTGATGATGCGCCGACGTCTTTCTGCTGACGCGCATGGGTTTACACCCTGATGATGCGCCGAAGCTTTTTACTGAGGCGCAAGGGTTTTCACCCTAATGATGCACCGAAGCTTTTTACTGAGGCGCATGGGTTTTCACCCAGATGATGCGCCAGGTTGCTTTGACACACTTTGTCTTTTTGCCTGACTTTTGATTTTTGTTGTGCCAGTATCGATGACGATTCCTTTGCTGAATGAGGTCCTTCTGGATGCTTCCCTTTGTCAAATGGGAGTTGATTTTGACGAGACGGTTATCAACCCTGCCAAGGGTGCTATCTTACAGGATCAACCTCCTGAGAGAGTGCTGCAGATCCAGAACCAGTTGTCGATTTTCCTCCAGAGTATGATGGAGAGCGGAAAACTGAAATCTACTGAATCCGAGGATGTGACCTTCTTAAAACCTGCCTTTTTGTTCGGTGACCGCCTGATCTCCACTGAAGCGAAGATACTAAAGGTCAAAGAAGACTGGTTCTTTTCTGCAAAAGGCATGGTGCTATATATACGACAACTTGACCGCCAGTTGTCGCTGACAGCCTTCTATCGTTTAGCTTCGAAGAGAAGAATGCCCTGGGAGCTTACTCCTTCTCAGGGAGGGCCCCTGGAGGGTGCTCTTTCGATTGATGCTACCTCGAACCAGAGGGATACCCTGGCTGCTTCACGAACCGATCCCTCGTTCAGTTGCCGAACTTTGCGTCCTGGGAGCCTCTACAGTGAAGTCCCAAATGACACTTTTGCCTTCAGTGCCTCAACCTTCGTAAGTCGGATGCTGACATCGAGGGTCATGTATCCGAAATGTGGCTTTAGGGTTGAAGGTTGGTGTCATCATATCTCGAGGTGGGACGAGTTGACCATTTGGGTGCTTTCGAAGTTCAAGGCTGAGCTTAAGGAGATTGGGCTGACAGCCGCTATCCGTGCCACACAGGCTGGCGTGGATCTCAATAAGCCTATGTTCCTTGCACTCTTGGAATTGTTCAATACCCAGACTGGCACCTTCTACACTCCAGTGGGGGAGTTGGGGTTGGCTCTCCACGAGATGTACGAAGTGTCCAAGCTTCCCTGGGGCTCAGAACCGTACGAAGAATATTTCCCGTCGAATGAAGAGATCCAGGTTCTGGAGAATAAGGACTCGGAGATGATGGCCATTTTCAAAGAAGTGGCGAGCCATCATTATTTGATGCACCAGAAGGACAAAGGCAAGACCCAGCCTCATGTGACTGCTTGGAGGGATTATGTTTTCAAGCAGGATTTGGCGGACCCCTCGAGGATCCGGTTTACGACTCCGCAAGGGCTGAAACCTGCGGAAGTGACTTCTGAGATAAGCCGACTGGACGAGAGGACTCCTCGTTCCAATGAGAATGGCGAGAATGTGTATAGCTGCTTCTGGCACTGTGCGCACCGGATGTCGTCTAAGGCGGTGCTGACGGCATACTTGATGATATGGCTCCGAGATTGTGTATTTGTGGGCAGTTCTGGTACAGTGGAGAGGGTACACCAAAACCTTATTTTGCCTGCCGTAAAGTTGGCTTTTGGACGTCCCTTAGCTCTCCTTCCCGCGATGGTGTGTAACCTGTTGCGGGGTTTGAGGACTTTTCTGATGACGTGATCCAGGGGAGAGGTAAAAACGATAACTTTCCCTGAGCTGAACTGCCATTCCATTATCTTATGGGATGGCTGATTTTGCATCATCCGAACGTGATGAGTCCGGGTCCAGAGGAGGATCATGTTGAAGGAGATGCCTTTATCCGCCGCTTCTACAAGAGGAAGTGGTTACACACTGGCGTCCCCGTTTGCAGGAGAGTTTTGTCCTACCTTCAGGGGTGGGAGATTGTCAAGGTTGGCCCTATCTTCAAAGATTTTGAGGCTGAACAAGATTTAGTCGACTCTGGTGAAGACGCGATTACTCTGCCGAAATGGGATTTTCGTTGGTTGCAAAGTATTCGGCCTTCTCACTTGATCTATCGGAACCAGAATAGGTGTTATCTGGAGCCATACCTGCCCAGCCGGTTCGCTCGCCAGTTTGGCTATACCCAGCTGATGCTACGGAATCCCAGTAACAGTCTGGGGTTCATCGGTAGTTTGCTGGATGGAGCCCGGGGCTGGCAATATTACAATGCCGGGTGCACTGGTGTTCAGTTTACGGCGCCCGTTCGCAACCCTCGGCCACAGATCCTGTATTCGGCAGCTAAGCTGTATTGCACAATGAATACTGCGTCTCCAGGTTATGATAGAGAGACTAGTTTCATCATTGGAACTCAGCTGGAGGCTACGACGAACATGTTGATGGTGGCTCGGTCATATCGTCTACCAGAATTGGCGGGATATTGGGCTGCCGCTGCAGCATCAGTGAGAGATCCCCTTGTTGGGAAGAGGCGGGCTGACGCAGAAGCCGGCTCGTCTATACCAAAAAGGTCGAGAAAGACGACGACTCCAAAGGCAACGGGAGTGCCACCTGTACCGCCAGTGGAATCAGCTCCTGCTGAGGTAAGGAGTCGTCCGTAATTTTTGGCTCATCTTGTCATTTTGGTGACTTGTGCTTTTCTTCTTGTAGGGATCGTCGAAGAAGAAGACCCGTGTTTCAAAACCGGGTGTCAGTAAACCGAAGGAGGTAGCAAGCTCTTCTGACGAGCGCATCCCTCCGATGGTAATGTCTCCAATAGAGGAGAGTCTCGGAGATGTTCCTGCAGAGGTTTTACTATCTCCATACTTTGTTGAAAGAGATGCAGAGGTTGCAGCAACTTCTGGGATGGTGCCAGCTGCCGTGAGGGCCTTGGACATTGAGGGTCCAGCGGACACGGGGCTTCGTGATGATGATGTGGAGTGAAGTTCGTCGTCTTCGGATGACACTGCTCAAGAGTTGCAAGAGCCTGTTGCGGGGGCAACAGAGATGGTTGGAACAGAGGAGAGGGTTGATTCCCCTCCTTGTTATGATGAGGGAAGGTCGGCTGCATCATTGTCGAGCCCTATCCCAGACTCAGCGACGGAAGCTGAGGTGGCTACCAATCAGGAGGTAGCGACAGATCCTGCCCCTGTAGAGGGATTTGATGAAGAGACTCGTCTGACGGTCCCGACTCCTGGGGCAGGTCAGGAGACAAGTGCTGATCTCTCCATTCTGCCAGGGGAGGTATTGGCTGCTGATAGCACATTAAGGACTGGAGAGATGGTCACTGACGTTGGTGGTACTTCCGAGTTCGGGAAGGATAAGGGTGTGATGGAACCCTCTGTTGCTCCTTCTACTTGGGGTACTATCTCGACGCCGGTTTCGGCTTCTTCTGTTCCTGTGGCTCCTCGGGCTAGTAGTCAAATCCCTGTTGATGAAGAGCCTGTTGATGCCGAGGGTCCAGCCTCACGTATTGAAGTCGACGGGTCTTCTTCCGGTCTGCTAACCAGAGCAGCTCCTCCAACTCCTGCCATGACATCGCAGGTGCTGGCGGATGCAGATGAATACGTGAAATTTATCGTCGAGGCAGTGTATAAAATGCTACAGAGGGGGGTATCGACAGTGATGGACGCCAACGGGAGCTTTGCGACAGCAAGAACTCTGGCACTGCCTCATATCAACCTGATCCGTATTCACCAGGGCCACGATCATATGGCCGACATTCTGGAAGCCACATTGGCTGAGTTGGACCAGCGGCTTTCTGAATTAGGGCACATTCAGCGAAATGACCTCTCCGTCCTGATAGATACGGAAAAGGAGAAACTGCTCGCCGAGACTGTGTCTTCCTACCAGGCCACTGTGAGTGTCTGGGAACGCAAAGTGGCTGAGACTGAAGCTGCAGTGGAGCGGTTATCTCAGTCTACACGGGAAACAGTGAAGACGCGAGCTGCGTTGGACGCTAATATCGCGGAGATTGATGCCCAGATCTGCCGCCTTGAGGATCAGCGGGCTCGACTCCTATTGGACGCCGAACGTGTCCAGGCTGACCACATAGCATTCAAGAAGGAGGAAGCGACTTTCACTCATCGGGCTCTTACCCTGGCTCAGTAGAGACAGCAGCTTGATAAGAAGCACGGGAATGAAACTTCTGCTGAGGCTGTTGAAGCGATGCGTCAAGAAGCTGAACGTCGAGTCTTGGCGACTGTGGAGACTCGGGCGGCAGACTTGAAACACCAAATTGCAGAGCTTTCTGCCAACCCTGGGGATATTTAGGGCTTGTAGTCTCTGCTTTTTTTGTGTGTGTATTTGCAACTCTTGCTGGGGATAGTGTAATCCTTTACTCTTATTTTCTAGAAATAAAGAAGTACACTATTTTCTGTGATGTGTTCATTTTTGCTTATCATGAACTTTGATGATTTGTGTGGACCTATTATCTTTTGCATACCTTGGTTTTAGGTACAGATAATAAGTTTGAGAGAATCCTTATGTTTGCTCAGAGGTGATGTGGACGTAGCAAATATGGGGTTCAAATGATAGAATCTTCCTACTCAGAGGTGTTATGGACGTGGTAGGAATGACTCTGGGGGATACGCGGAACTACTCAGAGGTAATGTGGATGTGGAAGTTCCGCGATCAATGTACGACAACGCGGGGGTTGTCTGTACGGGATGTTTACTCAGAGGTAATGTGGACGTGGTAAACATAAAGGATAGCGTAGTCTTACGGGGTGTAAGATTCTGCCTTGTAGGGCATAGGGGAACAACTCAGAGGTGATGTGGACATGGTTGCTCTTCTACTGGAGGATGCCACGGAACAGCTGGGTTCCGGAAGCGTATGATTTTATGGAGTGGGAGTACATGTCTGAAAAGATGTCAAGAGTAGTACTTCTTTAGGAACTTGCCGTTGATGGGCATCATGAACAAGTCCCCATTGGGTTTGGCGAGGCGGTAAGCACCGTTTGAGTATACCGTCTCGATGATGAAAGGTCCTTCCCATTTGGGCTCGAACTTTCCTGGTGTTTTATGAGTCAACACCATCGGCCTCCTGACTGCCAAAACCAGGTCGCCTACTTGAAAAGTCCTCTGCTTGACCTTCTTGTTGAAAGCCTGTGATATACAGGCTTGGTAGAGTTCGATGCGCTGTTGAGCTAGGAGACGCTTTTCGTCAAGTGCCTCCAGTTCCCGCAGATGACGACGTTGATTGTCTTCTTCTGTGAGTTGGTTTGTGATTGCTATGCGGAGTGAGGGTATCTGAATCTCGAGAGGCAGTACCGCTTTGCTCCCGTAGACTAAGGAGAATGGTGTGTTGCCTGTCGGGGTCCGTACCGTTGTGCGGTAGGCCCAAAGGCATTCGCCGAGCTTTTCGTCCCAGTCGCGTTTGTTAGATGACACCACCTTTTTGAGTAGCCTGACGATAGTCTTGTTAAACGCCTCTGCTAATCCGTTTGCTGTCGGATTGTAGGCGGTTGATGCCACATTTTGAATGCGATTCTTGTCACAGAATCGGCTGAAAACATGGCTGATGAACTGAGGACCATTATCGTGGATGATCCTTCGGGGTACACCGAAACGGTAGATGACGTGGTGCTTGATGAAGCTGATCACCCTGGAGCTTTTCACTTCTGCCAGCGGAACTGCTTCTGCCCATTTGGAGAAGTAGTCGGTGATTGCTAGGATGAAGCGGTATCCTCTCGATGAAGGAGGGGTGATTGGTCCCACAATGTCCATTCTCCAAGCTTCGAAGGGCCAGGAGGCGACTGTAGGATGTAGTGGTTCGGACGGTGTATGAATGAAGTCAGCGTGAAGCTGGCACGCATGGCACTTCTTAGCATATTCGATAGCGTCAGCGGCCATGGTTGGCCAGTAGTAGTCCATGCGTCGCAGTCGGTCTTACAACTTAGGACCAGGTTGATGGGCCCTGCAGGTTCCATCATGAGCTTTTCGAAGGGCTTCGGCTGCTTCTTCGTTGGACAAACATCGAAGGAGAAGTCCATCATTGGAGCGTCGGTACAGCATTTTAGTGGCTGTATCGTAGTAGAATCGGAGAGAGCGTCTCCTGACTGAGATGACTTCTTTCGGGTCCTCTGGAAGAATTCCGTAGACAGCAAAGTCGATGAACGGGAATCTCCAATCTCGGACGTTAACACCGGCACCCGTTGACATGGCGTGGGCCACTTGTGAGCGCAGGTTGTTTTTAGGGCAGACCAAGTCTCGACCCACTACCGTGACGTAGTGTTGAGTTCCGAGGGGTGCCGCCAATGAGGCTGCGAGGCTAGCCAGAGTATCAGCCTCCAGATTTTGTAGACGAGGTACGTGTTCGATGAAGAATCCAGTGAAGGTTAAAATGATGTTCAATGCAACTTTATGGTAGGGGATCAGATCTTCATGGCGAACCTCGTATTGCCCTCTGATCTGGTTTACGACAAGTTTTGAGTCACCGTAGGCTTCCAGATGATTCACCCCCAGCTGTTGCGCCAGCTGGAGTCCCATAATGAGCATATTGTACTCAGCAACATTGTTGGAGCACGGCTTTGAAAGGGAGTAAGCACGCTGGATGACCAGCTGATCGGGGGAGACTAATACCACCCCCACTCCTGCGACGATTTGGCCTTTGGGGCCTGTTCTTGAGGCACCATCGAAAAACATCCGCCAGACGGAGCCTTCTTCGATGACATTTGATTCTTGGACCTCATCCGGGATGTCTTTATAGAGTCTTAAGGACTCTGGGATGGGGTGTACAGCTAAAAAGTCGGCCAGACCTTGACCCTTAACCGCTTTTTGCGAAACGAACACCATGTTGTATGGTGTTAGCAAGATCGCCCATGTGGCTAGCCGGGAGTTCAATGATCCCGGCTTCGTCATGAGGACCCTGAGCGGATTGACTCGAGAAATGACATGAATTGTCTGCCCCGAGACATAATGTCGAGTCTTTTGGATGGAAAATACCAAAGCCAAGCACTCTTTCTCAACGGGGTTGTACCGGTGTTCGGCCCCGATCAGAGTTCGACTGAGGTAGTAGATTGCTTGCTCATAGCCTGTATCGCTGTTCTGAGCCAGCATAGCACCGAGGGAGTGATCCATGGCTCGGATGTAGAGGAGAAACGGTTTGCCGGCGACGGGTGCCACCAGGACTGGTGGGCTCGTCAGGTAGGCTTTGATGTCGTCGAAAGCCTTTTGGCATTCCTCTGTCCAGACGTAAGAGACTCCCTTCTTCATGAGCTGGGTGAAGGGTTAGCATTTGCCGGAAAGGTTTGCTATGAACCTCCGGATGTATGCCAGACGTCCCTGTAGTCCTCGAAGTTCTCGAAGGTTCTTCGGAGGGTCCATATCAAGGATAGCTTTGGTCTTCTCGGGATCGACATGAATGCCTTTCGCCGTGATGATGAAGCCCAAGAACTTTCCGCTAGAAACCCCAAGAAAGGATTTAGCGGGGTTCATCTTGAGTTGATGCGCCCGTATGAGATCGAAGACTGTCTTGAGGTCTTACAGGTGATCTCCTTTGAGACGGCTCTTGACTGCGATATCGTCGACATAGCATTCGACTGTCTTACAAAGATGCTGACGGAAAATGGTGCTCATAGCTCGTTGGTATGTCGCACCAGCGTTCTTCAAGCCGAAGGGCATCACTGTGTAGCAGAAAATGCCCTTTGGAGTCCTGAATGACGTGTGTTTTGCGTCGTCAGGGAACATCTTTATCTGGTTGTAGCCCGAATACCCGTCCATGAAGGACATGCGCTCGAAGCCACATGTGTTGTCGATCATCACGTCAGTGATTGGAAGCGAGAATTTGTTCTTCGTGCAAGCAGAATTGAGGTCCCTGAAGTCGATACAGACTCGTATCTTCCCATTCTTCTAGGTGATGGGGACGATATTGGCTACCCAATCTGGGTGTTGCTCTTCACGGATGAAGCCGCTGGTCAAGAGCTTGTCTACCTCCTGATCGATGGCGTTCATGATGTCCGGACGGAAGCGCCGCTGTTGTTGTTTGATAGGCTTGGCATCAGGTAAGATATTCAGTCTATGTATCGCGATCTGGGGATCAAGTCCCGGCATATCTTCGTAACTCCAGGCGAAGACGTCGATATACTCTTTAGCCAGCTGGATTAAAGATTCTCGATCTTCTCCTTTTAGGCTTTTGCTGATGAAGATGGGTTTGGAAGAAGATCCATCCCCAAGGTCGATCTGTTCGACTTCGTCTTCGGTAGGAGGTTCACGTAATTCAAAACGAGACTCCTATTGTTGTCCTAGGCATTGAGCCCAGGGTTCTTCTTCGAAGAATTCCGGCGCTTGGTCTTCGCCTTCTTCTTCTTGAGATTGTGCAGATGTCATGTTGGCTGACAGCACTCTCTTGAAGACAGATCCGATATTGGTATCGGAATCCTACGTTGATGCTTCAGACGAGTGAGAATGTTCTACTTCTTCTGCGTCTGAACTCTCTGGAGTTGACGGTGGCGTGACATAGCCAACCCCCCGTCGAGTTTTGTTGAAGTAGTCCTGCGGCTTTCCTTTAGGTGTTGGAAGCCGGAGAGGGAGACGTCGACCCTTACCGTAGTTCAGGCCTTTGTCGCTTTTTAGGTCGTAACCCATCTTTTGGATGAGGTACTTTGCCTTGTCCGTATACCGATAGAGTTGCATTCTGCCGGTATCTGGTTCTGGCTCGAGTGGCGGGAGGTCTTGATGATGCTCAACCTTGCCGAAGATGCTGGATTTTTCATCTCGACTCCGTGGTGGGACTATGTAACAGACCCCTTGGGACGGGACTACTCGATTTATATGATGGACGGTCATTATTTGTGTTTGCAACTACCGTAGAGCGTTATCTAATGTATACATGGCATTCCAATGTGGAAGACTAGAATAATTAAAAGACACTCTGTTATTGATGAAATACGAGATTTTATCCCGTGGGATTACATTGTCTAGAGAAGGGGCATCTACATCAGCTGAGATATATTTTCCCAACTCTTCATCTGTAAGCACTGGAGTAGGATCGGGAGAGTCCACCACAGCGTTGGCTTTGGAGTCCTAGAGGACTACGTGGGCCTTCTCTGGCGGCTGCGATGGCGGTGGTTTGCCCTTAAGATGCACCTTCAGAGGTGCCTCCGCTGTGCCTCCGGTGATTGGTGCCTTCCCCTGTAGTTTTGCCACAAGGGGAGCCGAAGTTTGGGGCGGCTTTCCCTTGAGGCGTATCTTCAAGGGAGCTTCAGGAGCAGCTGGTGCTTTCCCGGGTAGCTTAATGCTCATGGGAGGTAACTTCTGAGGCGATTTGCCTTTAAGTCGGATCTTCAAAGGAGCGTCGGGGGTGACCTCAGGCTCCGTGTCCGGCCCTGCTGCCGTTTCTGCTTCGTCGTCAGCATCATTGGCTTCCTCCTCGTCAGGTGACTTGTATAAGTCGGCATCAGTGAAGTAGGCTTCAATCCCTTTGAAAGGGTCGATGTCCGCGAACTCCGTACGGATGACGTTGTTGGTGGACACGTACTTCATACATTGGTGGAGTGTGGACGACACCACCATGTACTCGTGCAGCCATGGGCGACCCAACAGGATGTTGTAGTTGACTTCGGCGTCCACGACATAACAAGTGACCTCGGTTCTGAGGTTACCGATGTGGCACTTTAGTCGTATTTTGCCCAGTGGTTCGCTTTTGCTGGCGTTGAAACCACTGATTGTTGTGTTGGAGGGCGCCAGTCGGTACATTGGGATCTCCAGTGTTGAGAGCAGCGTCTTCGGGATGATGCTGAGGGAAGACCCCGGATCAATCTGAATTCGCTTTACCTTGACTGAACCGATGTACCCTGTATAATACAGTCGCCTGTTGTGTCGATTGTGCTTGAGCAGCATGTCCTGTTGGGTGAAGGTTATATTGGGGATAACCTCCTTCGCACAGTGACAGTGCTTGTACACAGTTGGAAGATCTTCAGGCTGCTTGACCTGACTGAGAAAGGATTCAGCATCCTTTAGAGCTTCACAGAGAGCTTCTCGGGAGTCTTTGGAAAGACGAAGGAGCTTGAACAGCGATAGGCGGGCGGAAGTACTGGCCAGTTACGCCAGTATATCGAAGTTGTGGGGCTTGGCTAGCCCCGAAGCATTCTCCTTTCGTAGAGGCCTGTCAAAGCGGGTCTCTATCTGCTTCTGCTTATTGGCTGCGGGGGCTTAGACGGGCCCTCGTCCTGGACAGCAGGAACGGTACCCGGAGGCACTACCTCGACGACAGCTTCGTCGGGTTGGACGTTCTGTTATGAACGCGTCTGCACATGAAGTGCCTCTTCCACTGAAGAAGAGACCATACGGCAAGACTTGATCTTCCTGCCTTTGGATTTGGAGGTAGGGCGTACCTCCGGTTGAGTCACATCGGAGACGAGATCGGGGTGAACCCATAGGATCTTTCCCCGAGATGTGGTGAGTGGGATGAGTCTACTCACGTTGTCATGGGTAGGTGGTAGGTTAACCACCTCCATTGTCGCCTTAGGGATGGGGACGACACCATCTTGTGTTGTAGTCGGCGGTAGGGTGCCAAACTGGAGTGACACCACGTTGGCTGACACCGTCTTCTCTTCGTAGTCGACAGAGATTACATCCGCATTGATCATGTGCTGGATGTAATTTTTGAGGACATAGCAGTCCTTGGTTGGGTGTCCGACAAACCGATGGTAGTGACAGTACCTCGGGTTGTCCACTTTCCCAACCTTATCGGGATGCTTCGGGTCCGGAAGCTTGATCTTGTCACCCTGCTTCAGTATCTCAAAGAGTTGCAGGGTGTCTTCGTCGTTGAACGAATAAACCTCCTTTGGCCTTAGTGCAAGTAGAGGCTTCTGGATAGGTGCTAACGCACCTTTTGAGGCATTGACGGTCAATGCCTGCTTCCCCTTTGTTTCTCGTCCAGGGTTGTTGGCTGCAGGCCGTTTCCCTTTGTCCTCGAAGGCAGGGAAACTAACTCCCAAAAGACGAGCATTGGCTGCCTTCTTCTCCGCGGCTTCTGTTTCAATGATTAAGGAGCTCCAGTCGGGAGGAGGAGTAGAGTTAAGCCAGAGTTTGACTGCAGGCAGCATGTTCATGCTGCAGGAGGAGAGAAGCGCATGTTCTGGCATGCCCGGGGGCAGTCTGAAGCAGGCCTGTCGGAAGCGTTCGATGAACACTCGAACTGTTTCCTTCTCCTTCTGGCGTATCTCTATAAGGGACGCCATTGTCATGTCCTTCCCGCCGTCGTAGAAACGGTCGAGAAAGAGGTACATCAGGTCGTCGAAGGAAGATATTGAATTGTCGGGGAGGCTGCAGTACCAGTCGTACGCCACTCCTTTCAGTGCCCCAACAAATATGCTGGTAAGTAGTGTATCCTCCTTCGGGAGATGTCCCGTCTGAGACTGGAAATACGTCAGGTAGCGACACGGAGAGTCCTTCCCGTCGTATGGCGTCAGTGTTTGTGGTTTATACTTTGGAGGATAAACCACCTTATTCCACTCGAGGGGATAAGGCTGGGGGATGCCCATTTTCTGGCGCTCCTCTTGTCTCATCTTGGACTCAAAGCGCTCGCACAGGTCCCAGATCATGTCGACCACATCTTCCGTGGAGCTGGGAGTCGGGAAAGGTGGTACCACCGGATGTTGAGCATTTGAGGGCTCTGACGTCCGAGGTGCTTCTCGGCGATCTGCGTCCGAGGATACCCGTTGAAGGGGTACACTCGACTCTCCATTGGCCCCTGGATCGGGACCGGTAGAAGGTGTCTTCGCCAAAGCAGACCGTATCTCAAACACCGCTTGAGTCCGTGTTTGTATGGAGGCAGAGAGGGTTTTGAGTCCTCCCTCCAGAGTATCCATGCGCTGGACGAGGTCCGTTGGCGGCGCATCAGACTCGATATCAGCCCCAGTCACGTTTACTGTCATGACGCGGCCGGGAGTGGATGGATGGGTTGAGGCTTCACTCTCGGCCTCACTCTCTTGTGGGGGAGTTGCCTCTCCTGGAGCCTCGTCTTGGCTACCCCCAGCTATGTTCGGGAGAACATTCACCATGGGCGCATCTACAAGGGCCTGATTACCCTCAGCTCTGTCTTGAAGGGCCTTTTCGTCTCCGGAACTCGGGTCCGCAGATGCTAGACTACCCCCAGCTATGTTCTGGAGGATAGCCTCGTCTTCAGGGGCTTCTGGGAGGCTGACTTCGCCTCGAGGGTCTGCCCTAGGTGTGCTTTGGACACACTCGTCTTCGGAAGGAGGCTCGACAAGGGTCTGACTACCCCCAGCTTCCTCCAAGAACTTCTTCCTCGTTCGAGTGCCTTCGAACACTCCGGAGGACGAGACAGTTGTCTTGGTTTTCCTCGGCTGGCTTTTAGACAAGGAAGAGGAACTGCCAGTCGCCTTTCGGACTGACGAGGAGTTGGAGATCACGTTGCATGAAGCAACCATTGGTTCTTCTTCTGTTGACACCTTCTTTCCGAGGTGACGTCGGAGGGGTGTTGATGATTGCAGCCGCTGGAACACCGACTGCCTTGGTGGGACTGCCGCTTTGCAACAGCAGTTGATGGTGACCACAACACAAGTATGCCCCATGAGAGGCGCATCGTGCTTGTCAGTCGACTCTCCTAATCGGCGCTTGTGAGTGATCACATTGCGCAGATCGTTGGAGGAGAGTGCCACCTTCGCACCCCCTTCAGGCGCATGGCAAGGCCAAGCGCCGGGGTGGTCAAGTGAGTGCTGCACCCCCTGATCTAATACAAAACAGGCATCCCGATCAGTAGTGGGGGAACCACAGCATTTGGAGTGACTTGAACGGACCTCAAACGCACAACCAGAGGAGGCGCGGGAGTTCAAGACCACTGGATTTGCCTTACTCAACTTGGTTGTACACGCAGTAGATGCGCCCAAGTGAGATAAGGGCTTTGAAGGTCGGCTCGTTATCGGCGTCGCAGCACTCGAGTCGACCTTGTACAACTTACCATCAGCAGCATGCATGATTGTGAGTGCATGCTTCTGGCTTGTTGCTGGCATAGCACGTTTGGGGCGTATGACCCGTGCTGCCTTGGATTTCTTCGTACCAGACCGCTGGGGCGCGTAGTACTCAGAATCCAAATTCTCCTCGCCACTACAGCGAGTGAGTCTGTCAAAGACAGAGACTTTCTGTGGCGCATCAGAGGTGATACGCGGGGCATTGGCTGCGTCCCTGCTCCGTCGACGCATCTTCCTCGCCTGAGAGGGAGACGGCTGGGGAATGTGGTTAGCCGTACGTTTCCCCGAGAGATGCGCTGCACCAGCGGGCGCATCTTGGTTGCTGAGGACGTCAGCAGAAAGGGAAGGCTGGATTTGGCACATCCCCTTCGATGGTGGTCCCCGAGGCGTCGACCTTGCGCACCCAGACTCGGCGGGTCTTCTTCGGCTTCGGCAGCCACTTCGAAGGACTCGTACTGCCTTCAGAGATGAACTCCTCATACGCTTGTTGATTGAGGCGTACGACCAGCGTCTTGTGGGAGGAGCCCACCTTCACGTCGTCGGATTGTGACACAGCTTTCTCGGTGGAGGAGAAAGAGGTCCCCAGCAGAGTCGCCAGCTTGTTTGCCATTAAAATTCTTTGATTGCAAATTTCAATACAAACAGAACAGTGTTACAATATAGGACTTAGATGTAGTCCTAGGAGTACACTTTTGTTTATCTGGGTCCCTTATGCCGATGGAGTGAGTGGTAATGCGTTGACTCCGTTGACGATCTGACGACGGTTATCGGTTCTCTGAAGGTCTGGATTGCTCTGGGTACTGGAGCTTGCTGAGAGGAGGAAGACGTTGAGTGTCTGGATCTACCTCTCTGGTGGTGCGAAGTCTCCGTGCGTTCGTTGTAGGTAGGTCTGTGTGTACGTACGTGGGTCTGGAAGAAGGAAATGGTTCCTCTCTTTATATAGTCTGTAGGCTGGCTGCTCATGCGCGCATGTAGGATGCGCCTGTACGCGGGGACGCCACGTGTTGATTGCTGATGGAAGCGAATGGACGATGAGCCCTGATTGAGGGGTTGGATTCTTTATACTACTGTTGTGAGCCGGCATGTAGCAGAGGAAAAGATCTTTCTGTTGCTGAGATTTCGGATAACTCGAGTCAAAGGACACGTGTCATCGACCCATGGCTCGGAGATCTCGGATTTGGTGGGGAATGATCTGGTAGGATGCGCCTAGGATTGGGCGCATGAGGAGACTTTGGCTCGTAACCTTTAGGAGTCACGAACCATTCTGAGCGCATCGCTTTTGAGGCGCATGCGAGGCTTCAATAGTGACTTTACTCCTGTCTTTCGGGATCAGAGAGAAGTCTGGGGTGCATGGCTTTTGAGGCGCATACAGAGTTTTAATGGTGACTTTCCTTCTGTCTTTAGGGATCAGTGGAAAGTCTGAGGCGCACAGCTTTTGAGGCGTATACAGAGTTGGGCGCATGGCTGCGGAGGCGCATGCGAGATGGTTGGGTGGCCACGTGGCAGTAGCCGTCGGTGGGAAGTAATGATGATGCTGACGTTGGCGATGCTTCGTCTTCTGAAAAAGCTACCGACTGTTCAGACTTCGGAAGGCGTGCTGCCAACTCTGTCAGTTCAGCATTTAATGTTTGTGACATTCGATGGACAGCTGAGTGGGCACGTCGGTTGGCGTTCCACTAGGCGTATGGGGGCGCATCCCCTGTGATGCGCTTGGTGCTGAAAGGCGCGTCTGTGTGATGCGCTTAATGTTGAAGGGCGCGTCTTGTGTGATGCACGGTCTGGCCAGCGCATCCGCTCCGCTTTGACACATCTTTTGGTGCGACTGTTACGTTCTTTCGAGTGCTTTAAATAGCCGTTTTGACTTAGCTGAATTCGAAGCGTCCGGTTCATCCATTTAATACAAATTCATTGTACGGAATTCGGAGAGCCATCCACTTGGCGCATAGGTTTGATTTGCCCGGCCTATAAATAGTGGCATGGAGAGAGGGTTTGCTTCTCGTTCTCTCACGTCTTTCCGACATGAACTTGTGTACTCGAATGCATTCTGTTGACGAGATGCTCCCGAGGGTGAAGATGCGACGCAGTGTCTTCGCTGATGCACTTGAAGGTGACTGTTACTTCCAAAATTTGAGTCGAAGGCTTCCGAGGCAGGCGGAAGGTGCCTGTTGCATCCAAAGATAGGGATGCTCGAGCCTCGTCTTCATTGTGCAGGAAGAGCCGTAGATCGGAATGGTGGTGCTGCGGCTTTGGTGGCTCTTTCTTCCTTCAAAATGGGTGTAGCCCATTCTGGTTGTGTTGAAAGCTGCTCCTTTGGTCGCGGTTTCGATCACGGTCTTCCTTGGTGTTTGGAGGCTCTTTCGAAGCCTCCCCTGGCCACAGGTTGGCTTGTGGTTCTTTTCCCTTCCTTGGCTAGAGGGTTGATTGCTACCCTCGTTCTGCTCAATAAATGCTTCATTAGTCGAAGCATTTAGACGGCGGTGAGCCTGGCTGGAAGAGCGGCACATAACTGGACTGCTGAAGGGATGCACATAACTGGGATGCACATAACTGAGCTGCTGAAAAGGATGCATCTTGCTGAGGACGCATGGTGGGATGCGCCTGGCTGAGGGCGCATATTGATTGATGCGCCTACTTGAGGGCGCATGTTGGCTGCTGGCTGTAGGCTTAGGATCTTTTCTTTGTAGAAATTCTCCTTTGTATAGTCTTTCTTAGACATGTAATAGACTTTTATATGTTAAATAAAAAGTCTTCTTTCAATGTCTATATTTGTTGCTTTTTGCTGTGAAGTACTTTGTCCAAGCTCTGGCGCATGTAGTCTGGCGCATAGAGTTTCTGGTTCTGAAATTCCATGCTTCTACACCAATGTCCTTAAATCTCAGCATATTATATGTCAACGATTCCAGAATGACGATACGAACTCAACGGTATATCCGAAATTGAATTCCGATGAGCCGATCTCAAAATGACCCGTTGGCCCGGATATTGGTATTCGACTTGCACCGAAATGCGTGTCGGAACCAATGTCCACTAAAACCTAGCAAATTATATGTCAACCAGTCCAGAATGACGATACGAACTCAACGGTATATCCGGAATTGGATTCCGATGAGCCGGCATCAAAAAGTCCCGTTGACCCGGACTATGGGCCCGCTTTACACCGAAATACGTGCCAAGGCCCACGTCCTCCAAATCTAACAAACTTTATATGAAAACGTGCCAGAACGACACCACGAGTCTACTGGTGGTGTCAGAAATTGAATCCGAAGTCCCGGATTCAAAAATGGAATTTTACAAGTTAGAAATTATGAATTTGGACGGTCAACTTTGGCGTCGAATTCAACCAATCAAACGTGCTCACAATAAAACAAAACTAGAGGGGTAGGAAGAGGGTTATACCAGCTTCGCATAGGAACCAGTGGCACGCCAGACGGAGCTACGATGGAGGAGATACGAATCGACGAAGTTGGCTCCGTAAAATTGTCCAAAATTTATACAATTTAAACGGTCAACTTGGTGGCCGATTTTGATGTATCAAACGATAAAATTAACGGACAAAAATTGAGGGGAGTGAATGTGGATATACCGAGATTGTGACGGAACAAAGAAATTACCGATCCAACGGTCGAATTTTTTAAAAAACGTACGTGAAGGCGCTGCGACGGAACACCATTTTCGGACCCGTCCCGAGCTCGTGCCGACGGGAACCCGTGCCAAACGCACGAAACGCCTAGGCGGCGCATCCCGGAGGATGGTGGCCACCACGGGGAGGTCGCCGGAGGATTTTCCCAGCCCGTACGCGGTCGTGGGGCTCGCCGGCGAGGGCGACGGCCGCGGCGGCGCCGGTTGCTGCTATGCGCGCGCGCGGAACTGCCGCTCGGTTGCTGGCTGCTGCTGCTGGTTGCACTGCTGGCCGTATGGGGGCTCACCGGCCTGGCGTGGCGACGGCGACGGCTGCTCGGCGGGGCACGGCGGCGGAGTGCTCGCGCGGTGGGGCGGCGACGGGGGTGCCCATGCGGTGAGGAGGAGGAGGAGAAGAAAAAGAAAAGGAATGGTGGTGGTGGCGTAAGGTGATGATGGTGATGGTATGGTGATGGTGGTTTTGATGATAATGATAATGGAGAAGAAGAAGAAGAAGAAGGAGATGAAGAAAAAAATGTGAAGAAGAAATGATGGGGGTTTGCTGCTCTTGTGTACGTGAAGGGGGGAGTGCTGATGATGTGAAGAGAGAGAGGGATGTATGTATAATATATGTGTGTGTATTATTAAAGAGAGGAAGAGAGTTAGTGAGAGATATTAATGAGATGGAGAGAGAGAAAGAGAAAGTAGGAGAGAGGGGGTGGGTGTGCTGCTCGGGTACAAGGGTGTGTGTGAGGATGTGAGGTGAAAGATATTTGTGTGTGTGAGTGATGAGAGAAAGAGACAATATTATATATATACACACACACATATATATATATATATATATATATATATATATATATATATATATATATTTTTATATATATATATATATATATATATATATATATATATATATATATATATATATATATATATATATATATAAATATATATATATATATATATATATATATATATATATATATATATATATATATATATATATATATATATATATATATATATATATATATATATATATATATGTGTGTGTGTGTGTGTGTGTGTATATATATATATATATATATATATATATATATTTTTTTTTTTTTTACATATATATATATATGTAAATATATATATATATATATATATATATATATATATATATATATATATATATATATATATATATATATATATATATATATATATATATATATATATATATATATATACAAAGAGAGAGAATTAGATATTTCTATGTAAAGAGATATTTTTGAGTAGAGGGAAAAATAAGAAAATATCAGTGGAGTGTATAGGTAGACATGGTAGGGTCACACAAATTTGGGTTGGGTTCAGTTGAGCCGGGTCGGGTTAAAATCGGACATGATGCCATAATTAAATTAAAAAAAGTATTTATGATCATGGGAAAATAAGTAGCATGTGGGAGCTTAATTAAATGGGACACAAGTATCATGTGGGTAGTAGGCTTCGTGTGGGCCATATCCATTTTTGGGGTCGACTAGGTTGGGTCGATGTCGGGTCCCGAAATTAAATTAGAAATTAAATCAGGTTTTACGGTAGATAATTAATTGGCCTAAATTGAACCGAAAGTTGTGCGAAGCAAATAAAGCACAAAATGGAGTGTCTGAGTGGGACACGAAGGTCATAGGTGAAGAGCGTCTCGAGTAGATCAGGCATGACAAGTTAGTTTCAAGAAAAAGACTAGTCTGGTGCTCCTAGATTAAAAGTCATGGTAACGTGCTTATAGGGATCAAGGAAAAGAGTGGGAAAACAATTAATAATTAAATGGTCTAAATTGACCCGAACTTGTACAGAGCAAAATGAGTACAAGGGAACAAGTTCGAGTGGGACACGATATATCAAATTGAAGATAACCTCGTCTACTACAAACTTCAAGAAGAAAGTTTCCAGAGACTGGCATCCCTGATGCTGTAGGAATCCAAGTCACGGTAAAGAGCATTTAATGATCAAAATTAATTAAATAAAAATAAATCATCGAAAATAATTCATTTAGAAAATCAAAAAAATAAATTCCGGAAATTCAGGGGGCTTACATATATAGATACTATATAACCCAAAAATATATATACATATCTATATAACCCTTCCATAATCTAACATCACCTACTCAAACTCAAACACTTAGACACTAACCCACTAACACTAGGATACCATATCAACCTTGTGTTTGCCATTAAAATTCTTTGATTATAAATTTCAATACAAACAGAACAGTGTTACAATATAGGACTTAGACGTAGTCCTAGGAGTACACTTGTCACCCTCATTTCTCGTATTTCCCGTATTTCGTATTTATACTCGTATCTGGATTTTGGTATGTATTTTTTTATTTTTTTTCTTAACTTGTGGAATTTCGGTATTTTTCGTATTTCGGGTTTTGACATGGCTCGGTTTTAATTGGGATGGTTTGGTTTGGTTTGGTTTATTATGTATTGGAACACCTTAGCCTATGCTCCACCCTCAACACACCACATCCCACCCTCTTTAAAACTCCACCAACTTTTTCTCTCTCCTCATAAACCTCCATTAATTTCTTCTTCTCCTTTCTCTACACAACACTCTTCTCCTTCCTCTACACAACACCAACCCTTAGGCAAGTGCACCTTGCCACCACATGAGAACCCTATTTTATTTGTCCATTTATAAGATTAGGACATGGTGATCAACATTAGAACTTAGTATTTTGTGATTTGGAGTCTCCATTGTTCTAGATCTAAGTTTTCCCTATTTTTGGTTTTGCATGGTTTTGGTCTATTTAGGTTGAATTTTTATGGGTTTTGATGTTTCCATGTTGAAGAGAGTTCAATTCCACCCTGGTTGGAACTTTGGAAATCCGGATTTGGAGTTCGGATGGCCAAGTTGTGATGCCTTGAAGTTTTGGAGCCATGGGAGCTTCATCTCATCCATGGAGAAGAAGATCCTTCCCCCTGCGTGCGTGTTTTTAGGCATACGCAGCTCTTCTGTGTGCGTGTTCTTACGCGTACGCAGCTCTCTTGCGTGCGTGACTTTTCACGTACGCAGCTCTCTTGCGTGCGTGACTTTTCACGTACGCAGCTCTCTTGCGTGCGTGACTTTTCACGTACGCAGCTCTCTTGCGTGCGTGACTTTTCGCGTACGCAGCTCTCCTGCGTGCATGTTTTTACGCGTACGCAGCTCTCCTGCGTGCGTGACTTTTCGCGTACGCAGCTCTCCTGCGTGCGTGCCTTTTGTGCATACGCAGCTCTCCTGCGTGCGTGCTTTTGTGCGTACGCAGCTCCCCTGCGTGCGTGACTTTTGTGCGTACGCTGCTCCCCTGCGTGCGTGCTCTTGCGCGTACGCTGCCCCCCTGACCCCTTGCTTAACCCATTGGCTCTTGGAGTTTTGGTCTTATTTCTTTAAGCTTGGCTCTTCTATAGCCCTGTATATTAATATTTTATTAGAATGACTATTGTACATGGCATGGTATGACAAGGAACTAGCATAACACGACAGTGACCCGTAGTGGTGCACTCCTGACATGACCAACCTGGCATGATAGTGGCCCGTCGTGGCGCACTCCCGACAAGTACCCTGACATGATTTATCTTAATGCTGTTGCGACGACTAATTAACTTGACTTGTCTTGATACCGTGGGTAGTTCTTTCTTGCTTGCTTGTTAAATCCACTTGTCTTGTCTTGCATCATGTCTAGGATGGGACTCCTGAGTACCACGGTCAGGAGTACCTACTAAAATGGATTAAGGTTAATAACTAGAATGACACAGTAGTCATGAAGAGATGACACAGCTACAGGCAATCCCGTTACCTGGACGCTCTTGGAATCTGTAGCCTGCCGTCGAGTAGGGCATATTTCCAGCACACCGTCGCGTGTTGCACCCTCTAAGTCACTTAAGGGTACATTTGTCTCCCGGGCGATGTACCCACCTGAATTTAACCCCTAATTTTCGACCTGGGTAACCTGGATGGTCTGCAGGGCTTGTGGCTGTGGAACAATCTCACTGCATCTTGTTAGTAATTAGGCCTGTGATAACCCTAGTTAGTTAAAGTAGTAAGCCGTAGCGTCTGCTTGGCCGTGTTTGATTGAATAAGATATAACCAGTTTAGCCATGTCTTGATCCAGTAGAAGATTGCTCCCTGTCTTGATTTCTTGCATTATTATCTTGCCGATAAATGGTGGAAAACCAAGTTCTGTTCAGACGAAGGGTTACAACCCCGGTCCTTGTTTGGTTTACGGGTTGTAACCTGGCTATCGGAATAATTCTATGGTTATCTCGTCGTATATCACCCTGCCATATTTTCGTAAATTTTAATTTTAATATTAGATTTTCTTGTGCTGATTGTTGGCTTTTGTTCTTATTTCGTGGCCCCCTTGTGGCACTTGCTCTTTCTGGGGTTGACCCAGCTGGTTTTGTGTGGCCAGATTTTGGAGCAGCTCCCGAGGATCTACCAAGCTTCCAGCCCAATGGTGGCGACTAGAAGGAACCCGGGCTACGAGTGGGTTTTCTATTTTGTTTCGCTCACTCTACTGTAAAATTATTCTTTTGAGGCGTTTAGCCGACGAGCACCTGTTAGATCGATGTACTTTTACTTACTGTCTGCCTACGGGCTGTAAACATGATTAACAAATCCTAGGGTTGATCATGTACGACTAAACTCTTGTTAGTCCTAACATTTTGTAACGACTAGCTTCATGATCAGTTGAATATGTAATATTTGGGACGCCTTATTATTGTATATTTAATGATCATATATCTTGTGACCTTACTTACTTGTGATTGAGACATTAGGCTTGTTCATGACCATAAGAGACTGTTGGCTTGTAGTAAACCCTCATATATCTAGACAGCTATGACCATATATTGAGGTGGTTTTCATTTCAATATACGTAGCTGGCTATGTCTGCCCCCGCTCTCCAGTATTCTGGTTCTGGGGCATGACAACACTTTTGTTTAATCTGGGTCCCTTGTGCCAATGGAGTGAGTGGTAATGCGTTGACTCCGTTGACGATCTGACGACGGTTATCGGTTCTCTGAAGGTTTGGATTGCTCTGGGTGCTGGAGCTTGCTGAGAGGAGGAAGACATTGAGTGTCTGTATCTGCCTCTCTGGTGGTGTGTTCCTTCATTTTTTGTACGTAGGATCGTTCTGTCTGTTTTCTATGTGTGGGTGAGAAGGAAATGATCCCTCTATTTATAGTTTTGTAGGCTGGCTGCTCATGCGCGCATGTAGGATACGCCGGTGCGTGGGGACGCCACGTGGTGATTGCTGATGGAGGCGCATGGACGATGCGCCCTGATCGAGGGGTTGAATTCTTCATACTGTTGTTGTGAGCCGGCACGTAGCAGAGGAGAAGATCTTTCTGTTGCTAAAATCTTGGAAGAGTTGAGTCAAAGGACACATGTCGTCGACTCAAGGCTCGGAGATCTCGGATTTGATGGGGGGGATGATCTGGTGGAATGCGCCTAGGATTGGGCACATGAGGAGACTTTGGCTCGTAACCTTTAGGAGTCACGAACCATTCAGGGCGCATGGCTTTTGAGGCACATGCAGGCGACTTTCCTTCTGTCTTTTGGGATCAGAGAGCAGTCTGAGGCGCATGGCTTTTGAGGCACATGCGAATGGTTGGATGGCCACGTGGTAGTAGCCGTCGGAGTAAAGTAATGATGATGCTGACGTTGCCGACGCTTCATCTTCTGAAAAAGCTGTCAACTGTTCAGACTTCGGGAGGTGTGCTGCCAACTCTGTCAGTTCAGCATTTAATGTTTCTGACATTCGATAGACAGCTGAGTGGGCGCGTCGATTGATGTTCCACTAGGCGTATGGGAACGCATCCTCTGTGATGCGCCTGGTACTGAAGGGCGCGTCTGTGTTGATGTGCTTGATGTTGAAGGACGCGTCTGTATGATGCGCGAGCTGGCCGGTGCATCTGCTTCGTGACACGTTCTTTAATGCAGGGACTGTTACGTTCTTCGAGTGCTTTAAATAGCCGTCTTGATTTGGCTGAATTCGAAGCGTCCGGTTCATCCATTAAATGCAAATTCATTGCACGGAATTTGGAGAGCCATCCACTTGGCGCATGGGTTTGATCTGCTCGGCCTATAAATAGTGGCATGGAGAGAGGGTTTGCTTCTCGTTCTCTCACGTACTTCCGACATGAACTTGTGTACTCGAGTACATTCTGTTGACGAAGTGCTCCCGAGGGTGAAGATGCGATGCCATGTCTTCATTGATGCACTTGAAGGTGACTGTTACATCCAAAAGCCGGAGTCGAGGGCTTCCGAGGCAGGTGGAAGGTGCCTGTTGCATCCAAAGATAGGGATGCCCGGACCTCGTCTTCGTTGTGCAGGAAGAGCCGTAGATCGGAATGGCGGTACTAGGCTCTTTCTTCCTTCAAAGTGGGTGTTGCCCACTCTGGTGGGTTTGGAAGCTGCTCCTTTAGCCGCGGTTTCGATCACGGTCTTCCTTGGTGTTTGGAGGCTCTTTCGAAGCCTCCCCTGGCCACAGATTTGCGATGCTCTTCTCTTCCTTGGTTTAGGGAGCCCTTCCTCCAGCTACTCAATAAATGCTTCATTAGTCGAAGCACTTATCAGGTGAGTCTGGCTGGAAGGGTGGCACATAACTGGGCTGCTGAAGGGATGCACATAACTGAGCTGCTGAAAAGGATGCGCCTTGCTGAGGGCGCATGGTGGGATGCGCCTGACCGAGGGCGCATGATTATTGCTGCGCCTGCCTGAGGGTGCATGGTGGCTGCTGGCTGTAGACTTAGGATCTTTTCTTTGTAGAAATTCTCCTTTGTACAGTCTTTCTTAGACATGTAATAGACTTTTATATGTTAAATAAAAAGTCCTTTTTTCAATGTCTATTTTTGTTGCTTTTTGCGGTGAAGTACTCTGTCCAAGCTCTGGCGCATGTAGTCTGGCGCATAGACTTTCTGGTTCTGAAATTCCAGGCTTCGACAAGACCCCCTTCAAAATTTTCAAAACTTTTGGATAAGTTTTGGAATACTTTGAATAAGAAACATGGTAGTGGAGGCGCATGATCGTCGGGGCGCATAGATACTCCGTGCATGCTCCGCTCAGTTAGTGCAAATGATGACGCCTCGGTAACCGAAAAAAGATTAATGATGATCTTTTTTTGGTTTTATTTGTGGTTATCTTTTTACAGAACCCGAGGCGACGGCTGAGATCACACATCATCTGTTCACGCGTGCGACCAAGCCCTATAAATAGGCGAGAGATGGAGAGAGAGAGTTCTTCTCCTTGCTTTTGCTTTCTTTAGAGTTCTTCTTCAAAAAAAACCTAACTTTTCTTCTCTCAAAGAAATGGCTCCCAAGACTCCTCGCGGCGGTGCTGGCAAGGGAAAGGAGCCGGTAGAGTATGCCGAGGAGGATGCTCCTATCACCATTGTGACTCCGGCCGACGTTCGCCCCATTGTGACGGGTGAGCGTCGTCTTTTCTACTGCTTTCTTTGTCAGACGATCCTTGGATCATGCGACTGAGTTGGTGTGCCCTACTCTCTTCTGCCGACGCGTATGGACTTCTGTCCTCGCCGAGGTTTTACCCCGCCGACGTGCATAGGTTTAGGCCTTTATCATGCACCGAGGTTTAACTGCGGACGCGCATGGGTTTACACCCTGAATGCGCCGAAGTCTCTTACTGAGACGCATGGGTTCATACCCTGATGATACGCCGACGCCATTTGCTGATGCACATGGGTTCATACCCTGATGATGCGCCGAAGCCCTGAGGCGCATGGGTTTACACCCTGATGATGCGCCAAAGCTTTTTACTGAGGCGCATGGGTTTAAACCCAGATGATGCGCCAGGTTGCTTTGACACACTTTGTCTTTTGGCCTAACTTTGGATTTTTGTTGTGCCAGTATCGATGACAATTCCTTTGCTGAATGAGGTCCTTCTGGATGCTTCCCTTTGTCAAATGGGAGTTAATTTTGACGAGGCGGTTGTCAACCCTGCCAAGGGTGCTATCTTACAGGATCAACCTCCTGAGAGGGTGCTGCAGATCCAGAACCAGTTGCCAATTTTCCTCCAGAGTATGATGGAGAGCGAAAAACTAAAATCAACTGAATCCGAGGATGTGACCTTCCTAAAACCTGCCTTTTTGTTCGGTGACCGCCTGATCTCCACTGAAGCGAAGATACTGAAGGTCAAAGAAGACTGGTTCTTTTCTGCAAAAGGCATGGTGCTGTACATGCGACAACTTGACCGCCAGTTGCCGCTGATAGCCTTCTATCGTTTAGCTTCGAAGAGAAGGATGCCCTGGGATCTTACTCCTTCTCAGGGAGGGGCCTTGGGGGGTGCTCTTTCAATTGATGCTACCTCGAACCAGAGGGATACCCTGGCTGCTTCACGAACCGGTCCCTCGTTCAGTTGCCGAACTTTGCGTCCAGGGAGCCTCTATAGTGAAGTCCCAAATGACACTTTTGCCTTCAGTGCCTCAACCTTTGCAAGTCGGATGCTGGCATCGAGGGTCATGTATCCGAAAGGTGGCTTTAGGGTTGAAGGTTGGTGTCATCATATCTCGAGGTGGGACGAGTTGACCATTTGGGTGCTCTCGAAGTTCAAGGCTGAGCTTAGGGAGATTGGGCTGACAGCCGCTATCCGTGCCATACAGGCTGGCGTGGATCTCAATAAGCCTATGTTCCTTGCACTCTTGGAATTGTTCAATACCCAGACTGGCACTTTCTATACTCCAGTGGGGGAGTTGGGGTTGGCTCTCCATGAGATGTACGAAGTGTCCAAGCTTCCCTGGGGCTCAGAACCGTACGAAGAATATTTCCCGTCGAATGAAGAGATCCAAGTTCTAGAAAATAAGGACTCGGAGATGATGGCCGTTTTCAAAGAAGTGGCGAGCCATCATTATTTGATGCACCAGAAGGACAAAGGCAAGACCCAGCCTCATGTGACTGCTTGGAGGGATTATGTTTCCAAGCAGGATTTGGCGGACCCCTCGAGGATCCGGTTTACGACTCCGCAAGGGCTAAAACCTGCGGAAGTGACTTCTGAGATAAGCCGGCTGGACGAGAGGACTCCTCGTTCCAATAAGGATGGCGAGAATGCGTATAGCTGCTTCTGGCACTGTGCGCACCGAATGTCATCTAAGGCGGTGCTGGCAGCATATTTGATGATATGGCTCCGAGATTGTGTTTTTGCGGACGGATCTGGTGCCGTAGAGAGGGTACACCGGAACCTTATTTTGCCTGCTGTAAAGTTGGCTTTTGGGCGTCCCTTAGCCCTCCTTCCCGCGATGGTGTGTAACTTGTTGCGGGGTTTGAGGACTTTGCTGATGACGTGATCCAGGGAAGAGGTAAAAACGATAACTTTCCCCGGGCTGAATTGCCATTCCATTATCTTATGGGATGGCTGATTCTGCATCATCCGAACGTGATGAGTCCAGGTCCGGAGGAGGATCATGTTGAAGGATATCCTTTTATCCGCCGCTTCTACAAGAGGAAGTGGTTACACACTGGCGTCCCCGTTTGCAGGAGAGTTTTGTCCTACTTTCAGGGGTGGGAGATTGTAAAGGTTGGCCCTATCTTCAAAGATTTCGAGGCTGACCAAGATTTAGTCGACTCTGGTGAGGACGTGATTACTCTGCCGAAATGGGGTTTTCGTTGGTTGCAAAGTATTCGGCCTTCTCACTTGGTCTATCGGAACCAGAATAGGTGTTATCTGGAGCCATATCTGCCCAGCCGGTTCGCTCGCCAATTTGGCTATACCCAGCTAATGCTACGGAATCCCAGTAACAGTCTGGGGTTCATCGATAGTTTGTTGGATGGAGCCCGGGGCTGGCAATATTACAATGTCGGGTGTACTGGTGTTCAGTTTATAGCGCCCGTTCGCAACCCTCGGCCACAGATCCTGTATTCGGTAGCTAAGCTGTATTGCACAATGAATACTGCGTCTCCAGGTTATGATAGAGAGACTAGTTTCATCATTGGAACTCAGCTGGAGGCCACGGCGAACATGTTGATGGTGGCTCGATCATATCGTCCACCAGAATTGGCGGGATATTGGGCTGCCGCTGCAGCATCAGTAAGAGATCCCCTTGTTGGAAAGAGGCGGGCTGACGTGAAAGCCGGCTCGTCTGTACCAAAAAGGTCAAGAAAGACGACGACTCCAAAGGCAACGGGAGTGCCACCTGTACCGCTAGTGGAATCAGCCCCTGCTGAGGTAAAGAGTCCTCTGTAATTTTTGGCTCATCTTGTCATTTTGGTGACTTGTACTTTTCTTCTTATAGGGATCGTCGAAGAAGAAGACCCGTGTTTCAAAATTGGGTGTCAGTAAACCAAAGGAGGTAGCAAGCTCTTCTGACGAGCGCATACCTCCGATGGTAATGTCTCCAATAGAGGAGAGTCCCGGAGATATCCCTGCAGAGGTTTTACTATCTCCAGACTTTGTTGAAAGAGATGCAGAGGTTGCAGCAACTTCTGGGATGGTGCCAGCTGCCGTGAGGGCCTTGGACGTTGAGGGTCCAGCAGACACGGGGCTTCGTGATGATGATGTGGAGTGGAGTTCGTCGTCTTTGGATGACGATGCTCCAGAGTTGCAAGAGCCTGTTGCGGAGGCAACAGAGATGGTTGGAACAGAGGAGAGGGTTGATTCCCCTCCTTATTATGATGAGGGGAGGTCGGCTGCATCATTACCGAGCCCTACCCCAGACTCAGCGGTGGAAGCTGAGGTGGCTACCAATCAGGAGGTAGCGACAGATCCTGTCCCTGTAGAGGGATTTGATAAAGAGACTCGTCTGGCGGTCCTGACTTCAGGGACGAGTCAGGAGGTAAGTGTTGATCTTCCCGTTTTGCCAGGGGAAGTATTGGCTGGTGATAGCACGTTGAGGACTGGAGAGGTGGCCGCTGACGTCGGTGGTACTTCCGAGTTTGGAAAGGGTAAGGGTTTGATGGAACCCTCTATTGCTCCTTCCACTTGGGGTACAATCTCGACGTCTGTTCTGGTTTCTTCTGTTCCCTTGGCTCCTCGGGCTAGTAGTCAGGCCCCTGTTGATGAAGAGCCTACTGATACCGAGGTTCCAGCCTTGCAGGTTGAGGTCGGCAGGTCTTCTTTCGGTCCGCCGACTGGAGTAGCTCCTCTAACCCCTGCTATGACGCCGCAGGTGCTGGCGGACGCAGATGAATATGTGAAATTCATCATTGAGGCAGTGTACAAAATGCTGTAGAGGGGTGTATCTGCGGTGATGGATGCCAATGGGAGCTTTGCGACGGCAAAAACTCTGGCAATGCCTTATATTGACCTGATCCGTCTTCACCAAGGTCATGATCATATGGCCGAGATCCTGGAGGCTTCGGTAGTTGAGCTGGACCAGCGGCTCTCGGAACTTCAGTGCATCCAGCGAAATGACATCTCCGTCTTGATAGACGCGGAGAAGGGGAAGCTGATCGCCGAGATTGAGTCTTCCTACCAGGCCACCGTGAGTGTCTGGGAGCACGAAGTGGCTGAGACTGAAGCTGCGGTAGAGCGGTTGTCTCAGTCCATGCGAAAGACAGTGGAAACGCGAGCTGCGTTGGACACTAATATCGCGGAGATCAACGCCCAGATCCGCCGCCTTGAGGACCAGCGGGCCCGATTCCAGTTAGATGCCGAACGTGTCCAGGCTAAACACGTAGCATTCAAGAAGGAGGAAGCAACTTTCACTCAGCGGACTCTTGCCCTGGCTCAACAGCGATAACAGCTTGATAAGAAGCATGAGAACGATACTTCTGCTGAGGCTGTTGAATCGATGCGTCAAGAAGCTGAGCGTCGAGTCCTGGCGACTGTGGAGACTCGTGTGGCAGACTTGAGACGCCGAGTTAGAGAGCTTTCAGCCAACCCTGGGGATGTTTAGGGATTGTAGCCTCTTCTTTTTGTATTTTTACAACTCTCGCTGGGGATAGTGTACTCATTTTCTCTATCTTTTTAGAAATAAAGAAGTACACAATTTTCTGTGATGTGTTCATTTTTGTTGTCATGAACTTGATGATTTGTGTGGACCTATTATCTTTTGCACACCTTGGTTTTTAGGTACAGATAATAAGTTTGAAAGAACCAACATGTTTGCTCAGAGGTAGTGTGGACGTGGCAAATATGGGGTTCAAGTGGTGGAATCTGTTGACACAAAGTCACAGTCAACCAAATATTGATAACATTGACTAAATAATACTTGTAATAATTTAATACGACACACGACGTCTACATCAAGCTCAAGTCAGAAGACAGCTCAGTCTTTATAGTTCAGTTATATATGAGGCTGTATTTTACACTTTCTTTGAGTCTAGACTGATTGTAAACTGTGTCATGCTGAGCTCTTGAGACTTGACATACAGCCTACCCAAAATCCTAAACTCTACCATCCAGAAAATGACCCTTAACTCCCAAGAACCAGTTCTGTGCTCTGGAGACAGAGTTCGGGCCGAACTCTGCCTCCACACAGAGTTCGGGCCGAACTCTGTCCCCTAAAAATCAGCAGCCTTAATTTTAGAGTTAGCTGGTTGCTAGTTGTCCAACGGCCAAATATTTGAAATTTTCTACCCGAATTCTGGCCGAATTCTGCCTACAAAAATCCTATAAATAGGCCTAGAATTCTCTCATTTCAAATCATCCAATCTTCTTTTCTCTTCTTTCTTAAAGCTCAGAAAAGCCATACCCTTCCCATCTACTAGCCACAAGCCTCCTAAGTCTCGAGTGCTCAGCATCTCTCAGTTAGGATTCTTGTGCAAGAGTTGAAGAAGTCGCTTGGACAATTCCAAGCAAATCGCCACTGCGATCCTCTGTAAGAAGTTGACGTGCTCTTCTGAAGAAAAGGCACGGGTTGTAAACTACTATTTCACAAATAGTGGATTTAATCATGAGCTAGAGTTCTCAGACCTGGACTAGTCCTCCACGAAGGAAACCAGGTTAAAATCGGCTGTGTCTGCGTATGCTCTCTTGATTCTCTCTTTATTTTCCACACTTACTCTGATTGGTTTTATTTGTAATAGAGTTAAATTTTTAATTGGATATTATCTCTATATACTCTATTCACCCCCCTCTAGAGTTGCCATCTGTTCTTCAATTGGTATCAGAGCTCTGTTCTCTTTACAAGGATTTACATCCTAGAGCTGATCCATGGCAACCACACAATCCTTGATTTCCAATCATAGTGAAGGGCAGTCCACTCATAGGCCTCCCCTATTTGACGAAACCAACTACACATATTGGAAAACAAGGATGAGTTTTTATCTCAAGTCTCTAGACTTTGACCTGTGGACTGTCGTCACTGACGGTTACAAAAAGCCCGCCAGGATAGTTGTCAACGGTGATCTTGTTGAGAAATCACATGAAAAATATTCTGACGAGGAGAAGAAACAGACAAGTCTAGATGCGAGAGCTATTAATGCTTTATTCTGTGCTATAGACAGGAATAAGTTCAACAGGGTATCTACATGCACCACATCTCATGAAGTATGGAAACTTCTAGAAGTGATGCATGAAGGAACTACTCAAGTCAAGGAATCAAAGTTAAGCCGTCTCACGCAAGAATACGAGGCTTTCAAGATGAAACCAAATAAGACGATCACGCAAATGTTCACAAGATTCCTCGACATCATCAACCCCCTGTCTTCGCTCGGCAAGCAATACTCAAATCACGAAAAGATTCGCAAGCTACTTAGGGGGCTACCAAAGATTTGGAACCCTAAGGTGACGGCCATCATAGAAGAAAATGATCTCACAACCATGTCCATGGAGACCTTGATGGGAAAGCTAATGACTCATGAGCTTGACCTCAAGGACTTCGAAGAGCCTGCTCCTAAGGCTAAGGAGATCGTACTCAAAGCTCACCGGCGAAGGGCTGAACCCGAAGAGACAGATGATGATGACTCAGAAGATGATCAAGCCCTTATGGTCCGCAACTTCAAGAAATTCCTTCGCTTCAATCGAAGGAAGAAGGAACCACAAGAAGATGGTGAAGAAGAGCCAACTTGCTATGGTTGTAAAAAGACTGGACACGTTCAAAAAGATTGTCCATTCTTGAAGAAGAGCAACCGCTATGAAAAGCCATACAAGAAGACTTCATCAAAGAAATATGCCAAAACAAGCATTTGGCATGAAAACGAAGCTAGTGACTCCGAGGAAGAAAATGACTCTCCTCAAGATACGGCTAACGTGTGCCTAATGGCAACATCCGATAAGGTATCAAACGAAACTCTTGACGACTTCTCTTTTGATGAACTTGGCGATGCTTTCACTGATTTACTCGATGATCACAAAAAGATCATTGGTAAATACAAACACGCCAAGGACAAAATCAAAAGTCATAAAGACGAGATTCAAAGACTTTCTCTATTGCTTGATAACATTAGAGACACTTCACCCACGGAAGTCACTGATGAAGTATCGAAGCTTAAACTAAGCCTTCATGATGCTGAAACACGTATTGAGCAACAGACACAAGAAATCACAACACTCAATACGTTGCTTGCTGAAGAAAAGAGTAGACACAAGATTTCTATGACTAAGATTTATGGTTTAAATGCTAAGGTTACTGATCTGCAGGCTGTCTCCAAGAGATTAGAGACTAAATTGGGTAAACAGGTTGCTCAACCTCAAACCCAATTTCATGAGACACCCACAAAGCATAACACTTCTTATGCTAGTCATTTATATCGTCCATCTACAACACATAATCATGCTTTCATATACACACAATTTCACAAAGGACACAAACCACATACACGTAGAAATAATTATCATAGATACAATCATCATGCTACACAAAGACACAATCAACATCACAATGTCATGCCATATAGACAACATCACAATATCATGCCATATAGACAACATCACCATGCTCTATATAGACAACATCACCATGCTTCATATAGACAACATCACCATGCTCCATATAGATAATATCACTATGCCACTCCACAGCACTCTATGTATAATCATCATCACCATGCTAATCATCATACTTCTGCTCATTACACTGCTTATAGACATCATCAGCATGCTCCTAATGTAAATAGGAATGCTACATGTACTTATTGTGGTTTGCATGGACACATATCACCACAATATAGAATTAGAAGATTAGTTGATAAGAAAATATATGCATGGTTTCCAAAAACTTACTTTTCATGACCCTCAAGAAATTGGGTACCAAAGGTCACATCTACTCTTGATGTAGGTGGACCTTCCCTCCTCAACTAAAAGTAAGTGGATTCTCGATAGTGGATACTCGCGGCATATGACAGGAGACGCAAATCTTTTTGCATCACTATCGATGAAGAGAGAAGGATATGTATCCTTAGGCAACAACCTCAAAGGTTATATTATAGGTAATGATAATATTGGTTATCTTCCCTCTCCCGTAATAAAGGATGTCTGCCTAGTGACCGAGTTAAAGCATAACCTGCTCAGCATTAGTCATCTTGCTGACCATGGATATGACATTAACTTTGGACAAAACAAATGCCTTATCTATGATAGGTCAACGGGAGACATCGCTTTTGAAGGGGTAAGAGAGGATAATATTTATACTTTCTATTTGTCTGGAAATACTAACAATGCAGGTAGATGTTTATATGCTCATAAAGATGAACGGCTACTATGGCACCAGCGTCTTGGTCATGCCAATATGGATAATATATCCAGACTATCAACCAAGAAGCTAGTTAGAGGCTTGCCCGACATCACATTCAAAAAGGACACCGTATGTGCCGAATATGAGTTAAACAAGGCAACCAAGTCATCTTTTCATTCCATAAACTCTGTAAGCACTTCTAGACCCTTGCAATTACTCCATATGGATTTATTTGGGCCTAGTAGAGTAGCCAGTCTTGGCGAAAAACTCTATGCCTTTGTTATTGTTGATGATTTTTCAAGATTTACTTGGGTTTTCTTTCTTGCAAATAAAAGTGATGCTATTTCGATTTTCAAGATTTTTGTTAAGAAAGTTCAAAATGAAAAAGGATACATGATTACTCGAATCCGAAGTGATCATGGAGGCGAATTCGAAAATTTTGATTTTGAAAGATTTTGTGATTCTAATGGTTTTGATCATGAGTTTTCTTGTCCAAGAACTCCTCAACAAAATAGTGTTGTGGAGCGGAAGAATAGGACTCTTGGCGATATGGCCAGAGTTATGTTGAACAAGTTTTCACTTCCGAAATATTTTTGGACTGAAGCTGTCAGTACAGCATGCCATATTTTAAATAGGGTGCTTATTCGTCCTATTACGAAGAAAACACCCTATGAGCTTTGGTTTGGGAGAACCCCAAATGTTTCTTATTTTAGAGTTTTTGGATGTAGATGCTTTATCCTTAACACCAAAGACAACTTAGGCAAATTTGATGCCAAAGCTGACGATGGTATTTTTCTTGGCTATGCTGCCAAGAGTAAGGGATATAGAGTTTTTAACAAACGCTCTTTAATTGTGGAAGAGTCTACAAATGTGACTTTTGACGAAGATAACAGTGCAGCAGCTACTCTTGATGATGATGTTGAGCCATCAACATCTACTCCAATGAACACCACAACCGAAACAAATTCTCTGGAAAGCTTGCCTAAGAAATTCTCTTTCAAGCCTTCACATCCAGAAAATTTGGTAATAGGTGAGGTTTCACGTGGAGTAACCACTAGATCATCATTAAGAGACTCTATTGCTAGCACTGCCTTTATTTCACAAATTGAGCCTAAAAACATTTCTGAAGCTTTCAATGATGAATTTTGGATTTCTGCTATGCAAGAAGAACTCAACCAATTCGAGAGGAGCCAAGTATGGGAACTAGTTCCTAGATCGGCTGATCACTCGATCATTGGTACTAAATGGGTTTTTAGAAACAAAGTAAATGAAGATGGTTCAGTCACGCGCAACAAAGCTCGTCTAGTAGCTCAAGGATACAACCAAGAGGAAGGTATCGACTACGATGAGACGTATGCTCCTGTTGCTAGACTAGAATCCATTCGGATGCTTTGTGCATTTACAAATTTTCAAAAATTTCAAATTATTTCAAATGGATGTTAAAAGTGCTTTCTTGAATGGTTTTATTAAGGAGGAAGTTTATGTAAAACAACCCCCTGGCTTTGAAAATTACAAATTTTCCGACCACGTGTTCAAGCTAAAGAAAGCGCTGTACGGCCTCAAACAAGCCCCTAGAGCTTGGTATGAACGGCTAAGCAACTTCTTGCTTGAGAAAGGTTTTTCAAAAGGGAAAATTGACACTACACTTTTCATAAAGTCTTTGAAGGACACTATTCTTTTAGTTCAGATATATGTAGATGATATTATTTTTGGTTCTACTGATGAAACCCTTTGTCAAAATTTTGCCAAGTGTATGCAGACCGAGTTTAAGATGAGCATGATGGGGGAGCTCAACTACTTTCTTGGGCTACAAGTCAAACAAATGATAAATGGAACCTTCATTTGTCAGTCGAAGTATACAAAGGACATGCTGAAGAAATTCGAACTTAATAATGTCAAACCAATCAGCACTCCTATGGCTACTTCAACCAAACTGGAACCAGATGAGAGCGGCAAACCCGTAGATCAACGTAAGTATCGAGGTATGATAGGCAGTCTACTTTATCTTACTGTTTGTCGCCCTGATATAATGTTTAGCGTTTGCCTGTGTGCTAGATATCAAGCAAATCCTAAGGAATCGCACATGACCGCAGTTAAGCGTATCTTTAGATACCTTAAGGTTACGGTTACAGTGGGCCTATGGTATCCCAAGTCAACATCATTTGACCTTATTGGTTACTCTGATGCTGATTTTGCTGTATGCAAGGTTGACCGTAAAAGTATGAGCGGTACGTGCTATTTATTAGGAAAGGCTTTAGTATCTTGGTTTAGCAAGAAACAGAATTCTGTCGCACTATCCACAACAGAAGCTGAATACATAGCAGCTGGGCGTTGTTGTGCACAGATTCTGTGGATGAAGCAAACCCTTGAAGACTATAATTTATCTTTCATGCATATTCCTATCATTTGTGACAACACTAGTGCAATAAATCTTACTAAGAATCCCATATGTCACTCACGCACAAAACACATTGAGATTAGACACCACTTTTTGCGTGATCATCAGCAAAATGGCACGATTAATTTAGAATTTGTTGACACTGATCATCAGTTAGCAGACTTCTTTACAAAGCCATTATCCGAAGAGCGCTTCAGTTTCCTTTGTCGTGAACTTGGAATTTTAGATGAAGCTGTCATAAATTAAAATACACCTGCGTAAATATCGAATATATTGATATTCTCTTAAAATGAACTTGCTATGGGTACAAGCCGAAAGGGTCCTTCTGACACCAAGGCGTAAAAGCCTAAGCGACACGGTGCACTAGTCCTCAGGACTACCGCTAGCTGGGATCCGGCCCCTGCAGCTAACCCATGGCAGATTCAAATTATTGAATCAAGATATATTTTCTTGTTTATTATACGGTACATTTTGATTTATAATCTGCTGACATGCTACTTTTCAATTTCATACTGCTTTTCTCCTACTTGTACTATCTGGTTTATTGAATTCGTTATCTTTATAACTTATCCTGATTTCCCATACTTAACCAATTTTTTTATCCTTCCAGCCTGATTTTAGTTCTGGGACAAAGACCCAGAATTCGGGCCGAACTCTACCATTACCAGAGTTCGGGCCGAATTCGTCCCCCCTGTTCCAGAATTGGGACAGGTTTCAGCCGTTTGATCAAATGAGATCCTACGGTCCAGATTCACTCCGACCAAAGAAAACCCTCCCCTTATATTCGGGTTTTCCTTCCTCTCTCTCTTTCTTACCACCTTTTCTTCTTCTCCTCCACTATTTTTCTCAAACCTTAACCCTAGATTTCTCTCTATAGTGCTCCATTGCTCACCAAAATCAAGGAGAAGGGCTATTTTCTCATTCTCTTTCACTGTTCATTGTCGATTTGAGGTATAACTCCTTCTTCTTCTCTATTTCAATTTCTCTATTTTGTGCAATGGCTCCTCGCTTGTTCAACCGTGGGAAGAGATCTCGGACCGAGGGTGCATCCTCGTCGAGTGCTCCTCCTCCCGTTGAGCAACCCGTTGAACAACAACAACCACCTCATCCGTTGTTCAATCCATCTCGTCCCCGCAATCCTAAAACTTATGACGACCGATTATTTATATCACTAGAAGCATCCTACGAGTGGTTTAGTGATTTTCGGACCCGTCCGATATTCGCCGGACATCCAATTAATTTTACTATTTTCTCTCAATATGACTCATTGTTTCACGATTTTTGCCTTGATGAGTTAGTCACTGCGACTTCTGCCATCTATCGCAGTGCTATCCAAATGTTCTACTGCAATTTGACTCATGATGACACTCACATCTATTCACGAGTTGCGGGTATTGATATATCCTTTGATGTCTTTGACTTAGCCGAATATCTTGACCTACAAGAGCCTAACTCTTGGGAAAAGCTTGTTGAAGCCCGGTCGTTCCGCTTTCCCGACGGAACTTCCCTTGAGAGCTTCAAGGACGACTTGTGCACTCCGAACACACGTCCTCGCAAGCTTATGGCTAAATTTCTAAATCCATACTTTTCTGAACTTCATCGGATTATTTTCAACACTATTCTGCCAAAAGCCGGCTCAACCGATGAAGTCACATATTTTGAGATCTCAGCATTGTATCATCTTCACTATCGCATTCCTTTTAATCTTCCACGTACCATGATGGACTGGATGATTAACTGTAGGAAGAAACCACGAGCCTTGGTTTATTCATTATATCTTCCTATGGTCCTTCGTGCTTTTATTGTTCCTCTTTATGATTGTCCTTTCTTGCCTGCTCCTGCATTCCTTTCCAAGGCACGACATCTTCAAGCAGTCGTTGCCTCTCCTGACACTTCTGAGCAGTCTGATGATGAGGAGCCCGACGCCCCTCCACTTGGACAGGATGTGCCACCTCCTCCGGCTACCCTTGACTCCATCCAGACCATGCTCCGAGATCTTTTCGACTTAGAAGACGATCGCTGGGCTCAGATGGACTACCGTACTACCCTGCAGATGAGTGCACTCAGTAACTCGCTACATGATATTCGGTATTCCATGTCCCGTCATCCTTCTATGCCCATTCCCATGGAGCGGGATCCCGGTCGTGAGGGATATCGCATTGACGATCCTTGGGTCATACGTTACCTGGATCCAGGTGCTGCTTTTATGGACCCCAGGCGCTCCGACTCTGCTGGGCCTTCTCGTGCTCCATGATGGAGATGACTTCTACTTGATGATGCTGCTGCTGATCGTAGTTTATTTTTATGCTTTCTCGTACTTTTCAGTTGTTTAGTTGGATTTATGTACTTGGTACACTTTTTATGGTTTGGTGACTCTAGTTATGAGTTGTGACTCTTATGATTCTGGTAGTTCTATTTTTATATGCTTTTGCTCGTTCATATGCTATTTCTTCTCTTTTTGGTGTGTTTGCCCATTATTATCTGCTTCTTCTAATATTGCTAAATGCCAAAAGGGGGAGAGATATGTATATTCTGTATATTGTGCTTTTGGTGCTTTTGGGAGAATTTCTCTATCAGGCCAACAGGTTCAACGCATTGTTTACGGGGGAGCTATCTTGTTTAGCTCGGCACCAATTATGGAGGAGCTTTGCTTTTGTCATTTTTGTGTCCAGGTATGAATATTGAATATACATTTATTATTTTGTCAATTATCAATATAGGGAAGATTGTTGACACAAAGTCACAGTCAACCAAATATTGATAACATTGACTAAATAATACTTATAATAATTCAATATGACACACGACGTCTACATCAAGCTCAAGTCAGAAGACAGCTCAGTCTTTATAGTTCAGTTATATATGAGTCTGTATTTTACACTTTCTTTGAGTCTAGACTGATTGTAAACTGTGTCATGCTGAGCTCTTGAGACTTGACATACAACCTACCCAAAATCCTAAACTTCACCATCCAGAAAATGACCCTTAACTCCCAAAAACCAGTTCTGTGCTCTGGAGACAGAGTTCGGGCCGAACTCTGTCCCCTAAAAATCAGCAGCCTTAATTTTAGGGTTAGCTGGTTGCTAGTTGTCCAACGGCCAAATATTTGAAATTTTCTACCCGAATTCTGGCCGAATTCTGCCTACAAAAATCCTATAAATAGGCCTAGAATTCTCTCATTTCAAATCATCCAATCTTCTCTTCTCTTCTTTCTTAAAGCTCAGAAAAGCCATACCCTTTCCATCTACTAGCCACAAGCCTCCTAAGTCTCGAGTGCTCAGCATCTCTCAGTTAGGATTCTTGTGCAAGAGTTGAAGAAGTCGCTTGGACAATTCCAAGCAAATCGCCACTGCGATCCTCTGTAAGAAGTTGACGTGCTCTTCTGAAGAAAAGGCACGGGTTGTAAACTACTATTTCATAAATAGTGGATTTAATCCTGAGCTAGAGTTCTCAGGCCTGGACTAGTCCTCCACGAGGGAAACCAGGTTAAAATCGGCTGTGTCTGCGTATGCTCTCTTGATTCTCTCTTTATTTTCCGTACTTACTCTGATTGGTTTTATTTGTGATAGAGTTGAATTTTTAATTGGATATTATCTCTATACTCTATTCACCCCCCTCTAGAGTTGCCATCTGTTCTTCAGAATCACCCTACTCAGAGGTGTTATGGACATGGTAGGAATGATCCTGGGGGATACGCGGAACTACTCAGAGGTGATGTGGACGTGGAAGTTCTGCGATCAATGTACGACAACGCAGGGGTTGTCTGTACGGGATGTTTACTCAGAAGTAATGTGGACATGGTAAACATGAAGGATAGCGTAGGCTTACGAAGTGTAAGATTTTGCTTTGTAGGGTGTAGGGGAACAACTCAGAGGTGATGTGGATGTGGTTGTCCTTCTACTGGAGGATGCTACGGAACAGCTGGGTTCCGGAAGCGTATGATTTCGTTGGAAGGGAATTGTTTGTGAGTCCTGATGATTGGATCCACAGATCCCCTTGTGGAAGCACATGTCTGAAGGATGTCAAGAGTAGTACTTCTTTAGGAACTTGCCGTTGATGGGCATCATGAACAAGTCCCCATTGGGTTTGGCGAGGCGGTAAGCACCGTTTGAGTATACCGTCTCTATGATGAAAGGTCCTTCCCACTTGGGTTCGAACTTTCCTGGTGTCTTGTGAGTTAACACCATCGGCCTCCTGACTGCCAGAACCAGGTCGCCAACCTGAAAAGTCCTCTGCTTGACCTTCTTGTTGAAAGCCTGTGATATACGGGCTTGGTAGATTTTGATGCGTTGTTGAACTAGGAGACGCTTTTCATCAAGTGCCTCCAGTTCTCGCAGACGACGACGTTGATTGTCTTCTTCTGTGAGTTGGTTTGTGATTGCTACACGAAGTGAAGGTATCTGAATCTCGAGAGGCAGTACCACTTCGCTCCCGTAGACCAGGGAGAATGGTGTGTTGCCCGTTGGGGTCCGTACCATTGTACGGTAGGCCCAAAGGCATTCGCCAAGCTTTTCGTTCCAGTCGCGTTTGTTAGATGACACGACCTTTTTGAGTAGCCTGACGATAGTCTTGTTAAACGCCTCTGCTAATCTGTTTGCAGCCGGATTGTAGGCGGTTGATGCCACGTTTTGAATACGATTCTTATCACAGAATCTGCTGAAAATATGACTGATGAACTGAGGACCATTGTCGTGGATGATCCTCCGGGGCCCCCCGAAACGGTAGATGACGTGGTGCTTGATGAAGCTGATCACTCTGGAGCTTTTCACTTCTGCTAGCGAAACTGCTTCTGCCCATTTGGAGAAGTAGTCAGTGATTGCTAGGATGAAGCGGTGTCCTCTCGATGAAGGAGGGGTGATCGGTCCCACAATGTCCATGCCCTAAGCTTCGAAGGGCCAGGAGGCGACTGTAGGATGTAGTGGTTCTGACGGTGTATGTATAAAGTCTGCGTAAAGCTGGCACGCATGGCACTTCTTAGCATATTCAACAGCGTCAGCGGCCATGGTTGGCCAGTAGTAGCCCATGCGTCGCAGTCGATCCTGCAACTTAGGGCCAGGTTAATGGGCCCCGCAGGTTCCATCGTGAGCCTCTCGAAGGGCTTCGGCTGCTTCTTCGTTAGACAAACATCGAAGGAGAAGTCCATCGTAGGAGCGTCGGTACAGCATTTTTGTAGCTGTGTCGTAGTAGAATCGAAGAGAGCGTCTTCTGACTGAGACGGCTTCCTTCGGGTCCTCTGGGAGAATTCCGTAGACAGCGAAGTCGATGAACGGGAACCTCCAGTCTCGGACATTAACACCAGTATTTGTCGGCATGGCGTGGGCCATGTGTGAGCATAGGTTGTTTTTAGGACAGACCAAGTCTCTCCCGACAACGGTGACATAGTGTTGAGTTCCGAGGGGCGCTGCCAGTGAGTCCGCGAGGCCAGCCAGAGCATCAGCCTCTAGATTTTGTAGACGAGGTACGTGTTCGATGAAGAACCCAGTGAAGGTTGAAACGATGTTCAATGCAACTTCGTGGTAAGGGATCAGATCTTCATGGCGAACTTCGTATTGCCCTTTGATCTGGTTTACGACGAGTTTCGAGTCGCCGTAGGCCTCCAGATGATTTGCCTCCAGCTGTTGCGCTAGCTGGAGTCCCATAATGAGCGTGTTGTACTCGGCAACATTGTTGGAGCACGGCTTCGAAAGGGAGTAAGCACGCTGGATGACCAGTTGATCGGGGGAGACTAATACCACCCCCACTCCTGCGATGATTTGGCCTTTGGGGCCTGTTCTTGAAGCGCCATCGAAAAACATATGCCAGACGGAGCCTTCTTCGGTGACGTTTGATTCCTGGACCTCATCCGGGATGTCTTTATAGAGCCTTGAGGACTCTGGGATGGGGTGTGCAGCTAAGAAGTCGGCCAGAGCTTGACCTTTCACAGCCTTCTATGGAACGAACACCATGTTGTATGGTGTTAGCAAGATCGCCCATGTGGCTAGCCGGGAGTTCAGTGATCCTGGCTTCGTCATGAGGACCCTGAGCGGATTGACTCGGGAAATGACATAAATTGTCTGGCCCGAGACATAATGGCGAGTCTTCTGTATGGCAAATACCAAAGCCAAGCACTCCTTTTCAACGGGGTTGTACCGGTGTTCGACCCCGATCAGAGTTTGGCTGAGGTAGTAGATTGCTTGCTCATAGCCTGTGTCGCTGTTCTGAGCTAGCAGGGCGCCGAGGGAATGATCCATGGCATGGACGTAGAGTAGGAATGGTTTGCCGGTGACGGGTGCCACCAGGACTGGAGGGCTCGTCAGGTAGGCTTTGATGTCGTCGAAATCCTTTTGGCATTCCTCTGTCCAGACGTAAGAGACTCCCTTCTTCATGAGCTGGGTGAAGGGTTGACATTTGCCGAAAAGGTTTTCTATGAACCTCCGGATGTATGCCAGACGTCCCTGTAGGCCTCGAAGTTCTCGAAGGTTCTTCGGAGGGTCCATATCAATGATGGCTTTGGTCTTCTCAGGATCGACATGAATGCCTTTCGTTGTGATGATGAAGCCCAAGAACTTCCCGCTAGAAACCCCCAGAAAGGATTTAGCGAGGTTCATCTTGAGTTGATGCGCTCACATGAGATCGAAGACTGTCTTGAGGTCTTGTAGGTGATCTCATTTGAGACGGCTCTTGACTGCGATGTCGTCAACATAGCATTCGACTGTCTTGCGAAGATACTGACGGAAAATAGTGCTCATAGCACGTTGATATGTCGCACCAGTATTCTTCAAGCCGAAGGGCATCACTGTGTAACAGAAAATGCCCTTTGGAGTCCTGAATGACGTATGTTTTGCATTATCGGGGAACATCTTGATCTGGTTGTAGCCCGAATATCCGTCCATGAAAGACATGCGCTCGAAGCCACATGTGTTGTCGATCACCACGTCAGTGATTGGAAGCGGGAATTCGTCCTTCGGGCAAGCAGAATTAAGATCCCTGAAGTCGATACAGACTCGTATCTTCTTGGTGACGGGGACGACGTTGGCTACCAAATCTGGGTGTTGCTCTTCACGGATAAAGCCGCTGGTCAAGAGCTTGTCCACCTCCTGATCGATGGCGTTCATAATGTCCGGACGGAAGCGCCGCTGCTATTGTTTGATAGGCTTGGCATCAGTTAGGATATTCAGCCTATGCATCGCGATTTGAGGATCAAGTCCCGGCATATCTTCGTAGCTCCAGGCGAAGACGTCGATATACTCTTTAGCCAGCTGGATTAAAGACTCTTGGTCTTCTCCTTTTAGGCTTTTGCTGATGAAGATGGGTTTGGAAGAAGATCCATCCCCAAGGTCGATCTGCTCGACTTCGTCTTCGGTGGGAGGTTCACGTAATTCAAAATGAGACTCCCATTGTTGTCCTAGGCGTTGAGCCCAGGGTTCTTCTTCGAAGAATTCCGGCGCTTGGTCTTCGCCTTCTTCTTCTTGAGATTGTACAGATGTCATGTTGGCTGACAGCACTCTCTTGAAGACAGATCCGATACTGGTATCGAAATCCCACGTTGATGCTTCAGACGAGTGATAATGTTCTACTTTTTTTGCGTCTGAGCTCTCTGGAGTTGATGGTGGCGTGACATAGCCTACTCCCCGTCGAGTCCGGTTGTAGTAGTCATGTGGCTTCCCTTTAGGAGTTGGAAGCCGGAGAGGGAGACGTCGACCTTTGCCATAGTTGAGGCCTTTGTTGCTCTTTAGGTCGTAACCCATCTTTTGGATGAGGTACTTTGCCTTGTCCGTGTACCGATAGAGTTGCATTCTGCCGGCATCAAGTTCTGGCTCGAGTGGCGGGAGGTCTTGATGACGCTCGACCTTGCCGAAGATGATGGATTCTTCGTCTCGACTTCGAGGTGGGACTATGTAACAGACCCCTTGGGACGGGACTACTCGATTTACATGATGGACGGTCGTTATTTGTGTTTGCAACGACCGTAGAGCGTTATCTAATGTATACATAGCGTTCCAATGTGGAAGACAAGAATAATTAAAAGACACTCTATTATTGGTGAAATGCGAGATTTTATCCTCCGGGATTACATTGTCCAGAGAGGGGGCATCTACATTAGCCGAGATATAGTCCCCCAGCTCTTCATCTGTAAGCACCGGAGTAGGATCGGGAGAGTCCACCACAGTGTTGGTCTTGGAGTCCGAGAGGACTATGTGGGCTTTCTCCGGCGGCTGGGATGGCGGCGGCCTGCCTTTAAGACGCACCTTCAGAGGTGCCTCCGCTGTGCCTCCAGTGACTGGCGTCTTCCCCTGTAGTTTTGTCACGAGGGGAGCCGATGTTTGTGGCGGCTTTCCCTTTAGCCGTATCTTCAGGGGAGCTTCAGGAGCAGCTGGTGCTTTCCCGGGTAGCTTAATGCTCATGGGAGGCAACTTCTGAGGTGGTTTTCCTTTGAGTCGGATCTTTAAAGGAGCATCGGGAGTGACCTCAGGCTCCATGTCCAGCTCTGCTGCCGTTTCTGCTTCGTCATCAGCATCATTGACTTCCTCCTCGTCAGGTGACTTGTATGAGTCAGCATCGGTGAAGTAGGCTTCAATCCCGTTGAAAGGGTCAATGTCTGTGAACTCCGTCTGGATGATGCCGTTGGTGGACACATACTTCATACAATGGTGGAGCGTGGATGGCACCACCATGTACTCATGCAGCCATGGTCGACCGAGCAGGATGTTGTAGTTGACATCGGCATCCACAACGTAGCAGGTCACCTCAGTTCTGAGGTTACCGATGTGACACTTCAGTCGAATTTTGTCCAGCGGCTCGCTTTTGCTGGCGTTGAAGCCACTGATTGTTGTGTTGGAGGGCGCCAGCCGGCATATTGGGATCCCCAATGTTGAGAGCAGCGTCTTCGGGATGATGCTGAGGGAAGACCCCAGATCGATCTGAATTCGCTTCACCTTGACTGAACCGATATACCCTGTATAATACAGTGGCCGGTTATGTCGGTTGTGCTTGAGCAGCATGTCTTGTTGGGTGAAAGTTATGTTTGGGATAACTTCATCCGCACAATGACAGTGCGCACATGTAGTTGGGAGATCTTCAGGCTGTTTGACCTGACTGAGAAAGGATTCAACATCCTTCAGAGCTTCACATAGAGCTTCTCGAGAGTCTTTGGAAAGACGCAGGAGCTCGAACAAAGATAGGCGGGCAGGAGTACTGGCCAGTTGTGCCAGTATGTCGAAGTTGTGGGGCTTGGCTAGCCCCGAAGCATTCTCCTTTCGTAGAGGTCTGTCGAAACGAGCCTCCACATGCTTCTGCTTATTGGCTGCTGTGGGCTTAGATGGACCCTCCTTCTGGACAGCAGGGACGGTGCAAGGAGGCACCACCTCGGCGGCAGCTTCGTCGGGTTGGACGTTCAGTTGTGAACGCGTCTGCACAGGAAGTGCCTCTTCCGTTGAAGAAGAGACCGTGCGGCAAGACTTGATCTTTCTGCCTCTGGATTTGGAGGTAGGGCGTACCTCCGGTTGAGTCACCTCGGAGACGAGGTCGGGGTGGACCCATAGGACCTCTCCTCGAGATATGGTGAGTGGGATGAGTCCACTCACGTTGTCACGGGTAGGTGGTAAGTTAACCACCTCCATTGTCGCCTTAGGGATGGGGACGACGCCATCTTGTGTTGTAGTCGGCGGCAGGGTGCCAAACTGGAGTGACACCATGTTGGCTGATACCGTCTTCTCTTCGTAGTCGATGGAGATTACATCCGCATTGATCATGCGCTGGATGTAATTCTTGAGGACATAGCAGTCCTTGGTCGGGTGTCCGACAAACCGATGGTAGTGACAGTACCTCGGGTTGTCCACTTTCCCGACCTCATCGGGACGTTTCGTGTCCGGAAGCTTGATCTTGTCACCCTGCTTCAGTATCTCAAAGAGTTGCAGGGTGTCGTCGTTGAACGAATAAACCTCCTTTGGCCTTGGTGCAAGTGGAGGCTTCTGGGTAGGTGCTGACGCACCTTTTGAGGCATTGACGGTCAATGCCTGCTTCCCCTTTGTTTCTCGTCCAGGGTTGTTGGCTGCAGGCCGTTTTTCCTTGTCCTCGAAGGCAGGGAAACTAACTCCCAAAAGACGAGCATTGGCTGCCTTCTTCTCCGCGGCTTCTGCTTCAATGATCAAGGAGCTCCAGTCGGAAGGAGGGATAGAGTTAAGCCAGAGTTTGACTGCAGGCAGCATGTTCATGCTGTAGGAGGAGAGAAGCGCATGTTCTGGCATGCCCGGGGGCAGTCTGAAGCAGGCCTGTCGGAAGCGTTCGATGAACACTCGAACTGTTTCCTTCTCCTTCTGGCGTATCTCTATAAGGGACGCCATTGTCATGTCCTTCCCGTCGTCGTAGAATCGGTCGAGAAAGAGGTGCGTCAGGTCGTCGAAGAAAGATATTGAATTGTCGGGGAGGCTGCAGTACCAGTCGTACGCCACTCCTTTCAGTGCTCCAACAAATATGCTGGTTAGTAGTGCATCCTCCTTCGGGAGATGTCCCGTCTGAGACTGGAAATACGTCAGGTAGCGACGCGGAGAGTCCTTCCCGTCGTATGGCATCAGTGTTTGTGGTTTATACTTTGGAGGATAAACCACCTTGTTCCACTCGAGGGGATAAGGCTGGGGGATGCCCATTTTCTGGCGCTCCTCTTGTCTCGTCTTGGACTCAAAGCGCTCGCGCAGGTCCCTGATCATCTCGACCACGTCTTCCGTGGAGCTGGGAGTCGGGGAAGGTGGTACCACTGGAGGTTGAGCATTTGAGGGCTCCGACGTCCGAGGTGCTTCTCGGCGATCTGCGTCCGAGGATACCCGTTGAAGGGGTACACTCGACTCTCCATTGGCCCCTGGATCGGGACCGGTAGAAGGTGTCTTCGCCAAAGCAGACCGTATCTCAAACACTGCTTGAGTCAGTGTTTGCATGGAGGCAGAGAGGGTTTTGAGTCCTTCCTCCAGAGTATCCATGCGCTGGACGAGGTCCGTTGGCGGTGCATCAGACTTGATATCAGCCCCAGTCACGTTTACTGTCATGACGCGGCCGGGAGTGGATGGATGGATTGAGGCCTCACTCTCGGCCTCGCTCTCTTGTAGGGGAGTCACCTCTCCTGGAGCTTCGTCTTGGCTACCCCCGGTTATGTTCGGGAGAACATTCACCACGGGCGCATCTGCAAGGGCCTGATTACCATCAGCTCCGTCTTGAAGGGCCTCTTCCTCTCCGGAACTCGGGTTCGCAGATGCTAGACTACCCCCAGCTATGTTCTGGGGGATATCCTCGTCTTCAGGAGTTTCTGGGAGGCTGACTTCGCCTCGAGGATCTGCCCCAGGTGTGCTTTGGACACACTCGTCTTCGGAAGGAGGCTCCACAAGGGTCTGACTACCCCCAGCTTCCTCCAAGACCTTCTTCCTCACTCGAGTGACTTCGAACACTCCGGAGGACGAGACAACTGTCTTGGTTTTCCTCGGTTGGCTTTTGGACGAGGAAGAGAAACTGCCAGTCGCCTTTCGGACTGATGAGGAGTTAGAGATCACGTTGCATGATGCAACCATTGGTTCCTCTTCTGTTGACACCTTCTTCCCGAGGCGACGTCGGAGAGGTGTCGACGATTGCAGTCGCTGGAACACCGACTGCCTTGGTAGGACTTCCGTTTTGCAACAGCAGTTGATGGTGACCACAGCACAAGTATGCCCCGTGAGAGGCACATCGTGCTTGTCAGTCAACTCTCCTGATCGGCGCTTGTGAGTGATCACGTTACGCAGATTGTTGGAGGAGAGTGCCACTTTTGCACCCCCTTCAGGCGTATGGCAAGGCCAAACACCGGGGTGGTCAAGTGAGTGCTGAGCCCCCTAATCTAATACCAAACAGGCATCACGATCAGAAGTGGGGGAACCACAACATTTGGAGTGACTTGAACGGACCTCAAATGCACATCCGGAGGAGGCGCAGGAGTTCAAGACCACTGGATTTGCCTTACTCGACTTGGTTGTGCACGCAGTAGATGCGCCCAAGTGAGACAAGGACTTTGAAGGTCGGCTCGTTCTCGGCGCCGCAGCACTCGAGTCGACCTTGTACAACTTACCATCAGCAGTGCGCATGATTATGAGCGCATGTTTCTGGCTTGTTGCTGGCATAGCATGTTTGGGACGCATGGCCCGTGCTGCCTCGGACTTTTTCGTACCAGGCCGCTGGGGCGCGTAGTACTCAGAATCTAAATTCTCCTCGCCACTACAGCGAGTGAGTCTGTCAAAGACAGAGACCTTCTGTGGCACATCAGAGGTGATGCACGGGGCATTGGCTGTGCCCCTGCTCCGTCGATGCATCTTCCTCGCCTGAGAGGAAGATGGCTGGGGAACGTGGTTAGCCGCACGTTTTCCCGAGAGATGCGCTGCACCAGCGGGCGCATCTTAGTTGCTGAGAACGTCAGCTGGAAGGAAAGGCTGGATTGGCGCATCCCCTTCGGTGGTGGTGCCTGAGGCGTCGACCTTGCGTACCCAGACTCGGCGGGTCTTCTTTGGCTTCGGCAGCCGCTTCGAAGGACTCGCACTGCCTTCAGATATGAACTCCTCATACACCTGTTGATCGAGGCGTACGACCAGCGTCTTTTGGGAGGAGCCCAGCTTCACGTCGTCGGATTGTGACACAGCTTTCTCGGTGGAGGAGAAAGAGGTCCCCAGCAGAGTCGCCAGCTTGTTTGCCATTAAAATTCTTTGATTGTAAATTTCAATACAAACAGAACAGTATTACAATATAGGACTTAGACGTAGTCCTAGGAGTACACTTTTGTTTAATCTGGGTCCCTTGTGCCAATGGAGTGAGTGGTAATACGTTGACTCCGTTGATGATCTGATGACGGTTATCGGTTCTCTGAAGGTTTGGATTGCTCTGGGTGCTGGAGTTTGCTGAGAGGAGGAAGACGTTGAGTGTCTGTATCTGCCTCTCTGGTGGTGTGTTCCTTCATTTTTTGTATGTAGGATCGTTCTGTCTATTTTCTGTGCGTGGGTGAGAAGGAAATGATCCCTCTATTTATAGTTTTACAGGCTGGCTGCTCATGCGCGCATGTAGGATACGCCGGTGCGTGGGGACGCCACGTGGTGATTGCTGATGGAGGCGCATGGACGATGCGCCCTGATTGAGGGGTTGAATTCTTCATACTGTTGTTGTGAGCCGGCACGTAGCAGAGGAGAAGATCTTTCTGTTGCTGAAATCTTGGGAGAGTTGAGTCAAAGGACACGTGTCGTCGACTCAAGGCTCAGAGATCTCAGATTTGATGGGGGGGATGATCTGGTGGAATGCGCCTAGGATTGGGTGTATGAGGAGACTTTGCCTCGTAACCTTTAGGAGTCACGAACCATTCAGGGCACATGGCTTTTGAGGCGCATACAGGCGACTTTCCTTCTGTCTTTTGGGATCAGAGAGCAGTCTGAGGCGCATGGCTTTTGAGGCACATGCGGATGGTTGGGTGGCCACGTGGCAGTAGCCGTCGGAGTAAAGTAATGATGATGCTGACGTTGCCGACGCTTCATTTTCTGAAAAAGCTGTCAACTGTTCAGACTTCGGGAGGTGTGCTGCCAACTCTGTCAGTTCAGCATTTAATATTTATGACATTCGATAGACAGCTGAGGGGGCACGTCGATTGACGTTCCACTAGGCGTATGGGAACGCATGGGGGCACATCTTCTGTGATGCGCCTGGTACTGAAGGGTGCGTCTGTGTTGATGCGTTTGATGTTGAAAGGCGCGTCTGTATGATGCGCAAGCTGGCCGGCGCATCCGCTTCGTGACACGTTCTTTAATGCAGCGACTGTTACGTTCTTCGAGTGCTTTAAATAGCCGTCTTGATTTGGCTGAATTCGAAGCGTTCGGTTCATCCATTTAATGCAAATTCATTGCACGGAATTCGGAGAGCCATCCACTTAGCGCATGGGTTTGATCTGCCCGGCCTATAAATAGTGGCATGGAGAGAGGGTTTGCTTCTCGTTCTCTCACGTACTTCCGATATGAACTTGTGTACTCGAGTACATTCTGTTGACGAAGTGCTCCCGAGGGTGAAGATGCGACGCCATGTCTTCATTGATGCACTTGAAGGTGACTGTTACATCCAAAAGTCGGAGTCGAGGGCTTCCGAGGCAGGCGGAAGGTGCCTGTTGCATCCAAAGATAGGGATGCCCGGGCCTCGTCTTCGTTGTACAGGAAGAGCCGTAGATCGGAATGGCGGTGCTAGGCTCTTTCTTCCTTCAAAGTGGGTGTTGTCCACTCTGGTGGGTTTGGAAGCTGCTCCTTTAGCCGCGGTTTCGATCACGGTCTTCCTTGGTGTTTGGAGGCTCTTTCGAAGCCTCCCCTGGCCACAGATTTGCGATGCTCTTCTCTTCCTTGGTTTGGGGAGCCCTTCCTCCAGCTACTCAATAAATGCTTCATTAGTCGAAGCACTTATCAGGTGAGTCTGGCTGGAAGGGTGGCACATAACTGGGCTGCTGAAGGGATGCACATAACTGGGATGCACATAACTGAGCTGCTGAAAAGGATGCACCTTGCTGAGGGCGCATGGTGGGATGCGCCTGACCGAGGGCGCATGATTATTGCTGCGCCTGCCTGAGGGCGCATGGTGGCTGCTGGCTGTAGACTTAGGATCTTTTTTTTGTAGAAATTCTCCTTTGTACAGTCTTTCTTGGACATGTAATAGACTTTTATATGTTAAATAAAAAGTCCTTTTTTCAATGTCTATATTTGTTGCTTTTTGCGGTGAAGTACTCTGTCCAAGCTCTGGCGCATGTAGTCTGGCGCATAGACTTTCTGGTTCTGAAATTCCATGCTTCTACACCTTGGTCATATTGCCATCCCAATACCAATACCTCGGTTGGAATCCAATACCTTAACTTGGGTAAACCTATACCTTACCTTGATATCTTGATATCTTGATACCTTATCTTGATATCATACCTTGGTCATAAGGTAAACTAATAATTTACCTTGAAGGTAAAGGTAATTCATATTTACCTTAAGATACTAACTTGGTATCATGAGATACTAAGATACCCCTCAAATATCTAATTAACTAACTATCTAATGTACTAGCATAACATCTAGCTAATATCTAACATATAAACTATAGAGACTAACTTGCTAATATACCAATATCTAGAACTAACATAACCTATACTAACATATCAATATCTAACATACTAGATATCTAATATCAAACTATCTAAAAACATATCAAATATTTAACAAAATACTAACCTATACTATCTAACTAACACTCATACTAACAAATATTACCTAACAATAATATATATATATATATGTGTGTGTGTGTGTGTGTGTGTGTGTGTGTGTGTGTGTGTGTGTGTGTGTGTGTGTGTGTGTGTGTGTGTGTGTGTGTGTATGTGTGTGTCTGTGTACTATATCATACATATACTCGACAACCTATGATACCTACATTCACTTAATATCCATACTACATAGGCTCATAGGTTACACAAAATGCCTATGTCGTATAGTCACTCTTCTACTTAAAATCAATATTGTACCAATTGGGCCTTCACTAAATTCTAGGATTAAAGTATGTTGTAGCCCTTCGTATTAGCTTTCCGAAAATTCAAACAAATCGTATTTTCGTGTCCGGAAGCTCACGGAATTGCAAAAACACCGAAACACGTTCGTATTTCGTACAACTGACACTCAAACAGTTCTACAGAAAGTTCTAGAATGCATTTGACCTATTAATATATATATATATATATATATATATATTTAGAAAGCTAACTTCGATACGGTTCTTTTTAAAAAAATGGAAGATTAATTGGAGTTCTAAGCTAAAAATTATGACATTTCTAAGTTGCTTGGCTACTAAAAATGTGGATGAATATTATGACGAATTTGGGTTGTTTGGATAAAAGAAACACATCTCACTCTCCACACCATCAAGACACACATCAAACCACATTCCCCTCTCCTCTAACACAAGCACACCACTAACAAAATATCCACACACATCTAAATATATGAAATATATCTAACATACCTATTTTATATATACAAAACAGTCCATATAAAAAGACACAAAAATGACAAGTTGAGGCTAAAAATATGACATGTAGACTAAATCACTTAGATCTAACCATGGGTATCCAAATAAAACTCATTCTAACCATCCTAACTAACATCAATCCATCCTCTAACATGTCTAAAACTGAAATTAAAATACAATTAAACCTATTAGACATTAAACCAAACACATGAGGTGTCCTAATTTGAGATCTAATAAGTAGGACACAAGACACAATTCTAACTTGCTTTAGAGAGCTCCAAATGGCCTCAAACTTGAATCTAAAGGGGTACATGCATGGGGGTGGATCCTATGGATTCAAAACAAACTAATATGCATAGGAAAATAATTTAGAGGGTTGGTTTTTGTAACGCCCCAGTCCCAATATACGTAGGACTAAGTACGTAGACATGCCAGCTGTATACATACGAAGTACATGGGCCTTGTATGTATACATAAGCTGTAAAATGTAATAATCCAAGATAAACTAAATCTCATCCATAAAGAATAATAATATAAAAATCAACTTGAATATTTATGATATAATCGTTGGGCGGAGACAAAGTCCACTACCAACTATCTCAATGAAAGAAATATACAAGAACCGATAAATAAAATGGTAAGATGAACCAAGCGCAATCGTCTTCGAAGGAATGGAGAGAATCATGGCCTTGGCTAGAATATCTGCAGAAGACATGAACACACACCTGGGAAAAAACCAGGTCCTCAGACGGACGTAGCAAGATACAGAAAAAACATGCTAATATGAACTGTCAGAAAATAATAATATATAAAAGACTATCTTAGACACAAATATGCAAAGGAGATGCTAACCGCCTAATGTGCAATTTAGAGGACAACTTTCATGCGCATGGGTGGGATTTTAGGCTATGTGTACGTAACTGGCATCCAGTCATCTGTATCCGTCCGTAACGTCCAAAACGTCAGAGTGCATCTATAAATAAATCGCCACAGTTCCATCCGGAGACTGTGGTTTACCTGTTTGGATTCCCATACGCACTAGCGACTGTCCTTCCCCAATATTTGCTACACTGACCAAGTCATGTCCATGACCCGCCCAGTTTTATAACTGCTCGAGTCTCTATACCTTAATCGTAGCAGTTACGATCTATCCGTCACACGACAATAAAGATGGCCAGTCCATAAGTCATGCCCCTAACAAAATGTCTCAAACCGTGTAGTGTAGGTGTCATGGCCAAAGGAAGATATAAGGATATCCTCCAACAAGAAGGTAGTCGGCTAATACTAAGTTAACATGCATATAGTAAAGTAAAACGACTAATAGAGTCGCTTGCACCCAAGTGTGGCTTGGACGCGCAGCTTATAACAAAGGAAAGTAACAATATGAAACAAAATAAATAATGCAGAAAATAAATAATTGACAGTTAATTAGCAAGGTATACTTGCCTGTTAGGATTCCTGGTGAGCTGCCTGGTGTGGTACAATAAAGGTGGCACAAGATCGACTTCGGTGCAACAACGATGTAAGGTGACCTCGGGTGATGACATGGACAGTTCCATTGGGTCCAGAAGGGTCAAATTAGTTAGGGTGGACATAAGATAGTCTTTAGTGGTGAGGGAATTGGAATAATGGGATTAAGTCACAGACGGAAGAATAAAGAAGGAATTATATATACCATTTTTAGGAAAATATTTATAACGCTACAAAATATTTTAAGGTACTTAAAAATAGTTTTTAGATAAATACTTTAAAAATATAAAATCTTTTTAGGCAAAAAAATAACTATTTTTTGTCAAATATAGAATTTCTAGTTAGAAAAACTGTAATAATTTAGGTAAATATTGGAAACTACTAGAAATCATTTATAGTTTTGGAAAGTACCCTTTCTTTTCGTTAACCTAATTTTTTGGAAAATACCTGAAAAGCTACAAATAGTTTTTGGACTAAAAATTTACGTTTGTCAAAATAAGGTAGAAATACTATCTTTGAAATTAGTTAAAAAAAGAATTATAAAATTTTATAAATAACAATAATATTAACGATAACTTAAAAATAGTATCTACAAAAAAACAAAAACTAATAATAATAGTAATATAATAATGATAACAATAATTTTAATAGTATACATACTATTTTACTTAACAATCACTCTAAATATAAATAAGGAATTAAAATAATACAATAAGAATAATACTGATAATGGGAAGAAGACAAAGTGACAACACCAGCAACACAAACAAAACAAAAAAACAGAAAATAAATAAATGAAAATAAATTAACAAAAATCTATTGAAATGTTACAACAAAGCTGTGCTCCTCTCTTTGTTCCAGAGGATCACCAACCACAAAAGAAAGACTAACCATTCATAATTAAACTTGTATACATAATTATACTAAAGAAATAATTAAACATTTGTTAAATAATAATAATAATAATAATAATAATAATAATAATAATAATAATAATAATAATAATAATAATAATAACAACAACAACATTAAAGCAAGAACTAACAAAACATGGACTAATAACAAACATCAACAATTAAACAAAATAAAATAATATATAAAATCTAAACAACACTGCTGTTTGTTCGGAGGAGAGAGACTGAGAAGGAAAGGGGATGGGGGCGTGGGAGAAATCGAAAGAGAGAGAGAGGTGAGCGGAGGAAGTGCGGGGGAAGGGGGCAGAGTCACTGGGGTGGCCGGGAAAGGGCTCGGCGCGCGGCGGAGGAAGGGAAAGGTGCGGGCGGAGAGGGGTTCGAGAAGGGTTCCAGCGGTGGCGAGCTCGTCGCAGCATGCTGGTGGCGGCGGGTTCGGCCGCGGCGGTCGCGCGCGGAGTCAGGGCAGTGGCCATGGACGGGGCGCGGGTGGTGTCGACGAACGGAGGCGAGTCTTGGCGGTAGTGGTGATCTTAATTTTTGTTTTTTTTCTCTTTGGATGTTGGGTGGCGGTTGGCTGTGGCGCCGGCGGCTAGGTCGCCGGAGTTAGGTTGCCGGGGCTGGGTATAGTTGGTGGTAGTGGCTGGGTTATTTGTGGTGGCGCTCGGCCAAGGTGGCCAGGGGTGGGGGCTGGTGAAGGCTGTGGCGGTGGTGGTGATGGCGACAAATTTGGGTGGTGGATGGCGGTGGCTGGGTTGGTATTCTGCGGTTGGTGGTCGTGGTGGTGACGGGCAGAACGACGGGGTTGGCCGAATTTATTGGCCGAAGGGGCGGTGGTTGTGGTTCCGGTAATGGTGGCGGTTCGGTGGTTGTCAGCGAGGTGGCTGGGTTAATCGTGGAGATGGTCGAGGCCGGGGGCGGACAGGGGACATCGACGGACGACAGAAATTAGGTTTAGGGTTAGAGAATTGGGGATCGAAAATTTGGGTTTAGGGATTGGAGATGGTGTCGGGATTGTCGACACGAAAAGGAGAAATCATGTATTTGTAAATTTGGAATAAGATATTGGATGGAGGAAAACATAGACACGATGCACTGCACGTTTGTGGTAGAATTTGGAGAATAGAAATACATGGATGAGTACCTGTCTATTTATAGGATGTGGGAATTTCCAATTGGATAAGGATTAGGAGTAATTAAACCCAATTAGATAACTCAATCTATTAATTTAAATTAATCCAATAAATCCAAATCCCATTCAAAATCCAATTTAAATCTAATTAAATTTTTAGTTTAAAAAATCAAATGGGATAAATCAAATTTCAAATATTTAACTATTTAAATAAATCCATAAATTCAAATCAAGATTTAAATCGCCATAATAATTCTGAAATATATTTTCCAAAAATACTAATAATAATAATTTCAAAAATTACATTATTATTTAAAATAAACTAATAAATAATTACAAATATATATGTATGCACAAATAATATTTTCATAATTATGCTTTTCTACTATACAATAAAAATATTAATTATTATTAATAATTGTGAGAAAGGAAAGGCTTTATAAATAAAATAACAAACTTAGAAATTTTGGAACGATAACAAAATAATTATTATGTATATTATTTTGAAACTATATAAAAATAATAAAAAAATATTTTTTAAAAATATGTACGCTCGTACATATTCGCACTCGTCGAGCAATTACGAAAAATAAAATTTTGCGCACGACGTACAATACGAAAAATAATAATCATTACCAAATTTATTTTAAAAAAAAGTAGAAAATTTAGGGGTTTTACATCCTACCCAACTTAAAAGAATTTCGTCCTCGAAATTAAGAATTTGTAGGGGATGAGAGGCTACAAGGGTATATCGATAAGGAAGCACAGTCAAATCATTGGGCGAGACAAGGAAACGACGTTTAATGAAAACATGCATTAGAGTCGCAATTTCAATCATGGCGAAGATAATCATGGATTAACGTAAGAAGGAAAATGGTTAAGATAACGCGCAATAAAGAATGGTATGGGTTCAAGAAGTATAAAACAAATTAGAGACCTTAAAGTTATGGTCTCTTGAGGGTAGGTTGAGGGCACGATTAAGAGAACGAAATAGATTCACCTAAATTAAGCGATTAGAGGGTTTTGATCGGGCCGAAAAAAGGACGAGTAGCAACATCGAGTGAAAATGGTCATTATCGATAGAAAGGCTAGAGGAAGTTCTAGTATAACGCGTTCGTCCTTCTAAAAATAGGTGAAGGCATAGCAATAAGGAGTTCAAAAGACGATCTTATTGAATACGAGTACGTGATTCAAGGACGACTGAAAATTTCAAAGGAATTGTCAAGGTAGTCGTGGATGGGACTCTAGAGGGCAAGTTTAGCTATGTCCCCACCATGTAGAACGATAGATAAAGACGAACCAAAGTGCACTCGGTTGATCAGACCATCATGCACCGATTCTGACTAGACAATATGTTAGTGAGCGCGCTCAATAACATAAGTCATAAACAAACTCGATAAATGGATGAGTTTGCAAAACTAGATTATAGTAGCAACATTAGTCAAGGTGGTAAAAAACATAGGCACGGGAGACTAAGATTGGAAGAAAGTAGAAATTGGTTCGAACTTCTAAAGGATATAAGTCATGTCATGGGATGGTCTTCATACAGTCATCCTATAGTCTTCTTGTCCAAGTCTTTGGGTGGCTAGATAGGTTAGGTCCTTTAAATTCTAGAATCTAAGCAACTTATTAATATAGGTCACAAGGACAAAGGGTTTGCTAGGTCATAAGACATTCTATCCAACTTAAAGAATTAAACTAATGGTGGTTTGGGACAAAAAGCACGTCTAACTAGTAGGGTTCACCTGTCTAACCTCTAACAAGCACGAAAGGAGGATAAGAATTATGATGGAAGGAATCAAGCAAGATGCAATCGATGAGTCGAACGATAGTTCGAATATGGAATCGAGGAAAGAGGTCAAGTATGTGGATGAGATCCCAGACTTCTAATCCTATTCGCAGGCTTGCTTGGTACGGTAAAGTAACCAAACAATTTATCTTGACCTGCATGGGCCACCACAAAAACATGTAACGCTCCAGTCCCAATATACGTAGGACTAAGTACGTAGACATGCCAGCTGTATACATACGAAGTACATGGGCCTTATATCTATACATAAGCTGTAAAATGTAGTAATCCAAGACAAACTAAATCTCATCCATAAAGAATAATAACATAAAAATCAACTTGAATATTTATGATATAATCGTTGGGCGGAGACAAAGTCCACTACCAACTATCTCAATGAAAGAAATATACAAGAACCGATAAATAAAATGGCAAGATGAACTAAGCGCAATCGTCTTCGAAGGAATAAAGAGAATCACGGCCTTGGCTAGAATACCTGCGGAAGACATAAACACACACCTGGGGAAAAACCAGGTCCTCAGACGGACGTAGCAAGATACAGGAAGAACATGCTAATATGAACTGTCAGAAAATAATAATATATAAAAGACTATCTTAGACACAAATATGCAAAGGAGATGCTAACCGCCTAATGTGCAATTTAGAGGATAACTTTCATGCGCATGGGTGGGATTTTAGGCTATGTGTACGTAACTGGCATCCAGTCATCTGTATCCGTCCGTAACGTCCAAAACGTCAGAGGGCATCTGCAAATAAATCGTCACAGTTCCATCCGGAGACTGTAGTTTACCTGTTTGGATTCCCATACGCACTAGCGACTGTCCTCTCCCAATATTTCCTACACTGGCCAAGTCATGTCCATGACCCGCCCAGTTTTGTAACTGCTCGAGTCTCTATACCTTAATCGTAGCAGTTACGATCTATCCGTCACACGATAATAAAGATGGCCAGTCCATAAGTCATGCCCCTAACAAAATGTCTCAAACCGTGTAGTGTAGGTGTCATGGCCAAAGGAAGATATAAGGATATCCTCCAACAAGAAGGTAGTCGGCTAATACTAAGTTAACATGCATATAGTAAAGTAAAACGACTAATAGAGTCGCTTGCACCCAAGTGTGGCTTGGACGCGCAGTTTATAACAAAGAAAAGTAACAATATAAAACAAAATGAATAATACAGAAAATAAATAATTGACAGTTAATTAGCAAGGTATACTTGCCTGGTAGGATTCCTGGTGAGCTGCCTGGTGTGGTACAATAAAGGTGGCACAAGATCGACTTCGGTGCAACAACGATGTAAGGTGACCTCGGGTGATGACATGGATAGTTCCATTGGGTCCAGAAGGGTCAAATTAGTTAGGGTGGACATAAGGTAGTCTTTAGTGGTGAGGGAATTGGAATAATGAGATTAAGTCACAGACGGAAGAATAAAGAAGGAATTATATATACCATTTTTAGGAAAATATTTATAACGCTACAAAATATTTTAAGGTACTTAAAAATAGTTTTTAGATAAATACTTTAAAAATATAAAATCTTTTTAGGCAAAAAAATAACTATTTTTTTTGTCAAATATAGAATTTCTAGTTAGAAAAACTATAATAATTTAGGTAAATATTGGAAACTACTAGAAATCATTTATAGTTTTGGAAAGTACCCTTTCTTTTCGTTAACCTAATTTTTTGGAAAATAACTGAAAAGCTACAAATGGTTTTTGGACTAAAAATTTACGTTTGTCAAAATAAGGTAGAAATACTATCTTTGAAATTAGTTAAAAAAAGATAATTATAAAATTTTATAAAATAACAATAATATTAACGATAACGTAAAAATAGTATCTACAAAAAAAACAAAAACTAATAATAATAGTAATATAATAATGATAACAATAATTTTAATAGTATACATACTGTTTTACTTAATAATTACTCTAAATATAAATAAGGAATTAAAATAATACAATAAGAATAATACTGATAATGGGAAGAAGACAAAGTGACAACACCAGCAACAAAAAAAAAGAAAATAAATAAATATAAATAAATTAACAAAAGTCCATTGAAATGTTACAACAAAGCTGTGCTCCTCTCTTTGTTCCAGAGGATCACCAACCACAAAAAAAGAAGACTAACCATTCATAATTAAACTTGTATATAGGGGTGTAAAATGGACAAAGTAGTCCGTTGTCCGTACGTGTCCGGCTCGATAAATGGTTCGACCGCGGAACGTCCGATTCATTAACGAACAAAACTTGGACATTTTTTTTGGTCCGATTAAAATTGGACCCGGACACGGTCATATCCATGTCCGGCCCGAATTCGTCCGCGAACAGTCCGATAGTGGAGACTCCTTTTGGTTTTGTATCAATTATGTCAAAATATTTTGGTTTTGTATCAAATTTTTGTTGTCCCGTCTCAATTTTTGTTATCATTTTACTATTGTTTGTTGTATTCTATCACCTTCAATTGTATTTTCTTTTAACTAGATTTTTTGAACCAACTATTAAGGTATCTTGATAAAATAATAACTTTTGGTAATATATTTAATTTGTCCGCTGACCGTCCGATTGAATTAACAAACAGCGGTTGTCCGTGTTCGTCCGGCCCGAACTTGAACAATGAACTGTCCGTGTCCGTCCGAACTGATTTTCATTAACGGACCGAACACGGACAGTGGACTGTCCGTGTCCGTCCGGTCCGTTTACACCCCTACTTGTATACATAATTGTACTAAGGAAATAATTAAACATTTGTTAAATAATAATAATAATAATAATAATAATAATAATAATAATAATAATAATAATAATAATAATAATAACAACATTAAAGCAAGAACTAACAAAACATGGACTAATAACAAACAACAACAATTAAACAAAATAAAATAATATATAAAAATCTAAACAACACTGCTGTTTGTTCGGAGGAGAGACTGAGAAGGAAAGGGGATGGGGGCGCGGGAGAAATCGAGAGAGAGAAAGAGAGAGGTGAGCGGAGGAAAAGCGGGGGAAGGGGGCGGAGTCACTGGGATGACCGGGAAAGGGCTCGGTGCGCGGCGAAGGAAGGGAAAGGCGCGGGCGGAGAGGGGTTCGAGAAGGGGTCGGTCGGATCTCGCGGAGGCGGCGAGCGGCCGAGATCCGCGGCGGAGGGGGTTCAGCGAGGGTTCCAGCGGTGGCGAGCTCGTCGCAGCATGCTGGTGGCGGCGGGTTCGGCCACGACGGTCGTACGCGGAGTCAGGGCAGCGGCCATGGACGGGGCGCAGGTGGTGTCGACGAATGGAGGTGAGTCCTGGCGGTGGTGGTGATCTTAATTTTTATTTTTTTTCTCTTTAGATGTTGGGTGGCGGTCAGCTGTGGTGCCGGCGGCTAGGTCGCCGGAGTTAGGTTGCCGGGGCTGGGGTATAGTTGGTGGTAGTGGCTGGGTTATTTGTGGTGGCGCTCGGCCAAGGTGGCCAGGGGTAGGGGCTGGTGAAGGCTGTGGCAGTGGTGGTGATGGCGACGGATTTGGGTGGTGGATGGCGGTGGCTGGATTGGTATTCTGCGGGTTGGTGGTCGTGGTAGTGACGGGCGGAACGACGGGGTTGGCCGAATTTATTGGCCGAAGGGGCGGTGGTTGTGGTTCCGGTAATGGTGGCGGTTCGGTGGTTGTCAGCGAGGTGGCTGGGTTAATCGTGGAGATGGTCGAGGCCGGGGGCGGACAGAGGACATCGACGGACGGCAGAAATTAGGTTTAGGGTTAGAGAATTGGGGATCGAAAATTTGGGTTTAGGGATTGGAGATGGTGTCGGGATTGTCGACACGAAAAGGAGAAATCATGTATTTGTAAATTTGGAATAAGATATTGGATGGAAGAAAACATAGACACGATACACTGCACGTTTGTGGTAGAATTTGGAGAATAGAAATACATGGATGAGTACCTGCCTATTTATAGGATGTGGAAATTCCCAATTGGATAAGTATTAGGAGTAATTAAACCCAATTAGATAACTCAATCTATTAATTTAAATTAATCCAATAAATCCAAATCCCACTCAAAATCCAATTTAAATCTAATTAAATTTTTAGTTTAAAAAATCAAATGGGATAAATCAAATTTCAAATATTTAACTATTTAAATAAATCCATAAATTCAAATCAAGATTTAAATCGCCACAATAATTCTAAAATATATTTTCCAAAAATACTAATAATAATAATTTCAAAAATTACATTATTATTTAAAATAAACTAATAAATAATTACAAATATATATGTATGCACAAATAATATTTTCATAATTATGCTTTTCTAGTATACAATAAAAATATTAATTATTATTAATAATTGTGAGAAAGGAAAGGCTTTATAAATAAAATAACAAACTTGAAAATTTTGGAACGATAATAAAATAATTATTATGTATATTATTTTGAAATTATATAAAAATAATAAAAATATTTTTCAAAAATATGTACGCTCGCACATATTCGCACTCGTCGAGCAATTACGAAAAATAAAATTTTGCGCGCGACATACAATACGAAAAAAAAATCATTACCAAATTTATTTAAAAAAATAGTAGAAAATTTAGGGGTTTTACAGTTTTACCTATTGGAAGTGGAATCCCAATAACACTCTCAAGGACACGGCTCTGATACGAAGATCCTTCCAAAATGGACACTCCTCCTTGCACTTTGCTCCAAATCTTTGCTAGCACCCTCCCTTGGTAGTATGAGAAGGTTGGATGGAAGTTTTAATGGAGGGATGTAAGGATTTGGAGATCAAATCAAAGAAGAAAGCTCTCTAATTTGGGGAAGAACACTTTGTAAAGGAAAAGAGGCAAGATGGAATAAAATGAAAGGAAGGAAGGCTAATCTACCTATTGTGGCTGCCATTATTGCCCTATTTGGGCCTTGGAGGAAAGCCCAATAAGGCCCCTACTAATCCCCCTTGGTTAATTTTAAGTTAGGTTCAAGTTTGGGATCAAAAGGGTTAATTAGTTTAAGCCTCTAACTTAACAAATCTAACAAGTGGGTTATTCTAAACTTACTAACTTAATTAGTGGGATTTGTGGGCCATGACTAACTAATCTTGGGGTTCCGTCTAGAGTCTAAGCTACCCGGGTCACTAACACAAGTCGGAACGAGATGAAAATCGAACCCGACTTAATAAATCCCATAAAATCAATATTAAAATATAAAAATTCCCAAAATATTAAAATATGAAAAATCACCAAAATCATAAGACATCAATTTAAATATTATTAAATTAATCTAAAATTTACCAATTAATCAAAATTCTAAATAATTCAAAAGTCACAAAATGACCAAAATACCCTTAGCCTAAAAAATGGTAATTAGCTAATCTAATCACATGGGTTAGGCCTCCAAGGTCATGATTAGTCTCTAGGCTAAATATTTCTAAGGTTACACTAGCAAAACATCAAAATTATAATGCACTAATTTAAATAGTTTTAAATTAATTAAAATTCACCATAAATTATTATTATCAATATTAAATGATAAATTTTTACAAAAGTTTGAAATTATCCTCATTTTAGAAAAGTGGTGGTTACATTTAGGACTATGTTAAGTTTAAGTGTAGACACTATTGTGACTGTATGATCATTAATGATATTATAATAGTAAAACTTAATTGATTAACCACAATAAAAATATAGTTAAAACATTGGGCTAACAAGCTCTTTTTTTGTTATGGCAAATCAGTTAAGTTTAAGATGAATATAATAGATGCATGTATCACTAATAAGTAAAAGACAATAATCACATATCACTAAACTCATACATCTTAAACTACTTCTGATTTGACAAACATACTTATATATACTTAAACATACTTCTTCCCATTTGACATGATAAAAAATAAATCATGATCAAAGGAATTCAGTCAAAAGTAAAAAAAATCAGAGCATAAGGAAGCGTATGTAGTGCCTCGTCCCTACTTCGTGCTCCGTTTTTGTCCACGGGGTCCACGAGAAACGAACACCGTCGCTATCAATTCAGTCAGATCCGATAGATCAGGATCGATTGAATCGGTCGAATGGGAACGATTGAATTAAGATCATTTTCTCGTTATGGAAAGGCTTCTTCGGAATCAAGTCCCATATTCAGCGGGTTGAGCCTCGAGGATAGACTCTGCAGGTAAGTCGTGATAGACCTCTCGTTGCTCTGCTTTTCATGCCACACTTGCTCTTTGGCTTTAGTTTTCTTGAATACATTTTCGTGAATGTTTTCGATAGTTTTCATGGCTTACGTTTTCGAACTTCGCATTTTGTATCGAACTCCTTGAATGGCAAGGTGTTCTAATCAGTTGTTTATGCGATTTCAGATGATCGTGTAGACAACGTCTAAGCGCGGCCAACTAGTTCCTTGCCTCAAGTAAGACTAAGGTGAGTGGCTGACCCTCCTCCCCTCGACCCTTTTATCCAATATATTATCGATACCAACATATGATATGCTAAGTTGTAAATACAATGACATAAAGGCTTATTCCAATATTGTACGACATCTCACGTATATGGGCTATAGAACTGCTTATCATAGAACTGTTCATATGCTTGCTTATAATATGCTTTCCATTAAACTATGTTAAGCAAAAACGGAATGAACCAACGAATGTACATTGCAAAATGACAAGGCAGGATACGCCAAGTTTGGTTAAGTTTACTATGAATCATAGACCATGCTTGAATAACTAGTTTAGTCTAGCAGGGTCATGGACAACTTGTGCACAAGGGCATTTGTTTTCTCGAACGGTAACCTAGGGCCACGGGACCGCTTCGGCCTAGAAGAGAACACGGAATAGCCGAGCTGGGTTTAAGCAACAGGTAATTCGGGGACTTGCAACGGAGCTCGCTACTTGCGTTGAAAGGACCCCGTCTAACCAGGCTATATCCATGATGGCTAGTTAATGCCAGTGACCTCCACATCACACACTTGATATGAATTGTTATCAAACTGACGTGGAAGGTGTTGGTAAGCTTTATGTTGTACGACATGCTATGCCGTGGGTATGTTCTAGCATAATTTACTTGTTTATGTTTCGTCAAACTGCTTGTATGAAACTGACTAGAATGGCTAGAAAGATCACTAAACATACTACATGATTCACCTAAATTCTTGAACCAAATAAGAGCACGAGATATAATTTGCCACCCACCAGTACTCGTATAATTTACTGACCCTCGCTCTCCACTTGTGCTCCGAACCCCAATAGCGTGCCAAGGAACTGAGGGCGATGCTGCAACCTTTTGAAGCCTTGCTAGTGTGCGAAGGCAAAACTCTCATCTTTTGAAGACATCCACAACCGTCCAAGCCAAGATGTCTCAACTCTCCCCTATTCAAGGTGTCTGCATATTTTGGTTGTATAAATGGGTGTGATGTATGGAATGGCTATCTCATCGACGTTCATTTTGTAATGGAGTCAGTTTGTAAAACCGTGCAGCATCTTTGTATCGAGTCTGTAATATGATGTTCATATTCAATAAAGCTCAAGTTTTCTTCTATACAATGTGTTCAATATACTCTGCGCACTATCTTGTTGTTGTGTTTCAGATAACCTTATAAAATTGCCTTGTGTGAGCGCAACCTAGGCTCGTACGGCATCACGCCCAGGGGACGACTAATAATTCATCGGATCAGGGCGTGACATCGTAGACAATCATTATCAAGATATATGAGAAGAGTATAATAAAAAAATTAGAAAATGCACGACTAATGTAGAATAGCTTGTCAAGACACAAAATCGTTGGTAAATTGAAGAATATGAAAACAATCATTAAGCGATTTTCCAACTATAAATATAAAAAAAGATTCTAAAACACAACACGATGTAAAAATAATAAAAGAAAGGATTTCAATCAAAAGCCATAAGGATTGGAATTTTGCACTATAATAGATACCAGTATGTAATACCAATTGTAGTATATTGGAAGATACAATAAGAACTTTAACAATGATTAAGGAATCAAATATGATTTACAATTTGTCCATACAAATTAGTGGATGAATTTCATATAAAGATTATAATCATATAAAATAGATCAATTATATATACAAGAATCTTTCTATTGCAAAATCTATCTGCCTAACCTGAGTTCATGCATTTGAACTTAAATTACCTTTAGCATGTTATATGAATATCCTTCAGATAAACATGAAGGTAGAAAAGAACAAATACTCGAGAATGAAAAATTCAGTCGACATGAATGCTTCCCCTCTAAGTATTACCAATCTAAATATTATGAACTTTTGGTAAAACCATGATAAGGAAAGCCAAAACCAATCAAGCATGCAAGAAAACCCAAAGTAATGAAAGCTCAATAGTCATAAAGATAATATAAGCAAGTTAAAATTGACAAAATCCATGTAAAAAGAGATAGGGACAAGATAATCAAGATAATCTCATGCACTTCATAAATCCTCAATACATAGATCATGAATACAATCAACAAGATATTATAAATGAAAGAATTAGGTCCATGATGAACTAGGTATACCACATATTAAAGGGTAATAGTGAACTAAAACAATTAGTTTGGTCCTCCGTAAAATATGTGTATGTACTTTCAAAGCAAGTATATGCATAAAATAGATAACTACAAGATTTAAGAGAATCCAAGATACAATAAATCTTTCTCTCCTTTACACAATGCATATAAGGCTATTAAAATTGATACAAAAACGAATGCTGTCATCTATAATCAATAAAAGAGATCCAATACACTTAAAGATGAACAACCAAATAAATATTCCAATTAAGAATATATAAATTAAAAGATGACGTACAATAATCTATTGAAGATCCCATAATAAATAAGATAGATCAATGTATGCTACCTTTTGTGAAAATGTCATCATAAAAAGAGAGAATAATTTTAATTAAAACAAACATGATGAAAGTTAAATATAACTCAAAAATCAAAAACAAAATAAAACAACACATGTCCATGATTATTAAATTAAGCGTGAATTAATTAATAGATTATTTTACATGGACTAATAGGTGTTTGCCATAAACAAAAGGTTAAAGAACCTTGGTTCTTACAAACTTTAAAAGAAAAAAGAGTACAATAAATCATATACAAGAATCTAAAGTACAAATAATCATGGGAAAGTATAGTTGTAGCGATCTGATCTGCAGTCGATTACTTTACTCCTTGGACAACTTGACAATGGGTGGAGGAATGCAAGCCACTCGAACACTTGGAGAAGAAGGTTCTTGACAACACTGGCAAATAGCTTATGTGTATTCTCCCTCTGTCCACTTGTGTGTTGTAAAAGATACACAAACTCTGTATTACAGTCGCTCAACACTGTAATAGTTGCCGAGGAACGTGCGTACAAATAAGCAATTTGCACTGTATTTGCTCATTTGTGCGCATATTTGTTAAAGATTTACAACCCACGTTCATAGTGGTTGCACAAGTAACTACTGGATTGACACGTGGCTCCGTATATGAGGAAGGCTCAAATCATGGTGACACTTGTTTATGCATGTTCTACGTGAATTGTGGCATGAAATACATATAATCATAACTACTCACTATTTGTTATATAGGCGTACTTTGGAGAAGAATAGCTCGTTGACATACTGGCATACTCTGGTAAAGATAGCATATTGGCGTACTCTGGTAGAGGCAGCACATTGGCATACTCTGATAGAGGTAGCTCATTTGCATACTCTGATAGAGGTAGAACATTGACGTACTCTGATAGATGTAGCATATTCACGTACTCTGATAGAGTAGCACATTGGTGTACTCTGATAAAAATAGCACATTGGTGTACTCTGATAGAGGTAGCACATTGGCTTACTATAATAGAGGTAGCACACAAGCGTACTATGATAAAGGTAGCACATTGGCGTACTCTAATAGAGCACGGTCAAGCTGTCAACTAAATGACAACCTGGGTCTGTGTGTAAGAGATCTTCTACATTAACGACTCAATCTCTTCATATGTTGTTCCATTGCATTAAATATAAGAAACAGGAAACATGAAGAATGTACGCCCACTTTTGTCTGAATAAGACAGATGGCATACTGACGTGCATCTCTTCTCGAAACTCCAAATAAATATGACAATCTTCTATTGAGTTTTGAGAAATTACACCACTGTTTGTTTAGGTCCAAAGTCCATTAAGAATGTACTTTTATGCATATACAATAGGCTTTAATTACCACATATATATCAATGATGAGGTAAGAATCCAAACCTTGTTAATACTTAAATGGAGACTATAATATTCAAATAGCAAAGGCTCATATATGGTAACCCATGAGTTGCCATAATAGAGTAACAAATTAACTTGACAATCACATAATTAGATAATTTAAGACTACTCAATTATTAGACAAAAGAATGGGCATGATCCACTAAATCTCATTAATAAAATTCAATAGAAATTCCAATTTCATATCTATAATAAAAACTCACAAATTCATGGAAAACATGGAAAAGAGTCAATTTCATTTAAATGATTACCAATTTAAACAAAACGAGATGGAAATGATAATACGAACAAATCATAACTCAAAAGCGAAAGAGATTTAAGAGATGCTTACTAATGACTCAATATAGAAGAATATTAATTTAACGAATCACATACTCAACAAGTCAATAATGAAAAACAAGATTAAATCAAGGATTTGTCAAATTATTTTTGGAGTAAAAATATTTATATGAAATATAGTATAAATCACATCAAAAAAATTCACAAACCTTATTATTGTCACGTCCCGGTCCCGTAGGACCGATCGTCCTCGCTAAGATGTGATGCCGCACGAGCCTAGATTGCACTCGTGCAAGGCAGTTTCAGAAGTCCCACATAGAAACATTGAAATATAAAAGGCAACACAAGTATTAAAACAAAATCAGAGTCTTTATTGATAATGAAAATAAGATTACAAAGGCACGTAGCCAAAATTATAATCACTCAAGCTCACTTTTCTCTCCGATTACAAGTCATTCAGCTCTCTCTCATCTCTCAATACAATTAACGAGCCAGCGGATGCTTCAGATAGGCGATGTCCATACATTATGTCCTATATAGATAAAGTCTTTAATGCGGCCACATGCCTCGAGATGCCAAGGAACTCCGTGCCTCGACACATCCAAGCGAGCTCCGCACCAACGAGCTTCTACTTGAGCCTGCACATGAAAACTGTATGGGTGTCAGTACTCAACTATACTGGTGGAGTGAGCTCCTCGCCCACCCATACAAAACTGACACGTTTCTTTACTTTGTGTAATAGTCCTTTATGATTGTCTTTCTAGTCTTGCCTTAGGGTCAGTTTTAGAACATCGACGCATGGCCTATTTGTATCTCTAGACTATCATCGTGCCTAGCACCGATAACTTGCTTATCGTTGTGCCTCTATACCATTCTCGTACTTGCAATATCAACGTACTGACTTATCACCCCCAGTTTTTAGGAACAGGGGTATTTTTGTCATTTTTCCACTTTAGAATTATTTTGAAATTATTTATTTATTTATGATATTATTTTGGGGTTATTTGAGTCGTGTTCGAATTTTAACTCAATCCGACTTGAATCGGAGACCCGGGGTAGTTTTGACTCTAGTGGGACCCACACACTAGTTAGCCATGGCCCACATGATATTTATTTTAGTTAGTGGTTAGACTAATTAATTATGGATAGGGTTAGTGTGATTAGAGACTTTAGAATGACTAATTTAGCCTCAAGCTTTTACCCTTCTTAATATTTAATTACATAGATTAGTGGGGAGGGGTTTTTAGTCATTTAATAGGGGGACACCTAGTATGTTTGGGCTGGCCACCTATGGGGGGATAAGGAGTGAGTCACTCCTTCATTCATTGTTATTATCCATCTATTCTTTCTCTCTTGTTCTTCCCCAATTATTTTAGAGAGGATTTTTATAGATTTCTCCACCAAATCCCTTCATTATTCCACCCAACCTTCTTCTTTTCTTCTCTACTCAAGCTAAGGAAGAAGCTAGCCAAGTTTGGGAGGATTCGGAGCTCGTTCGTGTCTATTTGGGATTCCTACGTGTCGGTGTCGTATCGGGAAGGCTTTTCTTAGATTCGATCTACCGGGAGGTATAAATCTCTTCTCCTTTTTATTCTCTCATGTATATAGGATGATTTTAGACCCATAGGAATGACCTCCATGGTTGTGTCTCCATTTGTGTCCATTTCGTGTCCATTTGGAGACTTCTAGGTGTGTCCTATGTGTGGGATTGTGTCCTAGTGGGAAAAAACCCTATTTGGACACATGTATTTTTAACTTATATTGTTTAAATGATTATTTAGATATTAAATCTCAGATTTTATGTTATTTAGAGATTGTGTTCTTTTGGTATCATATTGTATCATATTCTTATATATATATATCATGATTGTATATGTATATTAATGTCTATATATATATATATATATATATATATATATATATATATATATATATATATATATATATATATATTGTATCTTATATATATGTATATATATATATTTGTGTGTTATTTGTGTCTTTATTTTGTGTTTGTGTGTATAGGGGATTTCGGCCAAGTGAGGGATTTGAGAGTGTTTGGAGTTGGTGTTAGTATGTATGTGTGTTTGTGTGTAGAGAGAGTGATAGAGAGTGGAGATTAGAGAGTGTAGAGAGGGTGTTTGAGAGTGTAGAAGGGGAGGGGACTGCTGGTTTTGACAGCAGCATTAGCAGCAGTGTGGGGGAGTGGGCTGCCCCATTGACAGCCCACATATCAGCCCCATGGCTGTGCTTCATGGCAGCCATTGATAGCCCAATATAGCCCCCCAAACCAGCCTCTAGCTGTCCTCAAAATAGCCCCTAAACTCAGCACTTAGCAACCCCAAACCTGTCCTTGACTGTCCCTTATTCCAGTCCTAGTACAGCCCCTTAAACTCAGCCTTAGTACCACCCTAAACCAGCCCATTCCAGTCCTATATTCCAGCCCCAAACCATTCCTTAACCAGCCCTTGTTCACCCATGTTTCAGCCCTTATTAGCCCCCAAAACCTGTCCCAAACAGCCCTTGTAGCAGCCTAAAACCAGTCCTCAAATCAGCCAAAACAGGCCCCCATCCAGTCCACTTTGGACAGCCAATAAGCCCCTTGTTTTAGCCCTTAACCAGCCCTACATGACACACATTTTAATCCAAAATGGACAGCCTATAGAAGTCCCAAACCAGTCCTAAAATCCAGTCCACATTTAGCCCATAAATCAGCCCTATATGTATATGTGTGTGTGAGCTATTGTGTATGTGTGTGTGAGTTATATATATGAGTTTATATAAGAGCCTATATATGTAGCTAATAGCCTATAAGTGTGGTATTATGGGAGCCTAGGTGTGAGCCTATAGGAGAGCCTATGTGTGAACCATATGTGAGTGAGTGAGTGAGTAAGTATTGTATGTGTGAGTGGTTAGTTTAAGTTAGAATATTATTATGGTAAGGTAATATTGGGGAAATCAATATGTGTCATAAGATGATCTAGATGACCTAGGTACTAGGATTTTATGGTAGGTAATGTTAGTAGAGGTTAGTGTCTAGCTATCCTAGGAAGCCTATGATAGTATTCCAAGGGTAGAGTGGTATGTACAAGTTATTGGTATTTACCTTATGAAGGATAGTATAGGTTTTTACCTAGAAGCTAAGGTATTGAGTTTAGAGTTTAAGATATGGTTAGAACTTGGTTCCCTTGGTTGGTTATGGTCAGAAATAGCGCTCCTAGACTAGTTTTGACTTCGGTTGACCATTTTGACCAAAAGTCAACAAAAGTCAACCGAGAGTCAAACTTAACATATAAGTGACTAGAATTGACCAAAACCAAACCAGAGTTGACCAGTTGACTGAAAGTCAACAGTTGGTCAACATTAGACTAGTTTGACCTAGGGTTGACTCAGTGTTGACCAGAGTTGACTTTTTGACCCAAAGTCAATTGTAAGTCAACCCTTGACCCAGATTGACCTAGTTTGACTTGGATTGACTTCCTGTGACCTTGTTTGACCTTGGTTGTCCTAGTGTGATCCAGTTGGCTCAGTATGACCTAGTTTAGCTTGGTGTGACTTGGTTTGACCTAGTTTTGACTTAGACTTGCATATCATGACTAGATTAACTTTTCTTTCATTATTAAACCCTGTTTGGACTCATGGAATCTCATCTATAGGTCTGTGATTACTCTAAGCGTCTGTTCACTTTATCAGCTCAGGACCACAGGCGAGTACATTTACTGATAGTTTTCATTGTCTTGATATCTGCTATATCCGATTCAGTTGTAGTGTCTTACTTGATTTCCAGATACGATAGTTTACGGACTAGTATATGTCGGATCCTGTCATGAAATATTGTTCCAGGATTACTTGGTGTCATGCCCCAGAACCAGAATACTGGAGAGCGGTGGCAGACATAGCCAGCTACGTATATTGAAATGGATTCCATCTCGCTATACGGTCACGGCTGTCTAGGATACATGAGGGTTTATCTACAAGCCAACAGTCTCTTAAGGTCATGAACAAGCCTAGTGTCTCAATCATAAGCAAGTAAGTAAGAGTCACAAGATGTATGATCATTAAATATACAATAATAAGGCATCCCAAATATTACATATTCAGCTGATCATGAAGCTAGTCGTTACAAAATGTTAGGACTAGCAAGAGTTTAGTCATACATGATCAACCCTAGGATTTGTCAATCATGTTACAGCCCGTAGGCAGACAGTAAGTAAGTGCAATCGAGCTAAACAGGTGCTCGTCGGCTAAACGCCTCAAAAGAATATTTTTACACTAGAGCGGGAGAGCCAAAAATAACCCACTCGTTGCCAGGGTTTCGTCTAGTAGTCATCATCTGGCTGGGAAGTCGGTAGATCCTTTGGAGCTGCTCCGAAATCTGGCCACACAAAACCATCTGGGTCAGACCCCAGAAAGAGCAAGTGCCACAAAGGAGGCTTCACTTAAGAACTAAAACTAGCAATCAGCACAGGAATATAAATATAAATAAAATAAGGACTGAAATAAAAGGAAACATATCAGGATGATATACGACGAGATAACCATGGAACTTTTCAGATAGCCAGGTTACAACCCGTAAACCAAACAAGGACCGGGGTTGTAACCCTTCGTCTGAACGGAGCTTGGTTTCTCACCATTTATCGGTAAAATAAATACAAGCATTCTGGTCATTCAATAGTCTAGAACAGGGTCAGGGCAAGACTAGACTGGTTAGACTCCATCCAATCACTTCACGGCCAAGCAAGAACTACGGCTTGATACTTTAACTAACTAGGGTTGTCACAAGCCTAATTACTAACAAGATGCAGTGAGATTATTCCACAGCCACAAGCCCTGCAGACCATCCAGGTCACCCAGGTCGAGAGATTAGGGTTGAATTCAGGTGGGTACATCATCCAGGAAACGCATGTACCCTTAAGCAGTTTGAAGGGTGCAACACATGACAGTGTGCTGGAAATGTGCCCTACTCGACGGCAGGCTACAGATCCCAAGCGCGCCCAGGTAACGGGATTGCCTGTAGCTGGAAAATCTCTTCATGACTAATGTATTAATCTAGTTGTTAACCTTAGTCCATTTTAGTAGGTACTCCTGACCGTGGTACTCAGGAGTCCCTTCCTAGACATGTGTAAGACAGGACTGGATTATTTGTACAAGCACAATCGCCCACGGTGTTCAGGTTATTTATACAGGTCATGTCATGTCAGGTAGCCGTCGCAACAGCTTATCAAGATATAACATGTCAGGTTTATCATGTCAAGTATACTTGTCAGGAGTGCGCCACGACGGGCCACTATCAGGTCATGTCAGGTCATTATGTCAGGAGTGCACCACTACGGATCACTATCGTGTCATGCTCAGGTATCATTTCCAAACATATTAAACAAATCCATGATTATCAAGTTCATGACAAAAGGCGTAAGGATATAAAATGGACGTTAAATATCTAATAAAATATCAATACACAGGGCTATAGAAGATCAAGGGTAATCAGGCTACGCTCAAGCCAGGCTACGCTCAGGCTAGCGTACGCTCAGGTCTGCGTACGCTCGAGCTAGTGTACCAAAGGTTCCATACACTTCCAATGGGGAGCGTACGCAAGGGTCAGCGTACACAAGGGCACGCTCAAGCTACAGGTCAGCGTACGCTCAAGCTACAGGTCAGCGTACGCTCAAGCTAGCGTACGCTCAAGACACGCTACCAACAGGCAGCGTATCAAGGCTAGCGTACGCTCGCTAAAGAGCAGCGTACACAAGTTAGCGTACGTTCGCTAAAGAGCAGCGTACACAAGTTAGCGTACGCTCGCTAAAGAGCAGCGTACAGCTCAGTGGCGTAAGCTAAAAAGCTAGCTTACTGTTCACTGTCTTCTCCAAATGACAAGAATAGCAAGAACTCTAAAGTTGAATCTAAGCTTCAATTGTCCAAATCTTGGTCAAAACAAGCCCGAATCCAACTTTCCAAAGGTCAAAATTGGGTAGAATGAAATTCTCTAAAATATGGAACCATCAAAACTTGAAAACAAGCAAGTTTGATAGATCAAAACACCAAAAATCCGAAAATAGCAAAACTCTAAATCTACAAGAATTAAAGCCTCAAAATGGAAAATGACAAGTTCTAATGTGGTTTAGAATCATGAGGAGAAGCTAATGAAACCATCAAAAGGAGTTCTCTTGTGGAAGCAAGTTGCACTTGCCTATGGTGTTCTTGGTTGGTGGAGAAGAGTAATGGTGGGGGAAGGAGAAGTAAATGAGAATTATGGAGGAGAGAGAAGGTTGGTGGGGATAATAAAGAGGGGGGGTTGTGGTAGAAATGAAGGAGAAGCATAGGCTAAGGTGTTCCACCCTTGGCCCATGATGAACCAAGCATTGGGCCGGCCGAACCAAGCCAACCCAAACCGAGAGTAAACAAGCCAAGCCAAACCAAGAAGATATGCAAATACAAGATAAAATACGTATACGTATTCCAAATACGTAATACGAACAACAGGCATTACAACTCTACCCACCTTAAAAGAATTCCGTCCTCGGAATTTAATTAAGAGGCTAGAGGGACAAGAACAAGCTACACTATTCACAGGCAATTATACTAGGCAATCAATCAATCATACAAGCAAGGAATTGATGGCATAAGGCATAAGAAAGACATTATACCTCACGAGTCAAACAAGTCAGGATATCGCGATCGAATATCATCCTCACGCTCCCACGTTGACTCACCCAAAGAGTGATGACCCCAAGCAACTCGGACTAACTTGATAGTCTTGTTCTTGAGGATCTTCTCTCTTCGATCCAATATAGACACGGGCCTCTCCTCATACGAAAGGTTGGTACCAACAACCAATTCCGAATGATCCAGGATGTGGCTCGGGTCCGGGATATACCGTCGTAATTGGGATACATGGAACACGTCATGCACCTCGCTTAGCGACGGTAGAAGAGCAAGACGATAGGATACATCTCCTACTTTCTCCAGAATGTCAAACGGTCCTATATACCTAGGACTAAGCTTGCCCCGTATGCCGAAACGAATGACGCCACGGTTAGGCAAAATCCTCAGGAATACATGATCGCCGACCGAGAACTCGAGAGGGCGCCGATGAGAATCGGCCCAATGGTGCTGGCGATCTTGGGCAACTCGAAGGTGATCTCTGACTCGCCTGACTACTTCAACGGTCTGAGCAATCATTTCTGGACCAAGCATCTGCCTCTCTCCAACATCATCCCAGGCTAACGGGGATCTGCACTTCCTGCTATACAGTGCCTCGAACGGTGCCATCTGGATACTGGCCTGGAAACTATTATTGTATGAGAATTCCACCAGGTGCAAATGATCTTTCCATGAACCACCGAAGTCAAGTGTGCAAGACCGCAACATGTCTTCAAGAGTCTGGATCGTGCGCTCCGACTGGCCATCCGTCTGCGGGTGATATGCTGAACTGAACTGCAGATGAGTTCCCAAACTCTCTTGCAAGCTACGCCAAAAGTGTGACGTAAACCTTGAATCTCGGTCCGAGGTGATACTGACTGGGACACCGTGCTATCTGACAATCTGCCTGAGGTACATCTCTGCTAGTTGAGCCGTCGACTGACCAACTATGAACGGGAGAAAGTGCGCTACCTTGGTAAGCCTATCCACAATGACCCAAATAGCATCTCTACTAGCTGGAGATCTAGGTAATCCAGTCACAAAATCCATGGTCACATGCTCCCACTTCCATTCTGGAATCGGTAAGGACTGAAGAAGTCCAGCCGGTCTCTGATGTTCGACCTTAACCTGTTGGTAAACCAAATACCGAGAGACAAACCGAGCTATCTCCCGCTTCATGCCATTCCACCAGAAGTGCTGACGGATATTACGGTACATCTTCGTACTGCCAGGATGGATGGAATACTGAAAACTGTGTGCCTCTGACATGATCTCCTGTCTGATATCTCCACTGGGTACACAAAGACGCTTACCATGTCGAAGTGTACCATCCTCATGAATATATAACTCTGGTCTTCGTCCTGCTTCACACTCTGCTCTGAGTCGCTGAAGCTTGGAATCTGCCGACTGTGCCATCCGGATCCTCTCGACTATAGTGGACTGAACTTACATGCTGGCCATCAACGCCACACTGGAAGGGAGAACAACTTCAATATCCATCTTCTGAATATCTGCTAACAGCTCTGGTTGTGCTGTTAGAAAATAAACTCCCGCTCTCCTGCTCAATGCATCTGCTACGACATTGGCCTTCCCAGGATGATACTGCAGGTTGACATCATAATCCACAAGAAGCTCCAGCCACCTCCTCTGACGCATGTTAAGATCCTTCTGGGTGAAAACATACTTCAGGCTCTTGTGGTCGGTGAAAATCTCCACCCTATCTCCGTACAAGTAGTGCCTCCACAACTTAAGTGCAAACACCACTGCTGCCAGCTCCAAGTCATGGATTGGGTAATTCCTCTCATGATCATGAAGTTGTCGTGACGCATAAGCTATTACCTTTCCATGCTGCATCAGAACACATCCTAAACCTCTGCCTAAAGCATCACAATACACTGAAAATCCTCCGGTTCCATCTGGAAGTGTGAGAATAGGAGCTGTTATCAATCCTCGCTTCAACTGCTCAAAAGAACTCTGACACTCTGCTGTCCAAGCAAACTGTGCATCCTTGCGGGTCAACTGCGTCAATGGCGCTAAAATTTGAGCAAAATTCGAAACAAACCGTCGGTAGTAGCCGGCCAATCCAAGAAAACTACGAACCTCTGCAACTGTGCTGGGTACTGGCCATGACTCAATAGCTACAATCTTCTGGGGATCCACTTCTACTCCTCCTCTGGTGATGATATGACCCAAGTACGAAATGCGATCGAGCCAGAATTCGTATTTACTGAACTTGGCATATAACTGGTGCTCTCTGAGGATCTGAAGAACCATACGGAGATGCTGCTCATGCTCCGCCTCACACTTGCTGTAGACCAGAATGTCATCCAAGAACACAATCACGAACTGATCCAAGTAAGGCATGAAAATGCGATTCATGAGGTCCATGAATACTGCCGGCACATTGGTTGCTCCAAAAGGTATAACAAGGAACTCCCAATGCCCATATCTCGATCTAAAAGCCGTCTTCGGGATGTCCTGGTCTCTGACTCGGATCTGATGATAACCTGAGCGCAAATTAATCTTCGAGAAGACTGAAGCCCCCTTGAGTTGATCAAAAAAGTCATCTATCCTCGGAAGAGGGTATCTGTTCTTGATTGTCACTGAGTTCAAGGTACGATAATCAACACATAACCTGGACGTACCATCCTTCTTTTTCACAAGAAGCATCGGGGCTCCCCAAGGTGATCCACTAGCACGAATGAATCCCTTGGTTCTGAGTTCTTCAATCATCTTGTACAATATCTCCAACTCTGACGGTGCTATCCTGTAGACTCTCTCTGACACTGGGGCTGTCCCGGAAATCAAGTCTATAGTGAACTCGATCTCCCGCTCCGAAGGCATACCTGGAAGCTCTTCTGGAAAAATATCTGGGAACTCATCCACTATCCTGGGCAACTGAACTGCTGCTACTGCCATCCGTAATACTGGAGGAGATGACTCAACCTCACCTCGAGAGAAAGAAAACTCCGGCTCGCCTGGAATGCTAAAAACAACCCTGCCAAGGTGGCAGTCTATCCTAGCATACTGGTTCCTCAACCAATCCATCCCTAAGACCACATCATAATCGGCCATCAGGAATTCTATCAATCTAGCGGGAAACTCCCTACCGCTAACTACGATCCGACACGAGGAAAATACTCTATCTACTCCCACAAGTCCGTTACCAGTAAGTATATTGAGCCTTACTGATAATGACTCGGGCTCCAGTCCTACCCGTGTCGCGAATCGTGCAGACATAAATGAATGCGATGCACCAGAATCAAATAAAGCTGAAGCTGGAAAGGAGTTGACGAGAATAGTACCTGCCACTACCTCACCTGGTGCCAACTCTTCCTCCACGGTCATCACCATAGCCTGACCGTGCCCTCGGGGTGCTGGTCCCCTCTGCTGAAACTCTCGCTGCCTACTCTGACTCAAGGCCTGGGCTTGCGCATACTGCTGGGGGCTCTGTTGCTGAAATGCCTGGGACAGAGACGGAAAGGGCCTCGGCAATGGATACTGCTGCTGCTGCTGCTGCTGCTGGACCGGTGCGGGTCCTCTCACCGAAGAACTAGAAAGGTTGGACGAGGATGAACCACCCCTGTTCGGGCAGGATCCAACCCTATGGTCTGGTGCTCCACAAGCCAGACACAATCCCTGTGCCCTGCGACATTCTGCCACCACATGGCCTGGCTTCCCATAATGAGAACAACCCACTGCGGAAGATTGCTTCTGCTTCTGCTGCTGTTGAGGGTGCGTCGGAGTTGAATGCTGAACCGACGTTACTGAGGCCGCTCGCCTCGAAGCTCCAATAGTCAAAGCCCTGGCTGCCGGGGCCGGTGCTGAAGACTGATTCATCTGGCCGTGAGATCTCTTCCGACCCCCGGCCCTATCCACAATCCTCTGGAAGGTATACTCATGCCTCCGGGCTGCTCTCAAGACTGCATCAAAAGTCTGATGCTCAAACTGCTCAACCGCCAACAAGGTCTCCAGGTGAAGTCCCTGCTGGAACCGCTGGGCTCTATCATACTCGGTTGCCACCAAAGTGGGAGCAAACCGACTGAGTCTGGAAAACTCGGCCGCATATCCGTCGACCGTCCTGCCTCCTTGCTTCAGATTTGTGAACCTCGTCTGTGGATCGTACCGAGCCACAGCATCAAAATACTTGGTCTGGAATCTCTTCCGGAATACTGCCCAAGCAATACGGGCTGCTAATCCAACGGCCTGTGCTGCCCACCAGCTGTGGGCAAGATCTAACAACTGCAGGCGCATAACGGCCACCTTCTCGTTCTCTGGAGTCCTGGCTACTTCTAGAATCACTTCTGTGTCCTGAAGCCATGCATCTGCCGTGATAGCATCTTCACTACCGTCGAAGAATGGAGGGTTCAAGCGCTTGAAACTATTGGCAGCACTGTTACCCTGATGACCACCCCGGGTCAAAGCATCCGTCACTGCCTGGTGCAAGGCATCTCCACGCCGGTCTTGGAAAGCTATCAAGGTCCTGACGAGTCCTACCAAAGTGCCATCATCATGTTCTACAGGTTGAACTGGCTGGACTGGTGGCTCTCCGCCAGAAGGCACGACTCTGGAGGCTACTCCGGAATGCTGGGCTTGATCTCCAGGTTGCTGCTGGTCCGCGGGAGGTGCTCTGCCTTGCTGGTCGGTAGGACCACGAACAATGTCGCTGAAGAAGACGACATAGGGAACAATAAGGAAGGACCAGGACAGATCAACGATACAAGTATATGATCAGGACAAGAATCCAGGGATTCAGAAGATACGAACAGAGATCAAGGACGAATACTGATTGAGACATCTATTCGGTAAACCCTCACATATCTTGATTTACAAGACCTGCATGGGCCACCACTTAAACCATGTCACGTCCCAGAACCAGAATACTGGAGAGCGGGGGCAGACATAGCTAGCTACGTATATTGAAATGGATTCCATCTCGCTATACGGTCACGGCTGTCTAGGATACATGTGGGTTTATCTACAAGCCAACAGTCTCTTAAGGTCATGAACAAGCCTAGTGTCTCAATCATAAGCAAGTAAGTAAGAGTCACAAGATGTATGATCATTAAATATACAATAATAAGGCGTCCCAAATATTACATATTCAGCTGATCATGAAGCTAGTCGTTACAAAATGTTAGGACTAGCAAGAGTTTAGTCATACATGATCAACCCTAGGATTTGTCAATCATGTTACAGCCCATAGGCAGACAGTAAGTAAGTACAATCGAGCTAAACAGGTGCTCGTCGGCTAAACGCCTCAAAAGAATATTTTTACACTAGAGCGGGAGAGCCAAAAATAACCCACTCGTTGCCAGGGTTCCGTCTAGTGGTCACCATCTGGCTGGAAAGTCGGTAGATCCTCTGGAGCTGCTCCGAAATCTGGCCACACAAAACCATCTGGATCAGACCCCAGAAAGAGCAAGTGCCACAAAGGAGGCTTCACTTAAGAACTAAAACCAGCAATCAGCACAGGAATATAAATATAAATAAAATAAGGACTGGAATAAAAGGAAACATATCAGGATGATATACGACGAGATAACCATGGAACTTTTCAGATAGCCAGGTTACAACCCGTAAACCAAACAAGGACCGGGGTTGTAACCCTTCGTCTGAACGGAGCTTGGTTTCTCACCATTTATCGGTAAAATAAATACAAGCATTCTGGTCATTCAATAGTCTGGAACAGGGTCAGGGCAAGACTAGACTGGTTAGACTCCATCCAATCACTTCACGGCCAAGCAAGAACTACGGCTTGATACTTTAACTAACTAGGGTTGTCACAAGCCTAATTACTAACAAGATGCAGTGAGATTATTCTACAGCCACAAGCCCTGCAGACCATCCAGGTCACCCAGGTCGAGAGATTAGGGTTGAATTCAGGTGGGTACATCATCCAGGAAACGTATGTACCCTTAAGCAGTTTGAAGGGTGCAACACATGACAGTGTGCTGGAAATGTGCCCTACTCGACGGCAGGCTACAGATCCCAAGCGCGCCCAGGTAACGGGATTGCCTGTAGCTGGAAAATCTCTTCATGACTAATGTATTAATCTAGTTGTTAACCTTAGTCCATTTTAGTAGGTACTCCTGACCGTGGTACTCAAGAGTCCCCTCCTAGACATGATGTAAGACAGGACTGGATTATTTGTACAAGCACAATCGCCCACAGTGTCCAGGTTATTTATACAGGTCATGTCATGTCAGGTAGCCGTCGCAACAACTTATCAAGATATAACATGTCAGGTTTATCATGTCAAGTATACTTGTCAGGAGTGCGCCACGACGGGCCACTATCAGGTCATGTCAGGTCATTATGTCAGGAGTGCACCACTACGGGTCACTATCGTGTCATGCTCAGGTATCATTTCCAAACATATTAAACAAATCCATGATTATCAAGTTCATGACAAAAGGGTAATCAGGCTACGCTCAGGCTACGCTCAAGCCAGGCTACGCTCAGGCTAGCGTACGCTCAGGTCTGCGTACGCTCGAGCTAGCGTACCAAAGGTTCCATACACTTCCAATGGGGAGCGTACGCAAGGGTCAGCGTACACAAGGGCACGCTCAAGCTACAGGTCAGCGTACGCTCAAGCTACAGGTCAGCGTACGCTCAAGCTAGCGTATGCTCAAGACACGCTACCAACAGGCAGCGTATCAAGGCTAGCATACGTTCGCTAAAGAGCAGCGTACACAAGTTAGCGTACGCTTGCTAAAGAGCAGCGTACACAAGTTAGCGTACGCTCGCTAAAGAGCAGCGTACACAAGTTAGCGTACGCTCGCTAAAGATGATTCTTAGGCAGATTGTCCGACCTATTATGGGGTCGGGTCAGATGGAGTAGACCTGGACCGTGGCTTGTTAGTAGAGCCACTAGACTTTGCTCACCCAGAGTAGTGTAGCTTAGTTAGGTTTGCCTGGTCTGCAAGCTAGCTAGTACTTTTCAGACTATAGATTTTTATACTATATTTCTGTGACTCTGTGGTGTTGTGTATAGCTTTGGGCTTGTGTGGATCTCGAACTTATTTCTTGCTTTCATCTATCATATTTCCTTTCCATGTTATCTACCTTAGTTTTACTTTGTGATTGAGACTGTATTGCTATGTCACCTCCATTCGGAGTGTATATACTGTATAGGTACTTTATATTATTTTAGTCGTAGTATTTACAGACCCTATATACAGTGTTCTACCGCCGATTCTGCGACGTAGGCTGGACGTGACCACGTGCTCGTGCCCCTCTTCAGGGTGCGGGTCGTGACATGACTCGTGCTTGCCTTTCGGCCTATACTTAGCAAAGAAACGATATGGTCGTGCTATACTCGATTTGTACTTCAATATAATCGAGGCAGTGGCTTCCCTCTTAGTGTTTCGTCTATGCTCGTGTCATAACAACATGGTCCTGCTATGACGTATCGAGGTCGTGCCTCGCAACTCAACATACCTTAACCAACTTGTCCTACGGCCCTTCCTGACTTAACTTTGAAATGACTCAAATCGAACTTATGCACTCTGTGCCAGCGATCTCATTAGTCGACCCACATCGTACCGAAGCACATACCTTAGCTATAGCCAAATCTCAGGCTTAGCAACTGTGTTGCATACCAAGCTAATACTTCGTAACCTACTCAAGTCGTGCTCACACATCTTGACTCCTTAAGGCAGGCACGCGAATAGCCGCTCTTATGTCGACTCATCTATATGAAAGGGTCACTAGCACCACAAGTTATACTTGGACCTTAATTGGGTAATACGATATGTTCGTATACAATGAGGAGCGATATCGCCAAATTTCTCGTACTACCCGCTCTACGACGTACCCCTCGGGTCAGGTCGCACACCATCCGAGGGTCCCGTAAGCATGATCCTCCTTGGCCAGATCGATCCTATGGCCGCAGGTACCGTCTGATAAACAAAATCATCCTTGTCGACAAGTTGTCCAATGACCATACAAGACTCGACTCATCTTTCCTTGTGTTATGATCATTTTATTTTATTTATTTGGTTTACTTCTCTACTTCACATAATTCTTTGTAGATCCCAAACCAGGGTTGCCTCGAGATTGACCTATAGTTCCGACATCTTTTTTAGTATCTCTATACTCTTATTGACTCAACTCATGAATCGTTAAGTGATAGCCTTCAAACTTAACTTGAACAAAGCGTATTTTTTAGGTGCCGTAGACCGTGGCTAACTTTTCATTGAACCAACCGTGTCTCGTGCCCAAGTCATACTTTATATGATGAGCCTTAAGATCGCGGGACTATGTGACTTAAAAACCACAGAAAATATAGGATAGTGCTTGCTATGACTTCGATATCCCAACAATAATCTGCCTAACTTAATCGTGCAACAACTTGGCGAACAAAGGCTGCATCAAGCCTTGCATCGTGGGAACGTGCCGTGCACGCGTTCGACTTGAACAACCAATTTTTTTGGGTGCCTAGACTTATATCACAAGTCGTACGATACAACTTAACCCGTGGGGTGAGCAAAGGCTATGCCAAGCCTTAGACGATAAGACCGTGCATGCTTTATCAAGCATTTACGCGGGCGACGCCCATGACTTAGGCTAATTAATAGCTTTGAGGCAAAGACCAACTTTCCTTCTCGCAAGCCACGGGACGAAGGACCGAGAGCACGTCGTGCAACACTTCTAAGCCGACCGTAGGACTTTTTCTAGGTTCTAACTCAATTCGACCCAACTTGGGATTATTCCCTTAGCTATGTGGATTCATCTATTTTATTCAAGCCTACTGTGCAGTTGAAAACTTTCGTTTTATTAGTGTGAAGTCCAAGCTGAGACAAGTTCACCGAAGCCACCCACCTGAGCGAGGAGTCGCCTCGACCGAGTGGGTCTTCGAGCAGCCATTACATAGCTAAGTACGAACATCGTTGGCATTTTGATTCCTCCGATTGAGCTGAGCAGGATAGGGCATTATATTATACACCACTCAAAAAAAGTTTCGTCCTCGAAACTAATTGAGTACACTTATCGACTTATAACTTGATTCAACAATCAATGATTCTCGCACACATTTCTCCTATGCATTTCTTCGATCTAGCCATGCTCGTGCTTTGGTTATCTTTCAATACGAATAACTATATCTCAACTTGGTTAACTTACACTCGTCACGCACATGGACAACTCAGTTCTAGGCAAACCATCCGATCAACCAACATTCAAGTTCGTCTCAAATCTAATAATCGTACTACCATCAATATTTCTTCGAAACACGATTTCAAAATCCTCGATACTTTGTCGTTCCTCTGGTCTTACTTGAATTCAACGTATCACTTAGTTGGATCGTGCATATATTCCAGGCGTCCCCAAAATATGTACATTTCAGCCAAGTCTCGTGATAGAAAATTTGCCATCACTACTCGAGTTGAATCGTCCATATATTCAAGCATCCCTAAAATATATGTATTTCAGCCAAAACTCGTGAGTGGTGTCTCCATAATTCCTATCTCTCCGCATCGGGACGTCTGCCTAACCGCTAGGCTATCCTTATAGGCTATAGTCAATCGTTAGTATTGGAATCATAGTTCCCAAACAATAATATCAATACTGAACCCAAAACTAAGGTCAAACCAAAGTTAAAAATACGAGATTTTCTACCCAAGCTCGTATCACTCCGATTTCTAAACTTCGAGCATAGATTCCTCCTATTCGTGTTCCCAGCATTCAGTCCAGGGGTCTGAGTTATTCCGCAAAGCCATCTTACGATAATCGATAAGTTTTGCTCAACAAAAATCTTCTGTATATTTCTATCACATGTCAAAACTAGCAATTTGCATAGTCTATCTCTTCAAACATGTTTGATATAATCCACCTATCCACTCTTCCCAAGTCAAGCACGCTATGACACAATTTATCGCTAAACTATAATTTCTCACTCCCTATTCCCTAAGTGTTTATCACAATTCACGTAATCGATCACAAGATCGTCTAGCTTAACAATATGCACGCTCCAATTTCATATAAGTTTGATTATCCATGGTGGGCATGAAATTACCATGCTAACGCTCCCGCAGGATAATCATCCTCATCGGGGATAAACTCTTGCTTTAAGTCTAGACTAATTTATTCTCGATACACAGATTGGATTTTCTCAATCCTCAAGTTTACTTAATCGTCAATCATAAGTCTGACCAATCCTCCAATTCACCTTCGCATCAAACCACAAGTCGAAGCAATCTAAATTACCACGCCCTGATCTTCTGAGTTCGATCATTCCTGCGACATGAATCACTATGTCAGCGTTCACGCGGAATGATCGCCCTAAATCCGATGTTCCGCATGTGCGAGACTGGAGTTGCGCTCGCGTAAGATAAGATCATCAACGTTGTGGTTATCATTGAAGAAATCAAGACACGATCATTTTTATCCAAGTGTTCATTCCAATCAAAATTCCAAGTATAGCATCCATCAAAACAATAATACCTTCCATGATCATCATTCCCCGAATCAGAGTACCCCCGAGTTATCGTACATCGATCATTGATATGTCTCAATACCATCGATGATATACGTAACCTGACGATCTTCGTTTGTAACAAATTTCGAGTCGTGTTACTGATGCTATCATCCGAATTGGATATACCATAATTTCTTCGATATTCAAGATTAAAATTTGATCAATAATCTCTGAAATTTACATGATCATTTTATTTCAAACCCATAATTACGTGTGTTCATTCATCTATCTTAAGTCATCGAGCAACATATTTTTTCAAAATGTATCGATCTATGCTAACTCAAATCATCGAGCAACATCTATTCCAAATCCTTAGATTTATTCTCAATTATTTGAATTATTTTCATGTACGCTATCATCCAGTCGTACTAACTTTTCGTATATAATTCATATCCTCGATCCAGTCATCCGTTCGTACACCTTAACTTTTCATCGATCCAGTTTTACCTACTAAATCGTTTTTGTATTTCGAACTTGCGTAATCCCAATTTGATGCACGCCGTTTTCCTCGTTTGTTCGAATCAAACTCATACTAACTTTAATCATTCGTTCTAAGGCTTTGTATAATCGTCGCTTGTTGATAGACTCGTTGGCACCCCATATCCTCTAACGATCGACATCCCCGAGGCTATCCCATACACCACTCAGGGATGAAGTCATTTGATAAATCCTCAAAACAAATTTGAATCTCAATTACTTCAAATGCCCGTTCGAACCATTCCTGTATTTTAAAGCACGCTCTGTCAATTACCGCATCGACGATAATATCGTCCGATGGTACCCCTATCGATAGTCGTCCCGTATTCTATAAGTTAAGTCAATTTCGATTCCATTTGAAATAATTCGAGTTTTGTACACGACTTTTTCTAAGGTCGACACAATTCTTTGTATATATGCCCAACCCGACTTAACCAACCGTGCTTATTTGAAGTTAACTTTGTTCAACCAATTGTTCCTTTGTGATATTTTTTCCAAAATATATAGACTTGTTGTATGGACATCCCGTGAGACATTTGAGAGAGCGTACCAGCGATATCGATTACGGAATATCAGAGTTTGTGGAACGTCATCGAAGTTAAATAATTCAATCGAAGTCCAAGGACGTAAAGCCGTGCTCTGATACCATTATGTCATGCCCTGGTCCCGTATGTCACGGCCCGACCCGGAATCACCCGAATCATTATCCTCGTAAGGGGTGTGATGCCGCACGAGCCTGGAGTTGCGCTCGTGCAAGGTAAGATGACAAGTTCTCAAATGGTTATCTTTTATTTGATATTAACAACGAAAGAAAAATAGAGTATACGAAACAATTCTCTTTATTGATATTCGAACCGAGATTATAAAGGCATTCAATAGCCCAACTGAATTTGTCAGGTTGGCTACAACACTCAAGTTCTCTCTTGCCCACAAAGGATTTCACCATTCCATATATCATGCCTTCTATATCTCGGCCACATCAATCATGTTGCAAGTCTGAGCGTCAATACGATCGCACGCTTCAAACGCTATGACATTCCATGCCTCTGCACGATCAAGATAAGCTTCGCCACGAGCAATCCATTCCCTGCATCCTGCATGAAAGCTGGTGGGGGATCAGTACGTTCGTCCTCGCATGTACTGACGAAAAGCCCAACTTTCTAAACTGACATTTTAGTATTTATGTTCAATCATGCAACTTAGCTTATGATCTTGCTATATTCTCCTTAGGGTCGATTTCATGGCATATTCTAAAGCGTAAAGCATGTTATCATGGCAAGCATGTTATTCGAATTGAATAGGCAAGCAATCTCGTATTTGTTTTATGGCGCGACATCTTACCAACATAGACGCACTCGTCCTTACACTGACGCATGGTGAATACGCCCCATTCCTTCCCTGTTATGTTATAAGTGTAACTTTAAGCATGATCTATGTGCACAGGATACATACATGCCTGCACTTTCAACCCATCGTTCCTTAACTATATGAAAAGGTCGTTGGCGTATCCGCACCAAAATGGACTAAAGGCGTTTCTCTTTCTTTCTTTTCTCTCTTTATTTTCTTTCTTTCTTTTTTTTTCTCTCTTTCTTTTATTTCTCGAATTTTGGTAGCCCGGCGCTTCACGGGTTGGGTTGCTATCCTAAACAACTGAAGACATACCGTATACATACCATTATTTGCGGCTTTTCACATCTCGCTAAGCGGTTGCTAATCGTCTTACGGATGTGTGCCTATCAAAGATTATATCCCTCCTAGGCCGAACGGTCCCGGTGCCCCGGCGTACCCATTCGGAGGGAACATTCCGTGTACGAAAGATTATCACAATTATCTCAAGTCCATTCGACCATGCAACGCACTATTATTCAAACAACCAAGCACTATTATTCAAACAACCAAACATAGTCTTGAGTCCGAGACTCAGACTTTATCATCTCGTATTTCTTCTATTAACTTTCTATGTTCTTACATTTCATACTTCGTTTCAATGTTCAATGGCATCATGCCTCAACTCAATGTTCGTCAACCGAATGACCCGAAGGTCCCGAACACCTTTCGAGGCATCATGCCATATCTGACAGTTCCGTCACCTACATGCCACAATTGTTCTCTTTGCAACGAAGCCATCTTTTATGATCTCGTGCACGTACGCACGTTTTGACACATTTATAATCTTTTCCTTTGCGTCGTGCACTTGCTACATGCATCGAAGCCGTAGTTCCATATTCTATGCTTAGTGTTCAATGTAATGGCTCGTGCACTAGGGCACTCGCCTATATTTTCTTTCAATGTGCTAGCCTTTCTAACTCGTGTGCGAGAGCACGGAATGGCTCATCCACGAGGGAACTCGCCGAATACAGTTATCCCATGTTCTTGCGGCTTGCGCACCGAGGCGCTCGCCTTTGCGATATCCAATATTCCATAGCGACTCGTGTATTTGATGCACGTTTCATTTCAATTGTTCTAACTAGTGTTCGACACACACAATAATTTAACTTCCGATCGGACCACGCCCATGGCATCGATAGGTTAACTTAGCATACAATGACACATTCTTACTTAGACATGAAGGGGTAAAAAGAAGAGTCAATCCTCCCACCTTAAACCGATATGCCTTGTTGTTTGCCGAGCCGATGTGGCTCGATTTCATATCTTTGTTGTGCGGCCAAATCTTTTGACTTAGCCATTTGAGCACTTCTTGTTTTATTGAATAACTCGATCGATTCTGGCCTACCGTACCCAAGTCCCAGCCCATTACGAGGTGGTGATTTGGGTTTTACGGACCCGTTACGAATGAGGCAAAATGTCGACCTCTAATATTTTAGCATAAATGGATATTCTGCACATGAAACCAACTAAAATTAATACTTGCATCGATTCGGACTTGCGCCTTGGTCGATTCGATTTCTTAGAATCTTCGAGCCGTCTCAACGCACTTATCCTTTGGGGCAACGCAGCGCTTCGCATCGGTTCAACTCGATGTATTTCTTTTGGGATAATACAACTCTTCGTATCGACTTAGTTCGATGCATTGCTCGGGACAACGTAACTCTCGTATCGATTCACATCGATACATTTCATTCGGTCAACGCGACTCTTTGAGTCAACGCCTCAGTGTAATGCGTCGTGCGAAGTGGGGCATTACAGAATATACCACTCAAAATAAGGTTCATCCTTGAACCAAAACCAATACTCTGATTAAGTGTTTTATAGATCGTTTCACGATCTCGTCCCACCAATGTTGTTCAGTTTTGCACTATCTTGCAAGCTTTTCATTAACATTCCAAAGTCTTTCCTGCAGCTCGATTTAAATTTTTTATACAACTCGATTTGGATCCGTACCTATATTCAAGGCGTCCCAAAGATATATGTATTTCGACCAAGTCCAGTGGTAGCAAATTGGAATAAAGCTGACAGGTAATTTCAATCCTATGCTTGCCATCTCGTACTCCCGTATCAGACAAAAATCTCTAGCGGTCGTTCTCAGAATTTCTATTGCGTATGCATGCATATTCGATGCGTATGCGATTGTCTAATAAGGTCAAGGCATGCGACGTGAATCAAAAGCGTATTTCACATTTCGTAAGTTTCGTATGGACTATCAATCTTATACGTTGCGTCGAGTCGTCGCACATCCGATCACAATGATCCTTCGCAACGCCTTGCATTCGAATTTCAAACCCAACTATTTCCGAAGTCTGGCTATACAGCTTATGTCGATATGATTTCCTTTGTTTACTTGCAAATGTATCAACGTTCAGGACTACGCCCGCTAGGTTACTTACCTAGACTCCGTGTTTAAATTCTCCCGATGCAACTTTAAATTGACATTGCATAAAGACCACAATCTATCCGACACAATAGTTTACATCGAGGCGACGGTGCTCAAGGCAACAATCGCTTTGACTCAAAGTCTCTACGATGTATCTTACGTTCGATTCCTAACGAGTAGGAATTCACTAGCCAAATTCCCAACTTATTCGTCTCGTAACATCGAATATAAGATTCGATTCATGCAAGCTCAATTGTAAGGTGAATCCATATCTAACGACAAGACTCGTAAGTCATTCTCTTATCACTCGCACTCGTGCATAGAACGATTCTCAAAATTGCCTAGACTTATCATTAATATGCACCATATTATATTTGTTATCGATGCAATTTTATATGCGATATCGCATAGGTCATCTTACGGTCTGCAACATTCAATTTGATTTGGCGGTCAAGTCTTCTAGGGTCAGCTGCCCCGAAGCTACGCTCGATAATTATGGATCATTAAAGAAGGACAATTTACTACGAACCATGTTATATCTTATTTTAGAGCCAAATCACGTTCCGATGATTTCTTTGCGACTATCCAATTTCGGACAAAACTATTTCTATCGACGCAATTGACGCGCAACTATCCTCCGAGTAAAGTCATGCACTACCGTCAATGATTTCAAAATTCAATGTTTACAAAAACAAAAGTCTTATTACAAACTTAGAAAAGAGTACAAGAGTACAATTGATTTCTGGAGAAGTACAACTATAGGAATCTGATCAGAAGACGATCACTTTATTCCTTGGACGATGTGATATCGAAGACATGAGCCTCTGGAGGATGCAACAACACTTTAGCAGAAGATTATGATCATTCTTGATGCTTTGTGATTGATTTGAAACTCTATTTATGGAGTTCTTGAAATAACTGTTTAACAGTTATTCTGGGTTGTGCGTGCTTCAGGTTGTGCGTCTCCTGTTCACTTGCACGAATGGTTGCACTAACTGTTATGAATGCATGGCTTCGTTTGATTGAGATGCGCGTGTCGTGAGCAATATAGTGGGCACATTCTGCGAAGTTAGTAGCTTGTGCGCCACGTCACTCTGTTCTGAACACTGTTTGATCACCTTGCACGAGCTTCATCGGGTTACGCGTGGGCGCAATATAGTGACTTGTGCGAGTGGTTGCACCAACTGCTGAGGATGCATGGTATCGTTTGATTGAGATGCACGTGGTCGTGGGCATTATAGTGAGCACGATCTGCGAAGTTGGTGGCTTGCACGCCACGTCATCCTGTTTAAAAATAAGAGTTGATCAAGTAGCGCCAACTGTCAGACTGCGCATGGGCACAACTGAACAACTGGCGCCTTTGACTATGTCTTTTGTGATGTGCTGATTAATTCTCGTGCCACACAATGACTTGCGCGAACCAGCTGTCAGCATTAATTATATGCTGACAAAATCTTTTCGAGCGCCACGTTTTACGGAATTCGAATAGATTTTCCTTAATCTCCGTGCTGTCAGTTTGTCAGGTAATGATGATGTCGTTACAGCTTCTCGAAGAAGTGCGCCACGTGGTGCTAGCACAATCTATATCATGCGCAACCTGATGTTGGCACAACATGATGCTGCACAACTTGATGATCCGGCGTAACATAACGATTTGGCGCCACCTGATGATTGCACACTTTAAAAGGCAACGCAACTTGATTTTTAGCCTCTACCTTCAAAGTTTTTGAAACTTGAAAATACTTCGAAGTTTTGAAATACTTAGAATTATGCTAGTTTTGTTTGGATTGCGCAAGTTAACTTGAGCCCGATTCTTCAGCATAGATTTGTGTAACTGTTTGGGCTATAAATAGCCATTCTCTTTGGGTCTTTTATTTTTTACCAATTTGACTTTCTCGAAACCCTACTTCTTTCTCTTCTTCATGATCTCCTTTGACCACTCTGTCTCTTTTTCTTTCCGACTCAGAAGCTTCTTCGACAAACCCTAATGGCGCCCAGGAGATTCGATGTTAAGAAAGGAAATGGCTCCGTTGAACCTTTATTTTGTACTTCATCATGCAGAAAGCAACGTCGTGCATATCAATATGTTTTGTCTTCGTCACAACAAGAGACTGTTAAACTGGCCATGGAAGGTAAGTGTCACGCCCCGATCCGGAATCACCCGAATCATCGTCTTCGCAGGGGACATTATGCCGTACGAGCCTGGAGTTGCGCTCGTGCAAGGCAAGATGACAAGTTCTCAAATGGTTATATTTGAGTTGAACATTAACAATGGAAGGAAAATAGAGTATACAAAACAAATCTCTTTATTGATATTCGAAATGAGATTACAAAGGCTTTCGATAGCCCAACAATATATGCCAGATTGGCTACAAAACTCAGGTTCTCTCTTGCCCATAAAGGATTTCACCGTTCCATGCATCATGCCTTCTATATCTCGACCGCATCAATCTTATTGCATGTCCGAGCGTCAATGCGGTTGCACGTCTCAATACGCTTCGACATTCCAAGCCTTAATGCGTTCAAGCGAAGCTCCACCGCGAGCAGACCAAACCCTGAACCTGCTAGCAAACTAGTGGGGGATTAGTACTTTCGTCCTCGCTGTACTGATCAAAGGCCCACTTAACAAACTGACATTTAGTATTGTATTGATTCATGCAAACATACAATTTAGTTCTCTTTCTATGTTCTCCTTAGGATGAATTCATGGCATATTCAAAGACTGTAAAGCATGTTATCAGGGCAAGCATGTTATTCGATTTGCGTAAGAAAACATGCAACCAATAGCAATCCCGTATTGTTTCGTGACTTCTTACCAATATCGACGCACTCTCCCTTGCACCGATGCATGGTGAATACGCCTATCTGTTTTCCCTGTCAAGTTATAAGTGCCCTCTATTCCGGATCTATATGTGCACGATATATGTATACCTTGCACTTTCAACCCATCGCCCTTAGCTATATGAAGGTCACTAGCTTTCCGGGCTAGAATGGACTTATATTTATTAAATCGAAACATAAGACGATGTTAACTCTGTGCGGTTGCTAACCTAAACATCAGAGGACCATCGAAATAATCACAGCAAGTGGCTTATCACATTTACTAGAACGTCACCCGTCTAAATGAAGTACACCAACAATACCGATAATCGCAATCCCTCCTAGGCCGAACGGTCCCAGCGCCCTGGTGTGCCACGTTCGAGGGATGCCCATGCACAGGCTTCTTTATATCTTTAAGTCCATTTGACCATGCAACGCATTTTATCTTTCATACAACCAAGCAAGTTTGTCTATATCTATCTCAATTGGCACAACGTCCCAATGTTCTCAATGAACGCCCGAAGGCCACGAACATTTTGTAGGCACCATCCCGCATCGACAGTTATGCCACATCCGTGCCATAACTGTTCTCCTCGTCGCAACGATGCCGTCTTTTGTAAGTATTGTGCAGCTGCACACATTCGTCGTCTTTCCTTGCATCATGCATTTAATGTACGCCTCGAAGGTGTATTTCCATATTCTACGCCTTAGTATTCAACGCTTTATACTTATGTTCCATCCTTCCGACTCGTGCAACTTAGGCACGCCTCGATAAGGTATTCAATGTTCTATCGCTCGTGCACTGAGGCACTCGCACCAATATAGTCTTTCAATGTTCTAGCATACTAACTCGTGCGCGGGGGCACGGAATGACTTATGCACTGGGGCACTCATCGATACAGTTATCCCATGTTCTTATGGCTTGTGCACCGAGGTGCTCGCCTTTGCGTTATTCAATGTTCTATAGCGACTCGTACAATTGCTGTACTATTTATTTCAATTGTTCTATCTAGTGTTCGACACGCACGATGTTTATCTCTCTATCGAGCCACATCCGTGGCATTGATAGGTTAACTCAGCATACAATGATATATATTTTACTTAGACATGAAGGAGTAGGAAAGAGAGTCAATATCCTCCCACCTTGAGTCGATATGCCTTGTCGTTTCGCCGAGCCGATGCGGCTTGATTTTTTAACTTCGTTACACGGCTAACTCTTCTGACTTAGCCATTCGAGCACTTCGTACTTCATTGAATTATATGTCTGATTTGGCTTACCGTGCCAACGCCTCAGTCCGTCGTAAGGCGACGATTGGTTTCGCGGACCCCTTTCTGAATAAGGCAAAATGCCGACTTCTAATATTTTAGCATAAATGGATAGCCTGCACACGAAACCAACTAAAATCAATACTTATTTGAATCGGTCAATTGCCTTGCGTCGATTCGATTTCTTAGAATCTTCGAACGGACTCAATGCTTTCCCCCGGGCCAACTTAACACTAGCATCGATCTTACTCGATGCGTTCCTCGGGTCAATGTAACTATCCGACTCGATGCATCCTCTCGGGACAACGTAACTCTTCGTATCGATTTGCACCGATACGCAATCGGGTCAACGCAACTCTTCGAGTCAATAACCCAGCATAATGTACTGTGCGGAGCGGGGCATTACATAATATACCACTCAAAATAAGTTTCGTCCTCGAACCGAAACCAATACTAAATTTCCAAAGGTTTTACTAGATCGTTCCACGATCTCGTCTCACTATCGTTAGGATCATACAAGTTAGTTTGGAATCATAGACATATTTTAGGCGTCCGACCAATATATACATTTCAGCCAAGCTCAGTTGTAGGATATCGGAACAACGCTAACATGTAACTTCTTATTCTCAATTTATTGCCATCTCGTACTCTCGATTGGACTTGGGCTCTAGCATAAGTTCTCGCAATTCTATTGTATATGCATATTGCTACATACGCGATCCTCCAACAAAAGTCAAGGCACATGATGCGATTCAAAAAATCGTATTTCTCATTTTGTAAGTTTCTTCGGGACTATTAATTCTATGCGTCACGTCAAGCCATCGTGCATCCGGTTACAACGAGTCTCCGTAATGCCTTGCGTTCGGCGTCGCTATCCAACTATTTCTGATGTTTCACTTTGTATCTTATCTCGACATGATTCCCTTTTGTTGACTTGTAAAAGCATCAATATTCGAACTACGTTCGCTAGGTGACTTACCTAGACACCGTACTTAAATTCTCCCGACGCAACTTTAAATTGACATTGCACAAAGGCCATAATCTATCCGACTCAAAAGTTTACATTGAGGCGACGGTGCTCAAGACAACGATTGCCTTGACACCAAGGTCTTTACGATGCGCCTTACGTTCGATTCCTATCAAGTAGGAAATTTCTAGCCAAATTCTAAACTTATCCATCTCGCAACATCGAATATAAGTTCGATTCACGCAAGCTTAATTGTAAGGTGAATCCAATCTAACGACATAACTTGTAAGTCCTTCCCTTATCGTTCTCTTTTGTGCATAGCATGACTCTCACAATCGCTTATCCGAATCACCAAGTTCGTTGGTAAATTTCTTGTTCGATCGCCGATCAACATAACCATTCAAGTATTCATCCGACGAATACTCAAAAACTAGCTACATCATTCTCAATCGAAAGCTGTTCCAACAATTTTCGATCGTCTAGACTTATCGTCAATATGCACCACAATTTTCTTTCTCGATGCTACAACATTCAATTTGATTTAGCAGTCAAGTCCTCTAGGGTCAGCTGCCCCGAAGCTACGCTCGATAATTGTGGATCATCACCGAAGGACAGTTTTACTACGAACCATGCTATATCTTATTTCGGAGCCAAATCACGTTCTGACCACTTCTATGCGACTAGCCAAATTTTGGACAAAACTGTTTCCATCGACGCAACCGATGCGCAACTATCCTCCGAGTAAAGTCATGCACTACCGTCGATGATTCTGCTATTCACGACGCATCTACTCGCATTGAGTTCGAGTCTATCTTATTTACGGTCGACACACGAGATGCCATATGCATCGAACGATCGTCGATGACTTATAGTCTCGTCTTGATCAATCATAAAGTTCATGATCAACCAGTTCGTTCATTCTCGCATCGTTATTTACAATTTTTTTGCTAGCGCGAGGCACACTCTATTTTGTATTCTCACATCGTGCTTACATTTCCTTACGTATCGATCTCGATACGCAGTATCAATTTCGATAGCGTAAGGTTCAACTTTGAATCTGTTACAACGTCAACTTAACTCGCATCGCATACATCCAAGTTCACAATAAACTTTTCCATACGCATCAACTCGTTCTTCTGATTCGCCGCATTCTGCTATACCTTGATCGCATAACTGAGTTACCGATTATCCAACATCGAACCCTCAAGTCATACAATCTCACCCTCTATGTTTTGTGTGTTTTTCAGTCGTACTTAAATGAGTTTCGCCGTAACGTAACCAACTATCTCTTGGGCACTATTTATCCGCATCAACCAACTATTCACCGTAGTCGCACATCGTGCAATTCGATTATATTTTGTCTTGCCCAACATTTCTATCGAGATCGCAAGTCGTGTGATTCTATTACCATTCGCGTATTCTAACATTTTGTCGAGATCGCAAGTCGTGCGATTCGATTATAATTTGTATCGTCGAACATTTTTATCGAGCTCGCAAGTCATGCGGTTCGATTACAATGTTTTAAGTTTCCTATCCCGTCGATCCGATTGTTGCCTTAAGGCATAATCGTTTCGCTAGTTCCCGTCATTCGACCGACACATAAATTTTCAATCGACGTATCATTCAATGATACAAGTTTTGCCTTACCGTTCTAACCGATCATCGAAGAACACTTGCATCAACATGCCGTTATACAAATTCTCAATCGAGTCTCGGTGCTATCCCGTCCATTGCAGACGAATCTTCCACAATTCTCATAACGCATTATGCAACCCATCGCACAAGTGGTATTGCATATACCACTCGAAATCGAGCCATTCATCGCACCGGTGATATGCCATATACCACCCGGAATCAAGTCATTTTTCTCGCATACGTGGTATGGACCAAAAATCTCTTCGACTTACGATTTTCGCAGTGATCATACCAATCAAAACCGTAACTCTCGATTAATCAAAGTCCGACACAACTCGGCCAATGCATTCATTTGCCAACACAAGCTCGGTGCACAACCGAACCGATTTCGTTTCTCGATTTATAACTTTTTTTCTTTCATTGCATCATGTGCAATAATTCATTCTCGACATTCGTTGCACTTCATGTAGCGATTTCACTTTGATATGCGTTGTACCACGTACAATAATTTACTTTCGATACGCATTGTACATCGTGCACCGACTTATTTTCGACATTTATTGCACTCGTGCAACGATTTATTTTTGATATCTATTGCACCTCGTACAACAATCTATTTTTCGATACGCATTGCACATCGTGCAATGATTTATTTTCGACATTCATAGTCAATCCTCAAATCCGTTCAACACATTCAATATTGACTTATCACTTTCATCGCAACGCACATTCAAAAACAATATGTGAATCCGTTTGACACATTCTATATCAACTTTCATTTTCTTTTCAACGCATCATTTATAATCAACGTATGGCAATTGCTGCAGCAACATTCCATGACTTTCATTATATTGATGCAACCAATATTTCTCCTATCGATCGTTGCAAACAACGAATATCTCAAATTACAATTGACGACGTGTTGCATCCGCAGCAACAATTCCTTGAATTCACATCTCGTAACTTGTTGCACTTGCAACAACAAATCTTTCGAGACTTTTCCAGCAACACCATGTAATTTCCAAAATAACACGCGACAAAATTACATGATTTGTATTAGACTTATTGTATGGAACATCCAGTGCGGCATCGAGTAGAGTCAAAAGTGATTTGATTGGTGGTGGACAACTCTTTAGAATTGAAACGAAGCAAACGTCCAGAGAAAATTGTGCCTAGAGCTCTGTTACCAATTTGTCACGCCCCGACCCGGAATCACCCGAATTATCATCCTCGCAGGGGACGTGATGCCGCACGAGCCTGGAGTTGCGCTCGTGCAAGGCAAGATGACAAGTTCTCAAATGGTTATCTTTGAGTTGAACATTAACAACGGAAGAAAAACAGAGTATACGAAACAATTCTCTTTATTGATATTCGAAATGAGATTACAAAGGCTTTCGATAGCCCAACAATATATGCCAGATTGGCTACAACACTCAGGTTCTCTCTTGCCCACAAAAGATTTTACCCTTCCATACATCATGCCTTCTATATCTCGACCGCATCAATCTTGTTGCATGTCCGAGCGTCAATGCGGTTGCATGTCTCAATACGCTTCGGCATTCGAAGCCTCAACGCGTTCAAGCGAAGCTCCGCCGCGAGCAGACCAATCCCTGAACCTGCTAGCAAACTAGTGGGGATTAGTACTTTTGTCCTCGCTGTACTGATCAAAGGCCCACTTAACAAACCGACATTTAGTATTGTATTGATTCATACAAACATACAATTCAGTTCTCTTTCTATGTTCTCCTTAGGATGAATTCATGACATATTCAAAGACTGTAAAGCATGTTATCATGGCAAGCATGTTATTCGATTCGCATAAGAAAACATGCAACCAATAGCAATCCCGTGTTATTTCGTAACTTCTTACCAATGTCGACGTACTCGCCCTTGCACCGATCCATGGTGAATACGCCTATCCGTTTTCCCTGTAAAGTTATAAGTGCCCTCTATTCCGGATCTATATGTGCACGATATATGTATACCTTGCACTTTCAACCCATCGTCCTTAACTATATGAAGGTCACTAGCTTTTCGGGCTAGAATGGACTTATATTTATTAAATCGAAACATAAGACGATGTTAACTCTGTGCGGTTGCTAACCCAAACATCAGAGGACCATCGAAATAATCGCAGCAAGTGGTTTATCACATTTACTAGAACGTCGCTACCCGTCTAAATGAAGTGCACCAACAATACCGATAATCGCAATCCCTCCTAGGCCGAACGGTCCCAGCGCCCTGGTGCGCCACGTTCGAGGGATGCCCGTGCACAGGCTTCTTTATATCTTTAAGTCCATTTGACCATGCAACGCATCTTATCTTTCATACAACCAAGCAAGTTTGTCTATATCTATCTCAATTGGCACAACGCCCCAATGTTCTCAATGAACGCCCGAAGGCCACAAACATTTTGAAGGCACCATCCCGCATCGATAGTTATGCCACATCCGTGCCACAACTGTTCTCCTCGTCGCAACGACGCTGTCTTTTGTAAGTATTGTGCAGCTGCACACATTCGTCGTCTTTTCTTGCATCATGCATTCAATGTACGCCTCGAAGGCATGTTTCCATATTCTACGCCTTAGTATTCAACGCGTTATACTTATGTTCCATCCTTCTGACTCGTGCAACTGAGGCACGCCTCGATAAGGTATTCAATGTTCTATCGCTCGTGCACTGAGGCACTCGTCCCGATATAGTCTTTCAATTTTCTAGCATACTAACTCGTGCGCGGGGGCACGTAATAACTTATGCACTGGGGCACTCGTCTATACAGTTATCCCATGTTCCTATGGCTTGCGTACCGAGGCGCTCGTCTTTGCGTTATTCAATGTTCTATAGTGACTCGTACAATTGCTGTACTATTTATTTCAATTGTTCTATCTAGTGTTTGACACGTACTATGTTTATCTCTTTATCGAGCCACGCCCGTGGCGTTGATAGGTTAACTCAGCATACAATGATATATATTTTACTTAGGCATGAAGGAGTAGGAAAGAGAGTCATTGTCCCCCCACCTTGAGTCGATATGCCTTATCGTTTCGCCGAGCCGATGCGGCTCAATTTCATAACTTCGTTACACGGCCAACTCTCCTGACTTAGTCATTCAAGCACTTCGTGCTTCATTGAATTATACGTCTGATTTGGCTTACCGTGCCAACGCCTCAGTCCGTCGCAAGGCGACGATTGGTTTCGCGGACCCCTTTCTGAGTAAGGCAAAATGCCGACCTCTAACATTTCAGTGTAAATGGATAGCATGCATACGAAACCAACTAAAATTAATACTTATTTGAATCGGTCAATTGCCTTGCGTCGATTCAATTTCTTAGAATCTTCGAACCGACTCAATGCTTTCCTCCGAGCCAACTTAACACTCGCATCGATCTTACTCGATGCGTTCCTCGGGTCAATGTAACTATCCGACTCGATGTATCCTCTCGGGACAACGTAACTCTTCGTATCGATTCGCACCGATACGCAATCGGGTCAACACAACTCTTCAAGTCAATGACTCAGCATAATGCACCGTGCGGAGTGGGACATTACATGATATACCACTCAAAACAAGGTTCGTCCTCGAACCGAAACCAATACTAAATTTTCAAAGGTTTCACTAGATCGTTCAACGATCTCGTCTCACTATCGTTAGGATCATACAAGTTAGTTTGGAATCATACACATATTTTAGGCATCCCACTAATATATGGATTTCAGCCAAGCTCAGTTGTAGGATATCGGAACAATGCTAATATCTAACTTCTTATTCTCAATTTATTGCCATCTCGTACTCTCGATCGGACTTGGGCTCTAGCATAAGTTCTCGCAATTCTATTGCATATGCATATTAATACATACGCGATCCTCCAACAAAAGTCAAGGCACATGATGCGATTCAAAAAATTATATTTCTTATTTTGTAAGTTTCCTCGGGACTATTAATTCTACGCGTCGCGTCAAGCCGTCGCGCATCCGGTCACAACGAGTCTCCGCAATGCCTTGCGTTCGACGTCGCTATCCAACTATTTCTGATGTTTCACTTCATATCTTATCTCGACATGATTCCCTTTTGTTGACTTGCAAAAGCATCAACATTCGGACTACGTTCGCTAGATGACTTACCCAGACACCGTACTTAAATCCTTCCGACGCAACTTTAAATTGACATTGCACAAAGGCCACAATCTATCCGACTCAAAAGATTACATCGAGGCGACGGTGCTCAAGACAACGATCGCCTTGACATGAAGGTCTTTACGATGTGCCTTACGTTCGATTCCTATCGAGTAGGAAATTTCTAGTCAAATTCTAAACTTATCCATCTCGCAACATCGAATATAAGTTCGATTCACGCAAGCTCAATTGTAAGGTGAATCCAATCTAACGACATAACTTGTAAGTCCTTCCCTTATCGTTCTCTTTTGTGCATAGCACGACTCTCACAATCGCCTATCCGAATCACCAAGTTCGTTGGTGAATTAATTGTTCGATCGTCGATCAACATAACCATTCAAGTATTCATCCGACGAATACTCAAAAACTAGCTACATCATTCTCAATAGAAAGCTTTTCCAACAATTTTTGATTGCCTAGACTTATCGTCAACATGCACCACATTTTCTTTTTCGATGCAATTCCATATGCGATATCGCATGGGTCATCTTATGGTCTGCAACATTCAATTTGATTTGGCAGTCAAGTCTTCTAGGATCAGCTGCCCCGAAGCTACGCTCGATAATTGTGGATCATCTCCGAAGGACAGTTTTACTACGAACCGTGCTATATCTTATTTCGGAGCCAAATCACGTTCCGACCACTTCTATGCGACTACCCAAATTTTGGACAAAACTGTTTCTATCGACGCAACCGATGCTCAACTATCCTCCGAGTAAAGTCATGCACTACCGTCGATAATTCTGCTATTCACGACGCATCTACTCGCATTGAGTTCGAGTCTATCTTATTTACGGTCGACACACGAGATGCCATATGCATCTAATAATCGTCGATGACTTATAGTCTCGTCTTGATCAATCATAAAGTTCATGATCAACCAGTTCGCTCATTCTCAAATCGTTATTTACAAATTTTTTTGCTAGCGCGAGGCACACTCTATTTTGTATTCTCACATCGTGCTTACATTTCCTTACGTATCGATCTCGATATGCCGTATCAATTTCGATAGCGTAAGGGTCAACTTTGAATCCGTTTCAACGTCAACTTAACTCGCATCGCATACATCCAAGTTCGCAACGAACTTTTCCATACGCATCAACTCGTTCTTCCGATTCGCCGCATTCTGCTATACCTTGATCGCATAACTGAGTTACCGATTATCCAACATCGAACCCTCAAGTCATACGATCTTGCCCTCTACGTTTTGCGTATTTTTCAGTCGTACTTAAATGAGTTTCGCCGCAACGTAACCAACTATCTCTTGGGCACTATTTATCCGCATCAACCAACTCTTCACTGTAGTCGCATATCGTGCGATTCGATTATATTTCGTCTCGTCTAACATTTCTATCGAGATCGCAAGTCGTGCGATTCGATTACCATTCGCGTATTCTAACATTTTGTCGAGATCGCAAGTCCTGTGATTCGATTATAATTTGTATCGTCGAACATTTTCATCGAGCTCGCAAGTCGTGTGGTTCGACTACAACGTTTCAAGTTTCCTATCCCGTCGATCCGATTGTTGTCTTAAGGCATAATCGTTTCGCTAGTTCTCGTCATTCGACCGACACATAAATTTTCAATCGACGTATCATTCAATGATACAAGTTTCGCCTTACTGTTCTAACCGATCATCGAAGAACACTTGCATCAACATGCCGTCATACAAATTCTCAATCGAGTCTCGGTGCTATCCCGTCCATTGCGGACGAATCTTTCGCAATTCTCACAACGCGTTATGCAACCCATCGCACAAGTGGTATTGTATATACCACTCAGAATCGAGCCATTCATCGCACCAGTGGTTTGCCATATACCACCCGGAATCAAGTCATTTTTCTCGTATACGTGGTATGGACCAAAAATCTCCTCTGACATACAATTTTTGCAGTGATCATACCGATCACAACTGTAACTCTCGATTAATCAAAATTCGACACAACTCGGCCAATGCATTCATTTGCCAACACAAGCTCGGTGCGCAACCGAACCGATTTCGTTTCTCGATTTATAACTTTTTTCTTTCGTTGCATCTTGTGCAACAATTCATTCTCGATATTCGTTGAACTTCGTGCAGCAATTTCACTTTGATATGCGTTGCACCACATGCAATAGTTTACTTTCGAAACGCATTGCACATCGTACGCCGACTTATTTTCGATATTCATTGCACTCGTGCAATGATTTATTTTTGATATCTATTGCACCTCGTGTAACAATCTATTTTCGATACGTATTGCACATCGTGCAATAATTTATTTTCGATATTCATAGTCAATCCTCAAATCCGTTCAACACATTCGATATTGACTTATCACTTTCATCGCAACGCACATTCAAAATCAATATGTAAATCCGTTTGACACATTCCATATCAACTTTCATTTTCTTTTCAACGCATCATTTATAATCAACACGTGGAAATTGCTGCAGCAACATTCCACGACTTTCATTATATTGATGCAACCAACATTTCTTTTATCGATCGTTGCAAACAACAAATATCTCAAATTATAATTCACGACGTGTTGCATCCGCAGCAACAATTCCTTGAATTCACATCTCACAACTTGTTGCACTTGCAACAACAAACCTTTTAAGACTTTTCCAGCAACACCATGTAATTTCCAAAATAATTTCCAGCAACACCATGTAATTTCCAAAATAACACGCGACAAAATTACATGATTTGTATTAGACTTATTGTATGGAACATCCAGTGCGACATCGAGTAGAGTCAAGAGTGATTTGATTGGTGGTGGGCAACTCTTTGGAATTGAAACAAAGCAAACGTCCAGAGAAAATTGTGCCTAGAGCTCTGATACCAATCAGGCCCGGCCCGGGCGCAGGGCTACCTGGGCCATAGCCCAGGGCCCCAAAGAAAGGGGGGTACCATATTTACATGTTTTTTCTTTGTATTAGGCCACAGGGTCACAGCCCAGCCCAAATTTTGTTGTTTGCTGCTGTTAATATCCAGCTTCCAGATCATTAAATACAGACATGGTCCAACTTCCTTTTCCAAAATCAAACGTTAGGTTTCTTATTCAATGCGCTGAAGCAGCAGCCGCAGGAGGGAGAAGAATCGACGGGGAGGGGTCCGAGGGGATTTCTAGAGAGAAATGACATTTCATTTTCCAAGTTTTCTTCTCATGTTTATATATATATATATATATATATATATATATATATATATATATATATATTAGTTCGTGAGAGATTCATCTTCTATCTTCTCTTCTTATGTTTTCATATTCAAGAATCAACACAAAGGAAATCAGAGGAGAGGAGGCGCTGGACTGGACTGACGATCGTTGGGTTGGGAAACTTCATACTCGAGGTTCTTTCTTAATTTTTTTTATCTACTTCATTCTAAAATTTTCGTACTTCATGTGTTTGATGAAATGCCATAGAGGTTCATAAATCATAATAGAGATTGGATTCCCAACAAATGATATGTGAATATTTACTTGATCAATGATCAGCATCTAATCTTCAAATTAAATGGCATATATATATGTATAATTTTTTAGTCCTAGCTTCAGAGCACAGTAAGGTCCGTTATGTCATGACCCAAATTGTAATGGAACATTTTCATTACTTAAATGCTAATTTTAGAATGCTTCTAGAATCCAAAGTATAATTAATCCTATTTTTTAAATAGCAACAAATGTAATTATATACAATGTATGAATACTGACATATAATCGAACTATACATACATATTGTTTTTCTGAAAACTTGTAGTTGTTGGCATCAAATAAAATATTTTTCTAAAAGTAGTCAGAGCCCGAAGTACTTACTGTTTTGATCTAATGGAATTGGGGGGCTCGGAAACCTCCTTGATCCTCCTGGAGACTGAGATGACCTTTCACCTGAGTAGTAAATTAAAGAAATAGATGCAAACTTCTGAACGTATTGAAGCTGTTAAAAAATATTTTTTCAAGTCAACATTGCAATTTATAAGTTCTTTTGAGTTTTTTAGGAAGTTATAATTTTCTAGCTTCAAAAGATTTTGTTAGCTTGTCTATCATTGTTGGTTTGATTGGTTCATTGGGAACCTGTGAGAAAATAACGATTCCACATACACCTCCCTAATCTCAAGTGCAAGTGTGGAAAATTTAGTCACATTGGTAATTTATAGGAGAATATTAAACCCAAATAGGCAAATACTGATTCACATCTACATGCAAATTTGTATTGGGAAGTATGGAAAAAAAACAGCATAAAAAGAAATAGCATCTTGGAGACTGGAGTATTAGCCCATAATTTTTTCTTTTCTGTCTTAACTATGGTGGGTCTTTATAGGGACCAAGGACATGTTACCATCATCAATTATTTTGTATATTATTACCAGACCAAGCTATGACTAAAACACAAGCAAAACTAAATATACATACTGATATCTTATAGTCCTAATGTCAACCTTACAAAGTAATAGCCGAGGTAAGACAAAGGAAGAAAATCCCTTACAAATAGTTAATATTTTACTTAAAGACCACTAATAAAGTGAGAAGCTAACAATATATGGAAATCATCTTGCATCCTTAGTCCAATCGAAATGGCACTTGGATACACATACTGCAGTTGGATTTTTTGTTAGGTGAATTTCGAAGATAAGCATAACCAAATGTCACAACAAGAGTGAGACTGATGGCAATATATTTGTTCTCTAGTATTTTTTGACGAAGCTGGCCATGAAATCTATTCTCTCTGACTCTTTAACAATTATATCTCCGCTCCATGATAGTTAGTAAATTGTTCTCATAGTGTTGTAGTGTCATTGTGGTGTATCTTATAGGTTTTTTTAATAATCATATGGATAGCAAAATTTTAGATTTTAGAAAAATTAAATTTCTTGTATTTATGTTATGCAATTTAGATTTTGATTTGTGAAGATTTATAATAAATTTTTGTCACGACCCGCACCCGTTTTTTTTTCAAACGGATACGAGACGTGTCCAAGCCAGCCTACGCCGCAGTGTCGGCGGTAGAACACTGTCACGGCCATGGAGATCAAAATCATAAATAATGCTCATTCACATAATTAATTTAACTTACAAGGATCACAAGTTTTACATTTGTAGAAAAATATAAACTTGTACAAATAAATGAATGACTATAACTCAACTATCTAGCTATTCTCTAGGCTTTGTCTGCAAGTATTCCCGTCACTCCCCAAGCTAAGTGAATCCACGGCTAACCTGAAAATGTTGGTTTCCAGTCAGGAATGGAACGAGCACAATTCACTGAATGCAATTTCAAATAAAGAAAATGACTATAAAACAAAGGTTAAACATCAATCATGAGTTTTAAAAATAAACAGGAAATACAGAAAACCAATAGCAATTAAATAGACACAAAATACTTTCCCCAACTGTTAGAAGCACGTTTGACATGTGATCGGTCTGGGGTGCTACACCGCACGGTCTACGAGGTCTACTTGCAGAAATTAAACAATGTCTACGAGGTCTACTTGCAGAAAATAAACAATGTCTACGAGGTCTACTGCAAAAAATAAACAATGTCTACGAGGTCTACTTGCGAGGTCTACTTGCAGAAAATAAACAATGTCTACGAGGTCTACTTGCAGAAATTAAACAATGTCTACGAGGTCTACTTGCAGAAAATAAACAATGTCTATGAGGTCTACTGCAGAAAATAAACAATGTCTACGAGGTCTACTGCATGAAAATAAATACGGTCTACGAGGTCTACTGCATGAAAATAAACACGGTCTACGGTCTGATCACACATCCTTGGTACTTCTCAATCCCGACTCAACAATTTATAATAGAGTATAAAAATCACATAACCAATGACTAATCAATGAAATATAGTAAAGATCAATATCGAAATGCAGACAATAAACTGTACTCGCCTGTGGTCCTCTGCTGGTGAAACCGACAATCTAAACTACTCAATGTGCCACAATAGTCAAAACCCGTACAACAGTCCCCGGAAGCTGAAATAACATTACCAATGTTCTTAGAATAGTCAAAATAGCTAGGATCGCCTGTCCTTAAGTCCAATTCTGGACACAGGGGCAAAACAGTAATTTCGGGCCAAAACGGTGTCCGCCGTTGGATCCGCTTTGCACCGAGAAACGTGCCAGAGTCAACGGTCTCTAAAGTCATCAAACTATATGTTTACGGATCTAGTTTTCCGATACGAACCCAACCGTATGTCCAGAGTTGGATTCTGGCGGGCTGTGCACAAAATCGCCCGTTGAGTGGGACCGTGGGGCCCGCAAAACGACGTACGATTCAACTGTCTCAGAATTGGACCAAACTTGGCATGCAGGACCAGAAAAATGACATGGTCCTGTTGGCGTAAGTTTCATCTCGATCTGACGAACATGCATAAAGTAATTAAGAAATTTGCAAAGTGCACGATACGGGGAATTTCGACGGATACGCATCAAATTCGTCGCGCACACACGATCAATTTGAATTCCGTCAATGCCCACATGACCATGAAGCCGTTATGCAGCTTTCGATGCCTATGGTGTGCGACCACGTCGCCCGAAATGGCAGGACGCACGTCGTATCGTGGGTTTTCATGATTTTTAAAACAGGTTTTACGTTGAACTTCACGCTGGATTATCTTGCTGAAACATAAACGAAATCAAAAAGTATAAACTGCGTTCTAGTGTCCTATAGGTTGTCAATAAGTCCTTCTAAATAGGTTCCAAGATTTCGTACTGGATCGACCAGAAACGGCCTTCCAAACAGGTCATTGGGACGGCACAATACCCTGTTTACGAACAGGATTTTCGTCGACTTTCTCGTCAATTTTTCGGGAATCCTAGGGCGACTAAAATCAAAGTAACTGAAGGGACTAGGAGTTGGTTATGTTGGGATCATACCGGAGAAAACGGAACGCCGAGCGTGGAGAAAGAATTTCCATCGCGAACTCGCCTTCATCGCTGCAACTGCTGCTGTTCGTTCCCGCGCACGTGCGCGCGCGTGGCGTCCATGGCCGGCCGGCGGTGGCATACGGAGGTAGCGCGCATGGGGAAATCGCCTGGGGTCGGCGCATGGTGGTGGCGTTAGGGTTTGATGTTGCGCGACAACTCCTCTATGCGCGGATTGATATATACATAACTATATATATGAGACCCTCGGGTTGGGTTAGGAACTGGGGTGCATGGGCTTGCTAGTAAGCTAAGGGGTCGGCTTGGAATTAGTTAGGCTGAGGGTTATTCTTTTTGGCTGAGCAAGGGGGGAAGCTCTGATGAGCTCGGCCATGTGACCTGGCCCTATTGGCTGGGCCTGGCTTTGGCGTAGCTTTGTGGTCCACTGTTCCCTTGCGGGAATAGTGTTGTATCTTTTTTTTTTTTCTATATTAAACAATACATTTATATATATATACATATATATATGCTCATACTTATATACCTCATCAAACATATATTTATATATAAAAATATAATAATCTATAATCTATATATATATATATATATATATATATATATATATATATATATATATATATATATATATATATATATATATATATATATATATATATATACCATTTATTTGACAATAATATAACTAATAATAAAAATATTAATATCATATAGTAATAATCTCATTAATATCGATAATAAATAATAATAATAATAATAATAATAATAATAATAATAATAATAATAATAACGAAATGCAATAAACCAATAATGGCGTATATACTATTTTGCACAGTCTAAGATCCCGAAATGCACAAGGACCCCTTTTATACAAGAGTCACTGAATAATCACTAATATTTATAATATTTAATACGAGTACCAGAAATATTCATTAAATCATTAAACGGAAAACCACCCACTCACCAAAATACGTCAACACGTATGTCATCGGACGTCCCGCATGACTACATGGGCTTGGGCTTGTCTTAGGTCCTATCTGGACTAATTCGGTACAACCGGGTTCCCTAAGACTCAATAATATAATTAATAATTAAATAAATCCTCGATAAGGGTTAAGTCGTAACTTAGCCTGATTTTCCTAGTTAGGACATCAATATGGCTCGGCCTTCCCTACCAGGGCTAACACTCTAGTCTAAGCACGCTATTGCACTACCCGTGCCACGATTTCTAGTCACCATGTACTCCAAAGCTCCATTTTGGCTAAAATCGTCTACCGTAATAATTAACTAAATTATTATTTATAAAATCTAAAAATCACCAATCGAATAAAATAAATAATAATAAAATATTTCTAATTTTTCGGGAAGGGGAGCTACAAATCTACGCACCTTAAAAAATAATTTCGTCCTCGAAATTCTAACTCATAACCATGCCTAAAATTCAAAAATAAAAGTAAAGGAATGAATCCACTATTACCACAATCTTCTCAAATTTAATTCCTCGAAATAATTTATATCCTCCTCCTAGTCATTTCGTAATTATGAACCCTCGAGGACTTCTACCCACCTTGGGTCACACTACTCCTCACAACTAAAATCTATAATCTTCTAACTAGTTGCTAGCAATCCTACCAGCAGATACCTACTGCATATGACGTCTATAAACCACTTTTATCTATCAAGTAACCCAAAATTTAACAAGCAACAATTTACAAAAGTAGCTAAAAAAATATTGATAAATTCTAGTAAGCATGGCCATTCGTCACTCTGGAATAGGAAGGACGGGGTGGTAAGGAAGAATAAGCGAAAGCAAATATGAAGTTCCAAGGGCGATAGAGTATCCAACGATACAACTAAAAAGATTGTTTATGAACCGTAGACTTGTTTGCTAGATTGGGCTACTCTAGTCAAGTTACTTGCTAAATTAAGAACCCTTCGTTTCTTAGAGGGGCTTGCAATCCGTGAAATAGAGAAGTTCTGTTCTCAAAATTCTGAACAGGTTTCATAATAGAACGGAAATTGGAGAAATCAAGATTGTGATCTATCCCGTGGTTATTTAAACACAACAAGGGATATAAATGCAACACAAGATCGTATCGCGACTCCTAGGTAGACGGGATAAGGGTTACAAATGACTTCACATTCTACGAGAAGGAGCCTACATAATAGGTATATGGACCTATCTCAAATAGTCCGATTTTATAGTCAACTATGGTGATATGCATGGATGGGTTTAACTGGATCTAAATGGGTTCTCCGATTGGACACCAATCGTTAGTTGGATGAACCCAGGATTTTAATCTATATGGACTGAACAAGGTCCTAACTATAAACTGTTTTTACTAGTTTAGGGTAACCTAGAATAGTTTTCCACCCAAGTAGTTGAGCTTGTTGGGCAGTCGGATTGGTTAGATAGGTTTTGTAAGCCCTGAAGATGCGCTTTCCGTGACTTTTATGTTTAAGTAGCACGAAAAGACACAATTAAATGGCATACTAGTAACATGTGCGTAGTGGCTTCCAGTCGATCACAACCATATATTGGGTCGAAAGGTTCGAGTCAAGGTTGAGATTGTTCGAGTCAAGGTTGAGATTCTAATGAAAGTTGGAAAGTATACCGGTATTATGATGAGGGTCATAGCTAGTCATTTCTATCCTGAAAATTGTACCATAAAAATAGAGTATAAGGGGACGCGTTTGAGTGGGCCATGATATACCAAGATAAAGGTGGACTCGTCTAGATCTTACATATGAAATTTAATGGAAGGTAACAACTGGTCTCGTGCTCCGAATATTAATGACACGGCCGGGGACACAAATAATCTAAATAGAAAGTGGAAGTCCAAGGGCACTAATTATCATCCTAATGGAATTTATTCAAATCAATCGGTAATCCTTGTTCATCCCAAAATTTCTAGAAGGCTTACAGTCTACCCACCTTAGAAATAGGACATGGTCTTAGGAATATTGAGGTTAGGGGGTTCCCAAAGTCCGGATACTGTACCTCGACTCTTTGTTAATAGGGAATAAGGCACGGCGTATCGGGATACGATAAGTATAAGTCAAGTCAAGGATCGTTCCTCATAAATGGAGAACGATGTGTACAATGACATATGGTCGATAAAATAGGATGATCTACTCGTCTATAGTATACTAGAGTTATCGACGGGGTAACCAACTCTAAGGCACAAGATTTCTACAACTGAGTCGTGAATTTCCATTTGTGTCAACCTGCCAGACTATCGTCATAAGAGTCATAGTGATCGTGTATTGCTGTTGACAACTGGTAGATAGGGTATTTAAGCTATGGCATCGGCTAAGCTAGTGACTGTGGTGTTCCAACACTAGTTAGGTCTTAATAATAAAATTTACATAACTAGAGTAATATTTGTTGGAAACCAATCTCGGGATGAGTGTCACGGTAATGATTACCCTATTGTCCACTCATCTTATGTCTAACTGTGGCTTCGGTCGAGGAAGGGTTGGTTCAAGGCTTAAGGGTTGAAAGTAAAGGCAATATTCAAGAAAATATTTAGAGACATAATGAATTGTTTCTCGAGAATAGATAGTCTCCTGGGTTGGCATTACGACTAAGGGTAAACCCTAATCATTCTTAAATTCAGATGGCTTGAAAGTCCCGATAACAGTTTGGGGTCGAGAGAAGAACGAGTAACTCGATCACATGGCTGGCTGACGATAACTATCCTTGTGTATGCAACTACCATAGCCATGGGGATATGCGGTATCTCTCTACCAATTACGAGCTTCTGCCTTTTCGAACCAGTGAAAGACAAAAACAAATAAGAGTTCAAGAAAGATGTTACCGAATACAATCACGTGATTCAAGGGCGAACGTATAATTCAAGAGGAATTGTCAAAGCAGTCGCGGATGAGATCCAAGATACCTATATATCTCCATCTACGTAGTGTAATTAAACGAAAGAGCGAACCAAATGCATCATGGTTGATCAGACCATAATACACTGATTCTGATTAGACAATAAGTTAGCAGGCGTCCCCACTAAACATATGTCTCGAATCAAGCTCGAGAACAGAGTGAGCTTACAAAACTAGGCTGTAATAGCAGCGTTGGTTAAGATAGTCAAATACAATTTTACCAGATTTTTGAAAGGAGGTACAGGTAGTTCGAGTTTTGTGAGAATCAAACCTTACCCGGTGTTTTTGCTTATACAGTCTTCCTACTATCTTCTTATCCACAAGGACTTGGTCGACTAATGGGTTATGACCTCTAACTTCTGTATTCTAAGTAAACCTATTAGCGTCAATCAATTTTCTCGTCAATAAGTCACAAGGACTACAGAATGCTAGGTCGGGAGACATGCTACCCAACTTATAAAACTTCCACTAATATTGGCTTCGGATCTTATGGAACACACAGGGCACTGTCCTATCCTCTATAGTATCTCTAACTTGTAATCATGTCTGAAGTCATTTTACCGAGGACTACGCCTCGCCCGTAAAATCGGGCTGTGGTAAACCCTTGGTCTTGTGATTCAGATGTGTTATGCTATCCGATACTCTACTTTATATTGATACCAGTGTGACTATGGTCAAAGAGGACCACTAGCCATAGTTTTTAATAACATTCTATAACCTATATTTCTTAAACAATTTCCAACTCTAGGGGTCGTGTCTCGCCAGTGCGCTGCTGGCTGCAGTGAGTCCAGAGTCTTCATAATTTAAATAAATGCGACAGTGCGCTGCTGTCCTGCCATTATGAGTTAACTAACATTTCTTTAACTACATCCGTAAAAATTTGTGAGCTCCTAGAGATTCAAACAAGTTGCCTATGAAATAAAGTGTAAGCATTTGTCCTATCAGTCACAACCCTTAAGATAAAAGATTGAACAGGGGGAAATAACTGAGGACAAAAGAAATACATACATTCTAACTCTTCCATGTGTATTCAAGCCTCTGAGGGACAAACTTGAATCGAAACTAACTCGAGGTCCGTATATGGATAACAAAATCAGAACTTTATAAAATAATGATTCTTAGGGCAACTAGCAATTTTATGGATAATTCAGCTAGGATATGGGGATGATATCTAAGAGGAAAAGAGAATGAATTGAACAATTCATCAAGGTTAGATCATTACTCTAGGAAACTCTGCCTCACCAAGTGAATAATCTATCCACATTGGATCATATCGTCCTATCAAGAGGTAATAGTGTAACTATGGGGATCTGACAAGGTATCAAAATTAATAACCCTCATCCTAAATTGCATGGCCTAGACTACCCATCGGTAAGTTTGTATAAGGAACTCCTAGTCCTAGTCATTCACTTAAATTAAATTAATTCTAATTCGTGAATGAGCATTTTCGAGTCGCAGGCTCGCAGTAGTACAACTAACTTAAGTACTATCACGAGTTCACATGATTTGCGAAACCTGACCTGCATGGACCACCACAAAAACTTGTCACGACCCGCACCCGTTTTTTTTTTCAAACGGATACGAGACGTGTCCAAGCCAGCCTACGCCGCATTGTCGGCGGTAGAACGCTGTCACGGCCATGGAGATCAAAATCACAAATAATGCCCATTCACATAATTAATTTAACTTACAAGGATCACAAGTTTTATATTTATAGAAAAATATAAACTTCTACAAATAAATGAATGACTATAACTCAACTATCTAGCTAGTCTCTAGGCTTTGTCTGCAAGTATTCTCGTCACTCCCCAAGCCAAGTGAATCTACGGCTAACCTGAAAATGTTGGTTTCCAGTCAGGAATGGAACGAGCACAATTCATTGAATGTAATTTCAAATAAAGAAAATGACTATAAAATAAAGGTTAGACATCAATCATGAGTTTTGAAAATAAACAGGAAATACAGAAAACCAATAGCAATTAAATAGACACAAAATACTTTCCCCAACTGTTAGAAGTACCTTTGACATGTGATCGGTCTGGGGTGCTACACCGCACGGTCTACGAGGTCTACGTGCAGAAATTAAACAATGTCTACGAGGTCTACTTGCAGAAAATAAACAATGTCTACGAGGTCTACTACAGAAAATAAACAATGTCTACGAGGTCTACTTGCAGAAAATAAACAATGTCTACGAGGTCTACTTGCAGAAATTAAACAATGTCTACGAGGTCTACTTGCAGAAAATAAACAATGTCTACGAGGTCTACTGCAGAAAATAAACAATGTCTACGAGGTCTACTGCATGAAAATAAATACGGTCTACGAGGTCTACTGCATGAAAATAAACACGGTCTACGGTCTGATCACACATCCTTGGTACTTCTCAATCCCGACTCAACAATTTATAATAGAGTATAAAAATCACATAACCAATGACTAATCAATGAAATATAGTAAAGATCAATATCAAAATGCAGACAATAAACTGTACTCGCCTGTGGTCCTCTGCTGGTGAAACCGACAATCTGAACTACTCAATGTGCCACAATAGTCAAAACCCGTACAACAGTCCCTGAAAGCTGAAATAAACATTACCAATGTTCTTAGAATAGTCAAAATAGCTAGGATCGCCTGTCCTTAAGTCCAATTCTGGATACAGAGGCAAAACGGTAATTTCGGGCCAAAACGGTGTCCGCCGTTGGACCCGCTTTGCACCGAAAAATGTGCCAGAGTCAACGGTCTCTAAAGTCGTCAAACTACATGTCTACGAATCCAGTTTTCCGATACGAACCCAACCGTATGTCCAGAGTTGGATTTCGGCGGGCCGTGCACAAAATTGCCCGTTGAGTGGGACCGTGGGGCCCGCAAAACGACGTACGATTCAACTATCTCAGAATTGGACCAAACTTGGCATGCAGGACCAGAAAAACGACATGGTCCTGTTGGCATAAGTTTCGTCTCGATCTGACGAACGTGCACAAAGTAATTGAGAAATTTGCAAAGTGCACGATACGGGGAATTTCGACGGATACGTATCAAATTCGTCGCGCACACACGATCAATTTGAATTCCGTCAAAGCCCACACGACCACGAAGCCGTTATGCAGCTTTCGATGCCTACGGTTCGCGACCACGTCGTCCGAAAGGGCGGAACGCACGTCGTATCGTGGGTTTTCACGATTTTCAAAACAGGTGTAATCATTCAAAAGATAAAAGAAGCAAGATATTTTTCTGTGATTCTTGATTGCACTCCTGATGCAAGTCACCAAGAACAAATGACTTTGATTTTAAGATGTGTAGATGTGAACAATATCCCAATAAAAATAGAAGAATATTTCTTAGAATATCTAAATGTGCAAGATACTTCTGGATTAGGACTTTTTAATGAATTACAATCTGCTCTATACTCTCTTGATTTTGATATTGATATTGCTAATGTGAGAGGGAAAGGTTATGATAATGGGTCTAACATGAAAGAAAAACACCAAGGTGTTCAGAAAAGGTTGTTGGACATAAATCCTAGAGCTTTTTATATGCCATGTGGTTGTCATTGTTTGAATTTAGTACTTTGTGATATGGCCAATTCTTGTTTAAAAGGAAAATCATTTTTTGGAGCTTGTCAAACCATTTATAATGTGTTTTCTAATTCAACAAAGCGATGGAATCTGCTACTTGAATATGTTGATCACTTAACTTTGAAATCATTGTCTGCCACACGTTGGGAAAGTCACATTGAAAGTGTTAAAGCAATAAAAACTCAAGCTCCTCAAATAAAACTAGCTTTAAAAAAATTAATAGAAGTTGCTGATGATTCGAAAGTAAGTTGGGAAGCTGAAAAGTTAGTCTCGGATGAGTTTTCAAGTTTTGATTTTATTCTAAGTTTGGTTATTTGGCATGAAATTTTGTACAAGATAAATTTAATTAGCAAAATCTTGCAATTTGAAAATATGCTAATTGATGTTGCTGTCAAAAACTTAGAAGGACTGATTTTATGGTTTGAAAAATATAGAGAAAGTGGGTTCACTTCTGCCATCATTGACGCTAAAGAAATTACATCTTTAATGGAAATTGAAACCGTTTTTCCAATTAAACGTAGAGTTTATAGAAAGAAACATTTTGATGAAATTCCAAATACGGAAAGAGAACAACAATCTGCTCAAGAAGCCTTTAGAACTGATTATTTTCTTATTTTAGTTGATATGGCTCTTTCTCAATTAAATAGCAGATTTGAACAAATGAAAAGTTTTGAATGTATTTTTGGCTTTTTATTTGATGCATCTAAGCTAGTTTCATTAGATGATGATGAAATGAAAAGTTCTTGTTTGAACCTTGAATTGGCTTTGAAACATGGTAATGTGTCTGACATTGATGCAAAGTACTTGCTTTCTGAGTTACAAATATTGCAAGAGATGTTACCCTGTGAAGCATATGAATTAGATAAGCCATGGAATTCAATTAAAATTATGGAGTTTGCAAAAAAAATGGAAATGTTTCCTAATGTTCTTGTCGCCTATAGAATTTTATTGACTATACCTGTTACTGTGGCATCCGCAGAAAGAAGCTTTTCAAAGTTAAAATTGATAAAATCTTATCTGCGGACTACCATGACCCAAGAGAGATTAAATGGATTAGCAATTTTAAGTATTGAAAAAGATATCTTGAGAAATATCGTGGTTGATCAAACAATTAATGATTTTGCCTCAAAAAATGCAAGAAGAAATCATTTTAGATGAGAATATTGTTGATTTGTTTGTTTTGTTGTGTAGGTCACTGGAGGGGGCTTGAGTTCGAGGAATATTTACTAGAAGATCTACTGCAAAATGTGAAGAAACTTTTAACTTTTTTATCGTTGTATTAATTATGCCACTATTACAAAATGTGAAGAAACTTTTAATTTTTTTATCGTTATATTAATTATGCGACTATGTCATGATCGGACCAGTTTTTTTATATATTTTTTCATGTACTTTTTTGGAGTTCCATTGTTATTAATAAAATTTATTTACGAAAAAAAATTAATTTTTGTGAAAAAAGGGGCACAATTTTTTTTTCGCCCTGGGCCTACTAAATCTCAGGATCGGCCCTGATACCAATTTGTCACGGCCCGACCCGGAATCACCCGAATCATCATCCTCGTAGGGGGGCGTGATGCCGCACGAGCCTGGAGTTGCGCTCGTGCAAGGCAAGATGACAAGTTCTTAAATGGTTATCTTTGAGTTGAACATTAACAACGAAAGGAAAACAGAGTATACGAAACAATTCTCTTTATTGATATTCGAAATTAGATTACAAAGGCTTTCGATATCCCAACAATATATGCCAGATTGGCTACAACACTCAGGTTCTCTCTTTCCCACAAAGGATTTCATCGTTCCATACATCATGCCTTCTATATCTCGGCCGCATCAATCTTGTTGCATGTCCGAGTGTCAATGCGATTGCACGTCTCAATACGCTTCGGCATTCCAAGCCTCAACGCGTTCAAGCGAAGCTCCGCCGCGAGCAGACCAATCCCTGAACCTGCTAGCAAACTAGTGGGGGATTAGTACTTTCGTCCTCGCTGTACTGATCAAAGGCCCACTTAACAAACCGACATTTAGTATTGTATTGATTCATGCAAACATACAATTTAGTTCTCTTTCTATGTTCTCCTTAGGATGAGTTCATGGCATATTCAAAGACTGTAAAGCATGTTATCATGGCAAGCATGTTATTCGATTCGCATAAGAAAACAGGCAACCAACAGCAATCCCGTGTTGTTTCGTGACTTCTTACTAATATCGACGTACTCGCCCTTGCACCGATGCAAGGTGAATACACTACACCAAAACAACTAATTAGGAACACTAGACGTATTTCAATCTGGAACGTCTATTTAGTTTGCCTAGATTTTGGAACATACAAAACTGTGCCAAAATAAAAAAATGTTCCAAAAATATATTTCTTATTTTTAATAAGAATTATTTATTCTGTAACGCAAATAATACGTTCTAAAACTGTTCCAATTTAAGTCAAGTGATATCACGTGACGTTAACAAAGCTTCAATCCCTTTTCTCCTAATCCGGCACGCATGATTCTCTTCTTCTTCCTTCTTTTAATCCCCCTCCCTTCCTCTTTACTCTTACGCATGGGAATTAAAAACCATGGGGGAAAACCCCTTCTTTGGCTATGTCGAAACTCTTTTGAGAGCTTTAGATCTAGTGTTCTACAAGCTATTTTCGAAATTTGATGGGAAGGTTGGATTTCTTTCTCTCAGTGCTTCAAACTCCGTCAATCTACGATGAGGATCTTGATTCTAGGGTTTGCAATCTTCTTGTTTCTTTAATCTAGGGGTTTCTTTCGGTGATTTAAAAAAAATCTTCCAATCAATAAAGGAAAAAAGCTTTGATCGTTAATCTAGGGTTTTTTTGTTCTATTTTTATTTCTTTAAGTCAGTAAAAAAAATTCAGATCGTTAATTTAGGGTTTTTGATTCTAATTGAAGTTTTCTTTCTTCAGATTAGTGAAAAATAACTCAGATCGTTCATCTTGGTTTTTTCGGCATTTATTAAAAAAAATTTCTTCCGATTAGTGAAGAAGAACTTCAGATTTTAGTCTAAGTTTTTAGTTTGTTTTGCATGATTATTTTCCTTCAGATTAGTGAAGAAAAAGTTCAAGTGGTTAATCTAGGAGTTTTTTCTAATATCTCGGGGTCGACGGGGCGAAGTTGGAGGAGTTGTACTTGTTGGTTAGGTCTAGCGTTATGGTCGGGTGGGAATTGGAGGAGGGGAAGATCAGTTGGTTCTGTAGGTAGAAGTGGCTCGGCCCGTGAGGATTAGTATAGGCGGTCGACGACGACGGTACGAAGATTCCGGACAGCCTCGGGGCGGACGTTGAACCGGAAGTCAGCATGCAGGCAACAACGGAGGTGGTGGAGGACATCGCGATGGCAGTGATGGACAGCATGTGGTTGTGTCCCTTCGTAGGTGGTGAAGTATTGACATGTCTTCTGCGCATCTCTGAACCTGGTGATCATATATATATATATATATATATATATATATATATATATATATATATATATATATATATATATATATATATATATATATATATCACAAAACTGAGTAATTTATTCAAGTTAAATCCCTTTTATTTAACATATTTAAGAGATTAATTATAGTTGGAGAATCAATTAAAGTTGAGAAGTATGAATACACAATCAACCATCAATAGCTTAAAGCATGTGAATACGCATGGAATTTTTATATTAATTATAACCATTTTAATTGAGTACATAAACAAGTATCTATAAGAATGATGCAATGTAGTTTATAAATTTTAATGGCGTGTGCAGAATCATAGTTGAACGATCACAAGGTCATATAGATTGAATTTTTTTTTCTTAAAAATTAGTAAAATACTGCTAATTAAGATAAAGTTCTTACTTCTCTTTCTTTACTTTTTTTTCTTCATTAATTTTCCTTGAATGGGACAACTATGCTAAGATTAGTGACAATATCAAGTATACTCTTATGATTTTGTATTATCAATGATATCGCGTGTTTGGCATTCTTGGATAAGATTAGTGTAAATCTCAAGAATACTCTTATGATTTTGTTTTCTCATATAGCGTGTTTGGCATTTTTGGCTAAGATTAGTGTATCAAGTATACTCTTTTTGATTTTGTATTCTCAACGATATCGCATGTTTGGCATTTTTGGCTAAGATTAGTGTCAATATCAAGTATACTCTTATGATTTTGTATTACCAATCGCGTGTTTGGCATTTTTGGCTAAGATTAGTGTCAATATCAAGTATGCTCTTATGATTTTGTATTCTGAACATCATGTTTGGCATTTTCTAATTTTTCAAATGATGGAAAGATTGGAGGAAAAGTTTTTTTTTGGGTTTACATTGCATGCAATGAACATAAATGCAATCTAACAAAAAGAGGGAGAGTATCTTTTAAATAAGCAGATGCAATAAACTCTTGAATGTTGTATGATCAACTTATAGTGCACAAACAAAGGCTCTCTTCCTAGATGTTCTTACTTGTAATACCTGGAACTATGTTCTTTTTTTATAGAGGTAGCGACTCAAATAACAACACTCTTTATACTTGCAGGATTGATGATATATTTGGAATGGTTGAAGAAGAAATGCAAATTACCCTCTTCTTTCTCGCTACATTGTTTCTCACACGGAATTTACTCCAGATTCTACAAACTGTTTCACGGGTAATACGTGTGTCGTACAGATTTGCTTCTTTTCCTTTGATGTTTCAACAGTTAAATAAATCACTGGATATGTTTTTAATTTTCTATTTTAGGGGTTGTTAATGTTTCAGTGGGTTAGTCTAGCTTGTACGTCCTCAAGCTCATGCCATATGGATTCACCCTATGTCCCTGACATTTACAAAACTTTGCAAAGAGTTGTTAGATTGATGTTAACAAACTACTTGATACTTAGCATTATGTAGTCAAAAAGGAGTTGGAGATATAAGTATCATGGCTAGATGGGTTGGCTGGATGGATTCGATACAACGAAAAGTGTATTATTCCTTCCAATTAAAGGCGAAAGTTAAAATAATAAATGTCTGGTTTCGTACATTTGAATTTTTCCTATAAGAATTACATCATTGTACTGTCCAGTATGAAGTACCAGAAATCGGCATATGAATTGTTGGAGTTTAAGGTCAGTCTATTTTTTTCCATATACATTATTTAGCTAATATGACGTTCCTGCATAACCAGTGTAGCCTCAGTAGGTGCCTATATAGTTTAAAATGTTAGTAAATGTACTGTTTCATCTTGAATGCTTTCTTTTTGTCGGGTTGATGCATTTTGTGAAGTTATTGCATCAGAGCATAGCATGTTTTATCATTCTTATGTCTAGCAGCAGCATTTTTATCAGTTTGCATTTCCTTTGCTTAAGGTTTGCTTGTCCTGTATTATGGATTTATCAAATGAATGAAACTTCAATAAAACCAGAGTATACATAAACACTCAGGTAGGTTTGTGTTCTTTCAAAACTAGAGTTAAAAAATTTAATTAGTTGTACTTTTTCTTTATCTCTTGAATGACCTTTACGTTGTTGTAAATATGTGATATTTCTTAGGATGTTGTCATGTTTTGTTTTGAGTTCTTTGACTTGTTTTGCTGTAGGAAGCAGCACATACGACATTGTCCTCCCAGAGGCCAGCAAAGAGAAGTTGCTAGCCATCAAGAGTGGTGATGCCTTCTTGATCTCAGTTGGAGCATGAGAATTTTGGACCAACATTGTTGTCTGTGTGGCTTCTCTTCTCGTTTGGTCCTCTTGTTTAAATAGGAATACCGTGATCTTCTGTTGGTCACTGGATATTTGTCATAATCTTATAACGGTTATAAGGTTGTACTAGATGTTAGATCTAATATTACTTAAAGCTAATGGCAATGCTTATTATGGATTAGTAGTTCATTTTGCATACCAGTTGAATTGTCTTTCTGTGCACAAATGTTGCTCTTTTTAGTATTGATGTTGTTAATTGTTGTTGCTCGTCTCATGAATTGGCAATTTCTTGGCATCTTGGCATGAAGATTGTGAGTGCATGATGTGTTTTTGTTATTCTGGGAACCTACGATATTGAGTATAATAAGTGTGCCTTGATCTTCAAAAAGAAAAGATGGTAGGAACGCTGTGTTGGTGTTCTAAAACTGTTCTAAACTGGAACATTTTTTTAGCCATTTCAGTAATTGGCGCAAAAATTTATTATAAAATATATCTTAGGAACACATTTACGGTGTTCCAAAATTGGAACACCTTTTAGCCATTCCAGTAAATGACATCTGAAACGCTTTGTTAGGCATGCTTTATTGGTGTTCCAAATCCGGAACACATATAAACTGTTCCAATATACATTTTTCGGAACACTTTAATTCCGTTCCAAGAAATTTGGCAGCCCAAAAATAGGCACGGATTATAGGCGTTCCGAAAATTATTTGGAACGGAATACCTCCATTCCAAAATGGCTATTTTGGTGTAGTGACGTCTATCTGTTTTCCCTGTCAAGTTATAAGTGTCCTCCATTCCAGATCTATATGTGCACGATATATGTATACCTTACACTTTCAACCCATCGCCCTTAACTATATGAAGGTTACTAGCTTTTCGGGCAAGAATGGACTTATATTTATTAAATCGAAACATAAGACGATGTTAACTCTGTATGGTTGCTAACCTAAACATCAGAGGACCATCGAAATAATCGCAGCAAGTGGCTTATCACATTCACTAGAACGTCGCTACCCGTCTAAATGAAGTGCACCAACAATACCGATAATCGCAATCCCTCCTAGGCTGAACGGTCCCAGCGCCCTGGTGCGCCACGTTCGAGGGATGCCCGTGCACAGGCTTCTTTATATCTTTAAGTCTATTTGACCATGCAACGCATCTTATCTTTCATACAACCAAGCAAGTTTGTCTATATCTATCTCAATTGGCACAACGTCCCAATGTTCTCAATGAACGCTCGAAGGCCACGAACATTTTGAAGGCACCATCCCGCATCGACAGTTATGCCACATCCGTGCCATAACTGTTCTCCTCGCCGTAACGACGCCATCTTTTGTAAGTATTGTGTGCAGCTGTGCACATTCGTCGTCTTTCCTTGTATCGTGCATTCAATGTACGCCTCGAAGGCATGTTTCCATATTCTACGCCTTAGTATTCAACGCGTTATACTTATGTTCCATCCTTCCGACTCATGCAACTGAGGCACGCCTCGATAAGGTATTCAATGTTCTATCGTTCGTACACTGAGGCACTCCCACCGATATAGTCTTTCAATGTTCTAACATACTAACTCGTGTGCGGGGGCACGAAATGACTTATGCACTAGAGCACTCGTCGATACAGTTGTCCCATATTCTTATGGCTTGTGCACCGAGGCGCTCGCCTTTGTGTTATTCAATGTTCCATAGCGACTCGTACAATTGCTGTACTATTCATTTTAATTGTTCTATCTAGTGTTCGACACGCACTATGTTTATATCTCTATCGAGCCACGCCCATAGCGTTGATAGGTTAACTCAGCATACAATGATATATATTTTACTTAGGCATGAAGGAGTAGGAAAGAGAGTCAATGTCCCCCCACCTTGGGTCGATATGCCTTGTCGTTTTGCCGAGCCGATGCGGCTTGATTTTATAACTTCGTTACACGACCAACTCTCCTGACTTAGCCATTCGAGCACTTCGTGCTTCATTGAATTATACAACTGATTTGGCTTACCGTGCCAACGCCTTAGTCCATCGCAAGACGACGATTGGTTTCGCGGACCCCTTTATGAATAAGGCAAAATGCCGACCTCTAATATTTCAGCGTAAATGGATAGCCTGCACACAAAACCAACTAAAATCAATATTTATTTGAATCGGTAAATTGCCTTGCGTCGATTCAATTTCTTAGAATTTTCGAACCGACTCAATGCTTTCCTCCGGGCCAACTTAACACTCGCATCGATCTTACTCGATGCGTTCCTCGTGTCAATGTAACTATCCGACTCGATGCATCCTCTCGGGACAACGTAACTCTTTGTATCGATTCGCATCGATATGCAATCGGGTCAACGCAACTCTTTGAGTCAACGACTCAGTATAATGTACCGTACGGAGCGGGGCATTACAGTAAGCACTTGATCATAGACCCGAACATCGATCACCCTATTTAGGGTTTGGCCGGCTCCTGACGTCGTACACCCACTTTTTTTAGAGTGGGGCGCAACTCATAACTTGCACCTCCCTTTTTAGGGTTTGGTTACTGTCGATCCATGTTGTGCGATGCTTCAAAATCTGTGATGTATTTTGGGCACAATTTTGATGCGTTGCGCGATAAGATGCGGTACAACATGATTGTTGCGCAACCTGATGGTCGCCCATGCTGAGTACGGCGCAATGTGAGTGTCGCGCAACCTGACTGAATCAGAGCATTAAATGCTCGATTTATTCCCAACGATGAACCTATTTAAGTGGCGCCCTTTTTTGAAACATCTTTTTCTTTTCTCCCTCGTTAAGTGTTACGTGCCCATTTATTGGAAAGACGAAGAGTCGGCTGGAGCCGACCTTTACTGTATATATAAATATAAGGTTGCAATCCTTCATCTTCATTCACTACTCTCATGGCACCCAAGGAGAGCATGAAGAAGGCGAACCTCACTATCGATGGCGAGGCTTCTGAAGAGAATTCGAATTCCGCGCCTACAGCATATCTGCTGGAAGCCGACCCGTCCCTGAGGGCGGAGAACTTTCTGAACTGCTTTGGCCTGACCCCAGCAATCTTCGCTCGTTTCCAAGGTGGGCCATCGTCTTTTGAAGATCGTGGCGCACTGGAACAGAGGGAAGGATTCCTCCGTCTGCTGTATCGCTCGGGGATCCACAATATAGAGGAGTTGAGCACTGCTTTGCACCTGACTGATGGCGGAAAGAAGAAATGGAGTGTCATGAGATCGTCATTTTTATATAATAGCCATAGTGCCTTGTAGTGTCTGTCTTTTTTCTTTTCATTATGAAATGAAAAACAATTTGACTATCCTGGCACATTTGAACTTTTGTCGCGTAACTGCGTTGGCGCGTCTTGATTTTAGGCATATATGAGCTTTGTTGTGTAACTGTCTTGATATATCAACTTCCGAACAATATGTGGTGTTTTTTTCGAAATATACGCCTATAGACGCATATAACGTTTCAGCTTTAATTGCATATGAATAGTTGTGATAAGAAAAGAACATTTACTGTATTCTCTTCTTCTTTCTGATGTTTGCAGGGGGCCAACTGACAAAAATTCCAAGAACCGGCATCAGTGATCTTGGATGCTATGAAGTTGAACCACTTTGACACACACATTAGAGAGCTCAGAACTCTTCATGCTTAAAAGGATTTTCTCGAGATGGTAGAAAGGGCCTTTATACATGAGAGTTGGACGGTAGAGACATAGAATTAGGAATCGTATCACGAGGGTGATCTCATTCCTACTTATTATGACGGGTCGTCTCTTCTCCACCAGTTATATTGACAGCAGCTTATCTTTGAGCTGTTGTACTCTGGGGTTCTCCTCTCGTCTTTCTAAGAGAGAAGACCAGAGTTGATTCCGTTGCCTTGCCCGCTGCTTTAAGTCGAGCCGACAAGGGACTGGCACCAATAAGAAGATCCAAAGATGCAATAGACCTTCATTTGTTATATTCATAATAAAAATCCGAGATGTAATAGATTTTCATTAAGATGTATCTATGTTTTTTAAAGAAATAAATAATGAATAATTTTTTTCTCTTTCCTTTATGATTTAATTTCATGTGATGATATAAAAAATAGAATCCAGAGGTAATGTGGACGTGAACTCATTTTTCTATTGATAATCTTCAAGTCAACTGGAACTTAAAGGCAGAAGATCGTGTCTAAAAAGACAATATCTAGATTTATCATAAAGAAAAGACATCTTTTAAAACAGCTGGGTTTCAAAAGACGAATTTAATGATTTGGATAGACTCCACGGGGATTTTGACTTTTTATTATCTATAGCTTTATTTACGAAAAAGTAAATAAATGATAATAAATGTAGGCCCATTCCCACAATGAAGTAGAGATGAAAAGACTGATGAATAAGCATGCCTTTTCAAGGAAAGGTCGCTTCGATTCTCGAGACAAAGAGTAAATGAAGATTTCTTCACAAGATGAACGAACATGCCTTTTCGAGGAAAGGTTGTTTCAATTCCTGAGATAAAATGTTTGGCTTTTCTGTCTATAAATAGTGTGGAACTTTTCTGAAAGCATCATTCACCCCTTTTCTTTCCTTTGCAAATGTCTTCAGAAGAAATAGCTAAGGAGATGGGAGTTATCCCGAAGAACGAAGCCGTCCTCGACACTTATTTCGATAAGCCTCCGCCGCCTACTCAACCAGAAGTCGGAGAAAGCTCGACTATTCCTGGAAAGAAGCAGAATATTCTTGCCGAACTGGTGGAGCCTGGGAGTACTGCCGAAGAAGAAGCTCTGAGGAAGGCTGCCTGTGAACTGCTGGTGTCATCGGACAATAATGTCTTCAAGCTTCTTGCAAAATATGTTTTCAATCAAGAGGGCTCCGGTCCTCGTTAATTTTATGTATTTCCTTTTGTCTGAATTTATGCAAATAAAAAGGAATTTTATTTACATTCTGAGTCTCTGTGTTGATATTTCTTCTTTGTCTTCAAACATAATATTTCTTGAGAAATTTGTCATTAATGGACATCATGGCGATTCGACCATCCATACCAGTCAATTGATAACCTCCATTGGAGAAAACTTTGCTTACAATGTAGGGTCATTCCCACTTCGCTTCGAATTTGTCTTTGCTCATGTGTGTCATAGTCATAGGACGTCTGACGGTTAGAACTAATTCTCTTTTCTGAAATGTTCGGACTTTAATTTATGGTTGAAGGCTTTTGATAGACGAGCTTGGTATAACTCAATATGTTGTTGAGCTAGGAGTCGTTTCTCGTGAAGCGCTTCGAGCTCCTAAAGTCTCAGACGATCATTGTTTTCGGTTGTGAGTTCATTGGCAATGGCAATCCTTAGAGAAGGGATATAGATTTCCAATGGTAAGACGGCCTCGCATCCATATACCAAAGAGAACGGTGTATAGCTTGTAGGAGTACGTACAGTAGTACGGTAAGCCCATAGACATTCTCCAAGCTTCTCACTCCAATTTTGTTTGTTGGTAGAAACAAACTTCTTAAGGAGTTTGATGATGTCTTATTAAATGCTTCTACCAACCCATTAGCTGCAGGATTATAAGCTGTAGAAGCAATATTATTGATCCTGTTGTCATCGCAGAATCGAGTGAACTTTTGACTGATGAATTGTGGCCCATTATCATGAATGATTCGCCGAGGAATAACGAATCTGTAGATCACATGATGCTTAATAAAATTGATAACGCTGCTTGTCTTGACTTCAGCTAGAGGTATTGCTTCAGTCCACTTTGAGAAATAATCAGTTGTGGCTAATATGAACTGATGTGCTCGAGACGAGGGAGGATTGATAGGACCGATGACATCTATGCCCCAATCTTTAAAGGGCCAAGATGCTGCCATCGGGTAAAAAAATTCTGATGGTTGATGAATGAAGTCAGCATGGATTTGACATGCGTGATACTTCCTTGCGTACTCAATTGCATCAGATATCATCGAGGGCCAATAGTAGCCCATACGACGAATACGATCCTATAATTTAGGACCAGGTTGATGTGCACCACAAACACCATCATGAGCTTTACGAAGTATTTGTTTTGCTTCTACTCTCGTAAGACAGTGCCGGAGTAAGCCGTCAAACGTTCATCGGTAGAGTTTCTTTGTAGTATGATTATAGTAAAATCTGAGTGACCGTCGTCGAATTGTTGTAGCCTCCTTAGGATCTTCGGGTAGGATATCATGGACCATGAAGTCTATGAAAAGAGTCCTCCAGTCTTCATTGATGGCACAAATTTGAACTAAATTATTAAATTCCATGTTTGGGTTGTTAACTTCAGTATTTAAGTTATTCTCGACACAAAATAACTCTCTATTAGTGATGACAATCATTTGTTGCCTTCTTATGGGAGTTGCTAATACTGCTGCAAGATTAGCGAGTGCATCAGCTTCCGTGTTACACGTTTGGCATACATCCTCGATGAAGAAGCCTTTGAATGAAGTAGCCATTCTGATCGCTACATTATGATATAAAACCAGATCTTGATGTCGAACTTCGTATGTGCCTCTAACTTGATTGACAATGAGTTTGGAGTCTCCGTAAACTTTAAGATACTCAATATCTAATTGTTTAGCCAATTGCAGACCAATGAACAGAGAGTTGTATTCAGCCACATTATTGGAACACGACTCATCTAAAGAATAAGCTCTTTGAATAGCTAACCTTTCTGGTGAGACGAGGACGATTCCAACTCCAGCAACAATATCACATTTTGGTCCGATTCTGGATGCACCATCAAAGAATAGACGCCATGTAAGACTTTCTTCTGAAATCATGTTGGACTCCAAAGTTTCATCTGGAATCTCGTCGTAGAGTTTAAACGTTTCAGGAATTAGATGAGCTGTCAGAAAGTCAGCAAGGGCTTGACCTTTAACAGACTTTTGAGGAACATAAACCATATCGTATTGTGCTAACAATATGGCCCATGTTGCAAGCCTGGAATTGAGTGTACTGGACTTTTTCATCAGGATCCAGAGAGGGTTAACCCTAGAAATAATATGAATAGTTTGGCCAGTAATCTAATGTCTCGTCTTTTGAACAACAAACATCAAAGCTAGACATTCTTTTTCCACTGGAGTGTATCGATGCTCAGCTCCAATCATTGTACGGCTAAGGTAATAGATAGCATGTTCATGACCTTCTTTATTCTTCTGAGCTAATAAAGCACCTAGGGAATGGTCCATTGCTCAAACATACATCAGGAAGGGTATTCTTGATACTGGAGGTACTAGAACTGGAGGGTTCATCAAGTACCGCTTTATGTCTTCAAATGTTTGTTGATATTCTTTATTCCAAATAAAAGACACACCTTTCTTCATGACTTAAGTGAATAGTCTACAGCATCCAGAGAGATTTGAGATGAATCTCCTGATATACACAAGCCGTCCCTGGAATCCTTGTAGCTCTTTTAGGTTGCGTTAAGGATGCATCTCTTGAATGGCTTTGATTTTCTTAGGGTCAACGTGTATACCTTTAGAGGTAATAACGAATCCAAGAAATTTGCCACTAGAGACTCCCAGGAATGACTTGGTGGGATTCATCTTGAGTTGATGCTGGCATATTAGATCAAAAATAGTTCTCAAATCTTGAATATGATCTTTTTTTTGACGACTTTTGACAGCAATATCGTCAACATAACATTCAACAGTCTTTCGTAATTGATCACGAAAGATGGTACTCATGGCCCACTGATAAGTTGCACCAGTGTTCTTAAGACCAAATGGCATGACAGTGTAGCAATAGACTCCAAGAGGAGTACAAAAAGATGTATGTTTCTCATCTTCTGGATGCATCTTGATTTGATTGTATCCTGAAAATCCATCCATAAAGGACATACGTTCAAATCTGCAAGTATTGTCGATCATGACATCAGTAATTGGAAGAGAAAATTCGTCTTTAGGACAAGCTTCATTAAGGTCTCTGAAGTCAGTGCAGACCCGGACTTTCTCTATTTTTTTAAAATTGGAACAACATTAGCCACCCAGTCTGGATGTTGTTCTTCTCTGACAAAACCATAGGCGATAAGTTTCTTGACTTTAGCTTCTATGGCATCTATTATGTCAGGTCGAAATCAATGCTGTTGCTGTTTGACTGGCTTCGCATTTGGCAGAATGTTGAGCTTGTGAGTAGCGATCCGAGGATCCAACCCCGGCATATCTTCATAGCTCCAAGCGAATACATCAATGTATTCCTTAATGAGCTGGATCAATTCTTTATTTTCTGTTTCGGAGAGACTTTTGCTGACAAATATCGGTTTTGGAAAAGTTTTATCTCTAATATTGACTTGAACCAACTGACCTTCAGTAGGTGGCTCGTATTGTTCAAAGCGAGGCTCCCATTGAGTATCCATCCTTTGTGCCCATGGATCAGATTCAGAGGCTTCAGCAAAGTCTCTATTATCTTCTGAGAACTCGACAGTTACCATATTAGAAGATAGAGTCACACGATGGATGTGCCCTACACTGGTGTCTGAATCCCATGAGATAGAATCAGAAGAGTTAGATTGTTCTTCTTCCTCGGATTCAGAGGCTTCTGGAGTCAGAATTGGTGAAGTATAACATAATCGTTGCTTCATTTTGCTGTAGTATTGTTGTGATTTTTCTTTCGGAGCAGGAATACGAATAAGAGTTTGCCTTCCTTTGCCGCCATTGAGACCAGCTTTAAAATTATAGCCCATCTTTTGAATGATATCTTTTGATTGCTGACTATAACGACGTAGTTGAAGTCTTCCGTTATCGTGATTTTCTTCTTCACTATCGGGCGTGATCTTCTGTTCCGTTCCTTTACTAAAAAGTATAGAAAGTTCATCTTTCTTCCTGGAAGGAACTAGAAAGAAGGAGTCCTGCGTTGGCTCGAGCAATACTACGTTTTAGGAAGCTTTAATTGCTTCTATGGTAAGTGGTTCGAAGTTGTCTAACAATTTTAAATAACATCGAGTATAATAAAGGACATCAATATACTGTAAAGGAGATGCTACTTTATTGATTTGTACATCATCATTTACAACATGATTCTTAACCTTAACAGAAGGCTTAGTAAGGTTAATGACCAGAGGAGGAGAAGGAGAAGGTTAAGGTTTATTACGACGAAGGTGGATAACAAGAGGATCAGAAGAGGTGAGCTGCCTTTGTTCCCTTTCTACATCAGGAGGCTGTTTGTTATGAGAGAAAAGATGTATAGTAAATGTCTGATAAGAAGAGGGACGAGTAGCACGTCCTTCGACGGGGATCATAAGAACATCTTTTGAAGTATGTTTTTGATCTTCCTCACTATCCATTGCCAATACAACTTTCATGAACTCCTCCTTGTACATCCGAGAGTTCGTAAAATATGCTTCAATGCCCCTGAAAGGATTTAAATCGACTACTTCCTTTTGGACTTCTCCATTGACATCCACATACTTGAAGCATTGATGTAAAGTGGATGGTACAATATTATGCTCATACAGAAAGGACCTTCCCAGCAAAGCATTGTAAGAGCCGTGATTATCGATCACGTAGAAAGTAACCTTCGTACGAAGATTGCCTATTTAAACTTTCAGGCGAATCTTTCCCAAAGGTTCACTTCTTTCAGAATTGAATCCCAAGATTGTCGTGATGGTTGTTGAAAGACTGTGTACAGGAATCTTCAATGCATCTAGTAGAGTCTTTGGCATAATACTAAGTGCAGACCCAGGATCGATCAAAATACAATCAACCTTCATGGTATCAATATATCCCGTGAAGTAGAGGGGTCGATCATGACGATTATCTTCCAACAACATATAATCTTGTGTAAAGGTGATGTTTGGCATCAGTTCCATCATACTATGACAATGAAGGCATGTTATATGCTCATCATCTGGCTTCTTGAGAAGTGCTAGACAAGTATCAGCTTGCGTCAACGCTTCACTCAACGTTTCTCGAGTCTCCTTCGAAAGATGGAGTAGCTAAAAAATTGACAATCTTGCCAGGGTATTAGCCAGCTGAGCTAGTATATCAAAGTTATATGGCTTCTCAAGTCCCAAAGTTGGAGTCTTCTTCAATACTTTATCAAAACGGACAGGCTGTTTTCTTTGTCGGCTGTCGGCGGTTTGGAAAGAGTTGATTCTATTGGAGGTGATGAAGCTGATGGAACATTGACAACATGAGAAGATGATGCTTGAGGAGCCTCTAGAGCTGGAGCAGGGTTTTCTTGACCTTCTGAATAGTCTCTTAGGTAAGGTTTTCCAGACCTGGTACCAGTTAAGACTTCTTCCTCAGATACAGGCTCAAAGGACACCATATTGTAATTCTTTGCCTGGATCTTGTTTTTAGAAGGTTTCTTTTGGCAAGATGGAGAGTTTGTCCAGTAACCCAAACCAACCTGAGATCGGTTGTGAGAAAGACATAGGGAAAGAGGTACAAGAGATCCTTTTTCATGGTTCAGACCAGAAGCCTTTTGTAGATCATATCCCATTTTCGTCATTAATTCTCGAGATTGTGGTCTATACAGATGGAAAGCTGATTGGTATTTGGCTTCTGAATTTGACAATATTGTCTCATCAGAGGAAGAAGAAGAAGGATTATCTGTTGCCAAGATGAAGGTAGCAGTTAGAGGTGGAAGACAATGTTCACCAAATGAAATCATATGACATGATTTATTTTTAGTGGCCTTCTTAGACTTGGTGGAAGAAGATGGTGTTTCAAAATCTGCCACTAAATCTGGATGGATCCATATAATTTTCCTTCTATCAGTAGACAGAGGGATAAGACCCTCAGTTCGTGCAGGTGGAAGATTAATAATCTTCAAAGTAGTTCTCAGGATGGGGATGATACCGTCCTGTACAAGTTGAGTAGGAAAATCTCTAAACTGTAAAGAGATGACATTAGCCGTTACAGTTTTTTTATCTTGTTGGAGAGTGATTGCACCGAAATTGACCATCTCCTGAATTTTACCTTTGATCACATAGCATGCTCGAGTTGGATGTCCAATAAACCTGTGGTAAATATAATATTTAGGATGGTCAGTCTTACCAACTTTATCGGACCGTTTAGGTTCTGGCAGTTGGAGTTTATTGCTCTTGATAAGACAATCAAAGATACTCATGATATCATCTTCGTCAAAAGAGTACTCTTCTTTTGGACATGGTGCCTGTTGTAGTGGTGTTGTTGGGGTAGATGTTGGTTGATTTACATTGATGGCTAGGGCTTCTGTGCCTTTGAGGTTAATGGCCAAAGTCTCCTTGCTCTTGCGATTGTTTTGACGGCCACTATTATTTGGTGTAGCGCGTTCATCTTTGTCAAGATTAGGCATTTGAATGCCTAATTGCTTGAACTTGTCAGCGCTCTCTTCTGCTGCTTTGGCGTTCATTATGAAGGAAGGCCAATCCTGGAATTATGTTGATCATGTCCACATGCTGATTATAGGCAACAGGTTTGATTTGCAAGTGTCTATAGTCAAAGCATCTGGGGTTCTGAGAGGCATTTTGAGTGCTTCACGGCGGAATCGTTCAATGAAACGTTCAGTAGTTTCATTATGTCGTTGTTTGATTTTGATGAGAGCAGACATAGTCATGTCGTTGGTTCCCTCATAAAATCGTTCCAAGAACAATTGTTTGAAGCCAGTAAAAGAGGTTATACACCCATCTGGTAAACTATGATATCAGTCATACGCTGCACTAGCTAAATAACCGACAAATACTCTAGTAAGAAGAGCATCATTTGGTTGAAGTTGATCAGTCATTACTTCAAAGTGATTGAGGTATTGACTTGGAGACGTGTTACCATCAAATAACATAATAGTAGGAGGTTTGTATTTAGGAGGAAATTAGATCTCTTTCCATTCTATGGGATAGGGTTGTTTGATCCCAAGCTTCTGCAGGCCATCCTTCTGTTTAAAAGCTTCAAATTGAGTACGTAAAAGTTTTATGGCCTCATTGGTATCTCCCGTTGATTGTGGAGGAGTGGATTGATTTGACATGTTAGGAGGGGGTACTGTCACGCCCCGCTCCCGTAGGAGCGATCGTCCTCGCTAAGGCGTGATGTCGCACGAGCCTAGATTACGCTCGTGCAAGGCAGTTTCATAACGGCCGATTTTAGCGGCTGCGACGGGTTCGTCGCACAGAAGTCCCAAGCAAAAATATTGAACATGCAGCGGAAATTTAAAGGCAAAACACAAGTTATTCAAAAGAACTCTTTATTGATATTGAAAAATGAGATTACAATGGGCGCAAGGCCATGATTACAAGTCTCTTGTGCTCACTTTTCTCTCATTATACAAGTCACTCTGCTCTCTCTCATCTCTCGATTTTAATGCTTGAGCCAGCAGAAGCTTCGGAAGGCAATGTCCATACATTATGTCCCGTATAAGTCTTGACTTCACGCGGTCGCGCACTTCGAATCGCCAAGGAACTCCGTACCTCGATGCATCCAAGCGAGCTCCGCGCCACGAGCTTCTATCTGTGCCTGCACAAGGAAACTGTGTGGGTGTCAGTACTCAACTGTACTGGTGGAGTGAGCTCCTCGCCCACCCATACAAAACTGACACGTTCATTTACTTTGTGCAATACAAGTCCCTTTATGATTGTCTTTCTAGTCTTGCCTTAGGATCAGTTTTAAGACTACGATGCCTGACCAAACCGATGTGCCACGACATGGTCGTGCTATAATGCTAACGTGTATTTCGATCGAGGCAATGCCTCATCGCTTATGTATTTGACTGAACTTCAACTCGGGACGGCAGGGTCGTGCCATACTCTATTTGTGACTTCAACATATTCGAGACAGTGCTTCGCCGAGGAGCAACTTATGCAAACTCGGTCGTGCCAAGACTTTCACTTAAACTCAAGTGCCTCTAGACCTTGCTTAGACTTGTTCGTGCTTCAAGATTGAGGCCGTGTCTCACAACTTATCAAGACTTATCCATGCTACCACCTTGCGGCCTTTCTGTTCGACTCATAGACCAACTTAGACAAGACTTGTGAAACACAGTATCGATTTCATGAACATCCTGATGCCAAGTATCGTTCCTAGCACGGTGCCGATGCTGCAGCCTAATCTTAGGCCCAGATATTGTGTTACCGACCGGACATGCATTCAAGTTCTAGACTCAATCCAAAGGCATACACACGGTTTGCCGCTATTCTGCCGACCCATCTATATGAGAGGTCACTAGCAATATCAAGCTATCTTGGAACTTGGCTCGAGATATAGGCTCGTCCCTCCATGGGTAGCTAGCCCCGGAAGCGCCAAGTATCTTCCATGCGGTTATCCAGCATCCTACCTTGAGCCGCCTCGCTTCTCCCGGGCCGACATGATTCCGGTACCCCAGCGATCACTCGAGAAGACTTCACCTTGTCGACAAGTTGTCCAATGACCATACATACTCAACTCGATCTACCAAGTCCTTCCTTAACATGACCATGCTTTTCTAACTTCCTATCGAGACTCCCAAGTAGCGGGACCGATCTCGTGTGCGGGACTTATCGAGACTTAGTGAGACTCCCAAGTAGCGGGACCGATCTCGCGTGCTTACTTATCCAGACTTATCGAGACTCCCAAGTAGCGGGACCGATCTCGTGTGCGAGACTTATCGAGACATAGTGAGACTCCCAAGTAGCGGGATCGATCTCGCGTTTGAGACTTATCGAGACTCCCAAGTAGCGGGACCGATCTCGGAGACAACCAGTCACGTGGACTTTCTTTTTCCGTGACATGCTTTTTACTAAACCGACCGTGGCTCGTGCCTTAGACAAACCTGGTTCTCTAGGCGACGCTATCGCTCAAGTCATATACTTCATACGACAAGCCTTGTTCTCGAGGGACTACGTGACTTGACAACCGCAGATAGAGCGGGACAGTGCTAGAAATGGCTTTGATAGCCCAGCATAACTCTTCTTTAACTTATTCGGGCAACGACTCGACGAGCAAAGGCTACGCCGAGCTTCACATCGAGAGGACGGGTCGCGCCCACGTTCGACTTGAACAACCAAGTTCTCGGGTACCTAGACTTAAGCCAACAAGCCGTGCAAGACGACTTAACCCACGGGACATGCGAAGGCTATGCCAAGCCTTGGACGACGAGACCATGTATGCTTTATCAATCAGTCATGCAAGCGACGCCTATGACTTAGGCTAGTTCGAGTGTTGGAACAAAAACGACGGGACCGTGTATGCTTTATCAAGCATTCACGCGGGCGACGCCTATGACTTAGGCTAATTCGAGTGTCGGGGCAACTTAGGCCAACTTTTCTTCTCCCAAACGACGGGACGAAGGACCGAGTGTCATTTGAAAGTAAGCTGAGCCGACTTCTAAGTAGACCGTGGGACCACTTTCCATGTTCTAAGACATTCTGACCCGTCAGGATTTTTTCCTTAGCTATGTGGATGCGTCTCTTTTATTATCAAGCCTAAATTGTCCAAGTTGAAAACATACGAGTTATTAAGTGAAGGCTAAGATGAGGCGAGTTCACCGAAACTACCCCACATGTGCGAGGAGTCGTCTCGGCCGAGCGAGTCTTCGAGCAGCCGTTGCAAGGCTAAATTCGAACGCCGTCGGTGTTTCGATTCCTCCGATTGACTGAGCGGGACGGGGCACTACAGGTACTACATGATAAGTACCACCCCCAGCACCAGATTGACTTAGAATAGCCTACACAGGAATAGAAGCGGTGTGAGGAGATTGTACACCCAGATCAACATTGATAGGAGTTAATATTGTTACAGGTTCCTGAGTCGAAATTAAATTTGCGACCGGTGGAACTGTATGTTGTGCCATAATCACAGCATGCATGTCTGTCATCATCTCAGCCATGTTCTTCAAACTAGCCTCCAAAGCAGCAATTCTCTGCTCTTGACTGGAAGAACTGGAAGTATCTTGATCTTCTGTGATGGCATAAGTAGTCACTTCTCTAGCCCTCAAAGACGAGCTAGTGGAAAGGATGGTCATTTCAGAACTTTCACTGTCAGCATCAAAGTCACATAAAGAACTACCCCCAGAATAAGTGATAGGGATATCTTTTTGACTGAAGGAATCTTAATTAGAATCAAGAAGACTCATTTGACTGATTATGTCTTGATTGGAAAAAAGATTCCTTTTACCGATTATTTTTCGGTTTCTTGATCTAGTATATTGGTATACTCTTTTATCGGATTCATGAATTCGATCTAAGTACTGTTGGCTGGGATTGCGGGATGCATTACGTCTTAGATGTTTTTCACCCCTAGTGCTTCGAGATGCCATATTGACAGAAGCGTAGAGTAGTTCATCTTCGTCCATTATGATAGGTTCAGGAGTCTGAACATAGTTCCAACGGTCAAAGATAGACCGCTTGGCTGACTGACAGCAGCATTTGATGACAACTTCATGGTGGTGATTGCAATGATGTTCTTGTTGTTGGACCACCGATGGGTGGGGTGGATTTGTAGCCTTCCACTTCTGTATCAAGAGCTCACGGAGATCACTAACAGGACGAGAAGAAGTTGTAGGAACGTAGTCCTTGATAATATTCGGGACATGGTTCCTGTTCTTAAGGTGTCATATACCTTGAGTGTACAAGGACGTGCTAAGCTAGTTAGCATAAGTCATAGGATCTTTCACCTCAGCATTCTTCCTCTGGTGCAAGTTAGCAACTGGTGCAGGTTGCCCTTGATACATTTTGTGTTTTCCCAAAGTTGACCATGATTGGCACTGTTGATATAGGTGCGTAAGTCTGACAGGGGAGCTACTTGTGTATCTACTTGAGATACTAGTAGTTTGCCTTGTCGGGATCTTGCGATACATAGGGTTGGTAAATCCTGCCCTGACCTCTTTGGAGTAGGCATAATACCCTTTTACGTGGAAAGTTTATTCTGAACAGAACCCATTTTTGTGCTGAGAGACGCAAAAGCGCAACCAACAGTACTTTCCACCCAGTCAACGACTCTAGCAGAATAAAGAAAAGCCAAAGAGCATTTTCCTTGATTTAGTAATTTCTCACTAAACTTCCAGTTTGGTGGCAAAGAGGGGGCCACTAAACAGTGTTTCTCTTTACGTTGTGCTAGTACAGAGCAGCAGAAGTATGTATAAGTTGCGCCAGAGCATGAATAGGCATAGGTTGCGCCAGAGCAGGAACATGTGCAAGTTGTACCGGAGCAGGAACATGCGCAGGTCATGTCAGGGAAGAAAAGGCCAAAGGGCGCTTTTTTTTGTTTTGGACAGTGGTGTGTCGAGACGAAGCCTCCTTCGATTTCAGAATCAGAGAAGTAGAGGAATTAGCCAAATGACTGTTTCCCTTAGGTTGCGCCAAGGCAGTGACGGGCGCAAGTTGCGTAGAAGCGAGAGCAGGTGCAGGTTACGCCAGGGAAGAAAAGGCCAAAGGGCACTTTCCCTTGTTCTGGATAGCAGTGTGTCGAGACAAAGTCTTCTTCGATTTCAGAATCGGGAAAGTGGAGGGATTAGCCAAAAGATTGTCTCCCTTAGATTGCGCCAGGGCAGTGATGGACGCAAGTTGCGTAGAGGCAGCAGGTTGTACCATCGAGGACTTAGGAGTCCAGACAGAGCGCGTCTTACTCTTAACAGCGGCAGTAGTGCGCTTGGCACCCCCAGCATTGATCATGGCCTCGTAGGTTATTTGGTCGACTTGAACGACCAGGGTCTTCAGCGTCTTATCGATTGACGCGGTATCATATTGAGTTGTCACTTTCTCGTCGGAGGAGAAAGTCGTCCCCAGCAGAGTCGTCATTTTGTTTGTAAAAACAAAAGTCTTCTTACAAACTTAGAAAAGGGTATAATTGATTTCTGGAGAAGTACATCTATAGGAATCTGATCAAAAGACGATCACTTTATTCCTTGGACGATGTGATATCCAAGACACGAGCCTCTGGAGGATGCAATGACACTTTAGCAGGAGATTATGATCATTCTTGATGCTTTATGATTGATTTGAAACTCTATTTATAGAGTTCTTGAAATAACTGTTTAGCAGTTATTCTGGATTGCGCACGCTTCAGGTTGCGCGTCTCCTATTCACTTGTGCGAACGGTTGCACTAACTGTTATGGATGCATGACATCGTTTGATTGAGATGCGCATGGTCATGAGCAGTATAGTGGGCACGTTATACAAAGTTAGTGTCTTGCGCGCCACGTCACTCTATTTTGAACACTGTTTGATCACCTTGCGCGAGCTTTATCAGTTTGTGCATAGGCACAATATAGCGACTTGTGCGAGTGGTTGTACCAACTGCTGTAGATGCGTGGCATCGTTTGATTGAGATACGCGTGGTCGTGGGCAGTGTAGTGAGCACGCTCTGCGAAGTTGGTGGCTTGCACGCCACGTCACCCTGTTTAAAAATAAGATTTGATCAAGTGGCACCAACTTGTCAGACTGCGCATGGGCACAACTGAACAACTAGCGCCTTGGCTAGGTCTTTTGTGTTATACTAATTAATTCTTGCGCCACACAATGACTTGCACGAACTAGCTGTCAGCATTAATTACATGCTGACAAAAAAATTTCGACCGTCGCATTGTACGGGATTTGAATGGATTTTCCTTAATCTCCGTGCTGTCAGTTTGTTAGATAATAATGATGCCGTTATAGCTTCTCGAGGAAGTGTGCCACGTGGCGCTCGCGCAAGCTATATCCTATGCAACCTGATGTTGGCGCAACATGATGCTGCACAACTTGATGATCCGGCACAACATAATAATTTGGCACCACCTGATGATTGCATACTTTAAAAGGCGGTACAACTTGATTTTTAGCCTCTACATTCATGAAACATCTAATCGTATTGAGTTCGAGTCTATCTTATTTGCGGTCGACACACGAGTTGCTATACGCATCGAACAATCGCCGATGACTTATAGTCTCGTCTTGATCAATCACAAAGTTCAGGATCAACCAGTTTGTTCATTCTCGTATTGTTATTTACAAAAATTTTGATAGCGCGAGGCACACTCCATTTTGTATTCTCACATCGTGCTTACATTTTCTTACGTATCGATCTCGATACATCGTATCAATTTCGATAGCGTAGGGGTCAACTTTGATTCTGTTTCAACATCGACAACTTGCATTGCATACGTCCAAGTTCTCCACAAACATTTTCGTATATCTCTAATCGTTTCTCGATTCGTTGCATTCCGTTATACTTTGATCGCGTAACCAAGTTACCGATTTTCTGACGTCGTGCCCTCGAGTCATTCAATCGTGCCCTCTAAGTTGCACATGATTTCGTCGTGCTGACAGTGAGTCTCGTCTCGACATAACCTACTACCTTTCTTAGGCACGACCATCCGAATCAACCAATGTCTACATCGAAATCGTAAGTCATACGATTCGATTATACTTTACATCGGCTAATATTTCTATCGAGATCGCAGGTAGTGCGATGCGATTACCATTCGCGTATCCTAACATTTTATCGAGATCGCAAGTCATGCGATTCGATTATAATTTGTATCGCCCAACATTTTTATCGAGATCGCAAGTCATGCGACTCGTTTATAACTTTAAGTTTTCCTTTTCCGTCGATCCAATGATTGCTTCAAGGCATAATCGTTCTGCTAGTCTCGATCGTTCGACCGACTTATAATTTTTTATCCGCTATATCATTCATTGATATGAGTCCTGCCTTATCGTCCCAACCGATTTTCGAAGAACACTTGCATCAACATACCATCATACAAATTTTCAATCGAGTCTCGATACTCTCCCGTCCATTGCAGACAAATCTTCCGCAATTCTCACAATGCGTCGATACAATTCATCGCACAAGTGGTATATCATATACCACTCAGAATCGAGTCATTCATCGTATACTTGGTATGGCATATACCACTCGAAAATCAAGTCATTTCTCTCGCATCATACTCGGTATGAACCAACAATCTCTTTCGACTCACGATTTTCGCAGTGATCGTGCTCGATCACAATCGTAACTTTGATTAATCAAATCCGATACAACTCGATCAATGTGTACATTCGCCAATACAAGTTCAAGTTTGTTGCATGGCCGAACGATTCATTTTTATCGATTTATGATTTCAGTTCCGCCCGTTGCATCTTGTGCAACGATTCATTTTCGCTATCCGTTGTACAGCATGCAATGATTTATTTTCGACATCTTTTGCACCTCGTACAATAGTTTATTCCCGACATTCAAAGTCAATGCTCAAATCCGTTCAACACATTCGATATTGACTTATCACTTTCATTGTAACGCACATTCACAACCAACTCGTTGCACTTCACGTATCGTTTCATTTCTCATTCAATATGTTAGATTGTAACAACAATATCTCAAATCACATTTCACATTTTGTTGTACTTGATTTTCTAGATCATTGGTAGGGGAGAATTTCCCAGTTACCTGCAAGCCCTTTGTCCCGGCCCTAACCTAAATGGATTTGGAGCTATCTATCTGATGAGCACACTTCCAGCGCACGTCGAGTGTTGCACATTTTATATGTTTTAGGGTATATTTGTCTCCTGGGTGATGTACCCACTATTAGATCTTAGGATACATTTATCTCCAGGGCGATGTATCTACCATTACTTTCTTTTTCTTTTGGCCTGGATAAGTCAGGTAGTCTACATGGCAGGTAACTAGATTGGATTTCTCAAAAGTGCATATGTTAGTAATTAGGATTGTGATAGCCCTAGTTAGCTAATGTATAAAGTCGTACTTATTACTTGGCCATGATTGTTGTATGGAGTCCAGTCCAGTCTAGTTTTGTCTTGGCAGTGTACGTATTTGTTTATTTCAGTACATTATTGTCTATGCTTTACTTTTGTCGATAAATGATTAGAAACTAAGTTCTGTTTCGGAGAAGTGTTATAACCCCGATCCTTGTTTGGTTTACGGGTTGTAACTTGGATTCCGGAATAGTTTCTAAGTCATCTTATCATTTGTCGTTCTATATCGTTCTCACATGCTCTCATGCCCTAGTTATCTAACATGCCCACATGTCCCAGTTACCCTACATGTTTACATATCCCGGTTATCTTACATACCCATATGCCCCAGTTATCTTCCATGATCACATGTCAAGTTATCTCACATGCTCACATGTTTAGATGTCTCACATGTCCAGTTTGTTTTACGTATTCACATGCTTCCATTTACTTTACATGTCCACACATTACATTATGCCACATGTTATTTACCCTATGCTCCATGTTGTGTGCTTATTGTCTTTTCTATTCTCGGGATAAGTGCATTGGTAGTGCACGAGTCTCGATCCATATTTACTTATTTTTGTCTCTATCTATTGCTATGTTAGCTATTGCTGGTTTTAGTTCATAAGTTTGGCTTTCTTTGTGGTACTTGCTATTGGGGGTCTGACCCTACTGGTTTTGTTTGGCCAGATCTGATAGAGGAGCCCAAAGGATCTTCCGTACCATCTACTCGACGATGACTATCTGGAGCACTAGAGTACCTTAGTGGATTTTCTATTTCATTCTCTCACTAGTTATGTACATTATTCTTTTGTGGCGTTTAGCCTGGATCTTGACATTTAGCCTACGAGCCTAAACATGATTTGCGTATTCTAGACTATAGCGAGAGCTTATCATGTATGACTACTACTCTTGCTAGTGCTTTACTTGTATTTACTAGCTTCATGATCATCCATGTATATATAGTTTGGGATACTTTATTATTTTATGTCTGATAATCATACTTCTTGTACTTTGCTTATTTGTCTGTGATTGAGATACCTAGGATTGCTTGACCTAGAATTGACTGTTGGCTTGTAGTAGTACCCCCATGTCTTGACAGCTTATACGTTATTTCAGAGTACTGGAATACTTTGGAATACGTAGCTGGCCTGGTCCATCCCCACTTGCCAGTATTCTGGTTCTAAGGCGTGATACTATATATGAAAACTGTGTGGATGTCAGTACGCAACTGTACTTGTGGAGTGAGCTCCTCGTCCACCCAAACAAAACCGGCACGTTCCATTACTTTGTGTAATAATCCTTTATGATTGTCTTTCTAGTCTTGCCTTAGGGTCAGTTTTAGAACATCGATGCCTGGCCTATTTGTGTCTCTAGACCATAATCGTGCCTAGCACCGATTACTTACTTATCGTTGTGCCTCTAGACCATTCTTATACTTGCAACATCAACGCACCGACTCGTGCTTGCCTTTCGGCCTATACTTAGCAACGCAACGACATGGTCGTGCTATACTCTATTTGTGCTTCAATATAATCGAGGTCGTGCCTCCCCACTTAGTGTTTTGCCTATGCTCGTGTCATAACAATGTGGTCGTGTCATGACGTATCGAGGTCGTGCCTCGCAACTCAACATGCCTTAACCAACTTGCCCTACGGCCCTTCCTAACTCAACTTTGAAACGACTCAAATCGAACTTATGCACTTTATGCTAGCGAACTCATTAGTCGACCCATATCTCGTGCCGAAGCACGTACCTTAGCTATAGCCAAATCTTAGGCTTAGCAACTGTGTTGCATACCAAGCTAATACTTCGTAACCTACTCAAATCGTGCTCACACATCTTGACTACTTAAGGCAGGCATATGGATAGCCACTCTTATGTCGACTCATCTATATGAAAGGGTCACTAGCACCACAAGCTATACTTGGACCTTAATTGGTAATACGGTACGTTCGTGTACAACGAGGCACAATCTCGGCAAATTTCTCGTACTACCCGCTCTACGGCGTACCCCTCGGGTCAGGTCGCACACCATCCGAGGGTCCCGCAAGCATGTTTCTCCCAGGCCAGACCGGTCCTATGGCCGCAGGTACCGTCTGAGGAACAAAATCATCCTTGTCGACAAGTTGTCCAATGACCATGTAAGACTCAACTCATCTTTTCATGATCATTTCATTTCATTTCTTTGATTCACTTCTCTACTTCACATACTTCTTTACAGAGCCCAATCCAGGGTTGCCTCAGCGACTGACCTACAGTTCCGACATCTTTTCTAGTGTTTTCATACTCTTATTGACACAACTCATGAATGGTTAAGTGATAGCCTTCAAGCATAACTTGAACAAAGCGTATTCTTTTGGTACCGTAGACCTTGGCTAACTTTTCATTGAACCAACTGTAGCTCGTACCTTAAACCAACTTGTGTTCTATGCGACATTACAACCCAAGTCATACTTTATATGATGAGCCTTAAGATCGTGGGACTATATGACTTGACAACCGTAGAAAATATGGAATAGTGCTTGCTTTGACTTCGATAGCCCAGCAATACTCTGCCTAACTTAATCGTACAACAACTTGACAAGCAAATGCTACATCAAGTCCTGCATCATGGGAATGTGTCGTGCACGCGTTCGACTTGAACAACCAACTTATTTGGGTGCCTAGACTTATGTCACAAGCCGTACGATACAACTTAACCCGTAGGGCGAGCAAAGGCTATGCCAAGCCTTGGACGATGGAACCGCGGATGCTTTATCAAGCATTTACGTGGGCGACGCCTATGACTTAGGCTAATTCATAGCTTTGAGGCGAAGACCAACTTTCCTTCTTCCAAGCCACGGGATGAAGGACCGAGTGTCATTTTGAAAGCACGCCGTACAACACTTCTAAGCCGACCGTGGGACCGTTTCTATGTTCTAACTCAATTCGACCCAACTTGAGATTATTTCCTTAGCTATGTGGACTCGCCTTTTTTATTCAAGCCTACTGTGCAGTTAAAAACTTTCGTTTTATTAGTGTGAAGGCCAAGCTGAGGCAAGTTCACCAAAGCCACCCACCTGAGTGAGGAGTCGCCTCGACCGAGCGGGTCTTCGAGCATCCATTGCATGGCTAAGTCCGAACGTCATTGGCGTTTCGATTCCTCCGATTGAGATGAGCAGGATGGGGCATTATATTATACACCACTCAGAAAAAGTTTCGTCATCGAAACTAACTGAGTACACTTATCGACTTATAACTTGATTCAACAACCAATGATTCTCGCACACATTCCTCATATGCATTTCTTCTATCCGAGCCACGCTCGTGCTTTGTTTATCTTTCAACACGAACAACTATATCTCAACTTGGGTAACTTACACTCGTCACGCACACGGACAACTCAGTTCTAGGCAAACCACCCGATCAGCCAACATTCAAGTTCGTCTCAAATCTAATGATCGTACTACCATCAATATTTCTTCGAAACATGATTTCAAATCCTCGTTACTTTGTTGTTCCTCTAGTCTTACTTGAATTCAATGTATCACTTAGTTGGATCGTGCACATATTCTAGGCGTCCCCAAAATATGTGTATTTCAGCCAAGCCTCGTGATAGAGAATTCGTCACCACCACTTAAGTTGGATCATGCACATATTTAAGCATCCCTGAAATATATGCATTTCAGCCAAAACTTGTGAGTGGTGTCTCCACAATTCCTATCCCTCCGCATCGGGACGTCTGCCTAACCGCTAGGCTATCCTTCCATGCTATAGTCAACCGTCAATATTGGAATCATAGTTCCCAAACAATAATATCAATATTGAACCCAAACCTAAGGTCAAACTAAAGTTGAAAATACGGGATTTTCTACCCAAGCTCGCATCACTCCGATTTCTAAACTTCGAGCATAGATTCCTTATATTCATATTCTCAGCATTCAGTCCAGGGGTCCGAGTCATTCAGCAAAGCCATCCTACGATAATTGATAAGTTTCGCTCAACAAAATATTCTGCATATTTCTATCACACGTCAAAACTAGCAATTTGTGTAGTCTATCTCTTCAAACACGTTTGACATAATCCACCTATCTACTTTTCCCAAGTCAAGCACGCTATGACACAATTTGTCGCTAAACCATAATTTCTTACTCCCTATTCCCTAAGTCGTTTATCATAATTCACGTAATCGATCGCAAGATCGTCTAGCTTAACAATAAATTAGTCTAGACTCAAAGCAAGAGTTAAGCCCCGATGAGGATGATTATCCTGCGGGAGCGTTAGCATGGTGATTTCATGCCCACCGTGGATAATCAGACTTACGTGAGATTGGGGCATGCATAAGGTCAAACTAAAGTTGAAAATACGGGATTTTCTACCCAAGCTCGCATCACTCCGATTTCTAAACTTCGAACATAGATTCCTTATATTCATATTCTCAGCATTCAGTCCAGGGGTCCGAGTCATTCAGCAAAGCCATCCTACGATAATTGATAAGTTTCGCTCAACAAAATATTCTGCATATTTCTATCATACATCAAAACTAGCAATTTGTATAGTCTATCTCTTCAAACATGTTTGACATAATCCACCTATCTACTTTTCCCAAGTCAAGCACGCTATGACACAATTTGTCGCTAAACCATAATTTCTCACTCCCTATTCCCTAAGTCATTTATCACAATTCACGTAATCGATCGCAAGATCGTCTAGCTTAACAATATGCATGCCCCAATCTCACGTAAGTCTGATTATCCACGGTGGGCATGAAATCACCATGCTAACGCTCCCGCAGGATAATCATCCTCATCGGGGCTTAACTCTTGCTTTGAGTCTAGACTAATTTATTCTTGATACATATATTGGATCTACTCAATCCTCAAGTTTACTTAATCGTCAATCACAAGTTCGACCAATCCTGGAATTCACCTTCGCATCAAACCACAAGTCAAAGCAATCCAAATTGCCACTCCCTGATCTCCTGAGTTCGATCATTTCCGTGACATGAATCACCATGTCAGCGCTCACGCGGCACGATCGCCCCAAATCCGATGTGACGCATGTGCAAGACTGGAGTTGCGCTCGTGCAAGACAAGATCATCGACGTTGTGGTTATCACCAAAGTAATCAAGACACGATCATTTTCATCCAAGCGTTTATTCCAATCAAAATCCCAAGTATAGCATCCATCAAAACAATAATACCTTCCACGATCATCATTTCCTAAATCAGAGTACCCCCGAGTTACCGTATATCGATCATTGATACGCCTTAATACCATCGATGATATACGTAACCTGACGATCTTCATTTGCAACGAATTCTAAGTCGTGTAACTGATTATCATCCGAATTTGATATACCATAATTTCTTCGATATTCAAGATCAAAATTTGATCAATAATCTTCGAAATTTACATGATCATTTTATTTCAAACCCATAATTGCGTGTGTTCATCCATCTATCTTAAGCATCGAGCAACATATTTTCTCAAAACGCATCGATCTATGCTAACTCAAATTATCGAGCAACATCTATTCCAAATTCTTAGAGTCATTCTCAATTATTCGAATTATTTCCATGCACACTATCATCCAGTCGTGCTAACTTTTCGTATACAATTCATATCCTCGATCGAGTCATCCGTTTGTACACCTTAACTTTTCCTCGATCCAGTTTTACCTACTCAATAGTTTTTTGCATTTCGAACTTGCGCAATCCCATTCTGATGCACGTCATTTTCCTCGTTCGTTCGAATCAAACTCATACTAACTTGAATCATTCGTTCTAAGGCTTTGCATAATCGTCGCTTGTTGATAGACTCATTGGTACCCCATATCCTCTAACGATAGACATCTCCGAGGCTATCCCATACACCACTCAGGTATGAAGTCATTTGATAAATCCTTGAAACAAATTTGAATCTCGATTACTTCGAATCTCCATTCGAACCATTCCTATATTTTCAAGCACGCTCTATCAATTATCGCATCGACGGTAATATCGTCCGATGGCACCCCGATCGATAGCCATCCTGTATTCTATAAGTCAAGTTAATTTCGATCCCATTTGAAATAATTCGAGTTTCACACACGACTATTTCAAAGGTCGACCCAATTCTTGGTGTATATGCCCAACCTGACTTAACCAATCGTGCTTATTTGAAGTTAACTTTGTTCAACCAATTGTTCCTTTGTGATATTTTTCCAAAATATATAGACTTATTGTATGGACATCCCGTGAGACATATGAGAGAGAGTGCACCAACGATATCGATTGCGGAACATCAAAGTTTGCGGAACATCATCGAAGTTAAAGAATTCAATCGAAGTCTAAGGACGTAAAGCTGTGCTCTGATACCATTATGTCACACCCCGGTCCCTTAAGACCGATCATCCTCGCTAAGACATGATGCCGTACGAGCCTAGATTGCGCTTGTACAAGGCGATTTCATAACAGTCGATTACAATAGCTTGCGACGGGGTCATCGCACAGAAGTCCCAAGCAGAAATATTGAAATATAAAAGGCAACACAAGCATTGAAACAAAATCAGAGTCTTTATTGGTAACGAACATAAGATTACAAAGGCGCGTAGCCAAAATTACAATCACTCAAGCTCATTTTTCTCTCTGATTATAAGTCATTCATCTCTCAATACAATTGACGAACCAGCGATGCTTCAGATAGGCGATGTCCATACATTATGTTCCGTATAGATGAAGTCTTTAATACGGCCGCACGCCTCGAGACACCAAGGAACTTCGTGCCTCGACACATCCAAGCGAGCTCTGCGCCAACGAGCTTCTACCTGAGCTCGCACATGAAAACAATGTGGGTGTCAGTACTCAACTGTACTGGTGGAGTGAGCTCCTCGCCTACCCATATAAAACCGACACGTTCCTTTAGTTTGTGCAATAGTCCTTTATGATTGTCTTTCTAGTCTTGCCTTAGGATCAATTTTAGAACATCGATGCCTGGCCTATTTGTGTCTCTAGACCATCATCGTGCCTAGCACCGATAACTTACTTATTGTTGTGTCTCTCGACCATTCTCGTACTTGCAACATCAACACACTGACTTGTGCTTGCCTTTCGACCTATACTTAGCAACGCAACGACATGGTCGTGCTATACTCTATTCGTGCTTAAATATAATCGAGGCAGTGCCTCCCCACTTAGTGTTTCGCCTATGCTCGTGTCATAACCACGTGGTCGTGCCATGACGTATCGAGGTCGTGCCTCGTAACTCAACATGCCTTAACCAACTTGCCCTACGGCCCTTCATGACTTAACTTTGAGACGACTCAAATCGAACTTATGCACTTTATGCCAGCAAACTCATTAGTCGACCCACATCTTGTGCCGAAGCATGTACCTTAGCTATAGCCAAATCTTAGGCTTAGCGACTGTGTTGCATACCAAGCTAATACTTCATAACCTACTCAAACCGTGCTCACACATCTTGACTCCTTAAGGCAGGCATACGGATAACCGCTCTTATGCCGACTCATCTATATGAAAGGGTCACTAGCACCACAAGCTATACTTGGACCTTAATTGGTAATAAGGTACGTTCGTATACAACGAGGCATGATTTTGCTGAATTTTTCGTACACCCGCTCAACGGTGCACCCCTCGAGTCAGGTCACACACCATCCGAGGGTCCTACAAGCATGTTCCTCCTAGGCTAGACTGGTCCTATGGTCGCAGGTACCGTCTGAGGAACAAAATCATCCTTGTCGACAAGTTATCCAATGGCCATGCAAGACTCGACTCATCTTTTCTTGTTTCATGATCATTTCATTTCATTTCTTTGATTCACTTCTCTACTTCATATGCTTCTTTGCAGAGCCCAAACCAGGGTTGCCTCGGCGACTGACCTACAGTCAGGACATCTTTCCTAGTATTTCCATACTCTTATTGACTCAACTCATAAATGGTTAAGTGATAGCCTTCAAGCATAACTTGAACAAAGCGTGTTCTTTAGGTGCCGTAGACCATGGCTAACTTTTCATTGAACCAACCGTGGCTCGTGCCTTAAACCGACTTGTGTTCTACGTGACACTACATCCCAAGTCATACTTTATATGACGAGCCTTAAGATCGTAGGACTATGTGACTTGACAACCGCAGAAAAAATGGAATAGTGCTTGCTATGACTTCGATAGCCCAGCAATACTCTGCCTAACTTAATCGTGCAATAACTTGACGAGCAAAGGCTGCGTCAAGCCCTGTATCATAGGAACGTGTCGTGCACGCGTTCGACTTGTAAAACTAAGTTCTTTGGGTGCCTAGACTTATGTCACAAGCCGTGCGATACAACTTAACCCGTAGGACGAGCAAAGGCTATGCCAAGCCTTGGACGATGGGACCGTGGATGCTTTATCAAGCATTTACGCGGGCGATGTCCATGACTTAGGCTAATTCATAACTTTGAGGCGAAGACCAACTTTCCTTCTCCCAAGCCACGGGACGAAGGACCGAGTGTCATTTTGAAAGCACGCCGTGCAACACTTCTAAGCCGACCGTAGGACCTTTTCTATGTTCTAACTCAATCCAACCCAACTTGGGATTATTCCCTTAGCTATGTGGATTTGTCTCTTTTATTCAAGCCTACTGTGCAGTTGAAAATTTTTGTTTTATTAGTGTGAAGGCCAAGCTGAGGCAAGTTCACCGAAGCCACCCACCTGAGCGATGAGTCGCCTCGACCGAGCGGGTCTTCGAGCAGCCGTTGTATGGCTAAGTCCGAACGCCATTGGCGTTTCTATTCCTCCGATTGAGCTGCGCGGCACAGGACATTACAATTATCATTATATATATTGGAATATAAAACAATAGCTACATGAGTCACAATCAATAAGTGAAAGTGAACCAAGATTATATAGCTTATTAATATATCATAAAAAGCTATAAAGCCAATTAACGTTAATAAGATAAATTAATATTAATATAAATGTGCTCATTAAATATTAAGTAACTAACACCAATGATACTTGCTTAAGCTTAGAGTATCCAATTAAGGGTATACATTTTGAATGATAAAAATGATTAATAGACTCTTCACTAAGCAATGATAAGAGCACAAAGATAACTCAAATAAATAAAATATGCTCTTATCAAAATAAAGGCTAAAAGATATTCATAAAAATACATTAATACAAATCTTTTTGCCAAGTATTAAGATCAAATTAGGATTATGAAATTATAGATCGATCTAGAGTATATTACCACTAGAAATAAGTGTATTGTCCATAAATAGAAAATCTCAACACAAAAGCTCAAACCATTGTAGCTAAAGCTATATAAGGAATATATTATATCAATTATATGTATCCTTATGAAAAAATATCATAGGACAACAATAATACAAAAGAAACATAAATACAAGGAATGAGCAAAAATGATAATCATCTAGATCAAGAAAGCTAAATGCTAAAGATAGCTAAGTCGTTGTAGAAAAAGCTTTCATAGTGCACTTTAGAAATATATAAAAGATATATACTAGAAAATATGTACTAATAAATAAGGTAAATAAAACGTAAGTTAAAGCACAGTAATATGTTTCTTAAATAAGCATCCATGATTAGTTATAAGCAAGATACAATTAAATATTTTCTCTCAACATACATACATACATACATATATATATATATACATATATATATATATATATATATAGAGAGAGAGAGAGGGAGAGAGAGAGATTATATGAGGATGGACATTCTCTTACTTTTTGCATCCCCAAGTATCTCCAAGCACCCCCATGTTATCACCATTGGATCTTGTTTAAGTCATTTAATCTTAACAATTGATTTGAATGGTTCAAATAAACGGTTAAGATTATATGACTTAAACAATATCCAACAGTTGTGATTATGGGGATAGAGGGGAGATGGAAAAGTGAGGGGAGGCATCTGTGTGTGTGTGTGTGTGTGTGTGTGTGTGTGTGTGTGTGTGTGTGTATACATGAAAAGAATTATCAAAATGCAAGTTCTTGTCTTGTATAAGTGTAATTTAGACTTGTACAACATCATGTCCAGTGGTGACTTAGGGTTTGCTTGGTGAGTGTTTTCACCGATTATGGGGTGTTTTTGAATTGACTGTTTATTGCTTTTCAATTTTTTTTGAGGCACTAGTTTTTGTCGGCTCAAAACCCCCTAGAACTGGTGTATTATTATTTTTGGTGGTTTTATAAACACCCCAAATCGGCAGATCTTAAGAGATTTTATTTTTTTATTCCATTTATATCCTCACAAAAAATATATAACTATAACTACTAATACCCTCCTCTATTTAATTCTATTCATGTACACAATTTTCAAAACTGCTCGTTAGTGAATTACCAAGCATGGATTCGATGGTTTAAAAGTCGCTACTTAAAAACCACCAAAACCAGACCCCTTGTAACCGCTCATAATCAGTGCTCTAAAAACACCTCATAAATGCTACCTGTACAATTGTCAAGCAGATCCTTAGCGATTCGGCGGATCAGAGCATGACAATATAATGATGATCCTAAATGTCCATGTATATTCATGAAGAAATCCCTGAATGAATTCGTCATAGCAGTCGTCTGCCATCTATGTACATGACAATATCTATTGAAGAGATTAAAAATACCTCCTGAAGAAAGGATTTTCTGAAGAGAAAAATCTTTCGAAGAGATATTCAGAAAAAATATCCCAAAGAGATCCCCCGAAGTGAAAATCTTCCGAAGAGATCAGAGATCTCGTGAAGAAAAAAATCTCTCCTGAAGAGATCTCATGTAGAGAAGATCTCCTGAAGAGGTTTAATATGAGTTGTTATCAGTTACTCATTACACCTACATTGATTATGTTATATATTGGGACCCATTTAGGTCAAAATAAGAAAATAATACGTTCTGGGTCCTGAAGTACCATATTTAAATGAAATAAGTACAATTCTTTATTTAACACGATTTAATTCATGATATACCTTTTATGTGAACATGCTCACTATATAGATCCACACCTACATATAAACACTGGAATGCCACAAAACATATTTTTAGATATATCAAAGGAACCATTCTTCTTGATTTAATTCATATGAATGTCCTGATCTTTTTGGATATGTAGGCACATGTTATTTATTTGATCCACATAAGGAGAGATTACACACAAGATATGTTTTTCTTAATAGTGTTGTAGCTATTTCGGAGATCAGTCAAACAAATCACTACGGTAATCTTGACCAATCATCATGATATTTCATGAATCAAACAAAGAATGTGTATGGCTACGGTTTTAGCAGTTCAATGTATCAGGGAGAGTTACGAGTTTATATGAATTCCAAATAAGCCTACAACCCTTTATAAAAATAATGCATATGAATGTATAGGCAGGTAAAATATTGGGGTGAGATATAATATTCAAATATATCATTTGTGGGGTTTGAATTTTTATTTAAGTTGATGTAAGACCTAAATATAATAATTTTAAGTGATTTTGAGGGGGAGCATCCTCCAGATGCAAGCAACATGAAGATTCTAAATGAGGATATCCTGAAGAATGTCATCCTGAAGATGATAAATGAGGATATCCAGATGAATGTCTTTTCATATTGTACGCTTTTAGAGGAATTGTTTTTCCACTGGATTTTTTATAAATATTTTTTAACAAGGCAATGTAAGTCTCAAATATGAAAAAAAAAATCCAGAAAATTTGCTCCAACGAAACTATTTTTAATAAAATTAGGTAAAATGAAAGGATAAGTGAGAAATTACCTGGAGATCAGTCACGTTTTGCATCTTTGTTGGCGGAAGTTTGACTTGTGCTTTTTCTGCCATCTTCGTTGGCGAAATTTCACCCACCCGTAAAAAACTTTTTCTTGCTGAAATTCCGACAGTGGCATTGGCGAAAATTGGACATTTCCAATTTTTGTCATCAACGTTGGTTGAATTTCAGCAAAAAAAAATTTAGCGAGGTGGTTCGGTGATAGTAGAGGGGTGGAGCATTTTAACCAACCAAAAAATCAACACCCCTATCCCCTACTAGGTTGGTGAACCCTCGCCTCCTCCACCCCCCAATCCAACCCCGCTGGTATTCTGCCATCTTTATTGGCGAAAAATTGACATGCCAAATATCCGCCAACAAAGATGGTGAAACGTGTCTCTCTAGGTTTTTTTTAACTTATTTTTTCATTTTATCTAATTTTATTAAAAATAGTTTCGTTGGAACAATTTTTTTTTCAAAGATGATTTTTTTTTCTTAGAATTTTTTTAGTGAAGCAATGATTAAAGTGGACAATAGGAGTGTTGCAAATCATATCTATACAGATAACTAAAAATAAGTGATTGACCTTATCGAAATACACACACACACACACACACACACACACACACACACACACACACACACATATATATATATATATATATATATATATATATATATATATATATATATATATATATATATATATTGAGGAGGGATCTACATCTACATCTCAGATTTTTTGCATCCCCAAGCATCTCCATGCTATCTACTGTTGGATGTTGTTTAAGTCATCTAATCTTAACCATTGATTTGAATGGTTCAAGTCAACGGTTAAGATTATATGACTTAAAAAACATCCAACGATTGTTAACATGGTAATGCAAAAAATGAGGGGATGTGAATCTATATATATATATATATATATATATATATATATATATATATATATATATATATATTGTAGGTCCAAAAAATCAAGTTGCACCCATCAAAGAAGCCATGAAAATCAAATTGTGTATCCTTTAAGTGAACTGCACAGGAGACAGATTGTGCAACAATTCAATTGCGCAGGTTGAACTGCGCACTCATCCAAGTGCGCTGGCTGACGTGGCCTCGTCATCATTACCTGACAGAGAATCAGATCTTCTGACAGCTGACAGCACAGAGAACGAGGAAACTGTTCGTTTATCGTACAGCACAGCGCTCGGGGACAGCTGTACATGCAGCGCAATCGGCCAGACTCTCTGCAGCGCGTTCCATCCCAACGCAATCTGAAGCCAGCGTAATTCAGGTGGCGCACTCCATCAAGACAACTGACAAATATACACGTGGCCTTTATGCCATCAATTACTCATCATGTGGCAACCGTCTGTACACGATCAAGCGCATTTCAATCAAACAATGCCACGCGTCACATACAGATGGTCCACGATCGAGTAACTGCCTGTGCAGTTCATTGCTTGCGCAATCCAAAGTCTGCGCAATCCATCCTGCGCAACTCAGAATAACTAAAAGTTAGTTATTTCCAGAACTCTATAAATAGAGTTCAAGTCTTCATTATCATACATACACACAGAGAGATCAGAACACACAAGTCATCACCCGAGATCGGGAGTTCTTGCCAAAGTGCTGCTGCAATCTTCAGAGGCTACCGTCTTCAAAGTTCACATCATCCAAGGGATAAAGCGATCGTCATTCAGATCGGATTCCTATAGTTGTACTTTCCCAGAATTCTTGTAATCTTCTTACAAAGTTTGTGAAATAAAGATCAACTTTTATTTTTGCAAACAAAATGGTGACTCTGCTGGGGACGACTTTCTCCTCCGACGAGGAAGTGACAACTCAATGTGACGTTGCGTCTATCGGAAAAACGCAGAAGACGCTGGTTGTAAGGGTCAACCAGACGGCCTACGAGGAGATGATCAACTCCAGGATCACCCCTCGTACTGCAACAACTTCTGCCACGAGCAAAGTTCACCCAGTGTGGGTCCCCAAGACTGTTGCGCAGTCTACTGTTTCTGCTGCTCAGCCTGCTGCGCAGTCTACTGCCTCTGTTCCCAAGACTGCTGTCTCTATTGCACAGTCTACTGCTACTGCCCATGTGCAGTATGCTGCTCCCCTTGACAGTGCACAACCTATTTTCTATGCTGCTCTGTCAAAGTGCAAGACTCCTATTCATCTGGCGCAGTTGGCTGCAACTCTGCCTGCGCAATCCACCACTCCAGCAACCAGAGTACAACTCAAGCACTCTGGCATCAAGACTCCTGTTTCGCAAGCTGTTGAAACTGTGGCCAGAAGACCTTCTGCCAGAGTTACTCATGTGCAACCTGCCAGTGCGCCAACAACTACTCCAACCCATGCGCAAATGGCGCCAGCACAGTCTAAGAGAGACAGCCCTTTGGCTAATCTCTCTTCTTCTCAAAGCAAGGGGAAAAGCTCTGCTCCTCTTCTCAAGAACCATGTTGCTCCTGCGCAATCCACTGGGGGTAGTCTTTTGGCTATTCCTCCTCCTCTCCAGAACAAAGAAAAAGGCCCGTTGGTCTTTTTTCAAACTTCCTCGTCCCACGACTTGGAAGACAACAGAGGGAAACGCTCTTTAGCTAACCCTTCTTCACAAAACAAAGAAAAAAGCCCTTTGGTCTTTTCTCAGTTTTCCTCGGTTTTTACCGTAGAAGATCAATCTGAACGTGCTCCGGCACCAATCAGTACAAGAACTCTCTCAAATAAGGATTCTTCTTCCCTCCTTGCCAAAGGGAGGTATACTGATCAAAGAGGAATTTTGCCTACTCCGGTAGCAGAATTCCAAGATCTCCCAACTCTCAAGATATTCCGTTCGAAACAGGGAAAATTGCTGGTGTCTCAGATAGAAACCCCTGGGGGCGAGTTTGCTGATCTAAGAACTTATCTCACTCGACCAACTTTGGTGAAACGCAAACAGCCAATGCCGAAGACCAACCAACATCAGAAGCAAACTTCCAGGATCAAAAATCCGGACACCTATGCCAATAAAATGAGTACTTCCCTGTACACTCAAGGGACAAAACATTTGAAGAACCGGAACTATGTTCTGAATGTTGTCAAAGAACATATCCCTCGAACTTCTTCTCGTCCTGTCATTGTTCCCGATCTCCGAGAACACCTTAAGCAAAAACGGGACAACATCTCAACATCTCCAGTGCAACCACTTGGACACCATTATAATCACAAAGCGGTCATCAAGTGTTATTGTCAAACAACAAGACGATCTGTCTTCGATCGTCTAAACTTTACAAACTCTGAACCTATGCCAGAAGATGAAGACGAAGTTTTGTACGCTTCTGTCAACATGACTTCCAGAGACACTGGGGGTAGGAAATGCTCCAAGCACGGCAAGCCTCGCAAGCCAAGCCAGCGGTATTTGGATCTACTCCAAGAATCTTCTGAAGGAGTATTCCAATATACCCGATCCCGAAGCCGAGACACAATCGGTCAAAGGAATCTTCAAGATCCTTCCGGTCATCTTCCTCTTTCTCACTCAGGAGATGATTCTTTCTCCGACTACGATGCATAAAGCAAAAGTTCGGAACAGACATGTCCTCCACTGTACCTAGAGAAGTGACAGCTTATGTTGTCACTGAAGACCCAGATGCTTCCAGTTCAGCTAGTCAAGAACAACGAATAGCTGCGCTAGAAGACAAGTTGAAGATCATAGCCGAAATGGTTGCAAGTATGCATTCTATCATCGTGGCCCAACATACAGTACCACCGACCGTACCTGCTGCGAATCCTGAAATCATAGCATCGTCGGTGCCTATCAATACAGGACTGGGGGTAGCATCTCCTCAAGTACCTCCTGTACAGATTCAACCTACACCCAGTCAGTCAGGTGCTGGGGGTAGTGCTTACCACGCTGTTCCTCCCCCTAACACTGTGACTCAGCCTGCTCCTTCTACATCAGTGGAAGATGCCAATGAAGCTGTCAAGCTCCTGCGCACTCAGTTCGAGGCCTTCAAAGAGAAGGACAACTTGTAGAGGTTGGGGATCAAGCAACCCTACCCAGTTGAATGGAAGGAAGTCTTGTTTCCTCTGAAGTACAAGATTCCAACAATCTCGCTGTTTGATGGCAGCACTTCTCCCAATCAGTTCATTAACCACTTTGAGGTAATGACTGTCCAACTTCAGCCAAATGACGCTCTTCTTACCAGAGTATTCGTCGGCTGTTTAGCCGGCGTAGCATACGATTGGTATAGAAGTTTGCCCGATGGCTGTATCACCTTCTTATCATGTCTAAAACAAATCTTCTTGGAACGATTCTATGAGGGGATCAACGACATGACTATGTCAGCCCTCAATAAAATCAAACAAAGATACAATGAAACTGCTGAGAGTTTCATTGAAAGGTTCCGCCGGAAAGCTTTAAAAATGCCTCCTGGAACTCCGGTCGCTGTCGCCATAGACACCTACAAGGCAAATCTTTTGCCTATCATCAGCATGTGGACAGGGTCAACTCAGTTCCAAGACTGGCCATCCTTCATTGTCAACGCTAAAGCAGCTGAAGTTAGCGCCGACAAATTCAAGCAGCTAGGGGTACAAATGTTTAACCCCGACCGGGATGAACACCAGACATCGGGTGGTGGCAATCGCCAGAACAACCACAAGGGAAAAGAGACTTTGAATATCAACTTGAAGAACAAAGAATCTCTCGCGGTTAACGTAGCTCCACCTACGTCCACTTCTACTCCTTCAGCACCTCCACCAAGGGAACCTCGTCCTAAAGTAGAGTACTCCTTTGACGAGAATGACACCGTGAGCATCTTTGATTGCTTGATCAAAAGCAATAAGCTCCAGCTCCCAGATCCGAAGAAGCCTGAGGAAGTCAGTAAGACTGCTCATCCTAAATACTGTGTCTATCACAGGTTCATTGGACATCCCACTCGAGCATGTTATGTGTTCAAAGGCAAAATTCAAGAGCTGGTCAACGCTGGTGTTGTCACTCTGCAGCAAGACAAGAAGACTGTTACCGCAAATATGGTCTCAGTTCAATTCGGTGACTTCCCTCCGCAGATGGTACAACATGGTGTCATTCCTATCCCCAAAGCTACTCTTGAGATCGAGAATCTCCCACCTCCACGAAGCGAAGGTCTTGTCCCCTTGTCTTTTGACAATGGCAAAATTATGTGGATTCATCCGGATCTGGCTTCGGAGTTTGAACTTCTCTCTTTCTCCAAGAAGAAAGACCGCTCCAAGGACAAGACAAAGACTTGCAATATGGTGTCTTTTGACCCCATAGTTGACGAAGAAATCCTGCTGGGCACCAGATCAGGGAAAGCCTATCTAAAGGATTATCCCGAAGCTCAAGAGAATCCTGCTTCTTCTTCTGAGCCTGCTCCAGTGCAACCTGCTTCCACTGAGGGCATCCCTTCTGCTTCCTCACCGGTTGTAGAACCCACTCCTTCCAAGCCGACGATAGCCGACAAAGTCAAACAACAAGTCCGCTTCGACAAACCTTTGAAGAAGTCATTTCCTTCCGGACTTGAAAAACCTTATAACTTTGATATCTTGGCTCAGTTAGCCAATACACCGGCCCGGCTGTCAATCTTCGAGCTCTTGCGCCTCTCCAAAGAGACTCGGAAAACTCTGAGTGAGGCTCTCATGCATGCAGAAACCTGTCTAGCCCTTCTGAAGAAGCTAAAAGCAGAGTCTGTCTCTTGCCTTCATTGTCATAGTGTGTTGGAGTTAATTCCAAACATAACTTTCACACAGGATGACATGTTGATGGAAGATAATAGGCATGACCGTCCTCTATACTATACAGGATATGTCAATTCGACGAAAGTCGATCGTATTCTGATAGATCCAGGGTCTGCTCTCAGTATCATGCCGAAGACAATGTTAGATGTGCTGAAGATCCCAGTGCATAGTCTTTCCAGTACAATCACCACCATCCTCGGGTTCAACCAGGGAAGGAGTGAGCCTCTGGGCAAGATTCGCCTAAAACTCCAAATAGGCAATCTTCGCACAAAGGTGACCTTCTACATCATTGACAACCATGGTTGTTCTTATAATGCTCTGTTGGGAAGACCATTTCTGCATGAACACAACATTTTTCCTTCAACTCTCCATCAATGTTTCAAATATGTCGATGACAATGGAGAGGTTCAAAAGGAGGTTGCTGATCTCTATCCTTTCAAAGGCGTCGAAGCATACTGCAACGATGCTCGCATGTAAAAGGATGAATTCATGAAAGTAGTGTTGTCTCTGGACACTGAAGAAGAACAAGAAGCAGTGCCTAATGACACCCTCATCATACCTGTCAAAGGGCGTGTTTCTCGTCCTCAGTCTTCCAAACTACTGGCTATTCACTTGCCAGTCCAGAAGCAACCAATTGATGATGGCCAAGATCAAAGGGAGCTCACCTTTTCTGAGCCACTTGTTATTGACTTACGTCGTAACAAGGAAAAAAGACAGCTCACCTCTTCTGAGCCACTTGTTATAGATTTATCTCATAACAAGGATAAAAGGGAGCTCACCTCCTCTGAGCCACTTGTTATTGACCTCCATCGTAACAAAGCCAATCTTCCTCCACGTTCTTCTTCTCCCCCTCTTGTAATCAATCTGACCAATCCTGATAAGGCTAAAGGTCCTGCTGTAAATACAGATATACAAATCAATGAAAAAGCATCTAATTTCCAGTATACTGATGTCATTTATCATGCTAAATGCTATTTGGATATGTTAGATAGCTTTCAGTCATTTACAATGGGAGTTGTACAATCTCTTCAAACAGAAGTGTTATTCGAACATTCCAATGATTCATATCGTATTGTTCCCGCTCGAAAGAAAGGCGAGAGCCCAATACTTTTTAGTAAAGGACCGGAACAACAATTCAGCTATATGGATGATAGCAAAAGTAATAATACGTGGCATCTTCAACTCCGTCGTTACAGTCAACAATCAAAAGACATCATCCGAAAGATGGGTTATGACTTCAAGAGTGGCCTCAACTACGGTAAGGGTAGAAGAACTCCTATGCGTACGACTGTGCCGAAAGGAAAGTCAGAGATGTATTATAGCAGGACCAAAAGAGGTCTCGAATATGCTTCACCTCCGGTATTATCCCAAGCAGCCTCTGAATCTGATAGTGAAGGGCGCTCTAACTCTTCTGATTCCAGATCATGGGATTCTGACACCAGCATCGGTCAAGTTCATCGATTGACTGTATCTTCTAACATGGTCTCCGTCGAACTTCCAGAAGGCTATGACGAGGATGTTGAAGAAAATTCTGAAACAGATCCTTGGGCTCAACGAATGGATACCCAATGGGAACTTCGATTCGAACAAAGGAAACCTCCTACTGAAGATTAATTAGTTCAAATTGATGTAGGAGAGAGTGGGTCACCTCGTCCAATATTTATCAGCAAGAACCTTCCAGAGGCAGATAAGTAAGAATTAATTCTTTTTATTCAAGAATATATTGACGTCTTTCCCTGAAGCTATGAAGACATGCCAAGTCTAGATCCCAAAGTTGCTACTCACAAATTGAACATCCTGCCAAATGCAAAACCGGTCAAACAGCAACAACGACGCTTCAAGCCAGAAATGATGGATACAATTGACGATGAAGTCAAGAAGCTCATCGCTTGTGGCTTTATTCGAGAAGAGCAGCATCCTGATTGGGTAGCCAATGTCGTCCCAGTTCTAAAGAAAACCAGAAAAGTTCGAGTCTGCATCGACTTTCGGGATCTTAATGAAGCATGTCCAAAAGATGAATTTTCTTTCCCTATCACGGACGTCATGATTGACAACACCTGTGGGTTCGAAAGAATATCTTTCATGGATGGATTCTCTGGATACAATCAGATTCGGATGAATCCTGAAGATAAAAAACATACTTCTTTCCGTACTCCTCGCGGAGTCTACTGCTATACTGTAATGCCATTTGGTCTCAAGAATGCTAGTGCAACATACCAACGAGCCATGAGTACCATCTTTCGAGATCATCTGCGCAAGACTGTCGAATGCTACGTTGACGATATTGCTGTCAAAAGTCGTCTAAAGGAAGATCACATCCAAGACTTGAGAACTATCTTCAACCTCATACGCCAACACCAACTCAAAATAAATTCCACCAAGTCATTCTTGGGTGTCTCTAGTGGCAAATTTCTCGGCTTCGTCATTACCTCTAAGGGTATACACGTGGATCCCGAGAAGATCAAAGCCATTCAAGAGATGCGTCCTCCACGCAACCTAAAAGAGCTACGAGGATTCCAAGGTCGACTTGCGTACATCAGGAGATTCATTTTGAATCTGTCCGGACGCTGCAAACCATTTACTCAACTAATGAAGAATGGTATATCTTTCGTTTGGACCAAAGAATGTCAACGAGCATTTGATGACATAAAGCGATATCTCATGAATCCACCAGTCTTGGTGCCACCAATCTCTGGCATACCGTTCTTAATGTATGTCCGTGCTATGGACCATTCATTGGATGCTTTACTTGCCCAAAATAACAAAAAAGGTCATGAACAAGCCATCTATTATCTCAGTCGTACTATGATTGGTGCTGAACACCGTTATAGTCCGGTTGAAAAAGAATGCATAGCTCTTATGTTTGCTGTTCAGAAGATTCGGCATTACATCATTGGCCAAACTATTCATGTTATATCCCGAGTTAATCCTCTTCGGGTACTGATGAAGAAGCCTAGCACACTCAATTCTCGGTTGGCTACATGGGCCATTCTGTTAGCCCAATATGACATGGTATATGTTCCTCAAAAATCTGTCAAAGGTCAAGCACTGGCGGATTTCTTAGCAGCTCATCCTGTTCCAGAGACATCCAAACTCTATGATGAAATTCCAGACGAGACATTGGAATCTAATACGATCTCCAAAAAATTTTCTACTTGGCGCCTATTCTTTGACGGTGCATCCAGGATTTGACCCAATGGTGCCATTGTCGCAGGAGTTGGAGTTGTCCTTGTTTCTCCAGACGGGTCAGCTATTCAAAGGGCATACTCCTTAGATGAGCCTTGCTCTAACAATGTGGCAGAATACAATGCTCTACTCATTGGCCTTCAGCTAGCTAAACAACTAGACGTCGAGTATCTTGAAGTCTATGGTGACTCCAAGCTGGTTGTTAACCAGGTTAGAGGAACTTATGAAGTTCGCCATCAAGATCTAGTGCCTTACTATGAAGCGGCAATAAACATGGCTACATCATTTAAATCCTTCTTCATCGAATATGTCCGTCGAGCTTGCAATACTGAAGTCGACGCTTTGGCCAATCTTGCAGCTGTCTTAGCCATCCCTATCAAAAGACAGCAGGTGGTGGTTATCTCTAATCGGGAATTGTTCTGCGTCGAAAACAATCGTAATATTGAGTTCAGTAATCTTACTGAAGCCAATGTTATCAATGAAGATTGGAGAACTCCCTTCATCGACTTTGTGGTCCATGATATACTCCCTGAAGATCCCAAGGAGGCTACGAGTATTCATCGGCGGTCTCTGCGATTTTACTATAATCAGACCACCAAAACTCTCTACCGGCGGACTTATGACGGCCTATTCTTGCGCAGTCTTACTGGTGATCAAGCGAAGCAAGTATTGCGTGAAGCTCACGACGGTGTCTGTGGAGCACATCAACCCGGTCCTAAACTACAGGATCGTATCCGACGCATGGGTTACTACTGGCCCTCTATGGTATCTGATGCCATCGAATATGCAAGGAAATGTCGAGCTTGTCAAATCTATGCAGATTTCATCCATCAACCATCAGAATTCCTTCATCCGACTGCTGCTTCCTGGCCTTTTGAAGCTTGGGGCATGGACATCATAGGTCCCATCAATCCTCCTTCTTCTAGAGGACATCGGTTCATACTGGCAATAACCGACTACTTCTCCAAATGGGCCGAAGCTATACCATTGGCTGAAGTCGAGACCAGCAGCGTCATCAACTTCGTCAAACACCATGTCATCTATAGATTTGGTGTACATCGACGAATCATCCACGATAATGGACCTCAGTTCATCAGCCAAAAGTTTACAAGGTTCTGTGACGATCATCGGATTGATAATGTCGCTTCGACAGCCTACAATCATGCTGCTAATGGCTTAGTTGAAGCTTTCAACAAGACTATTATCAAGCTCCTCAAGAAGTTTGTGTCTACTAACAAACGAAATTGGAGTGAAAAGCTTGGAGAATGTCTTTAGGCCTACCGTACTACGGTCCGCAACCCTACAGGCTGTACACCCTTCTCTTTGGTGTACGGCTGTGAAGCAGTTCTACCCCTGGAACTTCAAATTCTGTCTTTGAGGATTGCTATCGCCAATGAGCTCACTACAGAGAACAACGATCTTCTCCGACTCCAAGAATTGGAGGCGCTCGATGAGAAGCGGTTAATGGCTCAACAGCATATTAAGTTATACCAAGCCCGCACCTCAAAGACTTTCAACCGCAAAGTTAAGGTCAGAGCCTTTCAGAAAGGAGAACTCGTTCTAACAGTCAGAAGTCCTATGACTATGACTCACATGAGCAAAGGCAAGTTCGATGCGAAGTGGAAAGGGTCATATATCGTGAGCAAAGTCTTCTAAAATGGAGCCTATCAACTCACAGAGCTAGACGGTCGAGTTGCAATGATGCCCATCAATGGCAAGTTCCTCAAAAAGTATTATGTATAAATGTAAAAAACATTACTTATAATCATTAGACAAGTTCATAAATAAAGTTTAATTTTATTTCATCATGAATGATAGTACATAATATATAGGAAGGTCACTATCATCTTTATCAAAATTGGGACGCGGGCCACTGCCGTCCTTATCGAAGACATAATCGGCAAAAGAGTCGAGAACATTCTTGCCCGAACCCACCAGGAACTTGCAAGCAGCCATCCTCATGGCTTCTTCTTCTTCGGTCTTCCCTGGTTCAAGAAGAAAGTCCAAGATGTCCTTTGGCGGCTTGGGTGTAGACGAACCTTCGCCCGCTGTTATCTGCTTTGGCTTGGCCGGATCGACTGGATGTTCCTCAGTACTCGCTTCCACCTTCGAGGCGATCTCAGCCTTCTTGGATGCATCTCCAGACGATATCTTTATGTTGAAAAGTGAAAGTGACCATCCCATCTGATTTTCTGTTCTATTTATAGACAGAAATTCGTACGACAATGAAGCGACACATGCATCTGACGGTTCGCCCGTTCATTCCATTCATCTGACGGTTCGTCCGTTCATCATATCCATCTGAAGGTTCATCCGTTCATTATTTTCATATTCATCTGACGGTTCGTCCGTTCATCGTATCCATCTGACGGTTTATCCGTTCATCACATTCATCCGACGGTTCATCCGTTCATCACATTCATCTGACGGTTTGCCCGTTCATTTATCTGAAGGTTCATCCGTTCATCATATTCATCTGACGGTTCACCCGTTCATTCCATTCACCTGACAGTTCACCTATTCATTTAATTCACTTGACGGTTCATCCGTTCATCCCGACGATTCATTTCGTTCATTCATTCCATTCACACATTTTGACTAACCATCCATTTCGTTCATATCAGCAATTTGTCATCTTTGATTAAGTTGTCTATTGAAATAATGATATTCAATAAATTATATTTGCCACGTCCACATTACCTCTGAGCAGATATAATTGAATATGATTATTTTCCAAAATCAAGAAATATATCATGTCTTGTACCTCTGAATATATTTTCTATCGCTATTATTTATATCTGAATAAGATATGCAACAAATAATAGAGCCACCAAGAAAATGTCTTTTTATTGATTGATCAAAAATTGAAAGACATTACAACATTACATATCACATTGAAGATACAAAAGTCTTTCTCATTCTACCGGCGGAGTCATCAAGTTGGTCATCTGCTGCTTTAAAGATTGCAGCCGCTCCTCACGAGATTCCATCACCCGCTTCCTAGCTTCCTCCATCCCAGACTTATCGTCGAAAGATGGCATGGTTACTATTCTGCGAGAGATTTCTTCTTGATGACTTGCGACATACTCATCTCTCTCCATAGTCAGAGCATTCAGCTGTTGAACTGCAGCCTGGTGTTGTGTGGCCTCGTCCTCCAGAGCAAGCTGAACAAGTCTCAGCTCTTCTTTAAGACGGGCAGATTCTGATTGCAGCTCAGCAACTTTTCTCTCCTTCTCGTCAGCAACAGATGCTACTGTTTCAACTTTGGAATTATATTCAGCAGACTTGGTAGAGAAAGTGTCCAAAAGAACTTGCAGGTCAACCTTTGCAACTGCAGCTTCTTGTGACATCTTCTCGAATTTAGCTTGTATCAAGAGCTCCATCTCTCCCTTATTCAGCTCTTTGTAAATTTTAACCGATGCCTCCAGCTCATCTAGTACATGTTCAAGAAAAACAGCCTGAGCTTCGTCGCCTTGATGACGGATGGCATCGATCAAATAGGAGGTTGGACCTCTGACAGTGGAGAAACCAGCTTCTTCTTTCTCCATCACCCTATCTACTAAGGGTTTCAAAGAATTAAAGAAAAGGTTGCTGAAGGAGCTAATGGTAAATCGATTGGTAGCCAGAGCACCCGGAGTAGCAACTACTCCCGTAGACGTCGAAGCAGCAGCAGGTGTCTGTGAAGATAGACGTTCAGCTTCTTTCCTTTGAGTAGACGGCTCTTTAGACAGAGGAGCCATCGTAGAGCTAGCTGCTCCTCCCAAATGTTCTTCTGCAAAATCAAATGAACCTTATCATTGATTGTTGTTGTCATTAGCAACTAATTGAAAAAAAAATCAAAAGTAAAAGGCAATCTTACCATGACTTGCCCCAGCAACAAGTCTTTCATCTGTTGGCACAGATTCTAATCTAACAGAAGTAGCCTCAGACATTACTGCCTGGCTACTTCCGGCCTCAGAACCACCCGAAAAATGTCGTCTACCGCTAGCGATAGCCGTTATTGGCACTATGTCTGTGCATACGGGAGGAACCAGGGAAGATTCAAGTTCTGCATGGATAAAAATGTAGATGTCAGCTATTTGAATCTATGAAAAGAAGGTAGATAAAATCATTTAATACCTTTTGGATCAGCAGGAGTAGTTTCAACAGGTGCTACTTCTACATTCTTTTTTGGAGACACATATATCTCCACATCCGCTTCAGGATTCAGCGTGTCGTCTACGGCTTCGGGAGACATATGGACATCAGTGCCCTCTTTGGGATTTAATGTATCATCAACACCTTTTGTTGATGTATCTTCATTGCTTATACTATCTTCTGGAGCTTCCTCGCTGGCAGTTGCGACAGCGGCTTGATCGACATCATCCTGCAGACCGAAGTCGCAAGCCCTGCAGTCACTGTAGGTAAAAAAAAAAAAAAAAAAAAGATGGACTGCAGGCAAGCCCTGCAGTCCTCGATTGACAGGAGCGGAGTGGCCCTTAGTGTTTTCAAAATGGAAAACTTGTAATTTTTTTTAAAATTTTAAGTTGGTGGCCCTTAGTAAAAAGGGGGTGGTCTTTAACATTTGCCTAAAAAAAATTGGGCAGTCTACATAAAGGAAAAAAAAAAAAAAAAAACCCCTCTTATATTCATTTACTTCCCCAGCAATTATTCTTTTCCTCTATAAAGCTTTCTAGAGTTCCAGAAGAAGAAGAACAAAAGAAGAAGAAAACCCCAATAAATCAATGGACGCAGACGCAGAGAAAGCAAAGGTCTCTCCTTTATTTCACAGTTCATCTCTAGTTCGTCTTCTCCGTTGCTAATTTTGCTATTTTAGGCTTCCCCCCCTGCGAATATCGTTTCTATTTGTAGAAATTTAGTGGAACTTATTCTTCGTGAGGCATTTATTCGAACAAAAGTGAAAATAATGTTCTTTTAGGTGGGTTGTAGTAATTTGGTGAAAAGACTGTTCCTTTATTCTAAAATTGGCAATTTCCGTATCGTGTCGCGTAGGACACGGGAACTCCCGGATACACTAGGAAACGCCAAAAATAGTTGCCGTATCCGTATCCCCGCGTCCTTGTTGTGTCATATTCTTTAGAATTCGTGATATTGGCTTCCCCATTGGTAATTTTTGGACCAGAATCCCCAATTTTTCTTCGGGACATGGTAAAGTTACCGATTTTGTTCTCCTTGAAGTGCTTCTTTAAACAATTGGATTGAATATAATATATGTGGGTTTGTACTAATTTGGTGAAAAGACTGTTTTTTTTTTTCCTTTTTAAAATCTGAAGTTTCCGTGTCGTGTCGGACACAGAACTCCCGAATACACTAGAAACACAAATTAGGTGCCGTACCCATTTTACCGTGTCTTGTATTGTTTCGAGATTTCACTATTATCAGAACCCCTAATTTAATCCGAAATTGTCCTTATTGAGTGGCTCTTCAACAAATCGACACTAGATTTGCATTAACTTGAATAAATGTAATTGGGTTTGAGATGGTTTGTTGAAAGAAAGCTTTTTCTTTTTAAAGGTTGGGCTTTTTTCCCCTTCAGTTTTCTTGAATTTATGTATTATTAAGTAATAACTATTTTAGATTTGACTATATTAGACTAAATATTTTCTTTTTGGAGTGTCTTTTAACCAATTGATACCTAATTTGAAATATATCGAAGATAATTTAGGTGGGTTTGTGATAACTTGTTAAAAAGATGAATTTTCTTGTTTATTCTTTGTAAGTTCTAGTTTTTCTTCTTTATATCTCCTAATTTGGTAGATATTTATAATGTATGACTTGAATCTGAGTTCTTTACCAATTGGTACCAAATTTGAATTAAGTTGAAGAAAATTTAGGTAGGTTTTTTATAATTTGGTCAAAAGAGGAGTTTTTTTAAAAATTAATCAGTTTTTTCTTTGTTTACTCCAGTAAGTTTTTACTTTTTATTTATTCTCCTAATTTGCTAGAAATTTATAATGCATGAGCTCAATAGGAGTTCTGACATGTTGTCTTTTAATCAAAATACGGTTATTTTAGAAAAATATTCTATAAAAATTTAGTGTTGGAAAATATTACAAAAAATAGGTAGATTCCAAAGCCGTGTTTTAAAAACGCGATTTTAACTAGAGGAATCATGTTTAGAAAATGCGACTTCGTGTCAAAAGAGAGTGAAGGTTGTGTTTTGAAAGTGCGACTTATATATGTTTTTTTCACACTCATAATTTGGTAAAGATTTATAATGTATGAGTTCAATCAGAGTTCTGACATTAACTACCATTCAAACCAAAAGTGGAAGATGTGTGGATTTTTTTTATTAAAGTATGTTTCTTTCGGAGAATTGGCAGTTTTGAAAAATATTACCAAAATACTGTAGTATCGAAGACTTCACTTCTAAAACGTGATTTTAACTAGAGAAATCGTGTTTTGAGAATCTGACTTCAGCTCTAAAGAAAGTAGAATTATGTTTTGACAGTGCTACTTATTAATGAATTGTGCTTTGAAAGCACGACTGTGGAAAGTAACTTACATTGGTTATATTTTTCTAAAATACTGTTCTTAAACAATACTTAAAGAGAACCCTGTTTACTGAAAAATCCAGATATGTGGTACTTGGTGTTTCTTTCTGAAGGCTTGACAAGCCAAGTTGGAGTGTCATAATCAGGATTCAGGAATGTTAAGCCAAAGTCTATGAAAACTGCAATTTTAACACCATCCCTGAGGTTCAGAGGGTATCAATCTATATTTAGATGTTTAAGGTTCAAGCTATATTTAAGGTGTCCTTTGCCCTTCCAAATTGAACATGTATGTATCATGGGCACACTTATAGAAGTCGAATTGATGAGGAGTGTTATGCATGGATGGTGGTTTCCAACAGGGGTCTTCTACTGTTGCACGTCTTATTGCGATGATGTGTTTCTGTGATTGCGGATCTAAACATAACTACTTGGTGGTTAAGCCATGATGCCTAACTTTTTACAGATTCAGTGACCTTCATCTCTACTAACACCAAGAACTGGAGTATGTGGCTCACGAAAAGTGTGACTTTATGTTGGATCCATGATCTTACTGCTACTGCAACTAAGGATTGGCATGATCTTATTTGTTTTGTTGGGAAAACTAATGGCGGGTTCATCTTTGAGCTCTAAGCGCCACCCTAGACATTTCTTATGTTGCAGTAGGAAACAACATGAAACTTTATGAACACAACGATACTTCTCTTATTTTGGCATTTCCACATATATTTAGGTAAGTTCATGCAATGTCCAGTTCGGTTATGGTTGAAAGGAACTGTCATTATTTTGGTTATAAACTTTCGGTTTTCCAAACATATAAACCTTTGGACTAGTTCATACATTAGAACGAGCATGTGGGATGATCATAAAGCGCGATAAATTAGTCATTCATGCTTCAATAAAAGGGGAACGATTTCTTGCTAATATTAGGCCCTCAGCCTGTTTTAGTTGTGACCCTTGTGTCAATCTGTATGCGCTTTTTTTACTGATTTGTTCACAATCAACTCTTTTTATTTGGGTTTTGAAAATGCCGTCACACAAGTAATAAATTGATTTTAGCTTCTATGAAAACACTAAAACTATGACTCAAGCTTAGGAATATTATTTGCTGATTTATGTATAGCAACTGCATTGACATATGGGATTTATGTCACTTATCATTTTTCATCTGAAAGTATTTCCATGCTAACCTCCTGCTATATTTCATTACTTGTCTCTGTAACTTCCTATGGCTTTTCCATTTACTTACAACATAACTTCTGCAATTATTCTTTGAATATTTTTAGGCGAAGCTGGCTGCCGTAGCTGAAGAACTTGGACATGAAATTCGCGTATTTACAAATCCAGCTAGTGCTCAGACATCCAATGAAGCACCTGTATCTGCTAATGGTATTTCATTTATTTTGCGTTATTTCTTGCGACTTCACTCTGTTAATTCTTTGTTTCTTTCTGATATTGTCATCTCTGACTCGGAACACAGTTAGTTTCCTTGTAGTTTTTTATGAGTTTTTTTTTTCATATTTGTACGTGTGTTTGTAAGACTTGACAATGATTCCATTTGCTCAGCTTCTTAAATTACTTGTATAGGAATACCAATATATTGAGTATTTGTGTAATCTAAGTTGCAATTTTCAAATAACAAGTTTTGTATATTAATTGTAGTTGGCATTGCAGAAGAACCAGATAGTTTCTATGATTTCACTGCTGAGGATTATTATCGCATGGTCTCTGACAAATTGGGAGGTAATTTCACCATGCCATTATAATTTCATTTGTTATCCTTATTATGCACATGACTTGCACGATATTCATATATCATTTTACTATCTGTATTACGAGCGCTAAGCTACACCACTGCCCACTTATTCAGGGTCAGCAGCTTAAGGATCAAAATATGATACATAGTAGTTTTTTTAAGTTTAGTGACAGAGAAATAGTAAATTCACTAACCAATTTTTGACCGCCTGTTTTTTATGTGTTATACATCAAACAGCCCAAACCCAAGTTCTTAAGACTCGGAAAATAAGGGAAGCAGAGGCAGCAGCTCGAAGAGCAAAAATAAGCAAGGTGGAAAGCATTCATTATCTACTTTTATTTTATCTTTTATATATTCTCCTTTTTTTTGTCATTGAGGACTATTCACGAAGGATAACCTTGCGCCATCATGTAGTAATAAATTAGGTATTGAGAGGTTGTAAGCATTTAACTATCATGAATGTGTCCGTCCAATAAGATTTAGTTCTCATTCATACAAGTGACACCGAGTTTTATGGAGCTTTTTTTCTTTTCTTTCGTGGATATGATACTTAAGGTTACTATTAACTCTTAAGATACTCATCGATCTGGTGAATATGAGACTTTTGATATGAACACGATCTCTGATATAATGTATATTTCATGATGGTATGTCTTCTAGTGGTTAGTAGACCCTCTCCAATTAGGAATCCAAAAACATTTAGATTTCTTACAAGTGCATTTTTAGATTTGTTGAACTACACCTAGTTTCTCATGTAAGCTTTTAGTGAAGAGTTTTGAGGAGTGTAAAGAATTGAACATATTTTTCTTCTGGGATTGGGAGTTTGTCACGTGTAGGGGTGAGCATGGTCCAGTTTGGTTCAGTTTTTAGGTCAACTCCGAACCAGACCGCCATCATTCGGTTATCTAAAATTAGGAAATAAACCGGACCGTCCGAACCTATGGAACCGCAGCAATCCAGCCCGTCAATCTCGGATCGGTTCTTTTATTCGATTAAATAAAATTACACTAACATCTCTCAAAAAACTTTTCTCACATGTATTCCAATACTTACATTGGAGACGTGTCCTAAATTTATCAAGATGTTCTGATTAACTATCAAAATTCAAAATAAAATTTTAGGAAAAATCGTTAATCATAATTTTAAACTCATGAAGTCATTTTAGTATGCTCGGTCCAGTTTGGTTCCAAACTGTGGGTTTTAATTTCACAACCCTGAACCGGACCAAAAAAATTAAAAAAATAAGAAAGAACTGAACCAGACCGTGATTATAAACCAATCCAACCTGACCCAACCCGCAGTTTTTCGGTTCGGTTTGGTTCTTTTTCGGTTCTTGTACACCCCTTGGGGGTGTGTTGGCTCAAAGTGACAACTGCTTAGCAAATCCCTTCTTTTATTCGAAAGAAGGGATATTAACATCTCTCAAAAAACTTTTCTCACATGTATTCCAATACTTACATTGGAGACATGTCCTAAATTTATCAAGACGTTCTAATTAACTATCAAAATTCAAAATAAAATTTTAGGATAAATCGTTAATCATAATTTTAAACTCATAAAGCCATTTTAGTATGCTCGGTCCAGTTTGGTTCCAAACGGTGGGTTTTAATTTCACAACCCTGAACCGGACCCAAAAATTAGAAAAATAAGAAAGAACTGAATCAGACCGTGATCATAAACCAATCCAACCTGACCCAACCCGCAGTTTTTCGGTTTGGTTTGGTTCTTTTACGGTTCTTGTACACCCCTTGGGGGGGGGGGGGGGGGGGGGGGGGGGGGGGGGCTCAAAGTGACAACTGCTTAGCAAATCCCAAAAAACTAGAGCAGCATCTTTGTTGTTGCTGTTTTTCAGTTACCAAAACATATCATATGATTTTAACCATTTGAAGGTCCATGACTCGATATTGGAAAAATATGAGTTAGACCTTGTGAGGAGCATGAAATACATTCACTTTGAAGATTATAATTTATGGCCCATCGGACTTTATTTGATTATAAACTCAGTGTTATCTTATGTCTAATGTGTAATAGTAGGGTATATAAGGAGATTGGAAGTATCTGAGTATCACGATTATGTCCCGTTAATATATGATTAATTATACTAGTTAGTTTATATGTATAAAGAGAATGGAAGAATTGGAGATTGTTGAATGTTTTCCTTCAATTCTTTAGGACTCCTTGCTTTTTTGTTTGATTGCTTGGAGTCTGGAGATGATATCGAGGCCTAAAGTTTCTATGAAGACCATGCATTGTGTGGTGAATATGAATTCTTCTTGTATGAATAGGATATTAATTATCAATATATTTTGTATAATTTAGTCTGTTTTTCATGACCAAATTTCATAGGTTATTCGGATCCTGACGTTGCAACCATTATAGCTAATCCATTATAGAAATATTCTCTTGATAGATTATTGGATCATTTCCAAAGCACATATGTTATAATTCAATCATTTGAACCATAGAGACCTGTAGATGGTCCTCTACCTAGTCCAGACTCCATATTATGAATCCACAAGTCCAACGCTTGATATTAAAATTATGATCACATCAAATATTTCCATCAAAATGTCACCTAAACCCAATTCTTGTACATTCATTAATACATCTTAAATATACTATAGTCCGTTTACACTACCAAGAATTACAGGACAATATTCTAAAAGTTGGCATGACCCAGCATTGTGGCAATCTTTGCTCTTGCCTGGGCTACTGCCTCTATAGTGTACCGTGCCTCTATAGTGTACTGAGAACATAGGGAGAAGACTGTTGAATTGGGGTATCAGTACTAATCAAAGTCAAATAAATTACCCTAACTATGTCGATTTAAAATACAAGTCTAATTGGCTCCAAGGAATATAGTGAATGCTACTAGACCCAACCTGAACCGGCATGGGTTTTATGTTTCAGCTTGGGTTATGGTTTTAACTTTTAACCCAACCCTACCCCTTTCTTCTCCCCCCTGGTGCCCCTCATTTCCATGCATACAATGATAAAATGGCAGCAATAATTGCCACAAGTGGGCGTCAGTAATAACCAGTGGCAGCAGGCAGGAGCGGATACCTGTTTTTTGTTTTTTGCGTCATACTCACTCTATGTCTTGGTTGAATCCATCATGGAGTTTGCCAATTTCTAATATGATTTTTTGTTCCCTCATGTCCATCTCTAATGCTGCTGCATCCATCAATTTACCTTGAACATTAACACCCTATAAGCGTCTCTAAACAACTACTTATGCTATCCCAGCGGTAAGGTTGAAATATATTTTATATCTGTTTTCTTATTACCACCTTTAATCATCTTTCAAGGATCTTTTTGGGTTTTAGTTATTGGAAAAGGTTGTTTCCTTGTAACTAGTACCGTCACTTAATGCAATTCTTCCTTTATTCTGTGCAGGCTCTTATTAGGGTATGCTTCCCTGACAACTACATCCTTGAGGCAAAGTTTCAACCATCAGAAAATATCCAAAGCTTGTTTGATCTTGTCCAGAAAGTAGTTGCTCGGCCAGACCTCCCATTCTATTTATGTTAGTGTAGTTTTATTATTGTAGTCAGAAAGCTAATTTGGTTTGTGGTCTTTTAGATGAATATATTTGACATTGCTCCCTTTTGAGCTTCAACTTGTTATTTTTCATCTGCAAGGTTACTGATCTGTGACAGTAGAAGAGTGATTTATCAGCAATTTAGCGCCAAAATGGCCTATCAAAATGTTTCATTTGAACTAGCTTAATATATGTTTCAATAAGATGTTTTGCATACTGACTTTTTATTCTCATTTTTTCAGATACCACTCCTCCAAAGGAACGAATCAAAGACATGTCAAAAGACTTATACTCGGCTGGCTTTGCTCCAGGAGCTATTGTCTACTTTTCATATGATCGGACAAAAGGTTCATCTTTGTTTGCCTTGGTTCTTACATATAGTTAAAACAGTCTATGGAGTTGCTTTCTCTTTTTAATGAAATAAGTGGGGTAACATGAATGCATGCATTACCTCTTCCAAAACTAAGATTCTACTAGCATGTGAGATATGCCACATCACATAAAAAATGAATTATTAAGATAGCATAGCTGATGCTTATGGATTTTGTCATTAATTTCAAAAGATGTATTTAAGTTACTTTAGTACATATTGTTTATTGTGAAAGCTGATATATTCTTGTAGATGTTTTTTTTTCCGAGAACTTTAGAAGCTTATGGCTCTTTAACTAGTTTTTATATGTTAGCGTGATTTGTTTTCTAGCATACAATTTCACACTTACTGTTGTGTTGACAAAACATTGTTGCCATAGGTTTCAAAAACTTTAGGATATTCTTCACTTTAACTTTCATGTTGCAGACTTCTGTCTGTGACAATGCAAAATCTCTTGAGCTGATTCTTTGTAAACATTTCTCATTAGACCCACTACCTTGAATCTGTAACACTCCTGTTAGTTTCTCTTAAAGTCTAGACTTCATGAGCAAAACAGAAGAGAAGCGGTGGAAAGAGTATTATTATTTATCCCAGAAACTAGGGTTACAACCTCCCGTATATATAAACCACCCGTGAAAAAATGGTACTCCATCTCGATCAATATGATTTTGTTCTCGTGAAAGGCTGGATTCCATGCAGTAGTTCTCAGTCTGACTATTAAAAAGAGATGAAAGTGCAACTTGAAAATCGATACAAAGCAAACAAAAAAGTTTATCCAACTCAACCCGTGTATATTATGTGTATTTGCAAAATATTCTAGTTCTGCGCTTGATCTAGCCACTTCTTAATATTCACCAAAATTCTCCATGATCCAGACTGTGTTTAACTAAACACAACAAGCTCTTTATCATAGCAGTGAGCAGAACATACTTGAGCTTTGTGCAGTAGAACTTAGCAGTGAGCAGAACATACTTGAGCTTTGTGCAGTAGAACTTGTGAGCTAATAATATGTTACAAAATTGTTTTCTGATGAGTCTCTCTTGGAGAATCTATGAACTGCTAACAAGTAACAACACTTACAATAAAAGATATATTTGCCTTTGGTTACTGGATTGTCTGATTCCTGCCAATCTATCCTATAGCCAGTATCTTTTAGTAAATCTCCTTCTTAATAGTATAAACTTGACTTAGACCCGTAGGTGTATCCACAACTTTCCTACCCAGTATAGACTAGTTTCCACCAAAATATCATGACATACTTTTTTTGGTGATACACCACTGCAACAGCCATGAAGCATCTCATGTGTCCATGTTTTTTTTCTTCTGTGAAATCTTGCTGCAAAAAATCCTACTAGATTATAGCTGCATAGTATCTAGCTGTGATGTAGGTCGATCTATTTACTGCTGTGCTAAATAACCAAGCCACTCTTTGGGACTACATAGGTCCATACTATGTTGCACGGACATAGATACGATACGACACGGGAAGGACACAGAAACGGCACCTATTTTGGTGTATCCTAGTTTATTGTGGAATGTCTGGGGAGTGTCTAATATGTGTCCGACACAACATGGCCCACATTTTTTGTTGTGTCTGTGCTTCCTAGTGTCCATATATCACCTTGCAGAAACGGCACCTATTTTGGTGTATCCTAGTTTATTGTGGAGTGTCTGGGGAGTGTCTAATATGTGTCCGACACAACATGGCCCACATTTTTTGTTGTGTCTGTGCTTCCCAGTGTCCATATATCACCTTGCTTTGATGAATAAATCCATTAAGGATTACATTTCTTCTGAACTTGTGTGTTTATTTCATTGTGAATTATTTAGACATTAGAAAGATAATTTTTACCGATTTTCCATGTTAATGGTTTATATGCTGTTTTTTCCCCATCAGGTTCAGAGGTTGATAGTACGAATACAGGGCCTTGCCTTCGTGAAGATATCCTGTCTTTGAACGGATTGGATTATGAACGAGTAGATCCTGTCTGTTCTAAACCAGAACCTGTGGTAACAGAGACTTTGCCTTCTGCTTCCGAGTCAAGGCCTATCGAGAAGAAGCCACCAAAATCTATACCCTCGTGGCTTAGAACTCGCAGGTGAACTTTCACTTCTGCCTTCATGTTCTTTTAGTTTGTCAACCCTCCGAAAGTTATCGTTTGAATTTTTTTTTATTGGTTATGAGTTCATGTGCAGAGTCATTCTCCCCATATGATGACTGTTTTTGTTGAAAAGATCAGTATGCTGCTCGATATAGCTTTCGCTTAATAGCAATTACTATGAGCAAAAAGATATTAAATGCTTCCACCAGTCCCATGCTATAATATTTTCTTGGTGCAGAGGCTTTCATTTCTCAGTTTTCAAGAACTCTGGTGATAAAATGCTGAACGCCCCTATGTTTCATGAGTATTGCAGGGACTAACCCTTATTCCGAAAATAATTACACTTGACTACCCCTCTCCTAAGGGGTGGTCAGTGTTATTAGTTTCTATAGAAACTAGAAAGTTTTTTTTTTTTTTTTTTTTTTTGGGGGGGGGGTGGTTCTGTGTAATTAGTGGTCTGTGTAATAAGTGTAAAACATAGGGGTAGTTAATGCAATTAACCCTAAAATGCTATAATCAGTTCGTGGTTTCTAAACATAATCGCAAGTCACGACAGCATATAAATTATGTGGTCAAAAGAGATTTGCTTGAGCGTTTTAAATCTCTCCTTGTTACAGGTAGGAACCTACAGGCTTATCACTTCAAATGGGGACAAGAGCATGGGAGGAGAAATGCTAAAGCTCAGTGATATCGTTTAACATATGTACTTACACAAGACATGGTGTAAAGCATTTGAACTGTTGACTTGGAGGCCTGTAGGATGAATCCCAGGTGTGAAGAATGAAAAAAAAAAAGCGAGGTAAATTAAGTAGATCTCTCTGACAGTGAGACACCGGCTCTTTCCTTGGATACATAAGAGATTTGATAGCGCCTAAAGCATGTTCTGGTGTTCTTGGTAGTTTATTGTGGCAGCAATGACTGATGACAAATTAAAACTTCCTGTTGAGGTGCTGTTAGTAGTTTATCCGCGTATTGCCCAAATTTTGCATTAGCGGAAGACTCGTGCAACAGAAGATATTGAGTTCTTGTGTAGTTTTTTTGATGACTTTGTATGTACAGGCCCATGGAAGATCACTCATTTTATCAGATCTTTTTCCTAATTTATTTTAGTTTGATGACCTTGGCAAAGATATGGGTAAATCGTGACCAGGATCTAGGAATGGATTTGCCTAGATTAGATGGAAACTTGTGGATTCTGGATATGTTGCAGTCAGATTTGATACATTAGTGATTGGCTTAAATTTATTTGTTGATTCCTTGGTTGCTAATGATGCCGGGACGAGTTTGGATCTCATTTGAAATATAAAACTTGATGCTCACTTCGACATTTTTTTAGGAGAACAACAAACAAAATTGTTGGGGTGGGTTCCCTCCTTAGCGGAGGACACCTTAGACTGTGACCAGCGCCATCCACGTGTCAGAGAATTTGTTTGTCCAAAAATATATTAAAAAAATATGCTACAAAAAATAAAACCTTTCATAAACTTTGAACATAGGTTCAGCATATTGATATACCGATATTTTTTGTTGGGTTTTTGGTTTGTTTGGGCTTGCTTTTTGGGATTTTGTTATCACCAAAATAGTTATTTTGTTACTATCAAAAATTATCTATTTGTTATCTATATAGATAATTTGTTAATTAAAAAGAAATCAAATAAATAATTTTATATATACAAATTTTCTTTTGTTATTATATAGATAACAAATAGTTATTTATAGTTATTTTGTTATCATCCATATATATATATATATATATATATATATATATAAAGAGAGAGAGAGAGAGAGGAGTGATCCATATCCCCTAACTTTTGCATCCCCAAAATATTTTCTCCTTCACATTCGTTGGATCTTGTGTAAGTCATCTAATCTTAACCGTTGATTTTTTAATGGTTAAAATTATATGACTTAAACAAGATCCAACTGGTATTATCATAGGGATGTTTGGGAGGAATGCCCTTGGTTGGGGGTGGGGTGGCGTGGGGGGTGGGGGAGGTGTAATTGTAGCATTTTCCAATTGGGAAGGCTTCTTCCACTCAGGATCGAGTGGGGTGGGGCAGCCTTAGGCTGTAGATGGGTTTTGGGTTAGGTGTGGGCTTGGGCTGGTTATAGGTTTTGTAGCCTCCTAGGTTGTGTTTGTAGACCGGGTCCAGAGACGTAATCCAGTCCGGACCGGTTGTTCACTGGGTCGGATCAGTCCAGATCGTTGACCGGGCTCAAGTTGGCCCAAACCAAATTTGACCGGACAGAACCCGAGCCAGGAACCAGACCGCCGGGCCCAAGTTGCACCTTGAGATACAATCCAACAAGGTAACCGAAATCCAAAAACATTATACAAAATGAATCCTTAAATAATACAAGGCGTCCCTCGTTAGTTACTACATAGGACATGGATGGCACTTTCTTGTTGTACATTGCTGATCTCAAACCTTGTTATACAAAGTTGTAGGTCCCATAAGCATATTTATATGACATGACTTGAGTGGAGGATGCTACGAAGATGTTGACATTCCTAAAATAAGAACAATAATAAAGCGTCTTGTGATACATAATCTAACAATAAATTTTGAATCAAATATATTTTTGGATAACAAAAGTACTAATTAGACTTTGTGTCTCAGAAATAGTCAAAAATTAACATTTAGGTCATAAAAATATCCAGTTTAGAATTTGGATCCTGAGATGTTGACCATCTAAAATATGCTAATAAATATTTTAGGGCTACTTAGATTGGATGGTTAACACTGGATAACACTTCATCTCATGATCCAAATCTTAAGGCCTCGTCTAGTTCGCAAAAGTTTTTTTAATTCTTGGACTAATTAATGTTTAGATCCTGAATTTTTTACCAGTTAAGTGTTTAAGTCCTTACATGTCCAATTGGAGAGTTTAAACTCTGGGTTTTTATTTTACTTTTTGTTCTTTTTTCTATTATACACTCCCTAATCTATATATGGAAATTTTATTATTGAACATGAAGGGAGGGTATAATAAAAAAAAAGAAATAAAACACAAAAATTCAAGATCTAAACTCTACAATTGGGCATGTCACGACTTAAACTCTAAACTGGTATAAAATCGAGGGCCTAGACACTAATTAGCACTTAATTCATTCCTCCTTTTTTTTTCTTTGAAAAATTACAGTTACCATTATTTTTTATTTTTGGTGTTTGAAAAAGGCTCTAGAAATTGGAGGGAAAGTGAATAATTGGGCGGTGGAAGGTGAATATGCGGGTGAGTATTTTTCCCTATTTTTCTTTTGTTTGGGAATCAATTTTTTTGTTCATTTCATTTGGCATTCAATGACTTCCTTTTTCAAGGTCATGATCTTGCGAACCAAACATGGCCTAGTTCAATATGACGGAAACTTTAATTTTTGAATATTTCTGGGACCGAAGTCTAATTAGGGTCTGCTTGGCAATTGTAGAGGTAATGGTTATGAGGTGTTTTTAGAGTATCGGTTATGAGGGGGTCCGATTTTGGGTGATTTTTACGTAGCGGCTTTTAAACCAGTCCAATCCATGCTTGTTAATTCACTAACGAATGGTTTTGAAACTCTATTACACGAATAAAATTAAATAGATAAGTGTATTAGTAGTTATAATTATATATTTTTGGTGAGTATATAAATGGAATAAAATAATAAAATTTTTCAAAACCCATCGATTTGAGGTGTTTATAAATCCACCCAAAATTACATTATACCGGTTTTGGAGAATTTTTGAGACAATCAAAACCAGTGTCTTAAAAAAATTAACAAGTAAAAGTTTTCATAAAGGGTCGGTTAAAAAATACTCCAAAAATCGGTAAAAAATACTGTTACTAAGCAGACCCTTACAAAATCAATTATGCTAAGTCTACTACCAAATGCTTACAACCCACTTACAACCACTCACCCATTTGCTGACATGTGGGCCATGGTCCACATGTCAGCAAATGGGTGAGTGGTTGTAAGAGGGTTGTAAGCATTTGGTTGTAACTGTAGCATTACTCATTTTGTAATGGTGATGCTACAGGTACAACCAAATGCTTACAACCCACTTACAACCACTTACCCATTTGCTGACATGTGGGCCATGATGCTTCCAACCCTCTTACAACCACTCACCTATTTGTTGACATGTGGGCCCACATATCAGTAAATGGGTGAGTGGTTGTAAGCATTTGGTAGTAGACTTAGCAGTTAGCATTATTGTTACGAAATACAAATAGGAGACAAAAAAAAGAAAAAAAGAAAAAGCAGTCCAGCCACCACTAGAAAAGCAGCAGCCGGCCAAATTCCTACAAAACTTTCCTCCTCCTCCTCCTCCTCCTCCTCCTCCTGGTCGAAAATGTCGGTGCCGGCCGATTCGGGGTGGGCCGGGAAAAAGCCGCCGAGGCGCCTCGGCGGAATGGCGGAGGCCCTCTCCATAGCCTCCGATCTCGGCTTCTCCATCCCCACAATCCACCAGCAGGTCCTCTCGATCCTTCCCTCTTCTTCCTCAATTTAGCAAAAAATATGTATATATTCGATCGCGCTGTTTACGTGAATCCCCGTAGGCATTGATTGCGCAATCTCTGACACGTATCGGACACGACGACGCATGCCGTCAATCGACGCCTGTCCGTATCGCCGTGTCCGTGCAACGTAGTGCGTGGAGAATATGGATACAGCCGTCATGAAGAGTGTAGAGCTTTTCGAAACATAGAGCTGTTCGATCTTCAAATTGCTTGCTGTAGATTAGTTAACCAGTGCAGAAATTTGAGACCCGTCGTTTTTTCCCCCTTGGTTTGAACAAAATTTAGGGTTTTGATTGTGCTATTGGTAGAACAAATATAAGTAAACCTTTCATAATAATTTAACATTAGAAAACACCTATAATCAAATATGTCATATAAGTTGTGCACTCCATAATATCATCTCCAGTTAATTATTTATTTCATTTGATGTTGGAGGAAACAAATTAAGTTGATTGCATTATCGGATGAACATCACCTGACACTGAAAATAAGTCTAACAGTAGAGTAACGGAAGCTCAAAGCTCAAAGTATATAAAAGTTCATGGTATCCGTGTTTATAAAAAATAACTTTATGGTATTAAAGTGGTGATAGAGAAAATTTCGTGGTATTAAAATACAAATTAGCCGAAGAAATATAAGATTTCATTTTAAGATGTAATGTTTCATATTTAATTTATTCATAACAAATTGAGATATTTTACAACATTTAGGGTCTACTTGGCAATTATAGGTGTAGCGGTTATGAGATGTTTTTAGAGTACCGGTTATGAGCGGTTACGAGAGTCCGGTTTTCGATGATTTTTAAGTGGCGGCTTTTAAACTAGTTCAACCCATGTCTGATAATTCATTAACGAGCGGTATAAATGGAATAAAGTAATAAAATCCCTCAAAATCCACCGATTTCGGATGTTTATAAAGCCACCCAAAATTACATTACATCAGTTTTGGGGGCTTTTGAGCCGACCAAAACTAGTGCCTCAAAAAAATTAACAAACATGGGTTTTCATAAACGGTTGGTTCAAAAACACCCAAAACCCGATGTAAACATTGTTACCAAGCAGTCCCTTAGTATTTCCTAAGACATTGAAATAGGAGATTTAATTTTCTTAATTAGTATTTAATAATGTGATGTTTATAATCCCACTTAGGGCTAGTTTTGTTTTCATAATTCCATTTGAATTGGGGTGTTCGTTGGCGAAAACGACAAACAATTTTTTTTTGGTTACCATCGTTTGCTATTTTCACCATACAAGAACTGTCGGAAACGACAAATGTTAAACGCCTGCGAGAATACCAATTAGCATTTGTCATTTGAAATGGGAACAAGTTGGAACCAAACGTCTTATTATAAATAATCACTTTTACACTGTTGATCTCTAACTCTGTGTGTGCTATGTTTAGTGTCTTATATTTTCATCGTTGGTCCCAACTTCGGAGCAGATAAAGGAGTGTGCTAGGTAATCGACAACCCAAAATATTATTGGATCTCTATGAAATGAATCCTTAAAGAATACACGACGTTCCTCAGTACTATAGAGGACATGGTTCTTTCTTGTTGTACATTAACCTCTTATACAAAGTTGTGGGTCCCATAAACATATTCATATGGCATGACTTGATTGGAGGATCCTCCAAAGAATGCCTTAGATTCAAAATTCAAAATACAGACATTCATAAAATAAGGAAAATAATTTAAAATTTCGTTTGACACATACACTGACACTAGTTTTTTGAATTAAGTTATTTTTGGGTAAAAAAACAAAATAAGAGACAAAAATAAGAAGTCCAATCACCACTAGAAAAGCCGTAGTTGGCCAAATTCCTACAAACTTTCTTCCTCATGGTCCGAAATGTCGGTGTTGGCCGATTTAGGGTAGGCCGGAAAGAAGCTGCCGAGGCGTCTTAGCGGCATAGGAGAGGCACTCTCCATAGCTTCCGATCTCGCCTTCACCATCTTAACAATTCATCAAAAGGTCCTTGCAATCCTTGTAGTTTCTTCCTTAATTTAGCAAAAAGTTAGTATTTTTATTCGATCGCGTTGTTTAGGTGAATCCATAGGAGTTGATTGTGTAATCTGTGACACGTATCGGTCACGACGACATATCGTGTAATCTCTGACACATATCGGTCACGACGACATAGGTGCCCCACGATAGTTAACCAGTTAACCGATACTGTGTCCATGTAGCCATGCCCGCGATCTCTGCAACATAGTGCATGGAACTTTTGAGAAAATTAGTTTTTTTCTTGATTGAGCAAAATTCACTACAGAAATTCGATACCCGTCAATTTTTCCTTTGATTGAACAAAATTTAGGGTTTTGATTGTGCTATTGGAAGAAGTCTGAGGAGTTACCAATATAAATTCGAGATCCATCGTTTTTCCTCTTGATTAAACAAAATTTAGGGTTTTGATTGTGTCGTTGGATGAAGTCTAAGGAGTTCCCAACAGATTGTTAAAATCATAGTTTATTGGTCAAATGTGAAATTGAGTAATTGACTCTTAACAAATTTAGGTGTCGTTTGGTTCAAGTTTTGGATGCTTGGGAATGGATTTTGGGTTCTTCACCCATTTTTGGTAAATCTAGGATTAGGGGGGGGGGGGGGGGGGGGGGGGGGGCTTCAGTTTCTCATAGGCTTGGAAACCCAAGGCAAATATTTTTTGCTTTCTTGGGAATGTTGGTTGGATACATTAGTTACAAATTTTTTGAGTGGTAATACCCTAAATGACACCAGCTGAAATTTTTAAGTAACAATAGCATCATGAAATTAATGAAAGAGTATTTGTGGAAAATTAAACAAATTAAGATTCTCACTTCTGTCTGAACCAAACATGGGAATGGAAAAATTGAATTTTTCTGGCTGCATATTCTCAACCTAACCAAAAATGGGTATGAGAATGTTCAATTCCTTCCCCGTAGAAAAGCAATTGAAGGTGGATTCCTAGAAATACCAAACACGCCACCTTAAGGGACAAAATGTAGGCATTCTTGTTAGATATGGTGGCATTTCAGCTCAATTATACACGACCCAGTCGATGTCGACTTCTTGAGATTAGGTGTTGATTTCATAATCTTGATAGTTGATACATGTTTCATTTTGTTCCAATCCTATCTCACCTGATCGCAATCAACTCGATCATGGACATGGACACGACACAAACACACTAGAATCAACGTATTGTTCGTATTGTGTTTTGTTGTATTCATGTCCATGCAACATAGTACCCGAAACATGGATAGAGTTTATCTAGAGTCTAGACCTCTTTGAAATAGTTGGAATTTTTGGATGGTCTCTTCTAGGTGCGTCCTGCTACTACTGGTTTACTAGGAGGTTAAATGCCTCTTTCTTCAGATGATCAATGCTTGTATTATTAGAATAATATAAATATGTAACCCTCAACGCTCATCACAAATCTAGAGTTTTGGTGTATCGGAAGGGATTTTAACATGTTATCGGAGTAATCAATGTTCAAATATTGTAAGAGCCTTTATAAAATAATTATATCATTGTACAAATCCGAACACACAAAATGGTGGGCATCAACTGCATGGGTGTCTTAGAATAATATAATTATATAACCCTGAACCTTGGCACTATAGGCTTTTAGCAAGAATGACTGTTTGCCATCTAGTTTTTATTCATGGAGCCTTCTAGATAGTCATGCCGTATGGGTGATTTCATTTTAATGGTACAAATTTGGGAGATGATCGCTCTGATGATCAATGTTGCATATAAATGGGATGTCATTTTCACAAGTCAATGTTTTTTTGAGTTTCTTCATTTTCAAAAATTAAAGTTTAAGAGGTCGTTCTTCATAATAGGTGTTGCTACCACGATCTTTCTCAATCAAAATAGGTTTCATAATTGGTTTTGGAAGGACCAGTTGGTCAAGAACCTGAGATTATTTTCTTGAAATACCGCTGTATTTGAAGTTGACAAGGGACTATGATTGGGTGTGTTTATGGTATCCCTCTGCTCAGGACTTTTGGTTAAAGAAATGAAATTAAGAAATCTAGTGCAGGTGTTTTGAAACCAAGGTTTGCAGTATCTGTATCGGACCCGTCCTACGAGTATCAGGATCAACAGTATCGGCAATATGGGCGGTTTCAAATCGAAGTATCAGATGTTTTTGGTATTGGAAAACAAATAATTATTATTAAATTATTAAAGTTTTAGAATTTTTTTTGTACATTAGGCATAATTTTAAGTATTTACTGTGTTGTTTTTTAGTAGTTTTGAAATTGAATGAGATAGTAGTCACCCTTCCCGATTTTTTACCTAGGATAGATAAATTTTCTTCTTTTACATGCTCTTACAACCTTACTATGCTTTTACACCCTTGATGGTTGACCTTTCTCGTTCAATTTTCTTTGTCCAATTGACCAAAAAAGAGACCTTCAATGTTGGTATCAGATCGGTCGGCTGGACATGCCACATCGTACCCGTATCGGCCGACACCGCAAACTATGTTTGAAACACAATATATAACGTTTACATAGTTATATGCAACCCAAAAGTGAAGACATTATATGCTGACGCACAAGAAAAAGTTTGTTGAGAAAGCACATGCATTTAAAACTGTATTTTCTGAAACAAGGCTCTCCCAAATCTATGTTTCATCAACCATTTTGACTAACTGCCCTGAGTTCGAATGTATTATGTCGCTGGCACAATTCACATCTTTTGATATATGTGAATCTATGTTTATTCTGTAGAGATTCTTGTAAACTTTTCTTTACTGAATTGACCATGAAAGAGAATCCCAATGTCAGAAAAAAAACATAGGTTCACATATCTCAAATATTTGTTACAGGTTGTCTAACGAAAATCCACATCATAGATCTAAAAACGATATGATTCTCTTTCTATACATTATGCCTATATATATATATCAAATATTTTTCTAGTTTTTTAATTATAACAATAATTATGTTTTGGCCTTCCAAAAGGAACAACTCCCAAACTCTGATAAAAACCTCTGAAAGTACCAAAACCTTCAATTCGGATACTTTTAGGAAGGGTTCTAATATTTATGATACCAATACTGCAACCTTGGTTTATCGTTGTGGCCTTAGATTTTCCTCCCTACTCTATGTTTTATGTGCAAATATCTCCTTTGCTTGTTATGATGGCATTGCTTGGAAACCGTAGTTCTCTTCATGAATTTTCTTTTTAAATCACTGTCATGTTAACACCTAATATAAGTCCTTTTCATTTATTAGGAAGATGTTCAAAGCATGTCTAACCCTTCCAATAGTGACAAGAGCGATGAGTTGATAAAAGTTCTAAGGGAGCTTACAGCTGTACAACGGAACATTGCCAATTTGCAAGTAGAACTTCAAGGAAGAAAGGTAAAAATTAGTTGTCGTTAATAGTTACCATTTTGTTTACGTGCTTGGGTCTTCTCTGGATATTATATTTTTTATATAAAGCGTCATTGCTACTCATCGTGGTAGTATTACACTATGACTCATGACTTTGCTGCTAATATTATAAGAATTATAAGTTAAACAATGTTTTAGTTTATACTTAATTTATATATGTCATCAAATTGGCTGTTTCTGCATGAGGGTAGGGTCTAGTTGGACTCTTAGCAATTCATGGTGCTTTGTTCTCCCTACAAGATGCAGTTGTTGCACTATAAGATATTCCTTTGATTTCAACTAAGTCTACCTTATTTGATGTTGCTGACCTATTCCCAAAATTTCAATAATCTTAGGCACAGACTGGATTTTGGCATTATTATAGGTGTAAATGTTTCATTCCTTTTCTTTAACTTCTGCTTCAATGGTTATTATTCTTTGTATGGTTACTACCTGAAGTGAGCTGTTTGTCTAATCAAAGTATGACTAAATTCTTGATCCTTGAACTTTTAAGGTGAAAATGGCTACGAAATATCATCAATCTTTTTAGTTTTCGTAAATTTGTATAAGCAAATATAAATGAAGATGCCAGGTTGGAGTTATTTATCCTGCCATTTGGATTATGCAGCAAGGAGACTTCATTATTATAAACATTATTCCTTTGAGATAATGTTATAAGCATTATTTTTCCGACTTCTGATATATATGTAATTTCCACCAGTGCTTTGTCAAACTGCAGCTGATATAAACTTAATTTAACTGGTAATGTTTATAAGGATTATGGCAATCTTAATAGCTAAGTAACTAAATAATGCTTCATTCATCATGATTTTGGTGACATGCATATTATTTTTCAGGATGATAAGAATGTGGCACACCTTACCCATGTGAGTGAAATGGAAAAGAAATGTGAATCCTTGGCCAGAATTACAACAATACTAAAAGATGTTATTCAGAACAAGGTAATGCCTTATGGAGGAAATGCCAGTTTTACCTTTCTTTCTGCAGTGGACTTTGATAGTGCTCTTTACTTCCAAGTTTCCCTATTCAATAATTAAAGGAAACTTAGTTTAAGTCTGTACTTTATGGGTTCACAGTTAGCATAAGAATTTTGTACTTTATGATTCAATAGTAGCATATATCTTATTGGCGATTTGAACTCTTTAACTTATGGTCTCATGAATGGATTTATGTAACACCCTGATATTATTTTAGTATACATAAAATGCCAATCTTGTGAACATTGCAAAAGAAAAGGTTAAGAGGTTTCTTAGTGAAAAATAACAAAGCGAAGTTGGGAATTGTGCAATTTAGAGTGAGGTGTCACCTTGCATCATAAGTTAATGCAAGGTTGCCATGCATTAGGTTCCTTAGGAGAGTTGGCATGTGAGTTCACGTATGTAGGCAGTGGCAAGCTAGTTTCTCTATGCGAGGGAAGGAAGTACAAGCAATCCATAATTGTTGCCATGTCCGTGTTGGGTGCTTATTGGAAACAACACTCCAAGACTCGAGTACGCACTAAATTTGGTGCATATCAGCATCTCGTTAGTATATTATGCTGTCATATTCTTGTGCGTGCAATATATAGATGTAAGGTGTCTAGAAACTGTTATGTTTTGGGTTTTCTTCTCTTCCTTCTTTGCTCGTTTATATCTCTTAAGGATTTCCTTATTTCTACACTTGTGCCATTCTTGTAGGAATTTTTTTTTTTCTTTAGTTATCTTTTGGGCTTTCTCATACCACCAACTTACTTTTGAAATGCAATCACTCTCTTTAGAAACACCCACAATCTCTTTTGCTACTAACTGGATACAATTTGGCATATTATAACGCATAACATTAAAATCTTCTTCTATGTTCTATCTTGCTTTTTTTATTTATCGTTTTATCCTTAAATAGTTTTAACTTCTCTCCTTTCAAGTTCCACAATCTAGTTCTTGATTTATTGTATATCCTAGTGTTACTTTTCCATTTCCTAACTGATATATAAGACCGTCAACCTATGTAGAGTGATTAAGCTCTCTCTCCTGGTATAACTTTGCAATTTTACATGTTCTATCAACCTTCCTAGTAATTAAATAATCTATTTTGCTAATGTTGGATCTGCTCTTAAAATAATTGGATGTTTCTCTTTTCTGAAAACATGTATTTGTTATTGTAACTCATATGACACCGCAAAATCAAAGATCTTATCACCCCATCATTCATAATTATATTACCCATTATCTCCATGCATGTTATCATAATCATTGGTCTCATTTTCGACATGACCATTTAAGTCCTTCCTGATATATAAATTATAAATTTTCCTGTAGGCAGTCCTTGAATTAAATCCATATGTTCCCAAAATTCTTTTTGATATTTTTTATGTAATCATACTTGGGGAGGCATATGCACTAGTAATGTAAATAACATTCTCCCCTAATATTAACTTTAATAATATTATCTCATCTCGTATTCTTTTTATGTCTACAATATTATGTGTTAACGATTTATCCACAAATATCCTTACCCAATTTTTTGTCTATTTTCACTTGTATACCAAAGTCTAAATCTAATATTGTCATTTTTTTCTCAATTTATTTTCTGTCAACTTAGTTTTCTGTAGACAATATATTAATCTTACTCTTAATTATTGTATTCACCAACTCCATTCCCTTTTTCGCTAGGCTTGGTTTGGGATTGTTGCTGCTTTTCAAAAATTGGCAACAAAAGTAGCTTATGAGAGGTTGTTGTCATAGGCTATCACAAAATTGAACTGAATTTTAAAAAGTTAATGGATAAGTTGTTGTTACCAAACAACCTTGGACCGTTTTCGAAGAAAAGTAAGTAGAAGCAACCACCAATAAGCAATCCAAAATCCAGCCTCCGTATACTAGTCTAATCCAAATCTCATACACCAGCTCCTTACCTCGTTGATTTCTATACCCCATAGTCCCTAGTCTATTTGTCACCATATTGGGGTAGTAATGTAGCATGTCGGTTCTAGGGAACGCCTTAGCGACCCATGCTCCATTGACATTGCAGCATCGATGCAATGCGTCACTAACATGTATAATAGTCTAATCCAACTCTCATAGGCTATCGCAAAATTGAGCTGAATTTTAAAAAGTTAATGGATAAGTTGTTGTTACCAAACAACCTTGGACCGTTTTCGAAGAAAAGTAAGTAGAAGCAACCACCAATAAGCAATCCAAAATCCAGCCTCAGTATACTAGTCTAATCCAACTCTCATACACCAGCTCCTTACCTCGTTGATTTCTATACCCCGTAGTCCCTAGTCTATTTGTCACCATATTGGGGTAGTAATGTAGCATGTTGGTTCTGGGGAACGCCTTAGCGACCCTTGCTCCATTGACATTGCAACATCGATGCAATGTGTCACTAACATGTAACGACCTAGAAGTCCACCCTCGCCTACGTTTCATTGTACCAGGGTGGAATGATGCAAGATATTTCTATTGAAGGATGTACCGACGTGTACTTAATTTTCCAAATCCATGATTCGGGAATTTTAATGGAGGAGTACTTGTGGAGTACTTCGTGATCGTTAGATACCTCTGAAGTTGAAAGAAAAATTCTACAAGATTGCTATAAGACAACCATGTTTTATGGATCAGAGTGGACAATTAAGAAACATGTCCACTCAGTTAGTGTAACCGAAATGAGAATGCCAAGATGGATGAGTGACATACATTAAATTATATATAAGAAATGAGAAACATGTCGAGTCAATTAGTGTAGTTGACATGAGAATGCTAAGATGAATGATTGAAAATGCATTAAAGGATAAGAAATGAGAAACATGTCCACTCAGTTAGTGTAACCGAAATGAGAATGTCATGGATCAGAGTGGACAATTAAAAAACATGTCAACTCAGTTAGTGTAACCGAAATGAGAATGCCAAGATGGATGAGTGACATACATTAAATTATATATAAGAAATGAGAAACATGTCGAGTCAATTAGTGTAGTTGACATGAGAATGCTAAGATGAATGATTGAAAATGCATTAAAGGATAAGAAATGAGAAACATATCCACTCAGTTAGTGTAACCGAAATGAGAATGTCAAGATGGATGAGTGACATACATTAAATTATATATAAGAAATGAGAAACATGTCGAGTCAATTATGGATCAGAGTGGACAATTAAGAAACATGTCCACTCAGTTAGTGTAACCGAAATGAGAATGCCAAGACGGATGAGTGGCATACATTAAATTATATATAAGAGATGAGAAACATGTCGAGTCAATAGTGTAGTTGACATGAGAATGCTAAGATGAATGATTGAAAATGCATTAAAGGATAATAAATCAGTTTATGTATAGGAGTTAGAGATGGTGACAATTCAGGATGATGGAAAAAAAAATTGGTAGAAGAATGGAAGAAGAGGATTCAAACAGCCAACTCCAAAATTTTGGTATAAAGGCCTTCTTGTTGTTGTATGATTAAGGGATTTTAAGATTTGCCATCCATTGGGAGAGAGTGAATTATCTTGACCCAAAATCTGCCACACAAAATGTCATTTATATGTTTTTTTTTTTTCATTTATATGTGTATCCAAAGACACCTTAGATATAAAATGATCATCAAATTAGCCATGGGCGTAGTTACAAACATCTCAACATTCAGGCGTTCAGGTACTTTCTTGTGTATTGGTGGATCTTTATCCACTGATCCAAATGCCACTATCTCGTAGTACCTGTGGTGCCAATGCCAATAGAGGATTCCATGAGTAATTGACAATTTCTGATGACCAATATATCCTGTAGATATCGCAGTATCTCATGTAGTCTCTTCTATTTGCACTGGTATTAGATGACATTACGAGATATTGGCATCAGGGTATCCAAATCCGTCTTCGACGGATGCTCGTGCATCTCATCATCCAAATGTTGTGGTGGTGGTGGCACCCTTCCTCTTGCTGGGAACCCCATCCCTTGCAAAATGAACTCCACTACAATTAGAGCCATACTTGTGGGTCCACTGACAAGTTTGGCAAGGTTGGATTCTGCCACAGTTCTGGCGTCTGAATGTCTCTGTGTGTGTGCGCGCGCGCGTGTGCGCGCGCGCATGTGCGCGTGAAGGGGGCCTTGTGAAACATGCAATTCAGGGATGGGGCTCCACTGTAAGTGTAGATGCAATAAGTGGTGCAAGTTGTCTATCCCCTGTTTCTTTTTCTGAAACCATTTGGAACTTTAGTAGGTAAAAGTTGATTTTTGATTTGGTTGTCAACCTGTTCATAGTGTAATACTGACTATGAAATGGATTCTGTACCCCATCTAGTGTAGTTATAAAGTGCCTATGCTTATTACCAGAAGATATCTTTATAATGATTTAACTCTGTTCTGCCAGGATCGAATAATTGCTCGTCTTCAACAACCATATTCTCTTGATTGTATTCCGGTGGAAGCTGAGTATCAGGTTCGAGGTTTATTAATTATTGGCACATGTTTGCATGTTGTTTCAAGAATAATATTAAAAGAAAATATATTATTAACTTAATTTGTTGCGATAATTGTTTAAAGTATATTTGATGTTACTTACACTGGAATTTGCATGTCAGCCATTAATTATTTTCTTTCCCTGATGCTTACAGTGTTTATGAAGAACAAAGTACAGGCTAAACAACTTTAGACTGACCTTGGCAAATGTCACTTGCAAGATATAATGATATATAACTTGAAACATGTGAAAGGATAGTGTTATGCCGTATGTTGCTTATTAGTGAAATTTGTAATCCACATGGACAGTAGTGGGGGCTTAAGCCCACACTGGATTTCGGGGAGAATTTTTTTAGGCATTTTTCAAATTTTTTGTTTAAATTATATGTCAATGTGGCCCCTATAAATGGATATTGTGAAGTCTACCTTGGCTGGTTAAGTAGTTAAGAGTTGATTTTGAAGGTTTTAAGTTTGGATCCTCTTATACACATTTGAAATGAATTTTTTTTCTAAGCTCCCGCTCACTAAACTTTCTGGATTCGCCCTGAAACCAACCATGGGTTGCTGTTTCAACAAGTTGTACTTGTGGCCTTAATTACAGTTTGAGCCTTTTGGAAATGATTCTAGTAGACTATTTAGCTTTTCTGGTAGGTTGTTCACTACCAGTTGGTAAACCGATATAAACTAGCATTCCAAATGTGGAAAGGGAGAAGGTATAGGGCAGACTTGATTTTCCCAATTTATTCAATCAAGAAAGACAACTTGAGCCAGGAGAAAAGAAAAACTAGAGCTAGGCCATGCGTAAACATGGATTAAAATATTTAATAAAATCTATGTTGCATGGGAATAAATACAAGATGACAAGGATTCTATACCTACTTTTGGCGTGTCCTAGTGTATTTTGGAGTGCTTGTGTTGTATCCGTGTCATAACAGATACGTGTCTAACACGAGGCGACGTGAACAGGACATGTATTTTTGGAGTCTCTGCGCTTCCTAAATGAAACACTAAGCTAGGTAGCATGGAGCCATAGACATGGTCATAGATGCGGACAGATACGGATTCAAAGTGCGGCATCTTTTAATTTCTTTTTAGCATACTCTTACGAAATGGACGAAAAATATATACACATGACTACATATCTCATACATATTATTTATCTCAGATCTTAATGATATCTATATTTATGCATGTTTTTTAGTGTAACAAGGTTCCAAATAGTTCTAGAAAAGGCATGCTTCAAAAGAAATGTTACTTTCTAATATCTCAAGTTATGTTTTGTCCCTATAGAATCAAGACTTGTGAGTCTACGTTCAAACAAGATTGTCAAGTAAAGTGTCTAATGTGTCAGGCCGCATACACAAATACGGTCCTTCGAAGGAGTATCATTGCAACTTGAATCATAAGTTAGTAAGTTACCTTAAGCAACATTACTCGACCCATCCATTTTTGAGTCTCTTAGTAAATGTTTCCTCGCAAGGCTACTCATAAGTCAAACCATTCAATAAATTTCTTAGCTTTCTAGAATTTACTTATTTTTCTAGGTTTGACTTCCGCTTGCACTAATTTGGTAGCAGAGCCAAAAACCACTTTCCAGGTTTGAACTGTCCAATTGGCAACCTGAGCTTAATTTTGGGAAAAAGGTCTAGAGTGGGCCACAAATCAAGAGGGGGTGAAAAAACTAGAGTTGTCATCAATGGAAGAGGTGACCTAGATTGTACTCTTGAACGAGACACCCGTTGGAATGCACGACCTATATAGGGTACAATGGGCAACTAGTTGGATGGAGGATACCTGGGTAAAAAAGGAATAAGACTGCAGTGGCTCGCTTTGTATGGCACAGTGGCGGTTTTCTCAGCTGGAAGCTAGATATCAGAATCACTTAACCCCATAAATGCCTAGAACACCAATAGAAGAGGGAACCTATGCATTCCCAATTTAGTTGGACGGGGCAATATAGAAAAAGGATGCGTCTACAGTGGCTCGTAGAGTGGACTATGAGCCAACTGTAGAAGATTTATGCCTAGGGATTTCTTGTTTGGCGGTTATTAGTTTCACATGCATCTAATCCTGCCTGCTTAGCAAGAAATCTGATTAGGAGTGCTTTTCCTCGGACCATCTTTTTGTTTTTATTAAATTTTCTGCAACACGATTTTTAACTCCATAAAGCAGCTGGCTTCACATAACATTACTTTGTTTCCCCTTTGTATATTTTGATGTCAGGTCTTCCAAAGCCGTAAACTTATCATCAGGTCCAGACTCAATATATACATATACAAGAGTTGCTATAGTAAGTGTAGGCAATGTGACTTGTGTATGCAGTTGAGATATGATAGCAATCTAGAGGATTGTGATCCCTGTAGCTAGTGTATGTGTCTGATCCAGATACATGCTAGATCGCTTATGTCATAGTCAGCAGCAGATATACCAATAGTCAGACTGGATAGTTCTGTTAATGAAGCATAGGAATGGGTTCGAGTATCCAATATGGCAGTTTTTACGGTATGGATACAACTGGGTGCTTCAACTAAAAACTCTGTGTGTGTCTGTAAATAAAATTATAAATCATATTCATAAAGAAAAACCCAAAAGATAAGTAACAACACATTCTGTGGCATCATAAGTCTCAAAATATCAAATAAAGTGCAAAAGTACAAAACACGTCTTCAAACTTCATAACAAACTGGCAGCACCAACACCCTTCACCTGTTCTTCACTGTCAATACCATCATACTTGAACAGTACACCTTCCAATTCAGGCTCACGAAACAAGTTGGCACGTTCAAGAAAAGCACCATCAAATGGCTTAAACTGATCTCCACCATTGTTCCACTTCTTTGTTTCACACCACCAACAAAAAATCAAAAAATCAGGGTTACTTCACTTATATTTTGGTTATGAGTTATGACCGGGTTACCAAGTTAAAATGAGATTGGTTGGATTAATGGTCAGAGTACTGGCGAAGTACCAATAAAGTACCCATATATTACCCAAAATTAGAATTTACAAATAGAAATAAAAATCTGGGTACGTATGCGGTATATACCCAGGAGCAGCACTATTATCTTTGTGAGAAACCCCAACCATCTATTTATATCTGTCGAGTATGGTTGCCTCTGACCAGATTCTTGAAACTTAGTAATGATTAAAGGGAACAACAAAAAAGATAGAATTGCATCAATAGAAATATAAACTCTCACTCCTAGCATTTGATCTGGTCTAGCTAAGCAAATATTACATTTTTTGAGTCTTTTTTTGATGAGCCAGTAAATGATCTCATAGCTCTCATCCCATGAAAATTTAGAGGACTTCTTGTGATTGATTTGCATTATCCTATGATAATGGGAAGAAACCTATGTGTACTACTATGGTCAGTGATCCTGTCATGTAGGATTACAACATTCTATGTGTATTTACATATGATTTTTCACGGACTTCTAAGAGTTCATCGGAAATTCAATTTCTTATACATGTCCATTTCTCACTAGTATCATCACACCCGAACATGCTTTACATAAAGGTCAGTTTTTTTTGTGGCTTTTTTAACAATGAAGCCACCACTTATTCTTTGAATGGCCATTTGTAAGGTTTTATGCCAACTATAGTAATCTACTATTTCTTAGTTAACCTCAACATGTGTAGTAACATTTAGAATCAAGTTTTTTTTTAAATTATGTTCCGTCTACTAGGCACATTTATACTAATTGTATTATCAGAATTGCAAGTCGTCTGAAATTGCTTGCTTGGCTACTTTCAGAAACAATTTTCGGAACTGTTGCTGAAGGCTGCTAGTGATTATGGGGCTTTGACAGCATCTGTCACTGATTTCCAGTGGAGTCAGAATTTCAGAGAATCACCATCAATATGGGGGGTAAGTCTGCAGGAATGTCCCCACATTTACATTCATATGGAACCATTGGGTGCACACCATAGTCCATTTTGAAAGGTTTATCTGGGACTAACATATCCTCCTGTCCTGTGTGAAGGAAATGCTGCGCCCTATCCCTGCTGCTCTGGCATCGTGCACGCGGTTCTTCGAGGCAATGTCTGCCATGAGGGACTCGTTCTCCACGCTCCAGCAGCTCCGAGTCGGCCAGCTCTCTTCCTCACTGACGACCCCGAGGGATTCCTCTGCAGGGGACTCCAAGTACCTGACGCCCCCTCACTGGAGGGATGGAACTACGAGCTCCGACGACTCGATGGTGGGCAGCTGGAGGAGGCAGGAGACCGAAGAGCCCGGGGCGGAGGGCGACTCGGAGGATGGTGTCAACCAGAGGAGATTGTCCTGGCCCCCTCCGCTCAAGAAGGCTTTCTGATGAACAATGTTGTTGCCATTGCCTGTGTTTTTGTTGCTGAAAGTGAGGTTTTGGTCCTACATCTGTACTAGTATTGTGGTGGGGATTGAGTTTTGATGTATGGTGCTGGCATTGGTGTGGTGTGAATTTGAATTGATAAAAGACTTGAGGTTGATTAGATTTAATTGTTTTCTTTTTCATTAAGATTGTAATCATAGTAAAACTTGGCTGTTGCTATTGAATTGATACAATGTGTTATATGATGAAGTTTCAGTTGAAAAATATATAATTAGCATCATTAATTCACTTACAGCCAAAGTATTTTTTTTTTTTTTTCAAAGAGGTACAAGCTCCTGACCCGAAGGCTTACACACTCAACCCGAAGGCCACTCTCCCAGTCCGAAGGCCCATACTTGTATCACACCGCATCCACAACCGACTTGCACTCTGGTTGCCCTCACATTAATTTATTCACATGAAATTAAATGTGCTTTCCATGGTGCTCGAACCTACAACCTTTAGGGGGTGGATATGTCTGACTCTAACCATTTTTACATGGGATATATATATATATATATATATATATATATATATATATATATATCCCATGTAATAAACTAATATTAACACTAATATTAACATTAATATTAATATTAACATTAATATTAATATTAACATTAATATAAAAAATAAAAATAAAATTAATATTAACATTATCATTAATATTAACATTAATATTACGAATTAGAGTGAGGGAATTTTTTAGGGGGTTTTCTAAGAGGGGCTTTTGATCCGCTTCTATATATATATATATATATATATATATATATATATATATATATATATATATATATATATATATATATATATATAGGAAGGGGATGCCAATGACCCCTAACCTAGTGGTAGTGGTGAGACATGCGGCCCGAGTGGTCAGGAGATCTATTTTTAGTGAGGACGTTCGACACAATTACCATTTTCAATATATGGAAGCGGATCGAGAGTCCCGTCAAAGCCCCGCTTCTCTCATCTACCGTCGGATCGAGTGGGAGGGAGAGAAAGGGACTCGATTCGACGCACAAGGATAAAGGAGATGGTGGACAGTCATGGCATGTGAGCTATGTCCATCGATCCACTGTTTGCTTGCACTGACATCCATTTGGTAAATGTGGTCATACATGCATGATATTGATAGCATATAAAAGAGGGACAAAGTTGGGAAATTGCAATAATAATAATAATAATAATAATAATAATAATAATAATACACATAGTATCGATATTATTATTATTATTATTATTATTATTATTATTATTATTATTATTATTATTATTATTATTATCGATACTAACGTATTGTGCTCTATTGGCAGGGATGCAAGATCCACAAAATTAGTCCCCCTGCGTTCAGCATTTTAAAATTTCGGCCAATGGAAGCCGACATGTGGCATCGGTTCGTGCGTCGACCCATATTTCGATCTGTGTAGAAGCATTCAAAAACTTACTACACTTTGGCCTACCAGTGCATCATAACATTAGTTGACCCTCAAATTAGGTTTTTATTTTTATTTTATTTTATTTTCATAACATAGGTAAAAAATTTAACCTTTTTTTTTTCAAGTTTACTTATTATCTGTTTGAGCTTATGAAATAGGGAAATTGCGAAAAGAGAATGATACATGATTAAACTTTACAAGAATTTAATTTCCGCATCAAAGAATTTTAAATGCTTTCTCTGTTGCTCGAAACTGCAACCTCTGGAGAGGAATATGCATCACTCTAACCATCAAGTCATATATCCTTGTATTATTATAATTGTTTAGCTTTAGTATGGTATCACTGCATATCATTTATTTTGATGTCTGGTGTTTGTTCAATATCATTCATTGTCATTAATCCATCCATCCCAACAGCAACACCTTCACCTTCCTGTGACAGCAGGACACTCTCAACCTGGACTTGGGTTCGTATCATCAGGACTGAAAGAATGATAAAGAGCAAGCCCATGTGATCCTCCACATGCCTTTGCTCACTGGATCGATTGGGAGTACTTCCCATGTTAAAAATACCTCTCCTTGGGACCATGGAAAGTTACTTCAATCATACTAACGTTTCATTTGCTAGTATTGTACTCGAAAGTCATGTTTATATTTTTACATCTTTTACTGTATAATGCGGCTTCGAAACGACTCAAAATGAGCCGTCTAAGTCGTATATATATCATCAATTATTTAATTTAAAAAAATTACAAAAAACTATAATTTTTTTTTTTTTCTCATTTTCTTCTCATGACCGAATACTCTTTTTTCTTCTTCTTCTACGTAACCGAATACCCCATCTTTTATTCACATATATCCATAACAAATTATAATTAAATTTCTTTAAATCTTAATATATATATATATATATTAAAATTCAAAATTTATGAGAGCATGCGTTAATTTTAGGGTCACGTATGATATTCAAAATTTGATGAAGAAAAAAAGAAGAAGATGGGGTAAGCCCTAGTCAACATTTGATATTCAAAATTTACGTTTAAGCATCCAATTTGGACGGTCAGCTCTAGTCAACGATCAGGACGAGATCCAAACCCTCCTATAAACAATACGAAAATATAAACACAATTTTTGAATATTATATGAGATCCTAAACTTTAATAACCTGTTTTTTTATCATTCCTCATATTATTGAAGGCGGTATTCTTACAACTAGTTGTTTTATTTTTTTTTTAATCATTCATCGTATTATTATTGCACGATTTTTTTAATTATTGTCGTGACTTTGTTTCGTTAATTATATTTAATGAAACACGCAACAGTTTTAATAATTGATATCTTCTCTAACAGAGAGGGATGGATACAAAAATTTAAGAGAGTGGGTCAATCTCAAATGTGTGTGTGTATATATATATATATATATATATATATATATATATATATATATATATATATATATATATATGTTCGCTAGTTTACAATGTTCACAGGCTTAGCTTTTACTGTTTTTGTCCATGTATATGCAGTATCAGCAAAAAAAAGCTTATTCTTTTACAATATAGTTAGTTAGGGTAAAGTGCATATAAACCCTCCTTAGATTTGTCTCGTTAACAAAATAATACCCGTTAGAAAACTAATGCAATTGACCCATCCTTAGATTTTTCGCGTCAGCAAAAAAGTCCCTAACGTCTATTAGCCGTTAGAAACGTCTGTTAATGGCTTTTAAAAAAGTAAAAAATAAAAAATACCAAAAATAACCCCCCCTCCCCCTCCCTACTAGTCATCCTCCCTCCTTCCTTTGTCACGACCCGCACCCTAGAGTTAGGGCACGAGAAGTGGGTACGTCCAGCCTACGCCGCAGTGTCGGCGGTAGAACGCTGTCCTATGTCTCATGCATCTAACAGTATAAGGCTAAACAGTTTATACTCCCCGAATGGGGGTGACATAGCAGGTACAGACTCAATCACATCTAAGGTAAAGCATGATAAGGATAGATAAAACATGAAATCCAAAAGAGGTACAACAGAGAGAAATCTAAGTGTCTAAGTAAGATACACAAATCCAGAAATACATCTCAAATCTCCAAACTCAGATACAGTAATCCATAAAGTAAATACAACTCCAGACAATTGAAATAACTATCTAAACAACCTCTAATGTGTCTCCTCTAGGCTAGCAGGCAATCTCCAAGCTATCTGTAAAATTTATCAACGGGTCCAGTCAGGACATGAGCGAGTACAGTACATCTCAACAATATCATAACAGGTTAGGAAATATAAACATGCTAGAGAGTAAGATACAGGATAGGGGTGAGCGTCGGTATATTCGGTCGGTATTTGATCGAATTTTTCGGTATTTTTTTTAATCGGTATTTAAAATATCAATATCAATACCGTACCATTTAGAATCGATTTTTTCGGTTTCGGTTAAATCGGTATTCGGTCGGTTTTTATTCGGTATCGGTATTTTACCAATTAACATTTGGTCAATCAACACACTTAATATTGTAGAACCTCTTAACCTATAATATATATTTTTACATTTTTGGAAGCATTAAATTTCAAAGTCAAGCCTCTACCAACCAAACTACTCATCAAAATTATTAGAAAAATATGTAACAAGTTGCAAACACCTAAAAATGGGCTTGAAAGATCAAACGTTGTCACTAAGTTTAATCTTTAGTATAAGTTTAAGTAACCAAAATTTACTTCAAAATTCTATGAGAAAACAAAAACATAAGCTCAAAAGACCAAAAACTCAATTCTCGGCATTCTTGACATAACTTCAAGTCCATTAAAATTCATTCTAAGTTCTAAGAAACTGATTAAAACAAAGATAAAAATAAAAATGAGTAGTATAAAATTAATCACGAACAACATTATATATATGATCGGTTCGGTTCGGTATTTTCGGTATGGTATTACACTCAAACCGTTACCACTACCATTATACCATAGTTTAGTCGGTTCGGCAATTCGGTATCGGTACATATTTTCGGTTCGGTTTTTCGGTATATTTTCAATCGGTATTCGGTCGGTTTTTCGGTATCGGTCGGTATTTGCTCACCCCTAATACAGGATCTGAAGAAATAACATGATGAAAAAGAGAGAGACTGTAAGTAAATAGCTACAATATATAGAGAACCATCAGTGACTAGTGATTCAGAGCACAAGATGGTTATGTAAACGGTACGATGTTGTACACGAGTAATCTACAGAGGTTGTACACGAGTAATCTACTGGATTGATTACATAACCACTTCTACTCCCCCGCCCCAATCAATACACAAGGATCAAGCTAAGTTATGTTATTGCACACGAAGTATAGTCGTACACGAGATCATGTGAATACATGAATATACACGATTTCATACGATTTGTACACGAATGTCACGAATACAAGGAGTACACGATGCTCACGATAAAGTACACGAACACGAATACCCGATGTATCCGCTAAGGGGATAACATCGCACAACAAGATCCATATAGTACTAATCCGTGTTTTCAACGTGTCAGCATCATGTAAAGTAATCTAAAGCAGGAAATATAATCCTAAACAAGATATGAAATGATCAGAGAATGTACTCGCCTGATATCTGAATGTCCAAGGTAAAGATACTGTCCGAGGAGAGGTGTCTGGCTCCTAATTAGAACAGCACAAGTCACAACATGTCCAGAAGGGTAATATAAAGCACTACAATGCATTCTACATGAATCTAGGTCAAACTATGCCAAAGTCAACCCTTGGTCAACTCTGGTCAACTGCACTAGTCAAACTAGGTCAAACTAGGTCATGTCCTAACCCAGCAAGTCTTACTAGGCCTAACCAAGACTATCCTAGCAAGCACACATCAATACAAGGCTATACAAGCCAACATACACCCAACTCTATAGCATGCAATTATTCAATACTCAAATAGACAAGAATTCACATTGGATATACACTAGGTAATTTATTACTTTAAGCTATATATGTCTACACATATATACACATGCATATATTGGTATTCAACATTAGGTCTATAATCATGGCATTTCGAATGGTTATATTAACTTATATATTACAACACAATATGCTAACATATATATAATATACATACATAGCTAAGTTAACTATATTCATAAATACTTATTTAAGAGGCTATGTGTGTGTATGTGAACATGACAAAGGGACAAGTGAGGGTTAAATGGGCATACATAGTGTATACATATCAAAGAGTGTCAAAGTGTAAGTGAACAAAGTGTCAAGTGTGATAGTGTCAACATAGTGTAAGGGGGTACATGAGGTAATATAGGATTTGTGTTAACATAGAACATTACATCTCATTAACTTGTATATTGCATACATTACATCTATTATTACATTACATTCATGCTTGCATTCATTCATCATTCATTTATTCTCTTGCACTACTATATGCACCATACATTACATACTATGGAACCTACATATTCATTACAAGCCATACTTATACATGCTTACATTAGATAGGATACTTACACCTCATACATCATTTATTTAACCATTTACTCATGCTTGCATTCTCTATTTAATTACATAATATATATACATTAACATGTGTTAAAATCAAATAGAATATTATATTACACACAAGGGTGCACAAAATGCATATGCCGAATAGTAACTCCTACTAATAATCAATACTGTACCATCTCAGCATGAATTAAAATCTAGGATTAAAGTATGTTATAGATCTATGTGTTAGCTTTCCGAAACTTCAAACGGATCGCGTTTTCGTTTCCGGAAACTCCCGGAATCGCGAAAACACCGAGAACGCGTTTGTCTTTCGTACAGCTGACACTCAAATAATTCTCCAGAAAGTTATAGAAAGAATTAGGCCTATTAATACATGTTTTTGGAAAACTAACTTCAATACGCTTCTTTTAAAAAAAAACGGAAGATTAAACCGAGCTTTGAGCTAGAAGTTATGACATTTCTAAGTTAGGACTGAAATTAAAAACGTGGATAAAAATCATGACGGATTTAGATAGTTTGAGCCAAAAGAATACACAATATATATCCTAATTATCCACAACAATAATGACAATAATAATATGAGGAACCACACTCACAAACTTGATTATATAATCATCATGAACCATTTATTACATATATAAATATAGATACACTCTCATTACAACATAAACACATCTATAAGAGATAATATATATATATATATATATATATATATATATATATATATATATATATAACATGAACACATCTATAAGAGATACATGAATGAAATGTAAAGTACTCAAGAACACATCTCTACATATTCAAATCTGAGATTTAATATGAATTAATTCATTTAATCAATATTTTAAATATAAAGTGTGTCCAAGTTTGGGGGTTTTCCCCATGAACACAAGACACAACAATAATACAATAGAAATCCCTAAAGGACACATAATGGGCACAAGAGGACACAAAATAGGGACACAACAATGGGGGTCATTTCTATGGTTAAAACTTTCCTAAATACAAAATGGAGAAATAAAAGAGAAGGAAATATTACCTAAAGGAGAGAAAATCCAAGGAGAAATGCTTCTTCCTTGGGAGAGCTTGAGAGCACTTGGGGAAGAAGACTTCTCAAAGAAAGGAAATGAGATGGGAGTCCTATTAGGGCCGGCCACAATGGTTATATCCCCCCTTCATTGAATATTACAAGTTTGTCCCTCCCTTAGTTACAAGTGTTTAAAACAATTTTGGTTAGGATTTGGGGGTAAAAGGGTCAAATAAAAAAAAACTCTAAATGGTTAACCTAATAATTAGGATTATGACTAATCTTTCTAACATAACTAATTAAAATGTGGGCCATGGCTAACTAATGCATGGGTCCAACTAGAGTCTAAGTTACCCCGGGTCCTCGTTACAAGTCGGATTGAGATGAAATTCGAACCCGACTCAAATAATCCCAAAACAATATCATAAATAATAAAATAATATCAAAATAATTCAAAGAGGTCAAATGCAAAATATCCTTAGGCCAGAAATGACATTAAAATATCATAATCACATGGTTAGACTCTAGGTCAAACAGTCTCTAGGGTTTCACTAGCAAAACGTCAAAACCACAAGTCATTGATTTAAATAATTTTAAAATGATTTAAAATCACCAAAAATCATATCATGAATTAAATATCATTATTAAAATAATTATAAACACGAAATTTTGAAATTATCCTCATTTGGAAAACTGGGTGCTACATCCTTCGTCGGCCGCCCCCCTCCTTCCTTTGTCGGCCAGGCCCCCTCCCCCCTCCCCTTCTCCCTCCTCCGGCTCGCCCCCCTCCTCCCTCCGCTAGCCAGCACCGTCGACTCGCCCCTTCCTCTCTCCGTTGGCCGGCCCCCTTCGCCCCCCCCCCCCCCCCCCCCCCCCCCCAATCTCCCTCCGCCAGTCGGCCCCCCTTGAACCCACCCCCCCCCCCCCCCCCCCTTCCTCCCTTCGCTGGCCGGCCACCCTCCCCCCTCGTCTTGGCCGGCCCCGCTCGACCAACCTCCACCACCGGAGAGAGAGAGGGTGGGGGGGTGGGGGAGAGAGTAGGGGAGGGATAAAATCGTCTTTTTAGACGTATTTTAACGGCTGTTAACGGTAAGGGTGCAAACTGAGCAAAAAAAAAAAAATAAGGATTCTTTTAAACTAGGATTCTTTAAATGCAATTTACGTAAATCTAAAGAGGATTTATATGCACTTTATCCTAGTTAGTTGATCCCACTTGTTCGTTACTATCTCAGTCCTTGTTATCCAACAAAACTTGTTGGTCTCATGTATGTCCAAGCTTGAGTAAAGATGATCATGGCGTGTGGGGGCTGTGGAAGAAGAAAAGGAAGGATAAAGGAGATGGTGGACAGTCATGGCATGTGAGCTATGTCCATCGATCCACTGTTTGCTTGCACTGACATCCATTTGGTAAATGTGGTCATACATGCATGATATTGACAGCATATAAAAGAGGGACAAAGTTGGGAAATTGCAAAAAAAATAAAAGAAATAAAACTTATTGCACTTGGACATACCAATGCATCCTAACATTAATTTCACCCTCAAATTTAGGTTTTTATTTTCATAGGTTAATCGCAACAAAGATGAATTTCTTAAAAAAAAAAATTAGTTCACTCATTATCTTTTTATGCTTTTGAAATTGGCATATTGGAAATATAGAAGGATACATGTTTCAACTTTATAAGGATTTAAATTCGTAGTATAGGGTTAGTATTGAAAATACATAATGTTCTTACATTCATACAGGATCTGTCCATAGATAAGTCCGACAAAACTTCATATTTGAATTCTCTACTTAGGACAACCTTTCAGGTCTAACGTGACATGCAAGAGGTCGGGATTGCAGGTAGCCCCCAAGGACCAACCCGTAACAATGATTTAAGAGACAACTAAAATAAGTTCCGGTTCGGACAATCCAACCTTCCAAGTCGGTCCTGCATTCATAACTACTTTATATTAAGTTCTTGAGTAACATGGAAAATTTGTAGGTATACTCGCTCTTAGTAGATACTTACTCGATTGTCCGAGGGTTAGTGTTGAGAAAGTTCCGATCTAACACTTTTTCGGCAGGTTCATCAAAATATTTTCTTGCGGTCTTTATTATTGCATCACCATTCGTTATAGAGAGCTTATTATTTTAGATTATTAGAGAAAACTAACCAAAAATAGAAAGAAAATTACTGTAGATCTCAAGGATGGAAACCTTGACCTACCGTCCAGGTTTTAGGTGCATTTATAATCGGGTTGACCCGCCTAACATGTTATGTCGATCCATGTTCAAGAAGGTGACCTACTTGACATGTTGTGACTTTTAACCGAAAAGAGATGTGACCCGTTAGCAAAAAAGGATCGATCTAGGTTCATGATAGCGAACTTTGTTTCGCATAAAGCGATCCACTAGCAAAATGTTTGTTAAGTCCTGTTTATGTTTTAAAAGCTGTCCAAAAATTGAGTTTGTTTTAGTAATTTTTATTGTGAATACGTTATATTTATACTACTATGTAATGAAAAAATTTAGTCTTAATCGTTAATTTTTTTCAAAAAATATTCTTATCTATATTTTTACTAATTAAAATGGTACATTATATTTAACATGAATAGTTAGGTAATTACGTATAGAAAGAAGGGGTTAATTAGTCTTTAGATTCCAAAAATATTCAAAAAATTAGCATTTGGGTCATGAAGATATCCAACTTATGTTTTAGATCCTGAGATGACGTTTGACCCATGTTGATCATCGAAAATCTGTTAATAAATAACTTGTGAACTCAAACGAACAAGAATGTTTTTGCAACTCTAAGCCTAACTAAACATACAATATTTATTAACATATTTTAAATGGTCAATGTGGGTCAACCGCCATCTCAGAATCCAGACCCTAAGGTGGATATTTTTAGGACCCAAGCACTAATTTATCGAACATTTTTGGGACCCGGAGTCTAATTAACCCCAAAAAAAATTGGAAGGGGGGGTGTTAAGGTTTTGTTCTTCAAATATTAAAAGACTATTGTTTATTTTTTCGAGTAATATCAAATACGGGGCCCACATACATGTATACTAGTATTTCATATATAAAAAATTGGTAATATTGAAAGGTTTAAAAGATTAAAGAGGATCCATTAAGATCATAGTGTAGCTCTTTCTTGTTGTAACAACAAAGTGAAGCTAGGGATTCCACAAGCCAAAGAAAAAGAAGGAAGGAAGATTGAACCATCATTGTCAAGTAGGGTAGAGCCAAAAAAAAAGTTTGAAACAAATGAGCCTCATGGGTTGTCTTCCTTCCTAAATTCCACATGCTTCACAATTAGCTTGTTGGCTACATTACAATCTAACATAAAGTTTCTATTTATGTTAACATTAATATAGGGTTCTCCTACACTTTGCTTTTTGCCATCACCTCATGTGATTCCATGTGGCAGAGGCACTCAATCTGCAACCAAACCTCATGGATCTTGATCATCCTTCATTCCTGATTAAACTAAGAACACTGTGATGACAGGCAGTTGTGTTTAGGATCTTGGTGTGATATTTGACCTCTAAATCTATGAAGTGTACATGTGTACAGTTTTTCTAATCAACTTACTATGTCATATAAAACAAAAAAATATTTTACATGCTAAAAAATATATTTTATTCATTAGAAAGAGTAATAATAAAATAATATACTAATGTTTTCCCTTTTCCATTTCTGTATCAAAGATACTTATATAATTATTTTGACTTTCCTTTTCATATTCAGAAGTATCGCTAGGGTTCCATGTTATCTTAAGTCGGTCATGTTATATGATGGTCACTTATGGAACCAACCAAGAATACACCTAATTCGTACGACATGGTTGTGCTTTTTTAGTCACAGAGACAAAAGATCCAAGTAATTATAAGGAGGTCATTGGATAAGAGAACAGAAATCGTTGAATATTTGCCATAATAGAAGAGATGGAGTCACTTTGAAAGAATGGTATGTGGAACTTGGTCGAGCTACCAAAGGATAAAAGGGCTATTGGATGAAAATGTGTATTCATAAAAAGGAGAATGAGAAATACGATGCGTGTTTACTGTTCATGTATTGTTCTGGTACCTGTCTACGTACTGATTATGATCATGTTCCTGTACATATACCATGCTCATGATTACTGATACTGTACTTACTGGCTATTCATGATTCATATTCTTATTTTCTTACATGTTCACATGATCTCGCATTCTTACTGTCGTACAGGTTCACATGATCTTGCATTCTTTTATGCTTGCATGCTAGTTTAGTTCATTAGATTTCTTCTTTTGTGGTACTTGCTATTTGAAATTTTGACCCTACTGATTTTGTATGGCCATATGTCGTAGCGGAGCCAGAGGATTTACTGTATCTTCCAATTGATGGTGTCCACGGGCAGGACCACCAGCCGAGTACCTGAGTGGGTGTTTATTCCTTTCACCCACTAATTATTTGTATATTATTTTGAGTTGTTTAGCCACCAAGCATGTGTTTAGCTCGTGTTTTCGACTTGACTCTCGCCTACATGTTGACATGATTTGTATATATCTAGATACAGCTAGAGCTGATCATGTATTACTTATACTCTTGTTAGTATCTCATTTTGTATTACTAGTTTCATGAACATATATATTATAGCTTTAGACGTTTTACTGTTTTATATGTCTAATGATCATACATCTTGTATCTTGTTGATTTGTATGTGATTAAGACAACTAGGATTGCTGGACCTAGTATTGTCCGTTTGATTGTAGGATAACTCTCATCTCTTAAACAACTGTGACTGTATCTTGGGGTACCTGAGTGCTCTTTTATATGTAGTCCTGCTTTGTTCGCACATGCTCTTCAGTATTCTGGTTCTGGGACGTGACAATAGCTAAACCGAATAAAACCTAATAAACCAAATCAATTATTCGGTTCGGTTCCGATTAGTTGTTTTTTTAGATTTTTTTTTAAATTTTGATTTTGAATATTTCGGTCCGGTTGAAACAGAATAGTGAGAATGCTCATCCCTAACGTGTACGACATTAGTTTTATAGTGGTTCCTTACCGACCGTGTGGAGGGGGACCGACGCGTGAACCGACGCCACATGTCGGTCCCCCCATTAATTAGTCGGAGACATTTAACTGACGATAGCAGGAGGCTGATTTTGTAGATACCATGTTCCGACCAATAGGGGCCGGCACGTGCACAACTGCGGTCGCTCCCACGGTTCGTTTGAATTTTTTTTTTTTTTGGTTTAGTTTTAAACTTGAAATTTACTTAAATATGATGGGAGAAAAATAGTAAGTTGGTAAAATTATGTTTCTTGATGTTCACTCAATATTAAAAAGTTGTCCATGAAGTACACACAGTTGTCCATCATTGTCTGCACACACACACACACAGTACGGCCCAAGTGAATTTCTTTTCCTTTTCCCTCCACCACCACACCTTTTCGAGGTGTTCGTCCTCCTTCCCTCTCCCTCCCTCTATTTATTTCCACTCTCAACTCCAACTCCCAACAAAGCTTCTTCTTTTGAAGAGTGGTCGGAATGGCTTCTTCTTCTTCTTCGTACTTCTCTCTTCGGTGGGAGAGCACCGGCGACCACCAGTGGTGGTACGCCTCCCCGGTGGACCTCGCCGCCGCGAGCGGCCACTACGACCTCGTCCGCGAGCTCCTCCGGATCGACCCCAACCTCCTCATTAAGCTCACCTCCCTCCGCCGCCTCCGCCGCCTCGACTCCCTCTGGCCCGACCCCGCCGTCCGCCGCCGCCGCGCCTCCGTCGCCCGCGCCCTCCTCCGCGACTGCGGCGCCCCGCTCCTCCGCGCCGGCTACGGCGGATGGCTCCTCTACACCGCCGCCTCCGCCGGCGACCCCGCCTTCGTCTCCGACCTCCTCGCCGCCGACCCCCTCCTCGTGTTCGGCTCGGGGGAGTACGGCGTCACGGACGTCTTCTACGCCGCCGCGGCGGGGAGGAGCGCGGAGGCCTTCGCCGCGCTCTTCGACCACGCCGTGCGTCCGAGGGGAGGGACCGCGGACGGCGTCCTGAGGGCGGAGATGGTGCGCAGGGCGCTGCACGCCGCGGCGAGGGGAGGGGACCTGGAGATGATGAGGAAGCTTCTCGACGACGGGGACGTGCTGCTGCAGGAGTACAGAGATGCCCAGGGATCCACGCTGCTGCATGCTGCCTCCGGGAGAGGCCAGCTCGAGGTGAAAGCTCTTTTCTTGATCTATTGTTGCACGGACACGGACACGGACACGGACACAGAACATGGCACATATTGCTAGTGGCACGCACCCTAACTATAACTGCTCGATTCGAAGCACATTTCGTAAATTTTTTGGATCCTTAATAGTTGTGTTTGTTGCTGGTGTTGTGTTGGTTATTGTAATGAGATGAATGTAAAAAAAATACTGTTTTGTTCATGATGAACTCTTATTTGCAACTAAATTTGGATGGGACGTGCTTCAAAAGAGCAATTTATGAAATTGGGGTGTCATAAAGCGCAATAGTTGGGATGTCACTAGGGTAATTTAGCCTATATTTATATATACACACACGCCCGAAAGAAACACGCAATAGCGAACCACAACCTACTGGTCAAGTCTACCCCCTTTCGTACTGTGTATCCTGCTTAATGCTTATTGAGGTGAAAATGTGCGACCCAGGTAACTATGGTTGAGATTTCTAATTATGTATGCAAGTTGTTCGTAAGAACTTGTTGAGACTAGGTTAATGTGGACCTATGTCGCATCAACTACAATATGATATAGACATAGAAAGAATGGATACAACATTGAATTTGGTGTGTCCAACATGGAGAATGATCAATTTTTTGGAATGCCCGTGCTCCCTAGAGCCTAGAGGTGGACTGAAGTAATATTATAGATCATAGATGCCAATGTTTCCCTTTGTGCCGTGTTATGTAGATACTAGATAGGCTAAGGTATCAATTGAAATATCAGGCATGCATATCGGACTACTTAAATATACACCTTATGTTACATGTATGATAAAAATAATCTATACACATTATTATAACTGTCCTAAATGCCCAAGATAGTAAGTATATGTTTATTTTTTTATTTTTTGAGACAAAGGATGGAATCAAGGAGATATATGTCTAAGTATTGGTGAATCTTTAAGAACTTGTTGATTCTAGTTAGATGTTGACTATAATTTTAAATGTTTCCGTTGGTGCATTTACCTTATTATGAACATATTAAGACCATGCTTTATTTTGGTAATTTAATTGTTATCTTGTTTGTTGTATTACTATTTATATTGTTTATTGTGATGTTTTAACTAATATGGGAAACTTGGAGGGTTTGCTTGTATGAGCCTAAACTGCAATTCAAAAGAAAGCTCTACCTACCTGCCAACTAACCACCTAGGTTTTATGGCATGGTCCTCTCTTGCTCATAGCTACCTTGGATAGGAATATGACATCAACATAGAGGGTTGACGTCAGGTTGAAAACCGATTCATAAAATTTTGTCAAATCTTGTATATAGCTTTCTTATGTTCCATAGTCGACCCCATTCGGATGGAAGGAGACTTAGATGACGACAACGGCGATGATTTTGATATTTTTGCTGGGTTAGGTTGATAACGTTTGTTATTTCCTAACTCATGGGTGAATGAAATTTGTTTTGGTTCATATTTGGTAGTTTAAATATTCTTGCCTAAAGTGTTCACTACTAGTTTCCGCAGGATATGCTAAGTAGGACCTTTGTACATTTTTATTATTATCTTTAGTCCTACATTGAAAGATAAGTTAGTCTAACATGTACCACTTAATATTGAGTCATTCAGTCTAATGGAGAACTTTCTTGTTTTTTGGCTTTCCGGATCATTCTCTGTTACTCTAACAAGTTAAAATTCAATTTATATCTGTGAATGTATAGATGAATTGCATGGTTGTTATCTTACTTGAAATAATAGAAGTGGTCCATACAATTCCGTTCTACTTTTGAACTGCTTCTTTTTTTCCTTTTTCTTTTTTCCATTTGTTTTTGAGAGAAGATGGGATAAGGAGATCCAAGCCAAATTTCATTCATTTTAGATCAATAAATTCACCAATACAAATAACAACTATGGACTATATGACCACTAGATAGAAAATGTCAAAGTTGAGTATATAGAAAGGAGCCACATGTCAAGATAGGCAATTGAGCGCTGTTAGAAGCATCCGTAGAAATACTTGCCTCCATAGTCTCAGTTTCTGTAACTTTCGAAGTGAGGACATTTGTAAGATTGTGTTTGTCGGAGCATCAGAGGCTATACTGTTGTTCCTGGAGTGGTAAATATTGAGTTTACTCTAAGGCTGTGTTTGGTAGGAAGGATGGAAAAGTGGAAGGAAGGAAAAAGAAAATGATACATTTTCCTTCCATATAGAAAGGAAAGATCATTTCCTTCCTTTGTATTTGGTAGCAAGGATGGAAAAGATAAGAGATGCATTTTCCTTTGTTTGGTATGAAAGAAAAAATGGAAGGAAAAAAAGTAAAAAATATAGGGTTTACCAATTCTACCCTCAACTAAAAACACTTATTTACCATTTGACTTCATAAATAATTTTTAAATAATACATTCATATGGGGGTATAATTGTTAATTAATACAAGCCTCCACTTTTCCTCCCACTTTTGGAGGGATTGGATTTCTTAGGTTACGAGGGAAAAGTAGTCCCTCCACTTTTCCTTCCTTCCTATTTTTCTTCCATACCAAACAAGAGAAAATGAATCTTTCCCTTCACTTTTCCCTCCTCTATTTTCCTTCCTCCCACTTTTCCCTCCTACCAAACACAGCCTAAAGTGATGTACTCTACTGGTCAAAATTAAACAATTACTATATTCTTAAGAGTGTTGCCTTAAATGTGAGATAAATGTCAAATACCCGAAATCGTAGAGGGATAGCTAAAACTACTGCCATTTGGCTGTCATAAGAATGATTTGTATTGTAATGCACTACATAGTTATTGTGTTATTGACAGAGTTATATGTAAGATCTATATTACACATACACAGAAAAATGGTGCCCGTAGCTATATCGTGTCCGTACCCATATCCGTTTCCATATTCGTGCAACATAGATGATTATATTCTAGCTTTTTGAAATGCATGTATCCCGTATCCGTATCGTGTCATCCTTATCCTTGTCCATATCAGTGCAACATAGTGTAAAAGCTATCTGATTTTTCTAATGGTATTTTGTGTGCAAAAAACAAAAACAAAACAAAAACAAAAACAAAAACAGAAAAAAACAAAAAATGGAGGTATGTACAATATTTGATCAATCTCACTCAGTATTGACAGTGGTAGAACATGTAATATAACTGAAATATTTTCATTTCAAGATGTGAGGACATGGTATCTGAGCCTCCATCATTATCCATGACCACCCAAGAGCCTTGTTAGCAATCACCCAAATAAAACTCGTATTATAAGCGAATTTTTCCGTATCTTTTAGAAACGTATAATAATTGCGTACTTTTGACATATTCAAATCAATACGTAAATTTAAGCATGCAAAGTTTTAAACGTGGTCCGTATTAATTATTGAAAAATTTGGCAAAAAAACGTGGTGGGAACATGTATAGTTACATATTTAAGAATGTGAAGTTTCTAACCTCAATATTTCCATTTTTTTAATATTTGACCGAATTTTTGAACGTATTTTATTTGCACTGAGCCGATTATGTTCGTACTTTTGCCGTCCCGTATTTTTCCCGTTTGCCGAATTGCTAACAAGGCCCAAGAGGAATTTGGGTTATAATAATAGCAGTAAAATAGATTACCCCTTATGTCAGGCATCTCCTTTTTGTTTAGGAATATCTTTAGATGTACTTATCTAATAATTACTGCATCTCCTTTTTGTTTAGGAATATCTTTAGATGTACTTATCTAATAATTACTGGAGCTTTTATATGCAACCCAAATAATTATAAAAGAAAGGGTTATGACTACTCATCTGTTTGAACTTCATATTACAATCATTGCATAATAGGCATGCTAATGTTGGAGAAATTTTATTGAAATTCCTACATTAAAATGGGCCTGGCCAAGCATAGTGGTCAATTTTAACATCATTGTCATCATCCATGTTGCATGAGTACATATACGGATACAGACTACGGACATTTTCCAATATGTACAAGGTAGTCGCCTTTGTTGTACGAAAATGGACATGGATACGGGTTCAGATACAATACGGATACCTTTTTACTTGTGATACAGTTCATCATCGTCAAAGCCCTTCTCCATCATAAATGGGTCAGCTATACTGCAAAAGTAAGCTCCGAAAAAGAATTGACAATTTTCTCGTGACAATATAATTCCTACATAAGATGATGAGGGACCAAGCTAAGTTTTTTTATTTTATGAAATTAGGTTCTAATTAGTCTTATTTGGAATTAAGCTGAACTATCAATTTTTTTGGTTTGTAGAGTCATTTAAACCGAGTCAAGTTGGTGTATTCAGAGTTTTACTTGCTCTAGAAGCTGGTAGTTGTACTCGAGTGTGACTTCTTTGATTATTTCCTCAACCAGTCTGTGCACTTCAATATCTAGGAACGAACAACTTTAGGTTGCAATGCATAGTGGTACCACTTTTATCATTTTTCTGTATTTTATGTGTCTTACCATGGAATACACTATTGTTATAGTCTAGTTTTATAGACCTATATTGTTTTTCGGGTCTATTCGAACATACATACTAATGGGCTGCAGACCATGAAACATATTATTCATTCTTGCTATTTACTCGTTATATGGATTGAGATATGCCAAGTAGTGATGGAGACATGCATATAGTTAGAATATATGTTGTGGATAGCGTATACGTATTCGAGTTGCACTGGAGTCCGCTTGATACGTAGCTGGTCATTGTCACGTAACTCGTTATATGGATTGAGATATGCTAAGTAGTGATGGAGACTTGTAGATAGTTAGAATATACTATCTGGACAGCGTATACGTATTCGAATTGTACTGGAGTCCGCTTGATACGTAGCTGGTCATTGTCACGTATTATAGCCCTACGTATTTTGGGAAGATATCAATGTCGAAGCCATTTTAATACATTTCCCCCATTGTGCAGGTAGTGAGAAACCTAGTCTCCTCCTACAACATAATCAACTCCAAAGACAACCAAGGGAACACAGCCCTCCACATTGCCGCTTACTTCGGCCACCTTCCGGTCGTCGAGGCCCTGCTCGCCGCGTCTCCTTCGTCGTCTACCGAAAGGAACGACGCAGGGAACACTTTCCTCCACATGGCCGTGGCCGGCTTCAGAACCCCCGGCTTCCGAAGCCTCGACCGCCAGATGGACCTGATGAAACAGCTCGTCAGCGGCACCGTAGTCGACATCCGGGAGCTCATCAACTTGAGGAACAACGAGGGGAGGACGGCGCTCCATGTGGCCGTCATCGGCAACGTGCACTCCGACCTGGTGGAGCTTCTCATGACCGTCACGTCGATCGACCTCAACGTCCAAGATGTCGAGGGGATGACGGCCTTGGACCTGCTCAACCAGCGCCCACGGTCAGCGTCATCAGAGATACTCATCAAGAAAATGTCGTCCGCGGGAGGGGTAGCCAACGCGAAAGACCACGCTACGGTATCGGCCGTTACCGATCAAGTAAGGCTACTAGGTATCGGGAGCAGCCCGGGGACTTCGTTCAAGATGTCAGACGCCGAGGTCTTCTTGTACACCGGGGTCGAAACATCTGAGGCCAGCGGCAGACACAGCACGAGCTCCGGCTCTTGCAAGAGCGAGATTGCTCACGAGTACGGAGAGGTCACTCAGGAGAAGAAGAAGAAGAAGAGTGCAGCTGGGCGGCTTAAGGTTCTACTCCCATGGTCTGCTCGGAAGAAGCCGGAGGTGGGTGACGACCGGTGCGAGCGCGAGGACACTCCGACTCCACTGAGGCAACGCTTCTCCAAGCCGACAGCGCTCGTCAACAACAAGAGAATGCTCTCGGTCAGGAGCTCTGCGCCTAGCCTGGCCACGAAGAAGAGGTTCGCGTCGGGGCTGATGCATGGGGTGATGCAGGACATGCCTCACCTGGCTCATCCAGTGTGGTCGCCATCGGAGAAACTGAAAGGCGTTTGTCCCGAGGAGGACATCGCCGGGGGCGCCTCGTGCTCGTATTCGTCTGTCGACGGGGTTGAGGAGGAGGCGGGGGCGGCGGGGAAGCCGTCTAACAAGTCCGGTGGTTTCGCGAATACGAGGTTTATGAACAGGTACTTCTGTTTCGGGGCGCAGGGGCTCACGGTGGAGGATTCTGCAAGCGGGAGGCGGTCGAGCAGGATGTTCCGGCGATCGTCGGCGCTGTCAGTAGCCTGATAAAGGGCTAGTGAGTCTATGCCCTAGTTAGAGGTTTTATTTGCAGTTTTAGAATTTCATGTGTTTTGATTCTCTGCTTTCTAGAGTATGTTTGTGAATTTACACGCTGGGGAACGCGGTTATGATGGTATAATAACGTTCCCAGCTTGTTCTGTGAGCTTAAGGTATTGATGAATTAGTAGTGTCAAAAGTCCATTTTGATTGCGTACACAAATCATGGTCACATGATTGTGATGATGGTTGAAACAAAGAAGCAATCCAGGGCTTTGCAGCATCCTGTAGACTGCAAAGGGAGGCTACTTGAGCACCTCTGTAGTCGACATCAACATAATGCATGTCGAGCTGTTGGAATTTGGTCTATCAAGGTGAAGATGTATGATGGAGTTGTGCGGACTTTGGCCGATGTCAGACATGTTTCCGACCTCAAGAAAATTTTATTTCTATTGGTACGTTTGAGTCAAATGGCAACAAGTTCGTTGTTGAGGGTGGAGTCTTGCGAGTTATTCGTGGTTCTTTGGTGGCGATGAAATGTCACCGAGAATAGAAGATAACATGTAGAATAACGTCGCTAGGGTTCGGCCGTGCTGGACGGTAGTGGTTCTCCCTGTGATAGTGCAGGGCGGTTATGGCAAGCACCCCCCCCCCCCCCCCCCCCCCCACCCCAATGTGGATATCAGTCAGTGTTAGTATTGATCGATATCGGATCGAGACAAGTCAAACCGTATCAATATCCCTGTATCGGATCGATATCGAACGATAGTGCAAACTATGATTTTAGTATCATAATTGCAAATGACCATGCCTCTTTTTCAATCAATTCAACAAAGAAATTTCTAGTCAATTCGACATTAGGAGATCTCTTTTTCATTTAATTCGACAAAAAAATTCAGTCAATTCGACATCGGGAGATCTCCTTTTCAATCAATTAGACCAAAAAAAATCTGTCAACTCAATAAAAAAAAATTGAACGAAAAAGGCTAATCGGCAAGCGTAGTGTAAAGGCATAGAAAGGTGGTAAAAATATATAAAAGAAATATCTATCCCAATGTAAACCAATTGGCGACTACTATTTCATTTATTTTCAAAATTACTAAAAAATAACATAAAATACTTATAAATATACTTAAATATATTTAAAAAAAATTTAATAAAATTTTTTTTCTGATACCAATCTATTATGTGAAAAAGTTCATATATATATAAAAAGACATGAGAGAAAAGAGCTCTGCTAGGGTTTCGACATTGGAGGCGATTGCACCTCCTCCCCGCCCCCCGGATCCCTATGGGGTGAAGGGGAAGCGGCATGGCGACCGACCCAAGAAGCCTACCCCCCCGGGTGGGGGTGGATCGGCAGGTGGGACCCCCCCGGGCGGGGGGGGGGGGGGGGGGGGGGGGTCGGCGACTGAGGCGGACGGGACCCCCCCAGGCGGGGGGGGGGGTCGGTGGCGGACAGGGGGGGGGGACCCCCCCAGGCGGGGGGGGGGGGGGGGCTGCAACCGGAGGCGGGACCCCCCCAGGCGGGGGGGGGGGGGGTCGACGGCGGACGGCGGTGGGACCCCCCCAGGCGGGGGGGGGGGGGGGGGGGGTCGGTGGTGGGAAGAGGGGGGACCCCCCGGGTGGGGGGGGGGGGGGGGGGGGGGGGGGGGCGGGGGGCGGCCGAAGGTGGTTTTGCCTCCGGTAGGATCTTCGAGTTCTGTTCTGGATCTGGATCTGGATCTGGGAACGGGTCTGGAACGGGTGACGAGGGGTGGACTACGGTGACCAGAAGGCGTCAACCAGGGAGAAGGCTACCGGCATCTCAATCGGTGGGTCGGGTGACTCCAGGGAGAACAGGAAACAAGATTGGGAGTGGTCATGGGAATCCCCGACGGCTAGGGGGAGGCTTGAGGAGTAGTGGAACTGCCTGGAGACCGAAGGCGTCGGCGGCCGAGAAAGGGAAAGGAGTTGCTGGAGGAGGTAGCGGACAACAGGGGAACCCTGCCACGGTGCCTTCCAGGGTCGTGCCGCAACAACCACGATCATGGAAGGAGGTGTGCATACCGATGGCGGCGAAGTCCGCGTCCTCTATGGAGTACGTGGCACCAAAGAAGGTTGGTGGAGGTTTTCGGGCTGTTTTCCCAGCAGAGGAGATAGCGGAGATGACGGAGTTTTGGCAGAATACTCTGGTGATGTATGTGCTTGGTAGCAAGCCCTTCTACGGGCAAATCAGAGGATATGCGGAGAGGGTTTGGCGGCCTAAAGGAAGCATGGAGATCTTCTCAAGGGAAAATGGTTTCTACTTTGTGAAATTTGGGCTGGCTGAGGATGTTATCAGGATCACTCAGGGCGGACCATGGTCATTTGATGGGAGGCTGATCATCTTGAAGGAATGGACTCCGGACCTGCGGTGTGAGAAGGAGGTTCTGAACGCGATTCCTGTATGGATTCGTTTCCCCGAGTTTCCAGTGAAATACTGGAGTGTTCCGCTTCTCATGAGGTTGGCTAGTTTGGTTGGGAGGCCGATCAAGGCAGATGAGGCTACCACCTACCGCACGAGATTGATGTACGCCAGGATTTTTGTGGAGATTACGGCTGGGTCGGAGCTTCCGAGCCTATTGGAGTATGAGGTAGCATCAGGGGAGGTGCTGACACAGGTGGTGGAGTACGACTGGGTGCCCCCAATGTGTTCCTCATGTGAGTGTTTTGGCCATGTAGATAGTGCGTGCACGCAGAGGAGACGGAGCTCGGACTCGGTAGTCAGGTCGGCGGCGGCTACACAGGGGCCGGTTCCTGGAGATGATGCTGGAGGAGGGGCTACAGATAGTCAGGAGGAGGACACTATGATGGATTTGGCAGGTGACTCAGCGACCGATGATCCACAGCGGGTGGCGAGTATGACGGGTGCCGTGGTCCCATTTCAACCACAGAGGAGTGTGTTGACCAGATCCATGGGATTACTTAGTAGCAGTCAGGGGGCTGGTGGGGCTACCCCGGTGGTGGAGCAGGTGTATAGTAGGAAGCGGCATGCGCCGGCCCCGCGTGACGATGTCCTTCAGCAGGAGGGCCTGGAGCAGGACACCTGTGTCAACCCAACTTGGGATCTGACGCTATCCAGGATACAGGCCCACCTTGCCCCTCCCACTGTTGGAGGGAAGGGTCTGGAGGTAGGAGGTGAGGCTCCGGCTGCAGCGATAGGAGAGGATATTGATCTTATGGACGGGGCACTTCCCTCGGGTGCCTGTTCTGATGGTGTTCAGGGGGACCCCCAATTAGTTAATTAATGTCGGTCCTCGCCTGGAACATCAGAGGGGGGTGTTCTATTGGGCGTTGGAGGGAGATCAGTGGGGTTTTGAGAAGGGAGAAGTGTGATATTGCTATTCTGCTGGAAACAAAGATCCGGAAGGAAGCAGTGCTTGATCGGCGGAACACGGCGACTTGGGCTCACATTCATAACCTGGACATTTGCGACATGGCGAGGATCTGGGTTAGATGGAGTAGAGATAGCTGGGATGGGGACCTGGTTCTGAAGACTCAGCAGATCATTGGTATACTTCTAGTGAACAAAGGTGGCTTCAGATTCCTCCTGGGTGCTGTCTATGGGCATAATGACAGGAAGCGTCGTGAGTCCCTCTGGGAGGATATTGCTCGGCTTGGCCAGATGGCGGATTCCCAACACCTTCCATTGCTTATTATGGGGGACTTCAATGCCTTGCTTTATAGGCATGAAAAAGTGGGGGGACGTCCGGTCCAGGACTCGATTCTTTATGACTTTCAGAGGTGCCTTCTCATCTCGGGGCTGAGGGGGCTGGAGAGAGCAGGGCACATTTGGACCTGGCACAACAAGGCGTCCAAGGGCAGGGTTGCATGTCAGCTGGATAGAGCCTTGGGGAATAGCGAATGGTTTCGCTATTACCCTAATGCTGTGGCGGAGGGGCTAGCGGCTGAGACGAGTGATCACTCTCCTATTCGGGTGGGTTTATTGGAGAGAGCCACCTGGAAAGCTAGACCGTTCAGATATAACAACAGTTGGTACCTCTCAGCGGATTATGAGGAGGTGGTTGCGAGAGGTCTGCTGGACTCCCGGGAGGGCACTGCTCAGTTTCGCATGGTCCACAAGCTCAAGCAGGTGAAGAGGGATATTCGGGACTGGGTGAAGCGGAAGCCGCGTCCCTCCCTGGCAGACAAGGAGGCTGAGCTTCGGGAGGTTCAGGAGGCCCTACAGGCTGACATCTTGTGTGGGGAGCTGGCGGCCAGAGAGAAGGATCTTAGTGCAGAAGTCAATTTCTTGAGACTCCAGGAGGAGATTAGTGCGGCTCAGAGGGCGAAATGCTCATGGCTCAAGGATGGGGACAGATGTACTAAGTTCTTCTATGATGTTATCCGGACTCGACAGCACCGGAATAGTATTCCCAGACTTCTGGATGGCGAGGGCAAGTTGGTAGGGGACCCGGTGGAGATCCAGCGAGAAGCAGTCAGGTTTTATCGGGACTTGTATCATCAGGAGGACTATCCCACTACGTTCCCACCTCTGATTCCTAAGAGGTTGGTGACGCAGCATGGGAATAGGCGTCTCTTGGCCCCGATTCGGATGGAGGAGATCGAGGACATTGTGATGAAGGCTGATCCCAACAGAGCTCCAGGGCCAGATGGCTTCTCCAGTGGGTTCTTTCGGAGACATTGGGAAGCTTTGAAGCTCCCAGTTCTTGAGGCGGTTCAGGAATTCTTCTTGTCAGGAAAGCTTCTGAAGGAGCTTAATCATACTTTCCTGACCCTGGTTCCGAAGAAGGAGGGTGCGACATCTCTGGCAGATTTCAGACCGATTGCATGCTGTAATTATCTTTATAAGATAATTACTCATCTTATGTGTCAGAGGATGGAGGGGATTATGCAGGGATTGGTATCTCGGAATCAGGCGGCCTTCATTAAGGGTCGATCGATTGCTGAGCATAGCCTTCTTGCTCATGAGATGGTGCGTGAGTTCAACAAGCCTGGGGGGATGAAGGCCTGTGTGAAGTTGGATCTGAGAAAGGCGTATGATACTGTTAACAGGGACTTTCTCTGCCAGCTTATGCTAGCCATGGGATTCGATGAGAGGTGGGTTGCGAGGGTGAGGGAGTGCATTTGCTCCCCCACTTTCTCGGTTCTTATACAGGGCACTCCGTATGGATTCTTTAGCAGCTCCAGAGGCTTGCGGCAGGGCGACCCATTGTCCCCGTACCTGTTCACCCTGGTGATGGAGTATTTTACGTGCTTGATGGACCTGGCAGTGCACAGCAGGCGGATTGTTCCACTATTTAGACTTGTCCATCCGGTGGTCTCGCACTTGATTTATGCAGATGATCTACTGGTGCTTCTCCGACCGTCCATGGGAGGGATGAGGGCTCTATCTGACATTATGGAGGAGTTCGGGAGGCTCTCGGGGCTGAAGCTTAATAGAGAGAAAAGTAGAGTTTATTTCAGCTCTAGTTGCCCTCAGAAGGAGGAGCGGGCTCTGGTTCTGGGAGTGGAAAAAGGTGAGCTGCCGGTGAAGTACCTGGGAGTCCCACTGACGGTGAATTATGCTAGGGAGCAGGATTGCCAGAGTTTGGTGGAGTTCACTAAAAAGAGGGTGGAAGGCTGGCAGGCTGCAGGACTATCTTTTGGTGGCAGGATTGAGCTGCTGAGATCTGTCATTGCTGGCATTGCTATGTTCTGGCTGCAGTCGATCCAGATCCCTGTGGCTACTATCACGAAGGTGGAGTCCATGTGTGCAGACTTTCTTTGGAGGGGGGGCATACATGCGATTTCGTGGACTCAACTTTGCCGGCCTCGGGAGGAAGGGGGAGTGGGGTTGAGATCTCTCCGAGCTATGAAGGAGGCTGCTAGGGTGAAGATGGCGTGGCAGTTCATTGGCGGGGGGTCACTTTGGGCAGACTGGATGGCGAGCAGATACCTGAGGAGGTCCAATTTCTGGACGAGCAGGATTGATAGTAATTTCTCGGTCACATTTAAGGCTATTCTTAAATGTAGACCCGTACTACAGACTGCTATCTGCCGATCCATGAGGGATGGTTCCTCCACTGATCTCTGGCTCGACCCATGGTTGGGCAATCGTTCCCTACTGGAGTATTTGGGACCGCTGCATGATAGAGAGGCCGCGAAAGGGCTGAAGTGCAGTCTGATCATTCGAGATGGTGCTTGGAGACCGGAGCTTTACACTTTCACAGCTCAGCTTGGCGAGGAGATCCGGACTATTTCTATTGATACTAGCCAGTCTCGGGACACTTGGAACTGGGTTGGCCATGCCTCTTCTGGGGGGCCTGGCAGGTTCAGTTTCAAGAGTTGCTATGACTTGGTTAGGACTCGGCATGACAGGATAGAGGATATTGATTTCATCTGGGGAAAAGGGATTTCTCGGAAGATGCAGCTCTGTTCTTACAGGTTGATGCTCGGGAGATTGATGACGAGAGATAGACTGATTAGGTTTGGGGTGCCCATTCCAGACTCGAGGTGTCTTCTATGCTCAGCCGTGGACGAGTCTATGACCCACCTATTTTTTGAGTGCCCTCTCGCTTGGCATATTTGGTCGGAGCAGTGCAGGAGGTATCTGGGAGGTGCTGGCAGCGTCAGAGATATTAGAGGGATCCTTAGCTGGATCAGGGATCGCAGGGGTATGGTTGCTGGATGGACCAGACAAGCTAGATTGCGACTCTCTGCTACTGTCTGGCATGTCTGGAGGGAGAGGAACAGGCGCTTTTTCGAGGGTCTGATTACCCCTCCGATTGGGATTCTGCACAATATTGACTTTGATGTATCCGTTTTGACCCCATGAGTCATTGGGGAGTCTGTGTGATTTTGTACCGTATTACCTATACCGCGATTCGCGAGGAATAAAATTTTACCTTATTCCAAAAAAAAAAAACTATTATATGAAAAAGTTGTGCTGGGCTGAAATTTGAGGCGTGCGACGTAATGTGAACAGTTGCTGCTGTGCGGACAAAATGTGATGTTGTGCAAACAAAATTCCTCTACCTGCACGGTGCCAACAAGCCCAGATGCTGCACCACGGACCCTAGTGCGAAGCTCGCTACGCGAGGCCACGGGACGCTGCTGCACGGCCGAAACTGAACAGTGCGATGCGACGAGCTTATCATCGCCTCCCTCAGTGCACAACACGACCGTGGACTATTATACAACAAACTTATCTTCGCCTTGCTGGGTGCAGCACGACACGTTATTGCACCACGAATCACTTAAAACGAAGGTAATAATAAGCAAATTTCCTCGACGGAGCACCTGGACCATCAAAAGTCGCCGATAGCATAAATACCAATACTCATGAGAAGGGTCCGATACCGATTCCGATACCAAAAACATGTAGTAAAATCCACACACACAAATAACTAGCTCACAAAGTACAACCCCACATCTCGAAACCCGTATCTTTATAAACACAGTAGATACAACGACGAAAAGGCACAGCACTATCACAACAATGCACCATATCTCCAAAAAATTTGGCTCGCAAAGATGCAGTAACCACCTCCAAGTTCATTCTATACATCGAGTTCCCATATCCTCATTGCCACAATGGCGCCTGCTCTTCACTAATCGCGTCAGCTACTGTCGGTAAAATCTGCATCAATCACGTCCCCTCCCTCGGGCGCCCCCTGATCGGAAGGGCCAGCTGCTCCAGCACCAGCCCCTGGCGAGGGGCCTGCGGCACTAGGTCCACCACCCCCAGGTTGGCTGTAGAGCGACTGGCCCAGCTGCATGACCTCCTGGTTCAGGGCTGCCATGGCGTCTTTAATGCCCTTTGTCGATCCGCCGGAAATGGCATCTTTGAGCTCCCCGAGCTTCGTCTCGACCTTCTGTTTGACGTCAGCGGGGACCTTGTCTCCCAGCTCCTTCAACTGCTTTTCCGTCTGGTAGACGACGGAGTCTGCCTGGTTTTTCGTGTCTATAGCATCTCTCTTCTCCTTGTCCTCCTTCGCGAACCTCTCTGCTTCTTTCACCATTCTGTCAACCTGATATAGGGAACATTGTTTAGAACAAATGAACCATTGAACCTAAGTTCTACTCTTAACCAAGGGCTAACCCCACTACTTACACAAGCATCCATTTTCGCAAGGAATACTTTCGACTTGGATAGATGGGCACACATAAATAACTGCTAGGACACTAACAAATTACCCACCAAATTTATGGTGCTAATTCAATCATAAAAAAAAAAGCTATATGCCCTAGAAGGATTTTCACATCACTATGTTACTGGAGTATCAGCCGACCCCAGAAATTTGGGATATAGGTTTTGTTGTTGTTGAAGTGTATTTTTGTAGGCTTATGTTGCAGGGATCTTAAGGAATTTCCTACATATATACGCGCACCTATAGGGTTGAAGTATCAACATTTCAAGGACAACTTGTTTACAAGAAACATTCCAAGTGTTCAGAATCCCTAGTCAATCAGGACACAACAGGAATCCAATTTTCCGAGGAGGAAAAAAGAGAACCAAACAATATATTTTACCAGCAAGAGACAATGTAATAGGAATTCAGCTGGCCCAACTATCAAATACTGTCGATCTAGCGTAAGCATCAATGCTTCGAGCAATTAAGCATGCCAAAAAAGGAATTCTGAATAAAACAAAGACCAAAATGTGTCTGTCTCAAGCATCAGTCAATTGGGCATCTACTTACCCTTCGATTTTGGTTATTTACTGATATTTGTCTCACAGAGAGAGTTTAGCGCATACCTCGTCATTTGGTAAGGTGCTAGCACCAGTAATGGTGATGTCTTGCTTTTTCCCTGTCCCTTTATCCACAGCAGTGACGGAAAGAATTCCATTCGCATCAATATCAAACTTAACCTCAATCTGCGGGACTCCCCGTGGAGCAGGTGGAATACCATCGAGACGGAAACTCCCTAGAGACTTGTTGTCCCTCACAAACTCTCTTTCACCCTGAAGAACATTAATATCAACGCTAGTCTGCCCATCAGCTGCTGTCGAGAAGACCTCTGATTTAGAGGTCGGGAGAGTTGTATTCCTAGGAATGATCTTTGTCATCACTCCACCCAAGGTCTCTAGCCCCAGAGAGAGAGGTGTAACATCTAGAAGAACAATGTCACTAACATCTCCAGCCAACACCCCAGCCTGAAAATTAGAAGAGAACAAGAATTAACAAGTTTCTAAGGAAAATTTCACACTAACAAGAGATGGATACGAAAATGAACTAGTGACGCAATTAACTATAGGGCATATCAGCAGCATCTAAATGGCCTACAAAGATGTTTAGAAGCCTGACCTGCACAGCAGCGCCAAGGGCAACAACTTCGTCAGGGTTGACAGTAACATTGGGATCCTTTCCTGTCATCTTCTTCACAAGTTCCTGAACAGCTGGGATACGAGTAGATCCGCCAACAAGAATCACCTCGTCCAAATCCTTAAAAGAGAGTTTACTATCTTTCAAGGCATTCTCCACAGGAGTTTTAAGCCTAATAAAAAAACATAATTGCATGGATGATTAAAGTAGTAGAAAGACATCACGGTAAAAATGGTCATCAACAAAAATATAAAAAGATATATAACATGACCAAAACATAGGGAATCAACATAAATGAAGTAATTATATTCCTGGAAAAACACCAACCGAGAACCACAGGAAATGAAGAACAAAAGCAAACTTCTAGTACAAAGGAAAAAAAATGTCGTTTCTTTATATCTATACACTACAGTACAACCAAGTGGAGTACCTGTCAAGAAGGTCAGAACACAGCTCCTCAAATTTGACCCTTGTAAGGGTTGTCTCAATGTGTTTGGGACCATCAGCAGTTGCAGTAATAAAAGGTAAACTGCAAGAGTAATACCCAGGTTAAATCCGTAAGAAAACCGAGGGCAAAAAGGAGAGACCTCATCAACAAAATAAAGAGACAAGCGCAGAAATTTTTGACCTAATATTCGTCTGAGTCAATGATGATAATTCCATCTTCGCCTTCTCTGCGGTCTCAGTCAGTCGCTGAAGGGCTTGTTTATCCTTCAGAAGATCAATACCTTCATTTCGCTTAAAGTCTGTAGCAAGCCAATCAACAATTCTCTATACAGAATAAAAAGTACAATATGTTAGAGAAGTTGCCAACATAATGTACAGTATATAATATTTATCCTTCCATGCTACATATTACATATGCATATCATACATGACAACCTTATGATAGAGAACTTTTGAAATGGATGGAGAACACATGTGCACATATTCTGTTTGTGTGTTCCTCAGTTAAAAACATGCCATTTTTTGCATATTTGACATGCATTTCAGTAATTTGTTGAATACAATATGGGGCAAATTGTGACAGTCACTCATGTGCATGACCACAAAAAAAACTGCATTACTCCAGTGCATAGCACAAGAACACACTAATTCTTGGGTAGATAACTGCAGCCTATATCAACTCATTGACACTTCCCATGTCCCACAAAAAAAGAGACGGAACAAACCTTGTCAAAGTCGTCACCACCAAGATGAGTATCACCGGATGTAGAGAGTACTTCAAAGACACCATCTCCAACCTCAAGAACTGCAACAACAAGGCATTTTAAATTTTGTTAGCATTAAGTTAATTAACTACCACAATATGATGTCCAAAGCCCACATTTGATTTTGCAAGAGCAGGCACGACTAAAGGTTGCTGTAAGTAATTAGCATTTCTAAGTTTTTAGTAGTTAAAAGTTTGTGCTTGTCATCATATTGTTCACATAAGTAAATATGCTAATCAGTTCTCTAAAACCTAGGAAGCACAGCCACTCCAAAAGTTCATGGTGTTTCCATGCCGTGTCATGTCGTGTCAGACACATCAAACACCCCAAACTCTTCTAGTACACACCAAATTAGGGCTGAGTCCATGTTGCCATATCCGTGTCGTCATGTCCAGAACGTGTAGCGTCATATCCTGATGGCCAGATAACCAGACTAATCGATAACTGGCCTGGATCACAAGAATAGCGAATCAGACTAATCGATAACTGGCCTGGATCACAAGAATAGCGAATCGCTTTATACAACATTTGTGCAAACAAAAGCCTAATCATACCACAAGGTTGCTATACTCGCCATGAAACATTTACCCTTATACATGAAATTCCAACGTTATTGCAGTATTGAGTCTCAAATTCACAAAATGCAACTCTTTCTGTGCATGCATCTGTAATTCTTCGACCCTCATGCTCGACCATCTTATTAATAATTTTGTGAAGCCATTATGGATTGAGACTTAGATGATTGGATCAAATAGGTTCTAATCAAAGTAGATGAAAATTGACTTCATCTGTGAAGGATTCTAAATGTTCTATCCTCCAATCTTTTCTCTCATCATTACCAAAAAAAATTCTTTACTGCTCATGTTCCTGTTTCCTTCTTACCAATAGGCATATACTTGTACCTACCTAAATCTTTAAAATGTGCTTCTCCACCCTAGGAACCAGAAATACTCCAATACTTGTGTTTGCGTTAGACATGAAAAGGCACCAAAATGCATAACAAAATGACACCACGTCATTTCCTGTCATCTGTATCCAAGCAACATAGGCTCCAACAACTTTCCAGTTAGACAATTAAATTATGTAGTTATCTTCCTTACGACTCAGTCTATTACATTCATATTTTGAATATGTAGCGAATTCATAAAAGTAAGCCATCATATACAATGTTGTCAAAGGCGCATCGAGGGCATGCGCCACTGGCACGAGGCGCAGGCACACAGAGGCGCCTCGCCATGAGGTGAAGCGCTGTACTTCATTAAGGTGTGTACTTCATTAAGGCACACACCTCATTCACACCATGGCGCGAGGCACATGGCACATTTAGGCACCGTCTCATGAAAACTAACATGAACTTTAGGTTTTACTAGTTTTGGCTCAATTGTGAACCCATAACATGCACCCTAGTCTATCCTACTACCCCATTGGCACACTTATAACTTTTTATTTTCGGACTTCCATCTTTACTCTCTTTCATATCTCAACCCTCTTTCAATTCTTTAGCTACCATTGTTGACTCTCATCCCTCAATTGCCAACAACTTGTTGCCAGCCAAATGATTCATTTTTTTTAATTTGCAAGTTTCATTTTTTCTTTTCTTTTTCATGGTCTTTTTTGTTAACTTTAATTTAATCTTTGTCGATGACTTTAATTTAATTTAAACTTTAGGTTTTCTTTTCTTTTTCATGGTCTCAGAGCATCCATTGGTAACACTCCAAACACAAATTCCAAATTATTAAATTTGTGTAAATTATTACTTTTGAAGTCTCCTTGATATTGGCACACAATGGTACACTCCAAACAAATACTCCAAATTAACATCATTTCTATTTTTTTTTCCTTCAATGTTTGGTAAGATTTTTTATCCCTCTTTTTTCTCTTTATTTTTCTTCCATGTTTGGTAATAACGGTTAATTTGGTAGACCCAAGAATTAATATAGCAGGGCTAGGATACCCTCCAAATCTGGAGCGTCCCTTAGCTTTCTAGAAATTTTCAAGTATGAACAAGTGGCCATTGCGGCCTTCAAGTGCTACAAAATTTAAATAAAGTTACAATGTAGTACTTGAAATCTCTCCCACTGTGGATGCTCTCATCCCTCGCTTAAGGACATGGAGAAGGTATATGGTACACATCATCCTAAACCTATCTAAGATTGCTGCCTTCTCATGTATATGGTATATAAAGTAAATGAAACACAGACATTAACAATCATGGAATGATGCAGTCAAATGTGGTTGGTGACATGCAACTATAGCAAGGAGATTTACCAATATCAGTCATCATATTGAGCAAATATAAAGATAAATAGCACTCCAAACTTTACTAGCTCCAATACCTGACACGTCGAAAGTACCACCTCCCAAGTCGAACACTAGAATGGTTTCATTGTTTTTCTTATCGAACCCATAGGCCAATGATGCTGCAGTGGGCTCATTGATGATCCGAAGCACTTCTAGCCCTGCAATACGACCTGCATCCTTTGTTGCTGTCCTCTGGGAGTCATTGAAGTAGGCTGGAACTGTAACAACTGCTTTCGTGACCTTGTCATTCAAAAACTTTGACGCATCATCTACAAGCTTCCTCAAAACCTGGCATAAGCAAGAAATTCTCAGTATAATGTGTATACAATGGCCATCAAAGGCACAATAATTACACATGTTTGGTTGCAAGGAATTAAAACTCCACACAGAATGTAATTAACGGAATTATGAATATTATACATGCTATTCATATGTAAGCAATTTTTCTTACATAACCGTTGTAAGAGTGTAACACAGAACACATTTATCCTAAAAGTGAAGTCCAAAAAATTTCAACGAGGCCAATCACGAGAAATAGACAAAATAAAGTAAAACCTTAGTCGTCAAAATAAAGCATAATGGAAAAGATCGTTGTAGGATTAGGTATTAACGGAAGACACTCCTTTATCAACTTGAACTCTTGGTCTTGTTCGATATGAATTGATGCAAGTCACTCCCGCTTGTGGTATGATTCACATATATGCACGAGAGGATCTTAAGCAAACAAATCCAAATAGCTTAGTGGTTAAAGTTACCACATCTTCCTGCATACGAGCATACTGTACTACGTACCAAAGAGATTTGTGACCCATGTCACAGGCACTGTTTTATATTAAGAGATAATTTTCTCACTCCTAGCTATTTTCTCAGCCTCTTATGGCCAAAAGTTACCAGACACCAGTACTGGCACCCCACAGTATCAGCATTGACACCCCCAGAAGATGGGCTAACGAGTAATGACATCCATTAGATTCAGTGGCTTGCTTTCATACACTTCATGAGAAAATCCCAGAACTTAGATCACTATTCTATACTTTTGTATAGAAAGTCAGGGATTGCAATTATGAATGAAATTGCACTTTTCAATTTGTATCTCTCCATCCAGTCTTCTTTCCAGTCTAATGACCTCTTCGGCTAGAGGCCAATAACGGAAAGTAGGAAACTAACAAGAACTCCACACCACATCAACATATTTGGAAACTAGGACCCTATTCAGTTAACTCTCCAAATGGTGGAAAACTAACATAAACTAGACACGTCCTTTTATTATTCTTATACTACTAGTATATATGTACGTGTGTTGCACATATTTCATAGATTATTATTAGGAAGACTAAAAGACAACTGATGTAAATATTCTGATATTTATTAATACTACTTAGGAAGACTAAAAAACAACGGCCTTAATTATTCTAAATTCATTATTATATTAATATTATCATATTAATATATATATTATTTCAAGACTATTTAGGAAAACTAAAGGACGGCTCCCGTAATTACCTAGTTGTTCCTATTAACTTTAATGAATAATTTAAGTTAGTAAACATATGCAAGGGTATATTTGGAAAGAAAAATTTCACGGGGAAGTTGAGCTTTTCTCACTATATAGTAGTATAGATAAACATATGTAAGGGTATATTTGGAAAGAAAAAAATTCGAGAAGTTGAAATTTTCTCATTACATAGTAGTATAGATATAGATTTGAGTCTCCATGAAAAAGCAATTAATGTTGTCTTTTCATATTATTTTAAGGGCTAATTAGTGTTTAGAACCTGAATTTTATACCAGATTAGAGTTTAAGCTCTGAGATGTCCAATTGAAAAGTTTAGACCTTGTATTTTCTTTTCTTTTTTTACTTTCTTACATGATACCCCCAACATGAGTACAAGGAGAACAAGCAACACATGGTACAAATGAGAGTATAATAGGAAAAAAGTAAAGCAAAATAAAAAATCTAGGGTCTAAACTTTCCAATTGGACATTCAAGACTTAAACTCTAAGTTGATATAAAATCCAGGATCTAAACGCTAGTTAGCCCTTACTTTAATAATGACATTCACCACTTCCTTTATTCTACCTTCAAACAAACAAACACCATTTTTTGTTTGAAAACTTGCTCCAAAAAAAAACCTCTACAGAAACTAGTTTGCAACTTTTCTTTCTTTTTTACTTTCTTGTTGCCAAAATTGGACAACACTCCTAGATTTAATGTGAGAAGAAATGTTTGACATATCTTCCAGCCAAGCCTTGTGTTACCCTGCAACATTTGCTACAACAAACAATGTCGTAGTTAAGAGTAGTTGGGAGGAATTGATGCAACATTTGTTGCAACAATTACACCATGTACATCAAACCAAACATTGGGCATAGCGAAAATGGTACAACAAATACTGCATGTAACTCCATTTAAAGCCAACCAAACACTCCCTAAGTGGCGCTCTAGGCTATATGGGCAAAACCAAGTACATCAACGTTGCAGTAGGAAGTTTTTTATGATTGATTAAGCTTCAAACAATTTTGAAGCTTGAGTTTGAGGTAGGTTCAATAATTTCACCAAACACATAGGGTTGCCGTCGCCCGTCTGTATTGTAGCATGTTCTGTTCGTGCCAGTTAAAACGGTGTTGGGAATGCGTTGTGGCCCGAACCAGAGTTTGGCTCATGATGTGTGATATTGGATTGGACCCATATACCTTAAAAGAAAATTGTCATGTAAGGTCTGAACCAATCCCAATTATCTACAACTCATGATCTCATATCCCACCCAAGGTATGACTAAATTATCAACTCTATTGTCACCCATTTGAACACTCAACCGAAACGAGATACCCCTTTGAACACTCAACCGAAACGAGATACAATCCAACAATCTCCATCTTAGCTCGTTTTCACTAACCGAACAACCTTAGCACCCTTGCTACCTATGTGCGTTCCCATCAGTCGAACAACTTTCACCCCAACTACATTTTGCTCGTTCCCGCCAGCACCCGTGCTACATTTATTCGTTACCGCCAGCAGAATACCCAGGAGATCCAACATATTGTCATCCCAATCCGTTCGACCACAGAACCAAACCGACACGTTCATCTACACTAGTATTATACTATTATGTGTCGACCACAACGTCTTGCTCCACCATGGACGTGTGAGGCCCACCATTGAAGCCAATTCATGTAGTTGTCTCCAACATTAGGTCTGATTCGCCTTCCACGTGCGAATTTTTTGACACCCAGACCACCTTATGAAGGATGCTCCTAACTCTACCTTTATAAGAGAGTACGTATAATTCGATTATACGCATGAACGTTCAGCACCATCTATCTCGAACTAATTAGAGCCGCCCAAACTAGCCCCTGTAACCATGGGCTCTGATACCACTTTGTTGGGAACGCGGTGTGACCCGAACCGGAGTATGGCCCATGATATGGGATATAGGATTGGGCTCATAGCCTTACAAGAAAATTCCTATGTAAGGCCTGAACTAATCCCAAATATCTACACCTCATGATCCCACCTCCTACTATCCACTTGGCCGCTCAACCGGAAACGAGATACGATCCAACCCACACCCTGTTACCGAAACGATAAAAATATGCCAAATTAGATGCATAGGGAGCTAGCGTCGACCTGTGCGGAGATCTCCTCGGCGGCAAACTGCTTCCCGATCGCCGGGCAGTCGAGCTTGACGTTGCCGTTCTCGTCCCTGACCACCCTGTAGCTGACCTGCTTGGACTCCTCGTCGACCTCGCTCATCTTCCTCCCGATGAACCTCTTCACGGAGAAGAAGGTGTTCTCCGGGTTCACCACGGCCTGCCGCTTCGCGATCATCCCCACCAGCCGGTCCCCGCCCTTGGTGTACGCCACCACCGACGGAGTCGTGCGCTGCCCCTCGGCGTTCGTCACGATCGTCGGCTTGCCCCCCTCCATCGCCGCCACCGCCGAGTTCGTCGTCCCCAGGTCGATCCCGACCACCTTCTCGCTCGCTACCCTCAGAGGCCGGAAGGTCCTCCGGCGGCCGAGCCCTAGCTCGGAGGGGAGGCGGCGGCGGCGGGAACTGGGGGTTTTCCCGCCGAAGAATTGGGAGTTGGAGAAGGAGAGGTTGATGTGTGCTGTGGAGGTCGCCATTGATGGAGAATTTCGGAATGGGGATGGCGGGGGATGAGCTAGGGTTTATTGAGGGAGGAGAGGAAGAGGACATTAGAAGGTTCTAGAAGGTGGAGGAAGCTAGAATGTGGGGGGAAGTTCCGGAGTAAGGAATAGATGACTCTAGAAACTCCTACTTGCAATAGAAGAAATTGACACAGCATATTTACATCAACAAAACCAAATAGTAATTTATTACAATTAATTGTAACTAATTATTGGATACTTATCTCAACTAATAAAAAAAATTATTTTATTTTTTGTTATTTTTTTTAAAGATAGTATTATATTCAGAGTGGTTAGGACAACATGCTATAATAAATAGATATTTATTGGGAATTTGGGTTCCTCTCTCGTTCTTAGGCCTGCTGTAATATAATCGTAATCGAATTATAATCAAATAAAAGAAAGAAAAAAATTCATTTATTTATATTATAATTACGATTATATTACAATATACCAAACGAGATTAGTCTAGTAAATTAGAGTATAACAATGCTAGGTATTTTTACCATACAAAGACTCACGATCGAACGATTCTCTTCGAAACATAAGAGTTTGTATGATTTTAAAAAAAATTGTAGATATTTGTCCTTTATGTTTTATTCTTAGAGATTTTGTCTCTAAATAAAAGATTATTTGATCAGATAAACGGACAAAACAAGCTATTCCAGATTCTCTCTTTTCAAGTCTTTGTATAAGGAAAGGACAATATGAACCGATACATACGATAGGTCTCAAAGAGTTTAAGAAGAATTTACTAGTAGTAGGGTCGGCCCTCGTCCAAGGCGGCCAATATGAGGGCCAAAATATTTAATTTAAACATATATATATAATTTTTTGTCTAAAATAGAACGAATAGATAACATGATCCTCTTTTAACAAAAACAATTACGGTATAATGGTTATTATGTTAAGCTTTGTCACGACCCGCACCCTAGAGTAAGGGCATGAGACGTGGGTACGTCCAGCCTACGCCGCAGTGTCGGTGGTAGAACGCTGTTCTAGGTCTCATGCATCTAACAGTATAAGGCTAAGCAGTTTATACTCCCCGAATGGGGGTGACATAGCATAATGTAAACTCAATCACATCTAAGGTAGAGCATAATGGAAGATAGATAAAACATAAAATCCAAAAGAGATACAGCAGATAGAAGTCTAAGTATCTAAGATACACAAATCCAGAAATACATCTCAAAGCTCAAATACAGTAATCCATAAATACAACTCAAGACAACTGAAAATAAGCTATAAGCAAAACCCTAGCTATCTATACAACCTCTACTGTGTCTCCTCTAGGCTAGCAGGCAACCTCCAGGCTATCTGTAAAATTTATCAATAGATCCAGTCAGGACAGGAGCGAGCACAATACATCTCAACAGTTCATAGCAGGTTAGAAAATATAATCATGCAGTAAAGTAAGATACAGGTTGTAGTGCCCCGAAATTTGCGATACGTATTTTATACGTGTTCGTATTTCTGACCCGTATTTTTCTTTTCTTTGATTAGTTAGTTGTAGTTTATTTTCATATTTAGCATTATGGTTTAATTGTCATTTATCGTTCATGGATTAATTCTGATTAATGGAGCTTGGTTTATTGAGTATTTCATGGTTCATCATGGCATTGCATTGGCTTGGTTTGGTTCGGTTTAGTGGGTTTGGCTTGGTTTGGTTTTATGTGGAGAACCACTCCCACCTACCACCACTCCCACCATAAATATCAATCCCACTCTCTCTCTTCCATTATTACTCATTACTCATTTCTTCTTCTCCATCTTTACTTCTTCAACCACCAGGAGGGAGAGAGAGAGAGAGAGAGAGCTTAGGCAAGTGCAAACTTGCTTCATGATGGATCTCAAGTTTTATTGTTCCATTCTCTTCCTTACTTGATTCTAAGATACTTTAGAACTTGACATTTTCCGTTTTTATGGTTATATTCTCATAGATCTAAGTTTTAAGTTCCTTCTTGTTTAATTTTCTTGGTTTTGATCTCTAAAAACTTGGTATTTCCAAAAACTAGTGGTTCCATGTTGTAGAGAATTCGATTTCATGCAGTTTTGGCTTTTGTTTCGCTTGATTTCGACTCCGGATGAGGAAGTTATGGCCTTTACAAGTTTTCGGAACTTTCATGGCTGAACTTGCTGTTTGGGGACGATGAACCTCATGCGCCCGGGAGGCCATGCGCCGGAAGGCCATGCGCCGTGAAGTCCCGGCAACGCATCCCTTAACTCCGAGCGTGTCATACGCGTAGGTTCCCTACGCGCATGTACTGAAGACGCAACGTGAGTTTCTCATGCGCCGATTCGTGTAGGAATCTCATGCGCCGATTTGTGCAGAAATCTCATGCGCCGATTTGTGCAGGAATTCCATGCGCCGATTTGTGCAGGAATCTCATGCGCCGATTCGTGCAGGAATCTCATGCACCGATTTGTGCAGGAATCTCATGCGCCGATTTGTGCAGAAATCTCATGCGCCGATTTGTGCAGGAATCTCATGCGCCAATTCGTACAGGAATCTCATGCGCCGATTCGTGCAGGAATCTCATGCGCCGATTTATGCAGGAAATCTCATGCGCCGATTTGTGCAGGAATCTCATGCACCGATTCGTGCAGGAATCCCATGCGCCGATTGTGCAGGAATCTCATGCGCCGGAATTGCTCTATTTTACTGTTTTTGCCTGTTTAAGTTGTTTTGTAGCTAGAATCTTGAAAAACTCAAAATATGAAAGTTGTAGAGTTTCTCCTTGGCTTCAAGAATATATATATTATAAATATATTATTATTTAATTATGCAAGTTTCTCTCTTCCTTGATAACTGGCATGACTTGATAGTGACCCACCGTGGTGCACTCCTGACAAATAGACTTGACCTGATAATTTGACATGATAACTTGGCATGAAAATTCTTGATAGTGGCCCGCCGTGGCGCACTCTTGACATGATAAACCTGACATGATACTTCTGACAAAGCCGTTGCGACGGCTGTCTGACATGATAAGTATGAATGACCTAGACACCGTGGACGATTGTACTTGTACAAATGAACCCGTCTTGTCTTGCATCATGTCTAGGACGGGGACCCCCGAGTACCACGGTCAGGGTTACCCACTGAAATGGACTAAGGCTAATTACTAGAATAATCCAGTAGTTCATAGAGAGACTTTTCCAGTTACCTGTTGCCCCTTTGATCCCGGCCATATATATATATATATATACTTGGAATTTGTTGCTATCCGTCGAGATGAGCGCACTTCCAGCCCGCCGTCGAGTGTGGTACCTTATGACACATGTATCTTACTACAGTGTGTCTGCTATATCATGCTATCTTTTTCCTTTTCTTTGCTGGGGTCACTCAGGTAGCAGCAGGCGGGTAACTGGACTTGGAAGAATCTCATTGCATCTTGCTAGTAACTAGGCCTGTGATAACCCTAGTTAGTTAAAGTATCAAGCCATACTTATTGCTTGGCCGTGAATGATTGAATGGAGTCTAATCATGTCTATTCTTGCCTCGATCCTGTACAAGATTGTTACATGACATGATTACTTGTGCTTGCTTTAACAATAAAGATCAGGGGACCAGTTCTGTTCAGGCGAAGGGTTACAACCCCGGTCCTTGTTTGGTTTACGGGTTGTAACCTGGCTCCCGGAGCAGTTCTGTGTTCTCTCTTCGTTTATTGTCTTGTTGTACCCCATGACATGCTCGACATGCTTTACCTTACTTCGAGATCGTGATTATTTACACTAGCCTTATTGATAAATGGTGGGGATACCAAGTTCCGTTCAGATGAAGAGTTACAACCCCGGTCCTTGTTTGGTTTACGGGTTGTAACTTGGTTATCTGAATAGTCCCATGGTTATCTCATCGTATATCATCCTGTCATGCTTTTCCAATATGTTATGTCTTTTATTGATTCTGTACAAGATTGTCTTTCATATTCACCTGTCATGCTTTTCTTAAATTACTGTCTTTTATTTGTAATTATACTCTGGTGCTAATTTGCTGGTTTTAGTTCCTAAGTGAAGCCTCCTTTGTAGCACTTGCTCTTTCTGGGGTCTGATCCAGCTGGTTTTGTATGGCCAGATACCGGAGCAGCAGCAAAGGATCTACCTGTCTTCCAGCCCGATGGTGACCACCAGGCGTAACCAGGGCAATGAGTGGGTTTTATTTTGCTCTCCCACTCCCTTGTAAAAATATTCTTTTAAGGCGTTTAGCCGCCGAGCAAGTGTTAGCTCGTTTGCAACTTTATTTACTGTCTGCCTACGGGCTGTAATCATGATTGGCAACTCGAGGTTGATCATGTATGACTTAACTCTTGCTAGTCCTTACATTTTGTACGACTAGCTTCATGATCATCTGGATATGTAATGTTTGGGACGCCTTACAATTGTATATTTGGTGATCTGATATCTTGTGATTATTATTAGTTGGTTGAGATTGAGACAATAGGCTATTTTATGACCTTAGGAGACTGATGGCTTGTAGATAAACCCTCATATTTCTAGACAGCCGTGACCGTATAGTGGAGTGGATCCCATTTCATTATACGTAGCTGGCTATGTCTGCCCCCGCTCTCCAGTATTCTGGTTCTGGGGCGTGACACAGGTACTGAAGGAAATACAGTATGTAAACAGAGAGAGAGAACTGTAATAGAAATATCTACTATACAATAGAGAACTAACAGTGGCTAGAGAGTCAGAGTAAAATATAGACATGTAAATGGCATAGGATGATTCTGATGCTACACTATGGAATGATTATGATGCTACACTACTTGAATATTATTCACAGGTCCACTTCTACTCCCCCGTACCCCCAATCAATACACAAGGATCCAGCCAGGTTATGTTATGATTCCATGTAACGGCCCCCGAAGGGTGGTACATGGTAGTCCCATAAATGGAGATTCTAGGAAACCCAATAAATGGGATAAGGATTCAAGGAAGACTATGTGATCATGAGAGTACATGTCACAAGTGATCAATGAACCAATGAAGCATAGTGATACGCCATGTAAGTGAAACGCACAGAACATAAAGTACCCGATGCTTCCTGAAGGGATAACATCTCAAGAAGGGATCCATATAGTACTAATCCGTGTGACCAACGTGACAGTATCAAGTAATTTAAAGCAAAAAATTAATTCTAAACAGGATATGAAATGATCAGAGAATGTACTCGTCTGATAACCTGAACAGTTGATAGGTATAGGGGTCCAACTGAAGCCACAGAGTCCTATTTAAAGCAACACATGTTACAAGGTGTTCAAGTTGTAATAAATGAAACTCTACAAGCAATCTATATTATCCTAGGTTCTTCTAAGTCAAATCAACTCTAGGTCAACTCCGGTCAACAATCTAGTCAAACTAGGTCAAGTGTTGACTTACAGTTGACTTTTGGTCAATTGGTCAACTCTGGTCAAACAGGGTTAATTCTAGTCTAATTATTAAAGATATAAAGTGTACTTCGTTATTCGTACGTCGAAACTTACGACACGCAAATCGAGATAAGATGTGTAATGCCTGTGGTTCGTATTACGTATTTTGGAATACGTGTACGTATTTTATCTTGTATTGCATGATTCCTTGCTTAGCTTTTCTTCATGGCTTGGTTTATTCTTGGGTCGGTTCGGCTTGGCTTGGTTTTGTCTTGGTTCATCATGAACCAAGGGTGAACCCCTACCTACCACCACCATTAGTATTTATTACCCATTCTCCTTTCTCTCTCCTCATTATTATTCTTCTTCTTCTCCACCATAACTTCTTCACCTACCAGAGAGAGAGAGGTCTAGGCAAGTGCAACTTGCTTCATGGAGGAACTCTAATTTTATTGTTCCATTCTCTTCTTTACAGCATTCTAACATACTTTAGTACCTGGCATTTTTACTTTTCATGGCCAGCTTCTTGTAGATCTAAGTTTATCTTATTTTTGGATTTCTTAGGTTTTGATTTATTTAATCTTATTATTTCTCAGTTTTGATGGTTCCATGTTGTAGAGAATTTTGTTATGCCCCATTTTGACCTATGGAAGTTCGGATTTGGACTCTGGATGAAGGTTTCATGGAGCTTGGAAGCATGGGTTCATGGTGTTCTTCTTCTCGAAAATTTTGGAGAAGAAGAACAGTTTTTTGGCCACATGGCAGTACTTGACCGCATGAACATTCATGCGGCAAGTCGCTCTCAGTCGCATGAGACCCTCGTACTCCTAGCCGCATGGACTTCTTCCCACTCAGCCGCATGCACCCCCTTGCTTCTGCAGCCGCATGGGCGTCCGTCCCTTTAAGTCGCATGAATCCGAATTCCCTAAACCGCATAAGGGCCGAACCCTTTTAGCCGCATGGACCTACCTTTTCAACCAGCCGCATGTACCTACTTCTCCACCCGCCGCATGAGACCGAGCCATTCCTGGCCGCATGGAATCCAGCGACCCTGATCTGCATGCGTCTCGGGCTTCCTTCTAGCCGCATGAGCCGTGCGCCTGCTCCACATTGAACCCGAACTCTTGGGCCGCATGAACCCGGGTCCGTCCAAACCGCATGAGAACCCCCTCCCCCGCGAGCCGCATGGCATCTATTTCTAACTGAGTCGCATGCGCCTCCTTCAATTCCTAGCCTCATGGGCTGTTCTCGGCCTCTGCCGTATGAGCTGCTCCTGCATGGACTCCTTCCTTGGCCGCATATGCCTGAGCCGCATGGCTTCTCCAATAGACTCGTATTCTATGATTAAGTTATTATTATTATTACTATTATTGTTAATTCATGTCTTATAACCTTAGCATAACTTGGATCTCCTGATTGAATGCTTGCACTATGATGCCCGACACATGTACCCTGAACACGACAGTGACCCGTAGTGGTGCACTCCTGACGAGTAAACATGACATGACCTGATGGTGGCCCATCGCGGCGCACTCTTGACCAGTGAACTTGACATGATAACCTGACATGATATATCTTGATAAGCTGTTGCGACGGCTACCTGACATGACATGACCTGTATAAATAACCTGGACACCGTGGGCGATTGTGCTTGTACAAATAATCCAGTCCTGTCTTGCATCATGTCTAGGATGGGACTCATGAGTGCCACGGTCAGGAGTACCTACTGAAATGGACTAAGGCTAATAACTAGATTAATACATTAGTCATAAAGAGATCTCCCAGCTACAGGCAATCCCGTTACCTGGGCGCGCTTGGGATCTGTAGCCTGCCGTCGAGTAGGGCACATCTCCAGCACACTGTCATGTGTTGCACCCTTCAAGCTACCTAAGGGTACATGCGTTTCATGGACGATGTACCCATCTGAATTCAACTCCTAATTTTCGACCTGGGTAACCTGGATGGTCTGTAGGGCTTGTGGCTGTGGAATAATTTCACTGCATCTTGTTAGTAACTAGGCATGTGATAACCCTAGCTAGTTAAAGTATCAAGCCGTACTTATTGCTTGGCCGTGATTGTTGAATGAGGAATAATCAGTCTAGTCTTGTCTTAATCCGGTATAAGATTGTTACATGTTCTGATTTTTTTATATTATCTTGCTGATAAATGGGAGAAACCAAGTTCGGTTCAGACGAAGGGTTACAATCCTGGTCCTTGTTTGGTTTAAGGATTGTAACCTGGTTATCTGAATGGTTCCATGGTTATCTTACCGAATATCCTCGTGATGTTATATTTCTCCTGTTTTACTATATTATTATTATATTCTGGGCAAATTGCTGGTTTTAGTTCCTAAGTGAAACTTCCTTTGTGGCACTTGCTCTTTCTGGGGTCTGACCCAGCTGGTTTTGTATGGCCAGATTTCGGAGCAGCTTCAGAGAATCTACCGACTTTCCAGCCCGATGGTGGCCACTAGACGTAACCAGGGCAACGAGTGGGTTTATTTTTGATCTCCCACTTTATTGTAAAAATATTCTTTTGAGGCGTTTAGCCGACGAGCACCTGTTTAGCTCGATTGCACTTACTTACTGTCTACCTACGGGCTGTAACATGATTGACAGATTCTAAGGTTGATCATGTATGACCAAACTCTTGCTAGTCCTAACATTTTGTAACGACTAGCTTCATGATCAGCTGAATATGTAATATTTGGGACGCCTTATTATTGTATATTTAATGATCATACATCTTGTGACTTTACTTACTTGCTGGTGATTGAGACACTAGGCTTGTTCATGACCATAGGAGACTGTTCGCTTGTAGTAAACCCTCATGTATCTAGACAGCCGTGACCGTATAGCGAGATGGATTCCATTTCATATACGTAGCTGGCTATGTCTGCCCCCGCTCTCCAGTATTCTGGTTCTGGGGCGTGACAAGATGATTAACGGTAAAGTTAATAATCTTATTATAGTGATCCACGTGTCCGTCTTGCCAATTTCAGCGATGTGAGATCACTAGAATTGACCAATCTCAGTTTCGTTGTACTAATCCCGAAATACGAACATTATAAGAATTAATTATTAATTATTTATAAAAAGGTTAAACTCAGAGAAATTATCAACAACATTGTCGGACGATGAAATAAACATCGCCAACATGTCCAGAATGGTCAAATTAGCTAGAATAGCCTATCCATCGGTCCAATTTGGACACAAGGGCAAAAAGGTAATTTCGGGTCAAAAATGGTATCCGTATCGGAGCCGTTTTGTACCGAAAAATGTACAAGAAAATAAGTCTACAAAATATAACAAATTATATGTCCACGAAACCAGAATGTCGATACGAACCCAACGGTATATCCAGAATTGGATTCCGGTGACCCGATCTCAATTTGGTCCGTTGACCAGAACTTGGAATTTCGGTTTGCACGAAAATACGTGCCGGAGCCAATGTTCTCAAAATTTAGCAAACTATATGTCAACGAGTCCAGAATGACGATACGAACTCAATGGTATATCCGAAATTGGATTCCGATGAGCCGATCTCAAAATGACCTGTTGACCCGGATATTGGTATCCGACTTGCACCGAAATGCGTGCCGGATCCAATGTCCACTAAAACCTAGCAAATTATATGTCAACGAGTCCAGAATGACGATACGAACTCAACGGTATATCCGAAATTGGATTTCGATGAGCCGGCGTTAAAAAATTCCGTTGACCCGGACTGTGGGACCCACTTTGCACCGAAATACGTGACAGGGCCCACGTCCTCCAAATCTAACAAGTTTTATATGAAAACATGCCAGAATGACGCCACGAGTCTACTGGTGGTGTCAGAAATTAAATCTGGAGTCCCGTGTTCAAAAATGGAATTTTACAAGTTGGAAATTACAAATTCGGACGGCCAACTTTGGCGTCGAATTCAACCAATCAAACAAGCTCACAATGGAACGAAACTGGAGAGGTAGTAAGAGGGTTATACCAGCTTCACACAGGAACTGGTATCACGCCAAAAGGAGCTGCGGTGGAGGAGGTACAAGCTGACGAAGTTGACTCCGCGAAACTGTCCAAAATTAATACAATTTAAACGGTCAACTTAGTGGCCGGTTTTGATGTATCAAACGATAAAATTAACGGACAAAAATTGACAGGAGTGAAGATGGATATACCGAGATTGTGACAGAGCGAAGAAATCGTCGATCCAACGATCGGATTCCTGGGAAAATGTGTGCGAAGTCGCTGCGACGGAACGTAAATTCTGGATCGATCCCGCGCGCGTCACAACGAAACTTCGTGAGAAACGCACGAATCGCCTCGACGGCGCGTCCCGGAAAACGGTGGCCGCCATGGGAGTGCTCGCCGGGGGGGGGCGCACGTGCATGGAGGTCGCCGGAGCCACAGCGGCCGACGGCGGTGCGCGGCCAGCGCTGCAAGCGCTGCTGCTGATGCCGCTGCTTGCTGCTGCTTGCTGGTGGCGCGGCCAGAGGCGCGTGGCGGTGGCGCAGCACGGCCAGCGAGGGAGGAGGCCTGTGGTTCGACTACGGTGGTGGAGGTGATGGTTCGGAATGGTGTTGGTGGTGATATGATGGTGGTGAAATGAAGGAAATATGTGGTGGTGGTTGTTTGATGAGAGGGAGAAGGAGGAGGCTGGCCAGGGTGGGTGGCCAGCCGAGCTCGGCCACGGCGGAGCTCCGGCCAGGGGCGGCGGGCTGCTGGCCAAGGAGGAGGGCTCGAGAATGACTGAGTTGCTGTTGGTGTTGGTGAATTTAGAAAGAGAGAGAAAGAGAGGGAAGAGGAATTAATTTAATAAGAGAGAGAGAAAATATTCTCTCATAGATTTTAGGGCCGGCTATGGCTGGGGGGGATTTGTGAGAGTGTGGAAAAAATGTAGGGTGAGGATTTAATATAGAAAATCAATGGCTAGAATTAATTGTAGAAAAATTGGCCATTCCTATGGGGATTTTAATAAACGAAATTTCCAATAAATATTAAAAATAGGTAGAATGAGTATTTAGTATTTTCAAGGGTAATGAGGCTGAGGGTGATGGTGATAGAGAGTAACATGGAGCTGGGGCTGGGTTCAGTCAAGCCGGGTTGGATCAAAATCGGACATTGCGAGATAATCGAATTTAAACAGGTGTCTATGATCATGGGTAAATAAGTAGCACGTGGGGATTCCAATAAATGGGACACAAGTGTCGTGCGGGTAGTAGGCTCAATGTGGGCCATGTCTATATTTGAGGCTGGCAGATTTTGGTCGACAGGGTACCCATAAATCAAGTTAAAAATAACTGTGACACCGTGGGATGAAATAAAATCGGGTCACGTGTCAGGAAAGTTGTGTGAAGCAAATGGGGCACAAAATGGCGTGTCTGAGTGGGACACGAAGGTCATGGGTGAAGAGCGTCTCGAGTAGATCATGGATGATAAGTTGGTTTCAAGGAAATGACTGGTCTTGTGCTCCCAAATTAAAAGTCACGGTAACGTGCTAATAATGATCAAGAAAAAGAGTGGGAAAATTAATTAATGATCAAATGGTCTAATTCGATCCGAAGTTCTGCGAAGCAAAAAGAGTACAAGGAAATAAGTTTGAGTGGGACACTATATACCAAAATGAAGGTAATCCTGTCCACTACAAAACTCATGAAGAAAGTTTCCAGAGATGAACATCCCTGACACTCCAAATATCAAAGGCACGGAAAAGCACACTTAAAGATAATTAAACTAAATAATTTATTTATTAAAATTAAATCAATCAAAAAAATTTAAAAAAAATCAACCCGAAATTCAGGGTGCTCACATCCTACCCACCTTATAAAAATTTCGTCCTCGAAATTAAAATGTTCATACTCTTTCTAGGTCAAACTCCCACAATCAAGTCCCAGAACTTAAAAAAATCATACCATCAAAAAGACGACATACAGGGTCATGGCATACGGTGGTAGTGAAAGTCTCATCTAGGTATACTAGTCATGCTAACCGAAATGGTCATAGGGTATCAAAACACACAAGCAATCTAGAGTGCTAAACTAAAAAAAAGTTACATAAATAACAAATCATCAAAACTGTAAGGCAGTCTACCATCCTACATGAAAATCGGTACTCATGTAAAGAAAAAAAGATAACTACCAATTATCTATAAAGGGGTACTATTTAAGTAAAAAAAATTAAAATCAGAAGTTAAAGAATGAAAGTCAATTGCATGGAAATCCAATCACAATATATATTAAGAATATTTAGTCTCGATACGATCTAAGTTGATCAAATTGGAGAAATCAAGATTTGGGCAATATGGAGGACAGGTTCAACAAAGTCTGAGAACGAGCATACAAGGATGGAGATTTAGGTCACAATCAAATTTAATTCAATTGAGTACAACCCAAGATATTAATATGATAAGAAAAGATAATCGAAGTCATTTGGTCGTGATTAAGGAAACTAGGATTCAATGGTATTGAAAAACCCTTTTAGAGAAAAACAAGAAGATTTCATACGAAAGTCAGTTAGTCATCTCTCTATAATACCATCAAATTTATCATTTGCCAATCATATTTTTATCTCACAAATTCCAATATAAAAATTAACCGTTATATGACTACCCTCAAAATTTTATAACTTCATTTATCTAACCCTTTACCACGATCATCATAGACAAAATTCCAAACTTCTAAAACATTTTCCATGAAGCATACCCCTCTTATTTAGGAATCAACACTTATTCATTTAATCAAATTTCCAAATTCCTTCACCTCGTTCTAAATTAGATCCGAAACCTCTAAATCCAGTTTATGAAATCCTTGTACTTGTTTCAATCGAGTCTCATATTTACTCAACTCTAATACCACTATGTCATACAAATCTATTCTTGTTTATAAATCAACCTTCATATTTTCTTCAACGTTCACCTTCAAATATTATCCTTTTGAATTCTATAATTTTCTCCCAATCATCTAAAATAATTCCTATAACTTAAAATCCTTGTGTTCTCTATGTCTCTAGTCACCCTCTTACAATATCTAGTTCAATTTCGCATAATCATTGAGTACAATTAAATTCTTCTTTCCATTTCTAAATTTCTACATAGCCTTGTAAAAGTTTCCAAGAATCAATAACCAAGATTTCCTAAGTTCTCAAAACTAAGTTGACCTCTGATATCCTCATTAGTTTTTTTTTGAAATACAACCATGAATTACTCATAACCAAAATTTTCTGCGATTATTTCTAAATTGATAACATCTATCTCTCGATTCCATTCTAAACCTTTACCACATCTCTATCTCGAATTTTTCATATTTGGCATCCAACATTCTGATTCCTACAAAATCACCATATGATAACCAATTACGTCATTTTTGAACTAGATAATTTACGTTATTTCCTCAACATGTCTCAGGCAAAATGATATGAAGATTCGAGGGTTTCAACGTATAGCTGACAGAATTAGATACGAGACGGAATTGATGTAATCAGGACAGTTATATAAGACAAAGATTGATGGGTATAAAAATATTGGCAGGAAAAAAAATGATAATAGAATATGTTCTGCTTATCTGTTTAAAAGAGGAACCCATTTTGAAACCAGAACTATAATATCAAATCCAAAATAAGGTCTAGCAAAAATCATTGATTCATTGTATTATGAAGAAATTCATAGCAAAAGTTACACAAAGGTTTATAATAACAGCTAAAGCTACTCCTAAGTTAAATAATGAGAAGCAAAACAAAACAAAACAAACAATAATTCTTTTTTCTTTTCTTTTCTTTTTTTTGAAGGACTGAAACAAAAGTAGAGAAAACATGTTCGAAAATATTTAAGGTACAATCTGATAATCATATGCGTCTATCCAAAATTATGGTACTCTAAATCCTCGTCATACTAGTAAGCAAGCTACGATAATCACAGAGTCCTCGACTTAGGCACATACCTCTAGAATCATGGTATTTAACATTTTTGCGATGCCGCTAGCTTGGCTGCGAAAACCTTAAATTCCCACACCCGAGAAATATATCCAAAGCCAGACTATATGTCCTCACCATGCTGGCTAATGTGACTGTAGAAGACTAGATTCCATAACTTAGATGACCTAGCCCATATAATTTTATCTTGACAAAATTAAATTAAATCAACAATAGATACCCAAAAATCAAATTTATCAATGAACATCAAGATTCAAAAATGAACAAAAATCTATCAAATCATATAAATACAAACTCGGATGCCACAGCTAACATCAAGATTCAAAATTCAACAATCATCCATCAAAATCAATAAATACAAACTCAAATTCAATAATAATCCATCAAAATCAAATTCAACAACAGAAAGTAAAGATAAATCAAATCAAGGGAAGAAGAGTTTTCAAATCGAAGTTAAAATAAGATTCTCAAGGGTCGTCCCAGGAATCTCTCAAAGAATCTTAACTGTGATTGAGTACCTTCAAAAATATCCTAATCCTTCTGCAGGCTGTAGTGGTACTCTAGTTCGAATACCACTACACAAACTCGACCTGCATGGGCCACCACTAAAAATGTGTCACGACCCACACCCTAGAGTAAGGGCACGAGACGTGGGTACGTCCAGCCTACGCCACAGTATCGACGGTAAAATGCTGTCCTAGGTCTCATGCATCTAACAGTATAAGGCTAAGCAGTTTATACTCCCCGAATGGGGGTGACATAGCATAATGTAAACTCAATCACATCTAAGGTAGAGCATAATGGAAGATAGATAAAACATAAAATCCAAAAGTGATACAGCAGATAGAAGTCTAAGTGTCTAAGATACACAAACCCAGAAATACATCTCAAAGCTCAAATACAGTAATCCATAAATACAACTCAAGACAACTGAAAATAAGCTATAAGCAAAACCCTAGCTATCTATACAACCTCTACTGTGTCTCCTCTAGGCTAGCAGGCAACCTCCAGGCTATCTGTAAAATTTATCAACAGGTCCAGTCAGGACAGGAGCGAGCACAATACATCTCAACAGTTCATAGCAGGTTAGAAAATATAATCATGCAATAAAGTAAGATACAGGTACTGAAGGAAATACAGTATGTAAACAGAGAGAGAGAACTATAATAGAAATATCTACTATACAATAGAGAACTAACAGTGGCTAGTGAGTCAGAGTACAATATAGACATGTAAATGGCATAGGATGATTCTGATGCTACACTGTGGAATGATTCTGAGCTACACTACTTGGATATTATTCACATGTCCACTTCTACTCTCCCGTACCCCCAATCAATACACAAGGATCCAGCCAGGTTATGTTATGATTCCATGTAACGGCCCCCGAAGGGTGGTACATGGTAGTCCCATAAATGGAGATTCTAGGAAACCCAATAAATGGGATAAGGATTCAAGGAAGACTCTGTGATCATGAGAGTACATGTCACAAGTGATCAATGAACCAATGAAGCATAGTGATACGTCATGTAAGTGAAACGCACAGAACATGAAGTACCCGATGCTCCCTGAAGGGATAACATCTCAAGAAGGGATCCATATAGTACTAATCCATGTGACCAACGTGACAATATCAAGTAAAGTAATTTAAAGCAAGAAAATAGTTCTAAACAGGATATGAAATAATAAGAGAATGTACTCGCCTGATAACCTGAACAGTTGATAGGTATAGGGGTCCAACTGAAGCCACAGAGTCCTATTTAAAGCAACACAGGTTACAAGGTGTTCAAGTTGTAATAAATGAATCTCTACAAGCAATCTATATTATCCTAGGTTCTTCTAAGTCAAATCAACTATAGGTCAACTTCGGTCAACAATCTAGTCAAACTAGGTCAAGTGTTGACTTACAGTTGACTTTTGGTCAACTGGTCAACTCTGGTCAAACAGGGTTAATTCTAGTCTAATTATTAAAGATATAAAGTGTACTTCGTTATTCGTACGTAGAAACTTACGACACGCAAATCGAGATAAGATGATTAACGGTAAAGTTAATAATCTTATTGTAGTGATCCACGTGTCTGTCTTGTCAATTTCAGCGATGTGAGATCACTGGAATTGACCAATCTCAGTTTCGTTGTACTAATCCCGAAATACGAACATTATAAGAATTAACTATTAATTATTTATAAAAAGGTTAAACTCAGAAAAATTATCAACAACATTGTCGAACGATGAAATAAACATCGCCAACGTGTCCAGAATGGTCAAATTAGCTAGGATAGCCTATCCATCGGTCCAATTTGGACACAAGGGCAAAAAGGTAATTTTGGGTCAAAAACGATATCCGTGCCAAAGCCGTTTTGCACCAAAAAATGTGCAAGAAAATAAGTCTACAAAATATAACAAATTATATATCCACGAAACCAGAATGTCGATACGAACCCAACGGTATATCCAGAATTGGATTCCGTTGATCCGATCTCAATTTGGTCCGTTGACCAGAACTTGGAATTCCAGTTTGTACGGAAATGCGTGCCGGAGCCAATGTTCTCAAATTTTAGCAAAATATATGTCAACGAGTCCAGAATGACGATACGAACTCAACGGTATATCCGAAATTGGATTCCGATGAGCCGATCTCAAAATGACCTGTTGACCCGGATATTGGTATCCGACTTGCACCGAAATGCGTGCCGGATCCAATGTCCACTAAAACCTAGCAAATTATATGTCAACGAGTCCAGAATGACGATATGAACTCAACGGTATATCCAGAATTAGATTCCGATGAGCCGGCGTCAAAAAGTTCCGTTGACCCGGATCGTGGGACCCACTTTGCATCGAAATACGTGCCAGAGCCCACGTCCTCCAAATCTAACAAATTTTATATAAAAACATGCCAGAACGACGCCACGAGTCTACTGGTGGTGTCAGAAATGAAATCTGGAGTCCCGTGTTCAAAAATGGAATTTTACAAGTTGGAAATTATAAATTCGGACGGCCAACTTTGGCGTCGAATTCAACCAATCAAACAAGCTCACAATGAAACGAAACTGGAGGGGTAGTAAGAGGGTTATACCAGCTTCACACAGGAACTGGTAGCACGCCAAAAGGATCTGCGGTGGAGGAGGTACAAGCTGACGAAGTTGACTCTGCGAAACTGTCCAAAATTAATACAATTTAAACGGTCAACTTGGTGGCCGGTTTTGATGTATCAAACGATAAAATTAACGGACAAAAATTGACAGGAGTGAAGGTGGATATACCGAGATTGTGACAGAGCAAAGAAATTGTCGATCCAACAATCGGATTCCTGGAAAGACGCGCGCGAAGTCGCTGCGACGGAACGCGAATTCTGGATCGATCTCGCGCGCGTCACGACGGAACTTCGTGAGAAACGCACGAATCGCCTCGACGGCGCGTCCCGGAGGACGGTGGCCGCCATGGAAGTGCTCGCCGGGGGGGCACACGCGTGGGGGTCGCCGGAGCCACGGCGGCCGGCGGTGGCGCGCGGCCAGCGCTGCTGCTGATGCCGCTGCTTGCTGCCGCTGTGCTGCTGCTTGCTGGTGGCGCGGCCAGAGGCGTGCGGCGGTGGCGCAGCACGGCCAGCGAGGGAGGAGGCCGGCGGTTCGGCTACGATGGTGGAGGTGGTGGTTCGGAATGGTGTTGGTGGTAAAATGAAGGGAAGATGTGGTAGTGGTTGTTTGATGAGAGGGAGAAGGAGGAGGCTGGCCAGGGTGGGTGGCCAGCCAAGCTCGGCCACGACAGAGGTCCGGCCAGGGGCGGCGGGCTGCTGGCCAAGGAGGAGGGCTTGGGAATGACTGAGTTACTGTTGGTGTTGGTGAATTTAGAAAGAGAGAGAAAGAGAGAGGAGAGGAATTAATTTAATGAGAGAGAGAGAAAATATTCTCTCATAGATTTTAGGGCCGGCTATGGCTGGAGGGATTTGTGAGAGTGTGGAAAAAATGTAGGGTGAGGATTTAATATAGGGAATCAATGGCTAGAATTAATTGTAGGAAAATTGGTCATTCCTATGGGGATTTTAATAAACGAAATTTCCAATAAATATTAAAAATAGGTAGAATGAGTATTTAGTATTTTCAAGGGTAATGAGGCTGAGGGTGATGGTGATGGAGAGTAACATGGAGCTGGGGCTGGGTTCAGTCAAGCCGGGTTGGATCAAAATCGGACATTGCGAGATAATCGAATTTAAATAGGTGTCTATGATTATGGATAAATAAGTAGCACGTAGGGATTCCAATAAATGGGACACAAGTGTCGTACGGGTAGTAGGCTCAATGTGGGCCATGTCCATGTTTAGGGCTGGCAGGTTTTGGTCGACAGGGTACCCACAAATCAAGTTGGAAATAACTGTGACACCGTGGGGTAAAATAAAATCGAGTCACGTGTCAGGAAAGTTGTGTGAAGCAAATGGGGCACAAAATGGCGTGTCTGAGTGGGACACTAAGGTCATGGGTGAAGAGCGTCTCGAGTAGATCATGGATGATAAGTTGGTTTCAAGGAAATGACTGGTCTTGTGCTCCCAAATTAAAAGTCACGGTAACGTGCTAATAATGATCAAGGAAAAGAGTGGAAAAATTAATTAATGATCAAATGGTCTAATTCGACCCAAAGTTCTGCGAAGCAAAAAGAGTACAAGAAAACAAGTTTGAGTGGGACACTATATACCAAAATGAAGGTAATCATATCCACTACAAAACTTGTGAAGAAAGTTTCCAGAGATGAACATCCCTGACACTCCAAATATCAAAGGCACAGAAAAGTACACTTAAAGATAATTAAACTGAATAATTTATTTATTGAAATTAAATCAATCAGAAAATTTAAAAAAAAAAAATCAACCCGAAATTCAGGGTGCTCACAAGCTTGCACTTCAATTTTTTGTTCTAATATATTTTTAGTTTACTTTTATTTTATTTTTTTGTTTATATTATATATGGACCTCATTTATATGGATAAAATTTGCCTAGGGCCTCTGAACTCAGGGCCGGCCCACGGGAATAACAATAAATGTTTCTCTCCCAACTTAGTAATGGTTAAGATGGCATAGCTATCTTGGGTAGGTTTTATGTTTATGACATAACTCTCTCGAGAAACATGTTGGCAACTAGTTATAAAATTTGCGTGAATAGTTTTACAAAGTTTTCTATGGCTTCTTAGTTGACTTTGTTCAAATAGAGATATATGTTAGAAATGTTTTCTAATTTGCTATCCTTTGCAAATTGGGGGTGAGCATTCAGTTTCAAATAGAATCAATCGGACTTCTAAAAATCTAAAATCGAACCGATAATCAATTTGATTGGTTTCAGCTGGTCTATTTTTTTATTTAATGGACCGAAACCAAAGTTAGAATTGTAATTAAATTATAGGCTAAACTACAACTTGATACCCTCAACTATCATGGTTTTCCAACTTGATACCCTCAATTTTTATAGGTAATAACTTAATACCCTGGAAAAAAAATGAACTAAATTGCCCCTTCCTTCTCCCCCCAACCCCCCCTCCTCTCTCTCCGGCTGTGGGTGGCAGCAGACGGCGGCGCGTGTAACGCCCCAGTTCTGGAATACGGGGACGTACATGGCCAGCTACACCGTATAAGGTACGAATACGCTATACGGTGATGACGTCTGTCTAGTCTGGTTGGGTATCCTAGCATGCAATCAATCTATGGCCTAAATCCGATCTCATATCCACAGGTAAACCACAATGAAACAATATCAAGAGAGATAATCATATGAAAAACAGGAAATACTCATATGAAAATCTGGAATCTACAGTACAGGATAATAATGTAGACAAGTATACCTTTCCACAGTTCCTAGCATGGTCTGGAACTGAAGCACACCCTCCAAGTCAAGTCTGGAAGATCCACCGGGTCGGTCTCAGACAATCTGGGAACAATCCAGGGTTGGTCAGGCCAACCGCAGCAAGTACCAGAAAGGCTCAAGGACGGGCGAAGAAAACCAGCAGGATAAAATATGACAAGAATAACATCTAAAAACAGTAAATAAAGATAAGGGATCGTGTGGTACCAACGCACGATAACAATCCACAAGTATAGTGAAGCTAACACAATCACAATCTCCCTAGCATCCACTAACACCTGCATTGTCAGCTGGAAATCAATATCAGCTGGCTAGCAGGCAACAAGCCAAACAATACAGAAGGACAGGCGGCCACACAATGCCTACGGCTTGCTATTATTAGCTAACTAGGGTTATCACAGGCCTAATTACTAACAAGATGCAATGAGACTTCAAAGTCCAGCTCCTGTTTGCTACTACCCGAATGGCCCCAGCAAAAGAAAAAGATAGATATAGCAGGCACACTGCAGTAAGATACATGTGCCCTAAAGAAGTGCCACACTCGACGGAGGGCTGGGAATGCGCTCATCTCGACGGATAGCAACAAATCCCTAGTATATATATATACATAGGGCCGGGTGTAATGCCTATTGTTTGTATTACGTATTTTGGTATACGTATACGTATTCTGACTCGTATTGCATGACACCTTGCTTGGTTTATTTCGACATTTTTAATTGATTGGTTTATTCTTGGGTTGGTTCGGCTTGGCTTGGTTTGCATGGTTCATCATGAACCAAAGGTGAACCCTCCTTCCTATCACCACCCTCCTTATTTATAACTCCTTCCTTTTCTCTCTCATCATTATTTCCTTTCTTCTTCATTTACTCTCCACCATTACTTCTTCAACCACCAGGAGGGAGAGAGAGAGAGAGAGAGCTTAGGCAAGTACAACTTGCTTCTTGAGGGATCTTAATTTTTATTGTTCTATTCTTTTCTTTACATGATTATAAGCCTCTTTAGAACTTGGAGTTTTTAATTTTGATGGATAGATTCTTCTAGATCTACTTTATAACTTTTAGTTCATAGAGTTTTCTTGGTTTTGATCTACTAAAATTTGTTATTTTCAAAAACTAATAGTTCTATGAGCAAGAGCACGAAATTTCGTGTGAATTTGGTTTTTGATTCACCTCATTTCGAGTTAAAATGAAGTTTTTATGGCCAAAATAAGTTTTCTGAATTTTTATGTCGGCTGAAGAATGTGGTGCTGGCGTAAATTAAGATTTTACGCAGGGAAGCTAGCGTAAAATCGAATTTTACGCAGGAAGGCTTGCGTAAAAATGAAATTTTATGCTAGGGACCCTGGAATTGCGTATTTTACGCTGGATCGTATCTAGAATATAAGATTTTACGCTAGGGACCCTGGAATTGCTTATTTTACGCTGGATCGTATCCAGAATGTAAGATTTTATGCTAGGGACCCTGGAATTGCGTATTTTACGCTGGATTGTATCCAGAATGTAAGATTTTACGCTAGTGTCACGCCCCAGAACCAGAATACTGGAGAGCGGGGGCGGAAATAGCCAGCTACGTATAATGAAATGGAATCCATCTCACTATACGGTCACGGCTGTCTAAAAATATGAGGGTTTATCTACAAGCCATCAGTCTCTTAAGGTCATAAATTATCCTATTGTCTCAATCTCAACCAACTAGTAATAGTTACAAGATATCAGACCACCAAATATACAATTGTAAGGCGTCCCAAACATTACATATCCAGATGATCATGAAGCTAGTCGTACAAAATGTAAGGACTAGCAGGAGTTAAGTCATACATGATCAACCTCGAGTTGCCAATCATGTTTACAGCCCGTAGGCAGACAGAAAGTAAAGTGCATCGAGCTAACAGGTGCTCGTCGGCTAAATGCCTCAAAAGAATAATGTACAATTACAGTGGAAGAACAAAAGAAACCCACTCGTTGCCAGGATTCCCTCTAGTGGTCACCATCTGGCTGGAAAGCAGGTAGATCCTTTGCTGCTGCTCCGGTATCTGGCCATACAAAACCAGCTGGGTCAGACCCCAGAAAGAGCAAGTGCCACAAAGGAGGCTTCACTTAGGAACCCAAAACCAGCAATTAGCACAATAATAATAAGGTAATAAAAACAGGAATTAAGGAAAAACATAACAGGTGATATACGATGAGATAACCATGGAACTATTCAGATAACCAGGTTACAACCCGTAAACCAAACAAGGACCGGGGTTGTAACCCTTCATCTGAACGGAACTTGGATTCTTCCACCATTTATCGGCAAAATATAAGAAAATCATGACAGGTAGCAATTCTTGTGCAGGAATCAAGACAAGACTAGACATGTTATTCTCATACGATCAATCACGGCCAAGCAATAAGTACGGCTTGCTACTTTAACTAACTAGGGTTATCACAAGCCTAGTTACTAGCAAGATGCAATAAGAATTCCAAGTCCGGTTACCTGTTTGTTACTACCTGAGTGATCCCAGCAAGAAAAGGAAAAGGTAGCAGGATATAGCAGACACACTGTAGTAAGATACATGTGTCCTAAGGTACCACACTCGACGGCGGGCTGGAAGTGCGCTCATCTCGACGGATAGCAATAAATCCCAAGTATATATATATATAAGGCCGGGACCAAAGGGGCAACGGGTAACTGAAAAATTCTCCATGAACTATTTGATCAATCTAGTCATTAATCCTAGCCATATTCAGTATGAATCCCTGACCGTGGGAAACCAGGGATTCATGTCCTAGACATGATGCAAGACAAGACAGGTTCATTTGTACAAACACATTCACCCACGGTGTCCAGGCCATTTATTCTTGTCAAGTCGTGTTAGCCGTCGCAACAGCATTAAGTCATCAAGTCATGTTACAAGTTACAAGTCAAGTCAAGTCAAGAGTGCGCCGCCACGGGCCACTATCAAGTTATCAAGTCACAAGGATTAATTACAAGTTACAAGTTAGGTGTGCACCCTACTGGGCTACTAGCAAGGAGATCAGAGAATACCAGAAACATAATCCACAAAAAATCCCGAGAATCGTACTAGTCATAAACAATTACTGAAAAAAATGTGCTAGGCCGTGTCGGGTCAAGATAGTCGTGCTGTGTTGAACAGATCTCAGGAAAACTCAATCCACAAACAAAGAAACCAAGTCGAGAAATAAAACCAATACTCCTAGAGCCAATGGGTTAAGCAAGGGGTCAGGGGGTTGGGCATGCTTGAAAGAGCACGCACGCAGGGGGAGCATACACGCAAAAGCACGCACGCAGGGGAGCTGCGTACGCACAAAACCACGCACGCAGGAGAGCTGCGTACGCACAAAAACACGCACGCAGGGGAACAGCGTACGCTCAGGTCATGCGTACGCTCAAGTCAGGGCACGCTCAAGTCTGCGTACCAGGGCACGCTCAAGTTTGCGTACCAGGGCACGCTCAAGTCTGCGTACCAGGGCACGCTCAAGTCTGTGTACCAGGGCACGCACACAGGAGAGCTGCGTACGCGTAAAAACACGCACGCAGGGGAGCTGCGTACGCACAAAAGCACGCACGCAGGAGAGCTGCGTACGCGTAAAAACACGCACGCAGGGGAGCTGCGTACACACAAAAGCACGCACACAGGAGAGCTGCGTACGCGTAAAAACACGCACGCAAGGGAAAGGGTCTTCTTCTCCATGGCTGAGAAGAAGCTCTCATGGCTCCCAAAACTTCAAGGCATCACAACTTGGCCATCCGAACTCCAAATCCGGATTTCCAAAGTTCCAACCATGGTGGAATTGAACTCTCTTCCACATGGAAACATCAAAACCCATAAAAATCCAACTTAAATAGATCAAAACCATGAAAAACCGAAAATGGAGAAAAACTTAGATCTAGAACAATAGAGACTCCAAATCACAAAATACCAAGTTCTAATATTGATCACCATATCCTAATCTAGCAAATGGACAAATAAAATAGGGTTCTCATGTGATGGTAAGGTGCACTTGCCTATGGGTTGGGAGAGTTGTGGAGAGGAAGGAGAAGAGTGTTTGTAGAGGAAGGAGAAGAAGAAATTAATGGAGGTTTATGAGAAGAGAGAAAAGGTTGGTGGAGTTTTAAAGAGGGTGGGATGTGGTGTGTTGAGGGTGGAGCATAGGTTAAGGTGTTCCAATACACATTAAACCAAACCAAACCAAACCAACCCAATTAAAACCGAACCATGACAAAACCCAAAATACGAGAAATACCGAAATTCCACCAGTTGAGAAAAAATAAAAATACATGCCAAAAATCCAAATACGAGTATAAATACGAAATACAGGAAATACGGAAAACGAGGGTGACAACTCTACCCACCTTAAAAGAATTCCGTCCTCGAAATTTAATCAAGGAGCTAGAGATTGCCACGACAAGTTATACTAAGCACAGGCAAGCTACACTAAGCAGTTCAATCATACAATCATACAATGCAAGCAAGGAAGGGAAAACGTAAGGCATAAGAAAGACATTATACCTCACGAGTCAAACAGGTAGGGATATCGTGATCGGATGTCATCCTCACACTCCCACGTTCGACTCTCCCAAGGAGCGATGAACTCAAGCAACATGAGCTAAACTGATAGTCTTGCGCTTGAGGTCTCTCCCCTTGGTCAAACAGGGACACGGGCCTCTTCTCATACGAAAAGGTTGGTACCAATAACCGTTTTCGAATGATCTAGGACATGGCTCGGGCCGGGATATACCGTTGTAATTAGGATACATGAAACATGACATGTGTCCCGCATAACGACGGTGGAAAGCAAGACAATAGGACACGGATACCTCTATGCCGATTCTGGATCTGGGCCTGGGCCAGGGCGAACTGTTGTGGCCACTGTTGCTGGAAGGCTTGGGCCTGGGACGGCAATGGACCCGGGAACGGGAGCTGCTGTGGTTGGTGAACTGGAGCTGATTCTGGTGCTGGTGCTGGTCCCATAACCGAGGGACTAGTTACTGTCGACGATGATCTATTTCTGAACGGACAAGATCCTATCATGTGGCCTGGCGAACCACAAACCAAGCACAATCCCTGTGCTCTGCGGCACTCAGTAACAACATGCCCCGGCTTCCCGCAATGAGAACAACCCGTTGCGAAAGGCCGCTTCTGCTTCTGCTGCTGGGGATAGCTCGGGACAGAATGCTGTAAGGAGGCAACAGAATCTGTCCTCGTAGCTCCAATGGTCAGGGCCCTAGCTGTCGAGGCCGGTGCTGAGGATTAGTTCATCTGGTCGTGAGACCGTTTTCGATCTTCGGTCCAGTCCGCTATCCTTCGGGAAGTGTACTCATACCTCCTCGCTGCTCGCAAGACGGCATCAAAAGTTCTGTGCTCGAACTGCTCTACTGCCAATATGATCTCTAAGTGGAGCCCCTGCTGAAATTGCTGTGCTCTGTCTAGCTCGGTTGCCACCAAGGTGGGAGCAAACCGACTCAACCTTGAAAACTCGGCCGCATATCCGTCGACCGTCCTGTTCTGTAACACCCATATTCTGAATACGTATTTTTGGTTAAGCATGCATGTATCATGGACCCATATTTTATTTTCTCAGATTCTGGCCTGTAATTGTATTTCTGGCTCGACTTGCAGATTTTGGGTTTTCTCGTAAAGTGGGTTTTGACTTGGCTTGGTTTTATTTTGTGGAGAGGGTTTGGTTTGGTTTGGTTTATCATGAGAGGAGTACTTTAACCTACACTCCACCATCAACACAACACAACCCACCATCATAAATCCCTACCTACTTTTCTCTCTCCTCATTATTTTCATTTATTTCTTCTTCTTCTTCCTTCCTCTACACAACTCCCCAACCCATAGGCAAGTGCACCTTGCCATCAAATAAGCACCACTTTTATTTGTCCATTAACTAGATTAGGCCATGGAGAACAACTTTAGAACTTGACATTTTGTGATTTGGAGCTTTCATTCTTCTAGATCTAGGTTTTAACCATTTTCGAAAATTCTTGGTTTTGATCTATTAAACTTCGATTTTTGCATGTTTTGATGCTTTCATGTGGAAGAGAATTTGATTTTACTCAAGTTAGAACTTTGAAAATCTAGATTTGGTTTTGATTTGGCAAAGTTATGAAGAATTGAAGTTCTTGGTGTTCTTGGACCTGCTCTCGGCCAGGAAGAACATCCCTCTGCCTTGCGCTCTTTAGCGCATGGCCGATTATGCACCCCCGGCTTGTGCTCTTTAGCGCAGGGCCGATTGCGCATGACCTCAGCCAGTGCTTTGTGCTGTGCTGGATTGCGCTGGCGCAAGCCATCCATGCGCAAGCCAGCCATGCGCAAAGTAACCCCTGCGTAATCCACCCATGCGCAGTCTGTTCCTGCGCAATCCACCCATGCGCAGTTCACTTCTGCGTAGTCTGTTCATGCGCAATCTGCCCCTGTGCCCTGTGCCCCTGCGCACTTGGCACCCTGCGGAACTGACACCTGCGCAATCCAACTCCCTGACCCCTTGCGCAATCCATTGGCTTTTGGAGTTTTGGTTATTTCTTTAAGCTTGGCTCTTCTACAGTCCTATATATATTGGTATTTTATTAGATATTTTACGTCCATTTTATATCCTTACGCCTTTTGTCATGAACTTGATTTTTACTTAATACGTTTGGATTGACTATTGTACTTGGCATAGTATGACAAGGAACTAGCATAACACGACAGTGACCCGTAGTGGTGCACTCCTAACAAGCACCCTGACATGATTTATCTTGATAACTTGATAGTGGCCGTGGCGGCGCACTCCTGACTTGACTTGACTTGACTTGACTTGACTTGACTTGCCCTGACACCGTGGGTGCTCCTGCTTGCTTGCTTGTACAATCCACTTGTCTTGTCTCGTATCATGTCTAGACGTGACTTCCTGGGTACCACGGCCAAGGACTCGCGCTAAATTGGATTAGGCTAATGATTAGATCAAACTAGAACATGGAGAATTCCCAGTCACAGGCAATCTCGTTATCTGGGCGCTTTAATGGACTTGTAGCTTGCTGACGAGTAGAGCACATTTCCAGCACACTGTCATGTGTTGTACCCTCTAAGTCACCTAAGGGTACATTTGTCTTCCGGGCAATGTACCCACCTATAACTCTCAACCCGCGGAAGGATAACTGGATAGTCTGCAGGGCTTGGGACTGGAATTCTCACTTGCATCTTGTTAGTAATTAGGTTTGTGATAACCCTAGTTAGTTAAAGTAGTAAGCCGTAGTACTTGCTTGGCCGATTGCGAATGGATGGTGTCCAGCCTTGTCTAAGTCTTGTCTAGCTCCAGTACCTGCTATCTCCTGAGCATGTTTGTTTTACTTATCTTAACGATAAATGAGTAGAGACAGTGAGCTATTCAGGCGAAGGGTTACAACCCCGGTCCTTGTCTGGTTTAAGGATTGTAACCTGGCTCCCGGAATGGTTCCACGTCCCTAGTCATTTATCGTCCTGTGTACCTTACTACTTGTACTGTTTTTTATTCTTTATGTTCTGATATGCTGGCTTTTGTTCTTATTTGTGGCCTCCTTTGTGGCACTTGCTCTTTCTGGGGTTTGACCCAACTGGTTTTGTGTGGCCAGATTTCGGAGCAGCTTCCGAGGATCTACCGAGCTTCCAGCCCAATGGTGACAACTAGACGGAACCCGGGCCAAGAGTAGGTTTTTCTTTTTGTTTCACCCACTTATATGTAAATTTATTCTTTTGAGGCGTTTAGCCGACGAGCACCTGTTAGCTCGATGCACATTTACTTACTGTCTGCCTACAGGCTGTAAACATGATTAACAAATCCTAGGGTTGATCATGTATGACTGAACTCTTGTTAGTCCCATCATTTTGTACGACTAGCTTCATGATCATCCAATATGTAATATTTGGGATGCCTTATATATATATATTTGATGCTCTAATATCTTGCAACTCTGTTAATTGCTTGAGATTGAGACAATAGGCTTGACCTTAAGAGACTGCTGGCTTGTAGTAAACCCTCATATTTAGACAGCTGTGACCGTATAGTTGAGATGTACTCTATTTCAATATACGTAGCTGGCTATGTCTGCCCCCGCTCTCCAGTATTCTGGTTCTGGGACGTGACACGGTTTAAGTGGTGGCCCATACAGGTCTTGGCATTCAAGAAATGTGAGAGTTTACCGAATAGATGTCTCAATCAATATTCGTCCTTGATCTCTGCTCGTATCTTCAAACCCCTGAGAATCTCGACCTGATCACATTGTTTGTATCATTGATCTGTCCTGGTCCTTTCCTTATTATTTCCTATGTCGTCTTCTTCAGCGGCATTACTCCCGGACCTGCCAACCAGCCAGAGGAAGCTCGACAAGCACCCCAGCGCCAGGAAGATCAAGCTCAGCACTCTGGAGTAGCCTCCCGAGTTATGCTTTCCGGAGGCTCAGAACCTTCTGTTCAGGCAGCTCCGCCCGTTCAACCAGCTAGACAGGATGAGGGACCTTTGGTAGGGCTTATCAGAGAACTGCTTGCATCCCAAGATCGTCGAGGCGACGCCTTGCACCAGGAAGTTCATGATGCACTAAACCGAGGAGGTCCCCAAGGGAATCAGGCGGCCAACAGTTTCAAGCGCTTGAACCCTCCCTTCTTTGATGGCAGTGAAGATGCGATTGCCGCGGACGCTTGGCTTCAGGATACCGAGGTGGTCCTGGAAGCAGCTAGGACACCTGAGAATGAGAAGGTGGCGGTGGTACGGCTACAGTTACTAGACTTGGCTCGCGATTGGTGGGCAGCTCAGGCCATGGGGTTAGCGGCACCAGTTACTTGGACGACGTTCAGAGAGAGATTCCAGACAAAGTACTTTGATGCGGTGGTATGGTACGACTTGCAGACCAGATTCACCAACTTGAAGCAAGGAGGCAGGACGGTCGATGGCTATGCGACCGAGTTTTCTAGGCTGAGTAGGTTCGCCCCCACCTTGGTGGCAAGCGAGTTCGATAGGGCTCAACGGTTCCAGCAAGGGCTGCATTTAGAGATATTATTGGCTGTCGAGCAGTTCGAGCACCAGACGTTCGATGCAGTGTTGAAGGCAGCAAGGAGGCATGAGTATACCTCCCGGAGAATTGTGGACAGGACCGGAGGCAGGAAGCGGTCCCACAGTCAGATGCACCAATCATCAGCTCCAGCCCCGGCAGCTAGGGGATTGACCATTGGAACTCCGAGGCGGGCGGCCTCAGTGACGTCGGTTCAGCATTCAACCCCGACGTACCCGCAGCAGCAGAAGCAGTCTTCCGCGGTGGGATGTTCGCATTACGGGAAGCCGGGCCATGTAGTGGCAGAGTGTCGTAGGGCGCAGCGATTGTGCCTGGCTTGTGGAGGAGTAGACCACCAGATAGGGACCTGCCCGAGTAGGGGAGGTCCATCATCATCCAACCTTTCTAGTTCTTCGGTGAGAGGACCAGCCCCAGTTCCAGTCCAGCAGCAGCAACAGCAGTACCCGAGGCCATTGTTGCCCCAGGCCCAGGCCTTTCAGCAGCAGAACCAGCAGCAGTTCACCCAGGCTCCAGCACAGAGTCGGCAGAGGGGTTTCCAGCAGAGGGGACCCGCAGCTAGAGGTCAGGCTATGATGATGATCATGGAAGAAGAAGTTGCACCAGGTGAGGTAGTGGCAGGTACTATTCTCGTCAACACCTTTCCAGCATCTGTATTATTTGATTCTGGTGCATCGCATTCATTCATGTCTGTACGATTCGCGACACGGATAGGATTGGAGCCCGAGTCATTATCAGTGAGGCTCAATATACTTACTGGTAATGGTCTTGTGGGAGTAGATCGAGTATTTTCCTCGTGTCGGATCGTAGTTAGCGGTAGAGAGTTCCCCGCTAGGCTCATAGAGTTCCCTATGGCAGACTATGATGTAGTCCTAGGCATGGATTGGTTGAGGAACCATTATGCTAGGATAGACTGCCATGTTGGCAGAGTTGTCTTTAGTATTCCCGGAGAGCCAGAGTTTTCATTTTCCAGAGGCACAGTAGAGCCATCTCCTCCAGTATTGCGGATGGCAGTAGCAGCAGTGCAGTTGTCCCGGATAGTTGAAGAGTTTCCAGATGTCTTCCCAGAGGAACTTCCAGGGATGCCACCAGAGCGGGAGATCGAGTTCACCATTGACTTGATTCCCGGGACAGCACCAGTATCAGAGCGAGTCTACAGAATGGCGCCTTCAGAGTTGGAGATTTTGTACAAGATGATTGAAGAACTCAGGACCAAGGGATTCATTCGTGCAAGTGGATCGCCTTGGGGAGCCCCGATGCTTCTTGTGAAAAAGAAGGATGGTACGTCTAGGCTATGTGTTGATTATCGTACCTTGAACTCAGTGACAATCAAGAACAGATACCCTCTCCCGAGGATAGATGACTTGTTTGATCAACTCAAGGGGGCTTCAGTTTTTTCGAAGATAGACTTGCGTTCAGGATACCACCAGATCAGAGTCAGAGAGCAGGACATCCCGAAGATGGCGTTCAGATCTAGGTACGGGCATTGGGAGTTTCTAGTTATGCCCTTTGGAGCGACCAATGCGCCGGCAGTGTTCATGGACCTCATGAACCGTATTTTCATGCCTTACTTGGATCAGTTTGTGATAGTGTTCCTTGATGACATCCTGGTCTATAGCAAGAGTGAAGCAGAGCACGAGCAGCATCTCAGAGTTGTCCTCCAGATTCTCAGAGAGCGCCAGTTGTACGCCAAGTTCAGTAAATGCGAGTTCTGGCTCGATCGCATTTCTTACTTAGGTCATATCATTACCAGAGGAGGAGTAGAAGTGGATCCCCAGAAGATTGTGGCTATCGAGGCATGGCCAGTACCCAGCTCAGTGGCAGAAGTTCGCAGCTTTCTTGGATTGGCCGGCTACTACCGACGGTTCGTCTCTGATTTTGCAAGGATTTCAGCACCGATGACCCAGCTGACCCGCAAGGATGTGCCATTCGTTTGGACAGCAGAATGTTAGGAATCATTTGAGAAGTTGAAGCGAGGTTTGATAACGGCTCCCATTCTCACCCTTCCAGATGGGACCGGAGGATTCACAGTTTATTGCGATGCTTCAGGCAGAGGATTAGGATGTGTTTTGATGCAGCATGGGAAGGTAATTGCTTATGCGTCACGTCAACTCCGTGATCATGAGAAGAATTACCCGACCCACGACTTGGAGCTAGCAGCAGTAGTATTTGCACTTAAGTTGTGGAGGCACTACTTGTACGGAGACAGAGTGGAGATATTTACTGATCATAAGAGCCTGAAGTATGTTTTCACCCAGAAGGATCTTAATATGCGGCAGAGAAGATAGCTCGAGCTACTGGTGGACTACGATGTGGATTTGCAGTATCATCCAGGGAAGGCCAACGTTGTAGCAGATGCGTTGAGCCGGAGAGCCGGAGTTTATTTCCTGACGGCGCAACCAGAGCTATTGGCGGATCTTCAGAAGATGGGAATTAAAGTGGTTCTTCCTTCCAATATGGCCTTGATGGCCAGCCTACAGATTCAGTCCACCATAGTTGAGAGGATCCGGATAGCACAGTTAGCAGATTCCAAGATTCAGCGGCTCAGAGCAGAGTGTGAGGCAGGAAGAAGGCCAGAGTTATGTATTCATGAGGATGGTACACTTCGACACGGCACGCGTCTTTGTGTACCCAGTGGAGATATCAGACAGGAAGTCATGGCAGAGGCTCACAGTTCGCAGTATTCCATCCACCCAGGCAGCACGAAGATGTACCGAGATATTCGTCAACACTTTTGGTGGAATGGTATGAAGAGGGAGATAGCCCGGTATGTCTCTCGATGTTTGGTTTGCCAACAGGTCAAGGCTGAACATCAGAGGCCAGCTGGACTTCTTCAACCCTTGCCGATCCCAGAATGGAAATGGGAACGCATAACCATGGATTTCGTGACTGGGTTACCCAGATCTCCGGCAGGCAGAGATGCTATTTGGGTCATTGTGGACAGGCTTACCAAGGTAGCACACTTTCTTCCATTTAGAGTTGGACAGTCGACGGCGCAGCTAGCAGAGATGTATCTCAGGCAGATCGTCAGACTTCACGGAGTGCCAGTCAGCATAGTATCAGACAGGGATACGAGATTCACATCGCACTTCTGGCGCAGTCTTCATCAAAGTTTGGGGACTCGTCTCAAGTTCAGCTCAGCGTATCATCCGCAGACAGATGGACAGTCAGAACGTACTATACAAACTCTCGAAGATATGTTGCGGTCGTGTACCCTTGACTTCGGTGGTTCGTGGGAGGATCACCTGCACCTGGTGGAATTCTCGTACAACAATAGTTTCCAGGCCAGTATCCAGATGGCACCCTTCGAGGCTCTATATGGCAGGAAGTGCAGATCCCCGTTAGCATGGGACGATATCGGAGAGAGGCAAATGCTCGGTCCAGAACTGATTTCTCAGACGGTTGAAGTGGTCAGGAAAGTCAGAGATCACCTCCGAGTTGCTCAGGATCGCCAGCGCCATTGGGCCGATGCTCATCAGCGTCCCTTAGAATTTGCCGTCGACGACCATGTATTCCTTAGGATCTCGCCTACCCGCGACGTCATTCGTTTTAGCGTACGGGGAAAGCTTAGTCCTAGGTATATAGGGCCGTTCGATATTCTAGAGCGAGTAGGCGATGTGTTCTATCGTCTCGCTCTTCCGCCGTCGCTAAGTGAGGTACATAATGTATTCCATGTATCCCAATTAAGACGGTACATTCCGGACCCGAGCCATATCCTAGATCATTCGGAATTGGTTGTTGGTACCAACCTTTCGTATGAGGAGAGGCCCGTGTCTATATTGGACCGGAGAGAAACGACGCTCAAGAACAAGACTATTAACTTAGTCTGTGTTGCTTGGGATCATCACTCTCTAGGTGAGTTAACGTGGGAGCGTGAGGACGACATCCGATCGCGATATCCCTACCTGTTTGACTCGTAAGGTATAATGTCTTCCTTGTGCCTTACGATTTCCCTTCCTTGCTTGCATTGTATGATTGTATGATTGAACTGCTTAGTATAGCTTGTCTGTGCTTAGCATAGCTTGTCGTGACAATCTCTAGCTCCTTGATTAAATTCCGAGGACGAAATTCTTTTAAGGTGGGTAGAGTTGTAACACCCATATTCTGAATACGTATTTTTGGTTAAGCCTGCATGTATCATGGACCCGTATTTTATTTTCTCAGATTCTGGCCTGTAATTGTATTTCTGGCTCGACTTGCAGATTTTAGGTTTTCTTGTAAAGTGGGTTTTGACTTGGCTTGGTTTTATTTTGTGGAGAGGGTTTGGTTTGGTTTGGTTTATCATGAGAGGAGCACTTTAACCTACACTCCACCCTCAACACAACACAACCCACCATCATAAATCCCCACCTACTTTTCTCTCTCCTTATTATTTTCATTTATTTCTTCTTCTTCTTCCTTCCTCTACACAACTCCCCAACCCATAGGCAAGTGCACCTTGCCATCAAATAAGCACCACTTTTATTTGTCCATTAACTAGATTAGGCCATGGAGAACAACTTTAGAACTTGACATTTTGTGATTTGGAGCTTTCATTCTTCTAGATCTAGGTTTTAACCATTTTTGAAAATCCTTGGTTTTGATCTATTAAACTTCGATTTTTGCATGTTTTGATGCTTTCATGTGGAAGAGAATTCGATTTTACTCAAGTTAGAACTTTAAAAATCTAGATTTGGTTTTGATTTGGCAAAGTTATGAAGAATTGAAGTTCTTGGACCTGCTCTCGGCCAGGAAGAACATCCCTCTGCCTTGCGCTCTTTAGCGCATGGCCGATTGCGCACCCCCGGCTTATGCTCTTTAGCGCAGGGCCGATTGCGCATGACCTCAGCCAGTGCTTTGCGCTGCGCTGGATTGCGCTGGCGCAAGCCATCCATGCGCAAGCCAGCCATACGCAAAGTAACCCCTACACAATCCACCCATGCGCAGTTGACTCCTGTGCAGTCTGTTCCTGCACAATCCACCCATGCGCAGTTCACTTCTGCGCAGTCTGTTCATGCGTAATCTGCCCCTGTGCCCTGTGCCCCTGCGCACTTGGCACCCTGCGGAACTGACACCTGCGCAATCCAACTCCCTGACCCCTTGCGCAATCCATTGGCTTTTGGAGTTTTGGTTTTGTCATGAACTTGATTTTTACTTAATACGTTTGGATTGACTATTGTACTTGGCATAGTATGACAAGGAACTAGCATAACACGACAGTGACCCGTAGTGGTGCACTCCTGACATGACCAACCTGACATGACAGTGACCCATAGTGGTGCACTCCTAACAAGCACCATGACATGATTTATCTTGATAACTTGATAGTGGCCGTGGCGGCGCACTCCTGACTTGACTTGACTTGACTTGACTTGCCCTGACACCGTGGGTGCTCCTGCTTGCTTGTTTGTACAATCCACTTGTCTTGTCTCGCATCATGTCTAGGACGTGACTTCCTAGGTACCACGGCCAAGGACTCGCGCTAAATTGGATTAGGCTAATGATTATATCAAACTAGAACATGGAGAATTCCCAGTCACAGACAATCTCGTTATCTGGGCGCTTTAATGGACTTGTAGCTTGCCGACGAGTAGAGCACATTTCCAGCACACTGTCATGTGTTGCACCCTCTAAGTCACCTAAGGGTACATTTGTCTCCCGGGCAATGTACCCACCTGTAACTCTCAACCCGCGGAAGGATAACTGGATATTCTGCAGGGCTTGGGACTGGAATTCTCACTTGCATCTTGTTAGTAATTAGGTTTGTGATAACCCTAGTTAGTTAAAGTAGTAAGCCGTAGTACTTGCTTGGCCGATTGCGAATGGATGGTGTCCAGCCTTGTCTAAGTCTTGTCTAGCTCCAGTACCTGCTATCTTCTGAGCATGTTTGTTTTACTTATCTTAACGATAAATGAGTAGAGACAGTGAGCTATTCAGGCGAAGGGTTACAACCCCGGTCCTTGTCTGGTTTAAGGATTGTAACCTGGCTCCCGGAATGGTTCCACGTCCCTAGTCGTTTATCGTCCTGTGTACCTTACTACTTGTACTTTCTTTTATTCTTTATGTTCTGATATGCTGGCTTTTGTTCTTATTTGTGGCCTCCTTTGTGGCACTTGCTCTTTCTGGGGTTTGACCCAGCTGATTTTGTGTGGCCAGATTTCGGAGCATCTTCCGAGGATCTACCGAGCTTCCAGCCCAATGGTGACAACTAGACGGAACCCGGGCCAAGAGTGGATTTTTCTTTTTGTTTCACCCACTTATATGTAAATTTATTCTTTTGAGGCGTTTAGCCGACAAGCACCTGTTAGCTCGATGCACATTTACTTACTGTCTGCCTACGGGCTGTAAACATGATTAACAAATCCTAGGGTTGATCATGTATGACTGAACTCTTACTAGTCCCATCATTTTGTACGACTAGCTTCATGATCATCCAATATGTAATATTTGGGACGCCTTATATATATATATATATATATTTGATGCTCTAATATCTTGCAACTCTGTTAATTGCTTGAGATTGAGACAATAGGCTTGACCTTAAGAGACTGCTGGCTTGTAGTAAACCCTCATATTTAGACAGCCGTGACCGTATAGTTGAGATGTATTCTATTTCAATATACGTAGCTGGCTATGTCTGCCCCCGCTCTCCAGTATTCTGGTTCTGGGGCGTGACATGTTCATCTGCCTGAGATTACTAAACCTGGTCTGTAGGTCATATCTAGCCACTGCGTCAAAGTACTTGGTCTGAAACATATCGCTGAATACCGCCCACATGACAGACATACCCAAACTCGCTGCTTGCATAGCCCACCAGCTGCGGGCTAGGTCTAGTAACTGCAGGCGCACCACTGCCACCTTCTCTGCTTCAGGGGTCCTGGCTGCCTCCAAGATAACTTTAATGTCCTGTAGCCAGGCATCTGCAGCAATAGCATCCTCGCTGCCATCGAAGAAGGAAGGGTTCAGGCGCTTAAAATTGTTGACCGCACTGTTCCCTCGAGGACCAATTCCGCTCATAGCATCTTGTACTGCTTGCTGCAAGGCATCACCTCGACGGTCCTGATATGCAAGCAACTCATGGATGAGCCCTATCAAGACCCCATCCTCTGACCCTGCTGGCTGAACTGGCTGGACTGGGGGCTCTGGTTCTCCAGAAGGCATGGCTCGGGAGGCGGCTGCGGAGGACTGATCTTGATCTCCTTGTTGTTGCTGGTCTGCCGGCCGAACTTCTTCTGGCTGATCAACATGAATGATGCCACTGAAGCAATGACGTCAGAAATATTAAAGAAGGACCAGGATAGAACAATAATGCAAGCATGTTATCAAGTCAGGGATCCAAGGAGATAAGAAGATACGAGTGGAGATCAAAGGCGAGTACAGATTGAGACATCTATCCGGTAAACCCTCATATTTCTTGATTGACAAGACCTGCATGGGCCACCACTTAAACCATGTCACGCCCCAGAACCAGAATACTGGAGAGCGGGGGCGGACATAGCCAGCTACGTATAATGAAATAGAATCCATCTCACTATACAGTCACGGCTGTCTAGATATATGAGGGTTTATCTACAAGCCATCAGTCTCTTAAGGTCATAAATTATCCTATTGTCTCAATCTCAACCAACTAGTAATAGTTACAAGATATCAGACCACCAAATATACAATTGTAAGGCGTCCCAAATATTACATATCCAGATGATCATGAAGCTAGTCGTACAAAATGTAAGGACTAGCAAGAGTTAAGTCATACATGATCAACCTCGAGTTGCCAATCATGTTTACAGCCCGTAGGCAGACAGAAAGTAAAGTGCATCGAGCTAACAGGTGCTCGTCGGCTAAATGCCTCAAAAGAATAATGTACAATTACAGTGGGAGAACAAAAGAAACCCACTCGTTGCCAGGATTCCCTCTAGTGGTCACCATCTGGCTGGAAAGCAGGTAGATCCTTTGCTGCTGCTCCGGTATCTGGCCATACAAAACCAGCTGGGTCAGACCCCAGAAAGAGCAAGTGCCACAAAGGAGGCTTTACTTAGGAACCCAAAACCAGCAATTAGCACAATAATAATAAGGTAATAAAAACAGGAATTAAGGAAAAACATAACAGGTGATATACGATGAGATAACCATGGGACTATTCATATAACCAGGTTACAACCCGTAAACCAAACAAGGACCGGGGTTGTAACCCTTCGTCTGAACGGAACTTGGATTCTCCCACCATTTATCGGCAAAATATAAGAAAATCATGACAGGTAGCAATTCTTGTGCAGGAATCAAGACAAGACTAGACAGGTTATTCTTATACGATCAATCACGGCCAAGCAATAAGTACGGCTTGCTACTTTAACTAACTAGGGTTATCACAAGCCTAGTTACTAGCAAGATGCAATGAGAATTCCAAGTCCGGTTACCTGTTTGTTACTACCTGAGTGATCCCAGCAAGAAAAGGAAAAGGTAGCAGGATATAGCAGACACACTGTAGTAAGATACATGTGTCCTAAGGTACCACACTCGACGGCGGGCTGGAAGTGCGCTCATCTCGACGGATAGCAACAAATCCCAAGTATATATATATATAAGGCCGGGACCAAAGGGGCAACGGGTAACTGGAAAATTCTCCATGAACTATTTGATCAATCTAGTCATTAATCCTAGCCATATTCAGTATGAATCCCTGACCGTGGGAAACCAGGGATTCATGTCCTAGACATGATGCAAGACAAGACAGGTTCATTTGTACAAACACATTCACCCACGGTGTCCAGGCCATTTATTCTTGTCAAGTCGTGTTAGCCGTCGCAGCAGCATTAAGTCATCAAGTCATGTTACAAGTTACAAATTACAAGTCAAATCAAGTCAAGTCAAGAGTGCGCCGCCACGGGCCCCTATCAAGTTATCAAGTCACAAGGATTAATTACAAGTTACAAGTTAGGTGTGCACCCTACTGGGTTACTAGCAAGGAGATCATAGAATACCAGAAACATAATCCACAGAAAATCCCGAGAATCGTACTAGTCATAAACAATTACTGAAAAAACGTGCAAGGCCGTGTCGGGTCAAGATAGTCGTGCTGTGTTGAACAGATCTCAGGAAAACTCAATCCACAAACAAAGAAACCAAGTCGAGAAATAAAACCAATACTCCTAGAGCCAATGGGTTAAGCAAAGGGTCAGGGGGTTGGGCATGCTTGCAAGAGCACGCTCGCAGGGGAAGCATACACGCAAAAGTACGCACGCAGGGGAGCTGCGTACGCACAAAAGCACGCACGCAGGAGAGCTGCGTACGCATAAAAGCACGCACGCAGGAGAGCTGCGTACGCACAAAAGCACGCACGCACGGGAACAGCGTACGCTCAGGTCATGCGTACGCTCAAGTCTGCATACCAGGGCACGCTCAAGTCGGCGTACCAGGGCACGCTCAAGTCTGCGTACCAGGGCACGCTCAAGTCTGCGTACCAGGGCACGCACGCAGGAGAGCTTCGTACGCGTAAAAACACGCACGCAGGGGAGCTGTGTACGCACAAAAGCACGTACGCAGGAGTGCTGCGTACGCGTAAAAACACGCACGCAGGGGAAAGGGTCTTCTTCTCCATGGCTGAGAAGAAGCTCTCATGGCTCCCAAAACTTCAAGGTATCACAACTTGGCCATCCGAACTCCAAATCCGGATTTCCAAAGTTCCAACCAGGGTGGAATTGAACTCTCTTCCACATGGAAACATCAAAATCCATAAAAATCCAACTTAAATAGATCAAAACCATAAAAAACCGAAAATAGAGAAAAACTTAGATCTAAAATAATGGAGACTCCAAATCACAAAATACCAAGTTCTAATGTTGATCACCATGTCCTAATCTAGCAAATGGACAAATAAAATAGGGTTCTCATGTGATGGCAAGGTGTACTTGCCTATGGGTTGGGAGAGTTGTGGAGAGGAAGGAGAAGAGTGTTTGTAGAGGAAGGAGAAGAAAAAATTAATGGAGGTTTATGAGGAGAGAGAAAAGGTTGGTGGAGTTTTAAAGAGGGTGGGATGTGGTGTGTTGAGGGTGGAGCATAAGTTAAGGTGTTCCAATACACATTAAACCAAACCAAACCAAACCAACCCAATTAAAACCGAACCATGACAAAACCCAAAATACGAGAAATACCGAAATTCCACCAGTTGAGAAAAAATAAAAATACATGCCAAAAATCCAAATACGAGTATAAATACGAAATACGGGAAATACGGGAAATGAGGGTGACAGCTAGGGACCCTGGAATTGCATATTTTATGCTGGATTGTATCCAGAATGTAAGATTTTACTCTAGGGACCCTGGAATTGCATATTTTACGCTGGATTGTATCCAGAATGTAAGATTTTATGCTAGGGACCCAGGAATTACGTATTTTACGCTGGATTATATCCAGAATGTTAAATTTTATGCTGGGAACCCTGAAATTGCGTATTTTACGCTGGATTGTATCCAGAATGTGAAATTTTATGCAGGAAATCCTAAAATTGTGTATTTTACACTGGATGGTACCCAGAATATAAAATTTTATGCTGGAACCCTCCCCTTTTACATATTTTATGCAAAATTAAATTTTTGGTATAAAAAGTGCACAGAATGACTGTTTTTGCCAAGTTTAGCTATTTTCTAGCTAGAATTTCGAAAAACTTAAAACATGAAAGTTTTAGATCTCTGTCTTGTCTTTCTGAATATTTCTGGAGCACCTCAGTTTGAGTTCATATGTGAAAGTTATGCCCCGTCTCCCCTGAGCTGCATGATTCCTCCATAACTCTTGCACCCTGTTTATATTTAGTTATTGCATACACGCTTATACCAGGTTAAATATTAATTTTAAATAATGACATGACATGATAGTGACCCATCGTAGCGTACTCTTGACAGTGTATTTGACATGATATATATCTCGAATGCTGTTGCGACGGCTAGCATGTCATGGCAGAATTGAATGGCCTGGACACCGTGGGTGAATGTGTTTGTACTAAATGAACCGGTAATGTTTGCATCATGTCTAAGGCAGGGATCCCTGAGTACTATGGTCAGGGATACCTACAGTAATTGACTAAGGCTAATAAACTAGAATAATTCAGTAGACATGAAGAGATTCCCAGCTACAGGTAATCCCATTATCTGGGCGCATTAAGTGGACTTGTAGTCTACCGATGAGTAGGGCACATTTTCAGCACACAGTCACGTGTTGCATTCTCCATAAACGAACATTCGACCTGGATAACCGGATGGTCTGCAGGGCTTGTGGCTATTAGGATAATCTCATTGCATCTTGCTAGTAACTAGGCCTGTGATAACCCTAATTAGTTAAAAGTATCAAGCCATACTCTTGATTGGTCGTGATTGATTGGATGGAGTTTATCCCAGCTTAGTCTTGTCCCGATCCTGTATAAGATTGTGACACGACATGATTATTGATGCTTGCCTTAACAATAACGATCGGGGGTCCAGTTCTGTTCAGGCGAAGGATTACAACCCCGATCCTTGTTTGGTTTAAGGGTTGTAACCTGGCTCCCGGAGCAGTTCTGTGTCCTCTTTTCGTTATTGTCTTATTGCAATCCCATGCCACGCTCATCATGTTTTACCTTACTGCAACGACATGATTAATTCTTTATACTGGCCTTAAAAATAAAGATCAGGGGTCCAGTTCTGTTCAGGCGAAGGGTTACAATTCCGGTCCTTGTTTGGTTTAAGGGTTGTAACCTGGCTCCCAGAGCAGTTTTGAGTCCTCTCTTCGTTTATTGTCTTGTTACCTTACCATTAGTATTTGAGACGGGTTTCTATTCAGGTGAAGGGCTGCAACCCCGGTCCTTGTTTAGTTTAAGGGTTGCAGTCTGGCTGCTTGAATGGTTTCCTCGTACTCAATTTATTATTGTTATCTCTATTATTATTATGATCAGTTCTTTTATAAGCTCTCTTTAATTATTCTATTATGATATGCTGGTTTTAGTTCCTAAGTGAAGCCTCCTTTGTGGCACTTGCTCTTTCTGGGGTCTGACCCAGCTGGTTTTGTATGGCCAGATATCGGAGCAGTCCCAGAGGATCTAACTAACCTCCAGCCAGATGGTGACCACCAGGCGTAACCCTGGCAATGAGTGGGTTTCTTTTTGTCCTCCCACTTTATTGTAAAATTATTCTTTTGAGGCATTTAGCCGACGAGCACGTGTTAGCTCGATTGTACCTTTACTTATTGTCTGCTTACGGGCTGTAACATGATTGACAGATCCTAGGATTGATCATGTATGACTTAACTCCTGCTAGTCTTGACATTTTGTACGACTAGCTTCATGATCATCCAATATGTAATGTATGGGACGCCTTGCTATTATATATTTGGTGCTCTGACATCTTGTAACTATTATTGCTTGCTTGAGATTGAGACAATAGGCTTGTTCATGACCATAGGAGACTGTTGGCTTGTAGTTAAACCCTCATATATCTAGACAGTCGTGACCGTATAGTGAGGTGGGTCGCACTTTAATATACGTAGCTGCCTATGTACGCCCCCGCTTTCTAGTATTCCGGTTCTTGGGCGTTATATAGTTTTAGTGGTGGCCCATTCAGGTCTTGTGAATCAAGATGTGTGAGGGTTTACCGAATAGATGTCTCAATCAGTACTTTCCCTTGATCTCTGCTCGTATCCTCTTGATCCCTGAAAATCTTGACCTGACCACATGCTTGTATCGTTGATCTGCCCTGGTCCTTCCTTATTTTTCCCTATGTCGTCTTCTGCAGCGGCATTATTCCTGGACCTGTCGATCAGCAAGACAGAGCACCTACCGTGGACCAGCCGCAACCTGGAGATCAAGCCCAACATTCAGGGGTAGCCTCCAGGGTCATGCCTACTGGAAGAGAGCCACCAGTTCAGCCCGTCCAGCCTGTAGAGCCTGATGATGGCACTTTGGTGGGTCTCATCTGGTCACTATTAGCCTCCCAGGATCGTCGAGGAGATGCCTTACACCAGGCGGTGGCAGACGCTTTGACCAGAGGAGGTCATCAGGGTAACAGCGCGGCCAACAGCTTCAAGCGCTTGAACCCTCCCTTCTTCGACGGAAGTGAAGATGCGATCGCTGTAGATGCATGGCTTCATGACACAGAGGTGATTCTAGAAGCAGCCAGGACCCCAGAAGCTGAGAAGGTGGCCGTAGTGCGCCTGCAGTTACTAGATCTTGCCCGCAGCTGGTGGACAGCGCAGGCCGATGGTTTAGTGGCCCCTATTTTATGGGCAGTATTCAGGAAGAGATTTCAGACCAAGTATTTTGATACTGTAGCTCGGTACGATCTACAGACGAGGTTCACCAATCTGAAGCAGATGGGCAGGACGGTCGATGGATATGCGGCCGAGTTCTCCAGGCTTAGTCGGTTTGCTCCCACCTTGGTGGCGACCGAGTTCGATAGAGCCCAGCGGTTCCAGCAGGGGCTTCACCTGGAGATTTTATTGGCAGTAGAGCAGTTTGAGCATTAGATTTTTGATACAGTATTGAGGACAGCCCGGAGGCATGAGTATACCTCCCAGAGGATCGTGGATAGGACCGGAGGTCGAAAGCGATCCCACAGTCAGATGAATCAGTCATCAGCCCCAGCCCCAGCAACCATGGCTTTGACCATTGGAGCTCCGAGGTGGGCAGCCTCAGTGACGTCGGTTCAGCATTCTACCCCGACGCACCCTCAGCAGCAGAAGCAGAAGCAGTCTTCCGCAGTAGGATGTTCACACTGCGGGAAGCCAGGGCATGTGGTATCAGAGTGTCGTAGAGCACATGGTTTGTGCTTGGTTTGTGGTGCCCCGGACCACAGGGTTGGGAACTGCCCGAACAGGGGGAGTTCATCGGCCTTCTCTAGTCCTTCAATTAGAGGACCGCACCTGTGTCAGAGAGAGTCTACAGGATGGCACCGTCAGAATTGGAGATATTGTACAAAATGATTGAAGAACTCAGGACCAAGGGATTCATTCGTGCTAGTGGATCGCCTTGGGGAGCCCCGATACTTCTTGTGAAAAAGAAGGATGGTACGTCCAGATTATGTGTTGACTATCGTACCTTGAACTCAGTAACAATCAAGAACAGATATCCTCTCCCAAGGATAGATGACTTGTTTGATCAACTCAGAGGAGCAGCAGTATTCTCGAAGATAGATTTACGGTCATGGTACCATCAGATCAGAGTCAGAGAGCAGGACATCCCGAAGACGGCATTCAGATCTAGATATGGATATTGGGAGTTCCTTGTTATGCCTTTTGGAGCAACCAATGCGCCAGCTGTATTCATGGACCTCATGAATCGCATCTTCATACCTTATTTGGATCAGTTCATGATTATGTTTATAGATGACATCCTGGTCTATAGCAAGAGTGAAGCGGAGCATGAGCAGCATCTCAGAGTTATCCTCCAGATTCTCAGAGAGCACCAGTTGTATGCCAAGTTCAGTAAATGCGAGTTCTGGCTCGATCGTATTTCGTACTTAGGTCGTATCATCACCAGAGGAGGAGTAGAAGTGGATCCCCAGAAGATCGTGGCTATCGAAACATGGCCAGTGCCAGCACAGTTGCAGAAGTTCGCAGTTTTCTTGGATTGGCCGGCTACTACCGACGATTTGTTTCGGACTTCGCTCAGATTTTAGCACCACTGATGCAGTTAACCCGCAAGGATGTGCAGTTTGCTTGGACATCAGAATGTCAGGATTCTTTTGAGAAGTTGAAGCGAGGCTTGATGACGGCACCCATTCTCACACTTCCAGATGGGACCGGAGGATTCTCAGTGTATTGTGATGCATCAGGCCAAGGTTTAGGATGTATTTTGATGCAACATGGGAAGGTAATAGCTTATGCGTCACGACAACTTCGTGATCATGAAAGGAATTACCCAACCCACGACTTGGAGTTGGCAGCCGTGGTGTTTGCGCTAAAGCTTTGGAGGTACTACTTGTATGGAGATAGGGTAGAGATTTTCACCGATCACAAGAGCCTGAAGTATGTGTTCACTCACAAGGATCTTAACATGCATCAGAGGAGATGGCTAGAGCTGCTTGTAGATTATGATGTTAACCTACAGTACCATCCTGGGAAGGCCAACGTTGTTGCAGATGCATTGAGCAGGAGAGCCGGAGTTTACTTTCTGACAGCGCAACCAGAATTATTAGCAGATCTTCAGAAGATAGGTATATAAGTTGTCCTTCCTACCAGCATGGCATTGATGGCCAGCATGCAAGTTCAGTCCAGTATAGTTGAGAGAATCAAGATAGCTCAGTCATCAGATTCTAAGCTTCAGCGACTCAGAGCAGAATGTGTAGCAGGGCGAAGACCAGAATTATGCATTCATGAGGACGGTACATTTCGACATGGTAAGCGCCTTTGTGTACCCAGTGGAGATATCAGACAGGAAGTCATGACCGAAGCTCACAGTTCTCAGTATTCGATTCATTCCGGTGGCACGAAGATGTACCGAGATATCCGTCAGCACTTTTGGTGGAATGGCATGAAGAGGGAGATAGCTCGGTTTGTCTTTCGGTGTTTGGTTTGCCAACAGGTTAAAGCTGAACATCAGAGGCCAGCTGGACTACTTCGGCCCTTGTCAATTCCAGAATGGAAGTGGGAGCATATAACCATAGATTTTGTAACTGAATTGCCTAGATCCCCAGCTGGTAGAGATGCTATCTGGGTGATAGTTGACAGGCTCACGAAGGTGGCTCACTTTCTTCCGTTCAGAGTTGGTCAGTCGACGGCTCAGCTAGCGGAGATGTATCTCCGACAGATTGTTAGATTGCACGGAGTACCAGTCAGTATCACCTCGGACAGAGATTCGAGATTTACGTCGCACTTTTGGCGTAGTCTGCAAGAGAGTTTGGGAACTCACCTCCAGTTCAGCTCAGCATATCACCCACAAACTGATGGCCAGTCAGAACGCACGATCCAGACTCTCGAAGATATGTTGAGATCTTGTACACTCGACTTCGACGGTTCGTAGGAAGATCACCTGCACTTGGTGGAGTTCTCGTACAACAACAGTTTCCAAGCTAGCATCCAGATGGCACCGTTCGAAGCACTGTATGGTAGGAAGTGCAGATCTCCACTAGCATGGGACGATGTTGGAGAAAGGCAGATACTTGGTTCCGAGTTGATCACTCAGACAGTTGAGGTGGTCAGGAGAGTCAGAGATCATCTTCGTGTTGCACAAGATCGTCAGCGCCATTGGGCCGATTCTCATCGGCGTTTCCTTGAATTTTCTGTCGACGACCATGTATTCCTGAGGATCTCGCCTAACCGTGGCGTCATTCGTTTCGGCGTACGGGGAAAGCTTAGTCCTATGTATATAGGGTCGTTCGATATTCTGGAGCGAGTAGGAGATGTGTCATATCGTCTCGCTCTTCCACCGTCTCTGAGTGAGGTGTATGACGTATTCCATGTATCTCAACTACGACGGTATATCCCGGACCCGAGCTACATTCTGGATCATTCGAAATTGGTTGTTGGTACCAACCTTTCGTATGAGGAGAGGCCCGTGTCTATATTGGACCGAAGAGGGAAGATACTCAAGAACAAGACTATCAAGTTAGTCCGAGTTGCTTGGGGTCATCACTCTTTGGGTGAGTCAACATGGGAGCGTGAGGATGATATCCGATCGCGATATCCCGACCTGTTTGACTCGTGAGGTATAATATCTTTCTTATGCCTCATGCCTTCGATTCCTTGCTTGCATGAATAATTGCTTGATTACTTGACTAGTATAGCTTGCCTGTGATTAGTATAGCTTGTTCTTGCATCTCTAGCCTCTTGATTAAATTTCGAGGACGAAATTCTTTTAAGGTGGGGAGAGTTGTAATGTCTATTGTTTATATTACGTATTTTTGTATACGTATACGTATTCTGACTCGTATTGCATGACACCTTGCTTGGTTTATTTCGACATTTTCAATTGATTGGTTTATTCTTGGGTTGGTTCGGCTTGGCTTGGTTTGCTTGGTTCATCATGAACCAAAGGTAAACCCTCCTACCTACCACCACCCTCCTTAATTATAACTCCTTCCTTTTCTCTCTCATCATTATTTCCTTCCTTCTTCATTTACTCTCCACCATTACTTCTTCACCACCAGGAGGGAGAGAGAGAGAGAGAGAGAGAGAGAGAGAGAGAGAGAGAGCTTAGGCAAGTGCAACTTGCTTCTTGAGGGATCTTAATTTTATTGTTCCATTCTCTTCTTTACATGATTATAAGCCTCTTTAGAACTTGGAGTTTTTAATTTTGATGGATAGATTCTTCTAGATCTACTTTATAACTTTTAGTTCATGGAGTTTTCTTGGTTTTGATCTACTAAAATTTGTTATTTTCGAAAACTAATAGTTCCATGAGCAAGAGCAACGAAATTTCGTGTGAATTTGGTTTTTGATTCACCTCATTTCGAGTTAAAATGAAGTTTTTATGGCCAAAACAAGTTTTCTGAATTTTCATGTCGGCTGAAGAATGTGGTGCTGGCGTAAAATAAGATTTTACGCAGGAATGCTAGCGTAAAATCGAATTTTACGCAGGAAGGCTTGCGTAAAAATGAAATTTTACGCTAGGGACCCTGGAATTGCGTATTTTACGCTGGATCGTATCCAGAATGTAAGATTTTACGCTAGGGACCCTGGAATTGCGTATTTTACGCTGGATCGTATCCAGAATGTAAGATTTTACGCTAGGGACCCTGGAATTGCGTATTTTACGCTGGATTGTATCCAAAATGTGAAATTTTATGCAGGAAACCCTAAAATTGCGTATTTTACGCTGGATGGTACCCAGAATGTAAAATTTTACGCTGGAACCCTCCCCTTTTACATATTTTACGCAGAATTGAATTTTTGGCATAAAAAGTGCACAGAATGACTGTTTTTGCCAAGTTTAGCTATTTTCTAGCTAGAATTTCGAAAAACTTAAAACATGAAAGTTTTAGATCTCGGTCTTGCCTTTCCGAATATTTCTGGAGCACCTCAGTTTGAGTTCGTATGTGAAAGTTATGCCCCGTCTCCCCTGAGCCGCATGATTCCTCCACAACTCTTGCACCCTGTTTATATTTAGTTATTGCATACACGCTTATACCAGGTTAAATATTAATTTTAAATAATGACATGACATGATAGTGACCCGTCGTGGCACACTCTTGACAGTATATTTGACATGATATATATCTCGAATGCTGTTGCGACGGCTAGCATGTCATGGCAGAATTGAATGGCCTGGACACCGTAGGTGAATGTGTTTGTACTAAATAAACCGGTAATGTTTGCATCATGTCTAAGGCAGGGATCCCTGAGTACCATGGTCAGGGATACCTACAGTAATTAATTAAGACTAATAAATTAGAATAATTCAGTAGACATGAAGAGATTTTCAGCTACAGGCAATCTCGTTATCTGGGCGCATTAAGTGGACTTGTAGCCTACCGATGAGTAGGACACATTTCCAGCACACAGTCACGTGTTGCATTCTCCATAAACGGATATTCGACCTGGATAACCGGATGGTCTGCAGGGCTTATGGCTGTTGGGATAATCTTATTGCATCTTGCTAGTAACTAGGCCTGTGATAACCCTAGTTAGTTAAAAGTATCAAGCCGTACTCTTGATTGATTGGATGGAGTTTATCCCAGCTTAGTCTTGTCCCGATCCTGTACAAGATTGTGACACGACATGATTATTGATGCTTGCCTTAACAATAACGATCGGGGGTCCAGTTCTGTTCAGGCGAAGGGTTACAACCCCGGTCCTTGTTTGGTTTAAGGGTTTTAACCTGGCTCCCGGAGCAGTTCTGTGTCCTCTTTTCGTTATTGTCTTATTGCAACCCCATGCCACGCTCGTCATGTTTTACCTTACTGCAACGACATGATTAATTCTTTATACTGGCCTTAACAATAAAGATCAGGGGTCTAGTTCTATTCAGGCGAAGGGTTACAACCCCGGTCCTTGTTTGGTTTAAGGGTTATAACCTGGCTCCCGAAGCAGTTCTGAGTCCTCTCTTCGTTTATTGTCTTGTTACCTTACCATTAGTATTTGAGACGGGTTTCTATTCAGGTGAAGGGCTGCAATCCCGGTCCTTGTTTGGTTTAAGATTTGCAGTCTGGCTGCTTGAATGGTTTCCTCGTACTCAATTTATTATTGTTATCTCTATTATTATTATGATCAGTTCTTTTATAAGCTCTCCTTAATTATTCTATTATGATATGCTGGTTTTAGTTCCTAAGTGAAGCCTCCTTTGTGGCACTTGCTCTTTCTGGGGTCTGACCCAACTGGTTTTGTATGGCCAGATATCGGAGCAGTCCCAGAGGATCTACCTAACCTCCAGCCAGATGGTGACCACCAGGCGTAACCCTGGCAATGAGTGGGCTTCTTTTTGTCCTCTCACTTTGTTGTAAAATTATTCTTTTGAGGCATTTAGCCGACAAGCACGTGTTAGCTCGATTGCACCTTTACTTATTGTCTGCTTACGGGCTGTAACATGATTGACAGATCCTAGGGATGATCATGTATGACTTAACTCCTGCTAGTCTTGACATTTTGTACGACTAGCTTCATGATCATCCAATATGTAATGTATGGGACGCCTTGCTATTATATATTTGGTGCTCTGACATCTTGTAACTATTATTGCTTGCTTGAGATTGAGACAATAGGCTTGTTCATGACCATAGGAGACTGTTGGCTTGTAGTTAAACCCTCATATATCTAGACAGCCGTGACCATATAGCGAGGTGGGTCGCACTTCAATATACGTAGCTGGCTATGTATACCCCCGTTCTCCAGTATTCTGGTTTTGGGGCGTTATATCGGGGTCAGACAAGCAACAGGTCACTGGAAAGTCCCCTTGAACTACATGATTAATCTAGTTATTAGCCTAGTCAGTTTCATTATAGATCTATGACCGTGGTACTCAGGGATCCATGTCCTAGACATGATGCAAGAAAAGACTGGACTGGTGGCTTATACAAGCACAATCAAGAGAAATCAACCACGGTGTCAAGACGGGGTCATGCTGAGCAAGTCAGGACTGGTTGTCGCAACAGCAATCAAGAGTAAACATGCCATGTCGAGAGTACTAGTCAGGAGTACGCCACCACGGACCACTATCAAGAATCAAGAGTATACATGCCAGGTTTACTGTCAAGTCCAGAGTGCTAGTCAGGAGTGCACCTCTACGGGCCACTAATCAAGAATCAAGACAGGTCCAGGTCATCGTGTAATACCAGGAACAAGGTCAAACCTATCAGTCACGAGGAGTCACATGTCCAAATCATGACATGGATAACAAGTCGGGTACAAGATCAAAATCTCCACTATAATAGTCTGTCAAGTACACATAGGAACCTACAGCTCAAATCATCAAGTCGATCCATCCACCTTATCAAACTATCAGGAGTCTCCTATCTACGATGGAAATCAATATCATGTTAGGAAGGTCAATAACAAAATACCAAGCTAATCACTATAAGCAATGCTAGGCCCTCTGGCTCACAAGAATACTCCAAGTCAATGATCACCAGCCACTAGAAAATGAGTCCCTCAACTACCAAGACATAGCAATCAAACCAGGTTCCCCAACTACCGGAATACACAAAGGTACCAGGTTTTGGGCGTTTGGGAAGTCGAGTAAAAATCATATAATAATACCCTCGATATTCTTCTTGTTCCGTGAGACACTCGCACCAGTATCCAAAATCCAAAAAGTCCTCGAAGACATATCTGATCAAATTAGAACACCATCAAAGAACTAGCAACACTATCTAAGAATCCACTTAGTCTACCATTATCACTATCTCCATATCATATCCCCTCATAGTCAATCCTCGAATCAGATCATAATTCCAACACATGGGTCAACACTAATCAACGCCGTCGAAAGATGGCAAGGATTGTGTGAACCACTCTGGATCAGATCCACAACCCTTAAACCAAACAAGGACCAGGGTTGCAGACCGTCTCCCGAGTAGAACCGCTCTCCTTACAAAATCCGGCGGACAAGACAGGTCAAGACGCTAGGCGACTAATCTAGTCGGGAGTCTACCTAGCAGACAATAGGATCAGGGATGCTATACCAAGAAGAACATGCATGAGTCCAGTCCCGCAAACCAAAGGAATAGTTCTGCCCAATCCTTCGAACCAAATTCCCGATCGAGAATTTTCAAAGAATCCGGCAGAGTCTCCTCTGTATTCTGGACAGGAGCTCCCAGTGAATTGGGACAAAAATCCACTCGGCACAACCCGTCGCAAAATCGCAGACTGAGAACACTAAGTCTCAGCTACCAGCAGTACTACGATGCGTACTGGGAACAAATCGATAGCCGATAACACTAAGCCCCGGCCTCCAGCAGCGCTACGAGGCGTACTGGGAAATCAATCGAACCCGAGACCACTAATGTCTCGGCCTCCAGCAGCATTTGTAGCTCCCCTTCCCGAAAATTTTTGGAATATTTTTTTATTTTTATTTATTTTGTTTAAATGGTGCTTTTAGGTTATTATAAATAATTATTTAGTTTATTATTACGGTAGATGATTTTAGTCATTGTTAGGAATTGAGTACAAGGTGATTAGAAATTATGGCACGGATAGTGCAGTGACGTGCTTTGACCAGTGTATTAGCCATGCCAAGGAAGGCCAAGCCATAGTGATGCCCTAACTAGGAAAACCAGGCTAAATGGTGACATGACCATTATAAATAGTTTAATTATTTATAATAATATTATTTGATATTAGGAGACCCGGTTGTACCAAATCAGCCCGGACTGGACCCGAACCGAGCCCAAGCCCGTGTAGGCTTATAGTGAGTCCTAAGACGTCCATGTAGACGTACATATTACATTTATTAATTTTGATCGTCCAAATAGGCATTCCATAGATAAATAATTTTTATATATATAATATATTTTACTGTTTTGAATTTATATTCAATTTTAGAAATAGGTTGAACACCATTCTTAGTTACCCTGGTGCAGTTGGCGATATCTAAGCTATACCTGCAATTGCAAGTACGTCTAGCATCGAATTACTGTATTTTGTTCTCCTACATTGGGTATTATTATTGTTAAGACAAATGATGTGTGTGTATATATATATATATATATATATATATATATATATATATATATATATATATATATATATATATATATATATATATATATATACATATATATATATATATATTTTATTATATACACATAAATATATATTTAGAATTTATTAATGTATATCCATATATACATATCATACATATATAGGTGTATATGGGGTTGTATATATAATTTTACATATATGCGTGTGTGTATATATATATAAATATATAAGTGTATGCATACCTATACGTGTATATATAAATATATGTGGTTGTATATATAAATATAAATATATGTGCGTAAATAGATATTATTTTATTATGTGTGTGTAAGTAGATAGATGTATATATATAAGTATTTATATATATATATATATATATATATATATATATATATATATATATATATATATATATATATATATATATATATATATATATATATATGTATATATATATATATATATATATATATATATATATATATATATATATACGTATATATATAGGTATATGTGTGTGGTGTATATATATATATATATATATATATATATATATATATATATATATATATATATATATATATATATATATATATATATATATATATATATATATAAAATATATATATATATATATATATATATAGAAAGAAATATATATATATATATATATATATATATATATATATATATATATATATATATATATATATATATATATATATATATATATATATATATATATATATATATATATATATATATGTATAGAAAGAATAGCAAAAAAAAACCATTCTTTTTCCTTTTCCTTAAATTCAGCTCTCCAGCCAGCCCGCACAGGAGGCCCGGCCCGACTTTTCCCCACACGCCAAAACCTCCCATGTTCAGCTGAACCATTCATTCCCCAACCTGAACCCATTTTTTTCTTATATATACGAACGACAGAGGAAGAGATCGAAAATTTATGAGAACCCTAACACCTAGCGCCGCACCAACATCAGTCCCTGGGCGACCTACCCCAGCCTCCGCGTGCCGCCGCGAGGCCATCGCCGGCGACCAGGGCCGCGCGCGGACACACGCGCACAGGCGTGGTACAGCAGCTATGGCAGTCACGGCAACCCATCTTCGTCAATTGATTCCTCAACGCGTGATTAATCGATTTTCGATCCGTCTTCGCAGGTATGATCACAACCTATACCACTTCCAACACCTTTTATAAATTCGATTTTATACGCTATATATTGCCCAGAAGATCGATGCGAACTTACCCGAAAAACTGTCCGAAACAGGACAGTTTTAGATATTCAAACCCGAACTTGGAAGGGAATTCATTGCCAATCCATCGACCGAATGGAGAATCTAAAAGAACAGGTGCTTAGACAACATATACGACAGTAAATTCCTTTTTATAGATTCTAATTTCATTAAGTGGGTGTAGAATTATTCGACTCTAAAAATCGAGAAAAACCTATGAAAACAGTTTTCAAAAAATTAGAAAATTCATCCACACGACGTGCGTCCCGCCAAACTGGGCGACGTGGTCGCGAACTGAAGGCATCGAAAGCTGCGTAACGGCTTCCTGGTCGTGTGGGCTTTGACAGAATTCAAATTGGTCGCGTGTGCGCGACGAATTTCATGCGTATCCGCCGAAATTTATCGTATCGTGCACTTTGCAAATTTCTTAATTACTTTGTGCACGCTCGTCAGATCGAGACGAAACTTGCGCCAGCAGGACCGTTTCATTTTTTTGGTCCTGTATGCCAAGTTTGGTCCAATTCTGAGACAGTTAAATCGGACGTCGTTTTGCGGGCCCTACGGTCCCACTCAACGGACGATTTTGTGCACGGCCCGCCGAAATCTAACTTTGGACATACGGTTGGGTTCGTATCGGAAAACTGAATCCGTAGACATGTAGTTTGACAACTTTAGAGACCACTGACTCTGGCACACTTTTCGGTGCAAAGCGGGTCCAACGGTGGACACCGTTTTGACCCGAAATTACCGTTTTGCCCCTGTGTCCAGAATTGGACTTAAGGACAGGCGATCCTAGCTATTTTGACTATTCTAAGAACATTGGTAATGTTTATTTCAGCTTTCGGGAACTGTTGTATGGGTTTTGACTTTTGTGGTAGAGTAGTTCAGATTGTCGGTTTCACCAACAGAGGACCACAGGCGAGTACAGTTTATTGTCTGCATTTCGATATTAATTTTTACTATATTTTATTGATTGGCCATTGGTTATGTGATTATTTTCTATTATAAATTGTTGAGTCAGGAATGAGAAGTACCAAGGATGTGTGATCTGACCTTTGACCGTGTAGACCGTGTTGCATTTATTTCTTGTAGACAGTGTAGACAGTGATTTATTTATTTCTTGTAGACAGTGTAGGCAGTGATTTATTTATTGCAAAATAGACAGTGTAGACCGTGATTATTACTGCATTTGAACTGTGTATATCGTGATTATTATTTGTAGACAGTGTTTCTTTACTGCAATATTTTTCTGTAGACCGTGTAACTGTAGACCGTGTAATTGTAGACCGTGTAACTTTAGACCGTGTAGACCGTGTCACATAATTGTTCCGAGATCGATCACATATCAAAGGTACTTCTAACAGTTGGGGGAAGTATTTTGTGTCTATTTATTTACTATTGGTTTTCTGTATTTTCTGTTTATTTTTAAAACTCATGATTGATGTCTAACCTTTGTTTTATAGTCATTTTCTTTATTGAAATTGCATTCAGTGAATTGTGCTCGTTCCATTCCTGACTGAAAACCAACATTTTTCAGGTTAGCCGTGGATTCACTTAGCATGGAAGATACGGGGGTACTTGCAGACAAAAGCCTAGAGATTAGCTAGATATATGAGTTGTAGTCATTCGAATATTTGTACAAGTTTATATTTTTCTGCAAATGTAAAACTTGTGATCATTGTAAATTAAATTAATTTATGAATGAGCATTATTTGTGATTTTGATCTTCATGGCCGTGACAGCGTTCTACCGCCGACACTGCGGCGTAGGCTGGCTTGGACACGTCTCGTATCCATTTAAAAAAAAACGGGTGCGGGTCATGACAAGTTTTTGTGGTGGCCCATGCAGGTCAGTTTTTGCAAATCATGCGAACTCGTGATGGTACTTAAGTTAGTTGTACTATTGCGAGCCTGCGACTAAAAATGCTCATTCACGAATTAGAAATTAATTTAATTTACGAGAATGACTAGGACTAGGAGTCCCTTATACAAATTTATCGATGGGTAGTCTAGGCCATGCAATGTAGATAAGGAGTTATTAATTTTGATAGTTTATCAGATCCCCATAGGTACATTATTATCTCTTGATATGACGATGTAATCTAATTTGGATAGATTATTCCCTTAGTAAGGCAAGGCTTCATAGAATTAATGATCTAACCTTGATAGATTATTCAATTCATTCTCTTGCCTCTTTAGATATCGTCATCATATCTTAGTCTGAATTGCCCATTTAAAATCCTATTTTGTCGTAAGGGAATAGTTTATAATTCTTGATTCGGTTGTTCAAATGAGAATCTCGAGGTAGACTGATCCAAAAAAAATTTCTTCCATGGTTCGAATACACATGAAAGAGATACCAGAATGTTGAAGTTCTTTGTCTTCAGTTTGTTCCTCCCTGTACAATCTTTTATTTTAAAGATTGTGACTGATAGGACAAATATTTATGTCTTATTTCATAGTCAACTTGTTTGAATCTCTATAAGCTCAGGGATTTATTTACAGATATAGTTACGAGAATGTTAGTTAACTCATACTGGCAGGACAGCAGTGCACTGTCGCCATTTATTTAAATTTGGAGACTAGAGATTCACTGCAGCCAGCAGCGCACTGGCGAGACACAACCCCTAGAGGTGAAATTAGTTTAAGAAAATATAGGTGATGGGTTACTGCCAAAACTATGGCTAGTGGTCCTCTCTTGATCGTTGATACCCTTGAGCCAATATTGGGTAGAGTTAAGAGGTGTTCGATTTTGTATCATGTTGAGTTACGAAACCAAGGGTTTACCACAGCCAGAGTATACGGACGAGGCGTAATCTGCGGTAAAATGACTTCAAACATGAATACAAGTTTGGGATACCATGGAGGATAGGACAGTGCCATGTATGTTCTATAAGATCTGAAACCAATAGTAGTGGAAGTTCTGTGAGATTGGGTAGCGTGTCTCCCGATCTAGCATTCCGTGGTCCTTGTGGCCTATCGACGAGCATATTGTTTGACGCCAATAGGTTTACCTAGAATATAGAGTTTAGAGGTTCATAACCCATTAGTCGCCAAGGCATTATGGATAAGAAGATAGTAGGATAACCGTGTAAGCAAGAACGCCGGGTAAGGTTTGATTCTCACAAAACTCAAACTACTTGTAACTCCTTTCAAATTCTCGCGTACTTGTAATTTGACTATTTTGACCAATGTTGCTATCACAGCCTAGTTTTGCAAGCTTACTCTTTATCGAGCTTGATTCAAGACATGTTTATTGGGGACGCCCACTAACTTATTGTCTAATCAGAATCAGTGTATTATGGTCTGATCAACCATGATGCATTTGGTTCGCACTTTATTTAATTACCCTACATGGATTGAGATATAGATATCTCTAGGATCTCATCCACGACTGCATTGACAATTCCTCTTGAATTATATGTTTGCCCTTGAATCACGAAATTGTATTCAGTAACATCTCCCTTGAATTCTTTATTATTTTTGTCTTTCACCAATTTAGAAAGACGAAAGCTCGTGATGGTAGAGAGATACAGAGTATTCCCATGGCTATGATAATGGTAGGCACAAGTGTAGCTACCAACGGCCAGTCATGTGATTGAGTTACTCGTTCTTCCATCGACCCTCAAACTACTGTTGAGACTTTCGAGCCATCTGAATTTGAGAATGATTAGGGTTTTACCCTTAGTCAGAACGCCAACGTAGGAGACTATCTATTCTCAAGAAACCAAATATTGTGAGTCTCTAATTATTTGCTGGAAGCTTGCCTTAACTTTCAACCCTTATGCCTTGACTCAACCGTCCCTCGACCAAAGCCCACAGTTTAGACATGAGATGAATAGACAAGGCTAAGGACAATAATTTACCGTGACTATGGTAGACACTCATCCCGAGATTGGTTTCCAACAAGTATCGTCCTAGTTATGTAAATTTTATTATTAAGACCTAACTAGTATTGGAACACCACAGTCACTATCTTAGCCAATACCATAGCTTAAATACCCTGTCATATTATGACCTACCAGTTGTCAACAATAATATATAATCACTACAACTCTTATGACAATAGTATGGCAAGTTGACACCAATAGAGATTCACGACTCAGTTGATAGAATTCTCTGCATGCGATGTGCCTTAGAGTTGGTTATCCCGTCGATAACCCTTGTATACTATGGACGAGTAGATCATTCTATTTTATCAACCATGTGTCATTGTACACACTCATTTTTTAATTATGGAGGAACGATCCTTAAATTGACTTATATCCACCGTATTCCGTGTGCCGTGCCTTATTCTTTATTAACAAGAGTTGAGGTACAATACCCGGACTTTTGGAATTCTTCTAGCCTCATTATTCCTAAAACCATATCCTAGCTTCTAAGGTGGGTAGACTGTAAGCCTCCTAAAATTTTTAGGATATACGAGGATTTTCGATTGATTAGAGTAACTTCCATAGGATGATGATTAGTGCCCCATGGACTCCCACTTTCCATTTAGATTATTTTGTGTTCCCGGTCGTGTCATTAATATTCGGAGCACAAGACCAGCTGTTACCTTCCAACAAATTTCACATGTAAGATCTAGACGAGTCCACCTTCATCTAGGTATATCATGTCCCACTCAAACTCGTCCTCTTGTACTCTATTTTTGGGGTACGACTTTCAGGATAAAAGGATTAGCTACAACCCTTACCATAGTACCGGTATACTTTTCGACTTCCATTAAAGCCTCAACCTTGACTCAATTCATTCGACCCAATATATGATTGCGATCTACTCGAAGCCCACTACGCACATGCGACTAATGTGCCACTCGATAGAGGCCTCTTGTGCCACTTAAACACAAAAGTCGCTGAAGGCGCATTCCAGGCTTATGGACCTAACTAACCAACCCGGCTAGCAACTAGCTCAATCACTTGGAAGGAATCCTATTCTAGAATACCCTAATCTAGTAGGAATAGTTTTATCATTGGAGTCTTGTCCAGTCCATATAGATCGCAATCCAAGGTTTACCCAACCAACGATTGATGTCTAATCATGAGACCCATTAAAATCCATCCAGGCATACCACCATAATTGGATTATAAAATAGAACTTTTTGAAATAGGTCCCAATACCGATCATGTAACCTCCATCTCTTAGAATGAGAGGTCATCCGTAACCAATATTCCATCTACCTGGAAGTCGCGATACGAACTTGTATTGTACTTTATCCCTTGCTCGTGTGGTTAAATAACCACAGAAAAGATCACAATCTTGATTTCTCCAATTTTCGTTCTATTATGGAACTTAATTTAGAATTTTGAGAACGGAACTCCTGTATTGCATGGATGGCAAGCTCCTCTAAGAACGAATGGTTCTTTGATCTAGCAAGTGACTGGACTAGAGTAGCCTACTCTAGCAAATAAGTCAATGGTTCGTAGACTTTCATCCTATCTGCATCATTGGATACCCTCTACCGTTCTTGAAACTCATAATGGCCTTCAATTATTCATACTTATCTCCCCGTCCTTCCTATTTCAGAGCGACGCATGGTCATGCCTATTAGAATTTACCAATATTTCTTAGCTACCTGTGTAAGTTTGTTGCTGGTTAAACTTTGGACTGCTTGATAGATAGGAGAGGTTACATGTGCCATATAAAGTGGATATCTATGGGTAAAATTTATTTTAGCAATTAGTTGGAAGATTAAAAAGTTTAGCGGTATGAGAATGGAGGGAGTAGTATGACCAAAGGTGGGTAGAAGTCCTCGCAGTTTCGAAATTGCAAGATGGCTAGGAGGATGATATAAACTGTTTTTGAGGAATTAAATTCGAGGAGATTAAGGTAATGGTAGATTTTCTTGTTGAATTTAAGAAGTAGTTATGAATTAAAATTTCGAGGACAAAATTATTTTTTAAGGTGGATAGATTTGTAGCTCCCCTTCTTGAAAATTTTTAGAATATTTTTTTATTTTTATTTATTTTGTTTAAATGGTGCTTTTAGGTTATTATAAATAATTATTTAGTTTATTATTACGGTAGATAATTTTAGTCATTGTTAGGAATTGAGTACAAGGTGATTAGAAATTATGGCACGGATAGTGCAGTAACGTGCTTTGACCAGTGTATTAGCCATGCCAAGGAAGGCCAAGCCATAGTGATGCCCTAACTAGGAAAACCAGGCTAAATGGTGACATGACCATTATAAATAGTTTAATTATTTATAATAATATTATTTGATATTAGGAGACCCGGTTGTACCAAATCAGCCCGGACTGGACCTTAACCGAGCCCAAGCCCGTGTAGGCTTATAGTGAGTCCTAAGACGTCCATGTAGACGTACATATTGCATTTATTAATTTTGATCGTCCAAATAGGCATTCCATAGATAAATGATTTTTATATATATAATATATTTTACTGTTTTGAATTTATATTCTATTTTAGAAATAGGTTGAACACCATTCTTAGTTACCCTGGTGCAGTTGGCGATATCTAAGCTATACTTGTAATTTCAAGTACGTCTAGCATCGAATTACTGTATTTTGTTCTCCTACATTGGGTATTATTATTGTTAAGACAAATGATGTGTGTATATATATATATACATATATATATATATTTTTTTTATTAAATAGACATAAATATATATTCAGAATTTATTAATGTATATCCATATATACATATCATACATATATAGGTGTATATGGGGTTGTATATATAATTTTACATATATGCGTGTGTGTATATATATATAAATATATAAGTGTATGCATACCTATACGTGTATATATAAATATATGCGGTTGTATATATAAATATAAATATATGTGCGTAAATAGATATTATTTTATTATGTGTGTGTAAGTAGATAGATGTATATATATAAGTATTTATATATATATATATATATATATATATATATATATATATATATATATATATATATATATATATATATATATAGGTATATGTGTGTGGTATATAGATATATATATATATATATATATATATATATATATATATATATATATATATATATATATATATATATATATATATATATATATATATATATATAGATCTATAGAAAGAATAGCAAAAAAAAAAAAACCATTTTTTTTTCTTTTCCTTAAATTCAGCTCTCCAGCCAGCCCGCACAGGAGGCCCAGCCCGACTTTTCCCCACACGCTAAAACCTCCCCTGTTCAGCTGAACCATTCATTCCCCAACTCGAACCCAGTTTTTCCTTATATATACGAACGATAGAGGAAGAGATCGAAAATTTACGAGAACCCTAACACCTAGCGCCGCGCCAACATCAGTCCCTCGGCGACCTACCCCAGCCTCCGCACGCCGCCGCGAGGCCATCGCCGGCGGCCAGGGCCGCGCGCGGACACGCGCGCACAGGCGTGGTACATCAGCTATGGCAGTCACGGCAACCCATCTTCGTCAATTGATTCCTCAACGCATGATTAATCGATTTTCGATCCGTCTTCGCAGGTATGATCACAACCTATACCACTTCCAACACCTTTTATAAATTCAATTTTATACGCTATATATTGCCCAGAAGATCGATGCAAACTTACCCGAAAAATTGTCCGAAACAGGACAGTTTTAGATATTCAAACCCGAACTTGGAAGGCAATTCATTGCCAATCCATCGACCGAATGGAGAATCTAAAAGAACAGGTGCTTAGACAACATATACGGCAGTAAATCCCTTTTTATAGATTCCAATTTCATTAAGTGGGTGTAGAATTATTCGACTCTAAAAATCGAGAAAAACCTATAAAAATAGTTTTCAAAAAATTAGAAAATTCATCCACACGACGTGCGTCCCGCCAAACCGGGCAACGTAGTCGCGAACCGAAGGCATCGAAAGCTGCGTAACAGCTTCGTGGTCGTGTGGGCTTTGACGGAATTCAAATTGGTCGCGTGTGCGCGACAAATTTGATGCGTATCCGTCAAAATTCACCGTATCGTGCACTTTGCAAATTTCTCAATTACTTTGTGCACGCTCATCAGATCGAGACGAAACTTGTGCCAGCAGGACCGTATCATTTTTTTAGCCCTGTATGCCAAGTTTGGTCCAATTCTGAGACAGTTGAATTGGACGTCGTTTTGCGGGCCCCACGGTCCCACTCAACGAGCAATTTTGTGCACGGCCCGCCGAAATCCAACTTTGGATATACGGTTGAGTTTATATCGGAAAACTGGATCCGTAGACATGTAGTTTGACGACTTTAGAGACCATTGACTCTGGCACGCTTTTCGGTGCAAAGCGGGTCCAATGGCGGACACCGTTTTGACCCAAAATTACTGTTTTGCCCCTGTGTCCAGAATTGGACTTAAGGACAAGCGATCCTAGCTATTTTGACTATTCTAAGAACATTGGTAATGTTTATTTCAGCTTTCGGGGACTGTTGTACGGGTTTTGACTTTTGTGGCAGAGTAGTTCAGATTGTCGGTTTCACCAACAGAGGACCACAGGCGAGTACAGTTTATTGTCTGCATTTCGATATTGATTTTTACTATATTTCATTGATTGGCCATTGGTTATGTGATTATTTTCTATTATAAATTGTTGAGTCGGGAATGAGAAGTACCAAGGATGTGTGATCTGACCTTAGACCGTGTAGACCGTGTTGTATTTATTTCTTGTAGACAGTGTAGACAGTGATTTATTTATTTCTTGTAGACAGTGTAGACAGTAATTTATTTATTGTAAAGTAGACAGTGTAGACCGTGATTATTTGTCACGACCCGCACCCTAGAGTTAGGGCACGAGAACGTAACAACGCCCAGCCTACGCCGCAGTGTCGGCGGTAGAACGCTGTCCTAGGTCTCAATGCATCTAACAGTATAAGACTAAACAGTTTATACTCCCCGAATGGGGTGACATAGCAGAATGTAAACTCAATCATATCTAAGGTAGAGCATAAAGAAGACAGATAAAACATGAAATCGAAAAGAGATACAACAGATAGAAGTCTAAGTGTCTAAGATACAAACTCAGAATACATCTCAAAACTCAAATACAGTAATCCATAAATACAACTCAAGATGACTGAAAATAAACTATAAGCAAAAACTCTAGCTATCTATGCAACCTCTACTGTCTCCTCTAGGCTAGGAGGCAACCTCCAGGCTATCTGTAAAATTTATCAACGGGTCCAGTTAGGACTGGAGCGAGCACAGTACATCTCAATAGATCATAGCATGTTAGAAAATATAATCATACAGTAAAGTAAGATACAGGATCTGAAGGAAATACAGTATGTAAACAGAGAAAGAGAACTGTAATAGAAATATCTACTATAAGTAGAGAGCTAACAGTGGCTAGTGAGTCAGAGTACAATATAAACATGTGAATGGCATAGGAGATTCTGGAAACTATACTATGGAGTGATTCTGGGAACTGCACTACTTGGATATTATTCACATGTTTACTTCTACTCCCCCGTACCCCCAATCAATACACAAGGATCCAACCAGGTTATGTTATGATTCCATGCAAAGGCCCACAAGGGGTGATACATGGATAGCCCATAAATGGGTGATTCTGGGAATGCCCATAATGGGGTGATTCTGGGAATGCCCATAAATGGGTGATTCTGGGAAGACTCTGTGATCATGAGAGTACATGTCACAAGTAATCGAAGAACCGTGAAGCATAGTGATACACCATGTAAGTGAAACGCACAGAACATGTAGTATACGATGCTCCCTGAGGGGATAACATCTCAAGAAAGGATCCATATAGTACTAATCCGTGTTACCAACGTGACAGCATCAAGTATAGTAATCTAAAGCAGGAAAATAATTCTAACAGGATATGAAATGATCAGAGAATGTACTCGCTTGATATCTGAATGTCCAAGGTAAAGATACTGTCCGAGGAAAGGTGTCTGGCTCCTAATTAGAACAGCACAAGTCACAACATGTCCAGAAGGGTAATATAAAGCACTACAATACATTCTACATGAATCTAGGTCAAACTAGGTCAAAGTCAACCCTTGGTCAACTCTGGTCAACTGCACTAGTCAAACTAGGTCATGTCCTAACCCAGCAAGTCTTACTAGGCCTAACCAAGACTATTCTAGCAAGCACACATCAATACAAGGCTATACAAGCCAACATACACCCAACTCTATATAGCATGCAATTATTCAATACTCAAATAGGCAAGAATTTACATTGGATATACACTAGGTAATCTATTACTTTAAGCTATATATGTCTACACATATATACACATGCATATATTGGTATTCAACATTAGGTCTATAATCATGGCATTTCAAATGGTTATATAAACTTATATATTACAACACAATATGCTAACATATATATAATATACATACATAGCTAAGTTAACTATATTCATAAATACTTATTTAAGAGGCTATGTGTGTGTATGTGAACATGGCAAAGGGGCAAGTGAGGGTTAAATGGGCATATATAGTGTATACATATCAAAGAGTGTCAAAGTGTAAGTGAACAAAGTGTCAAGTGTGATAGTGTCAACATAGTGTAAGGGGGTACATGAGGTAATATAGGATTTGTGTTAACATAGAACATTACATCTTATTAACTTGTATATTGCATACATTACATCTATTATTACATTACATTCATGCTTGCATTCATTCATCATTCATTTATTCTCTTGCACCACTATATGCACCATACATTACATACTATGGAACCTACATATTCATTACAAGCCATACTTATACATGCTTACATTAGATAGGATACTTACACCTCATACATCATTTATTTAACCATTTACTCATGCTTGAATTCTCTATTTAATTACATAATGTATATACATTAACATGGGTTAAAATCAAATAGAACATTATATTACACACAAGGGTGCACAAAATACATATGCCGAATAGTAACTCCTACTAATAATCAATACTGTACCATCTCAGCATGAAATAAAATTTAGGATTAAAGTATGTTATAGATCTATGTGTTAGCTTTCCGAAACTTCAAACGGATCGCGTTTTCGTTTCCGAAAACTCCCGGAATCGCGAAAACACCGAGAACGCATTTGTCTTTCGTACAGCTGACACTCAAATAATTCTCCAGAAAGTTATAGAAAGAATTAGGCCTATTAATACATGTTTTTGGAAAGCTAACTTCAATACGCTTCTTTTAAAAAAAACGGGAGATTAAACCGAGCTTTGAGCTAGAAGTTATGACATTTCTAAGTTAGGGCTGAAATTAAAAACGTGGATAAAAATCATGACGGATTTAGGTAGTTTGAGACAAAAGAACACAAGTATATAACATAATATATCAAGAACTCACTCTCTACACTAATATATATATATGAGACACTATAGAACACATCTCCAATACAAAAATATGAGATTAAACATGTAATAATTCATTCATACATAACAACAACACATAGTGTGTCCAAATTTGGGATTTTCCCACATGGACACAACCACAACACAAAGGACACTCCTATGACCTCCAAATGGACACAAAATGGACACAAATGGAGATACAACCATGGAGGTCATTCCTATGGGTTCAAAATAGACCTATATGCATGAGAAAATGAAAAGGAGAAGGGATTTATACCTTCCGGTAGATCGAATCGAAGAAAAACCTTCCCGGAGCGACACCGACACGTAGAGATTCCAAAAGGACACGAACGAGCTCCGAATCCTCCCAAACTTGGGTAGCTTCCTCCTTGGCTAGAATGGAGAAGGAAAAAAGAAGATTTGGTGGTGAAATGGAAGGATTTGGTGGAGAAATTGCTAGGGATTGCTCTCTAGGAATTTGGGGAAGAACAAGAGAGAGAGTGTGGATGAGAATAATGAAATGAACTTGAGCCTATCCTCTCCCAAAGTGGCTGGCCATATGGGGCTATTTGTCCTATTATGGTAAGGTCCAAAATGCCCCCACTAACCTATTCTATGAGTATTAGGAAAGTGCTAATTGGTTGGGGCTAAATTAGTCATTCTAAAGTCTCTAATCACACTAACCTTATCCATAATAATTAGTCTAACCTCTAACTAAAATATTTCTATCATGTGGACTAAAATTAATATCATGTGGGCCATGCCTAACTAGTGTGTGGGTCCCACTAGAGTCAAACTACCCCCGGGTCCCCGTTTCAAGTCGGATTGAGTTGAAATTCGAACCCGACTCAAATAACCCCAAAACAATATCATAAATAATAAAATAATATTAAAATAATTCAAAGAGGTCAAATGCAAAAATATCCTTAGGCCAGAAATGATATTAAATATCATAATCACATGGTTAGGCTCTAGGTCAAACAGTCTCTAGGGTTTCACTAGCAAAACGTCAAAACCACAAGTCATTGATTTAAATAATTTTAAAATGATTTAAAATCACCAAAAATTATATCATGAATTAAATATCATTATTAAAATAATTATAAACACAAAATTTCAAAATTATCCTCATTTGGAAAACTGGGTGCTACAACTCTACCCACCTTAGAAAAATTTCGTCCTCGAAATTTAAGATCGATAGTACTCCTTCTAGAGCCTCTAACCTACCCAATATTTAAGGTAACACTTTCTAACACTGGAATAATAAACGGACATCTAGATAGTGTCAATCTAGGAATACCTCCAATACTGCTCTGCGGTACGGCGGTAATAGAACTTCAATAAAATATGGACTGAAACCTATATCCAAGGGACTTGACCTATTTTAAAGTGGTCTTAACTAAGGATGAAAAGGAACTGATCATAGGCTATAGGTATGCTCAAACTATTATCTTTCTATTAACCATCTATTAATACATTCTATTACCATAGGAACGATGCATTACTAAGACATATAGGCCCCTATCTCTCATAATACATTTATACTCACCAAAAGACTAGTACATCCTATCAAGGCTGATACTATAATCTCTCATAAATCTCATAAGCTACATGTTTATAGACACACATCCCCACATCAAGGACTAACCTATATATATCTACAACTGATACTAATGGGGTGACGCCCCTATTTCCTAACAATCAAGGTCTAAAAAATTTATCTAAATCATGCAATTTGAAGGAATAGTATACAAGGTCAGGGCATACCGTAGCAGTTGGAAGTCTCACGTAGGTACACTAATTATTCTAGGTCAAAACAGTACTATGGTATCAACACACAAACAATCTAGGATGTCCTAATTGGGAAGGTAAGGGAACAACAATCATCAAGGTTGTAGGGCTGTCTACCATCCTATATAAAAATTGGTCATTAACAAGCAACTAAGAAATTATTAAAAGGTTACTATTCCATAAAATGGCAAAAATTGAAAATTTAGGCACAACAAATCACAAATAGATTTTTGTCTTGACACGATCTAAGTTGATCAATTTCGAGATAAAACGAGATTTGGGCAAGAAAGGAAATCAATGAAATCAAAGTATGAGCACGAGCATCCAATGATGGAGGTTCAGGTCATGATTAAATTTAATTCGACTGAGTACGAATACGAGGTTCATAGGCGATAAAAAGATTTCAAGGAGAATTGTCAAGGCTGTCACGAATGAGACTCTAGGGTCAAGTTTAACTATGTCTCCATTCTCGTAGATTGATACATGAAAAAGCGAACCAAAGTACAATAGGTTGATCAGACCATCATGTACCGGTTCTGATTAGACAATATGTTAGTGGGTGGCCACCCAATAAAATATGTCATGACCAAGCTCAAAAATAGATAAGCTTGCAAAACTAAGGCTAATTTAGCAGCATAAGATATAAGGGTTGTAATGATGAAAGGAATTACATAGTCCAAGTTTCTTAACCAACGGGTCAAGTAATCAGATAAGGTACAAGATTAAGTATCTAAGGAAACAAGCAGAACACCATCACATGTTGGGTCGAAAGAATTGAGTTAAGGCTGGATTTCTAATTGAAATAAGAAGAAATTTAGTATAATGGTAGAGATTATAGTTTAGCCAGTTGACCAGAAAATCATATCAAGAAAATAGAGTACAAGAAGACGGATTTTAGTGGGACATGATATACCTACACGAAGGTGAGCTCGTCTAGGTCTTGCATATAACATTTGTTGGAGGGTAACAACTAGTATTACATTCCGAATATCAAAGTCACGATAAGGAACGTCAAGGATCTCAATTAGAAAGTGGGAGTTCAAGAGGGGGCTCGCTGCTCGAGCAGCACGGGGCCCAAGGGCGTCCCATCGCTCGAGGCTGGCGCTGCCCTCGAGCACGGTGGCTCGCCGGACAGAAGGAAAGAGGGAAATGAGGAGCTGGGGTGAAGCTCGGCTCACCGGGAAAGCTCGACCAAGTCGGGTCGAGATCGGTCGGCCGCCGGCGGGGACGAAAGATGACAGCAGCGGCAGCAGTGGCTGCGGTTGCAACGGAGGAGAGGGAGGAGGAGAAGGAGACGATGGTGGCGCCAGTGGCTGTGGATGGCGGCCACGGGGGCTGGTCGCCGGAGATCGGGCCAGGGAGGAGAAGGACGAGGGGAGATGGTGGAGCCGGCAGTGGCAGTGGAGGAGATGGCGACGACGATGATGATGGTGGTGGAGGTGGGTGATGGAAGTGGTGGTGAAGGCGATGGTGGCTAATGGCGGTAACAGCGGAGGGGCGCGGCCAGGGAGGCGATCGGGAGAGGGGAGACGGGGTGGTGGCCATGGAGGGGGGCAGGGAAGAGCAGGAGAGGAGAGAGAGATGGAGCTCGGGGAGAGAGTGAGAGGGCTGGGAGAGGAATTTGGGGGAGGGGTTTCTCCAGCATACAGAGAGAGGGAGGTGAGAGAAAGAGATTTCGGGAGAGAGAGGTGAGAGGGAGAGTGAATGAGTGGAGAGAGAGAGAGAGGGGGGTGTTAGGTAGGGGTTTGAGTTTAGATATTTTGGGAGGGGTAATTAGGAACAACAAATCATAATAATAATACAATAAAATTCACCTCCAATAATTTCAAACAAAATTTTAACAATACCCAATTTTTAAAATCCTTGAAATATAATAATACGGTCATATACGTATTTTAAAATAGGAATATTACAGCGCGAGCAGGCGCCGACTCGCGGAGCAGTGCGCGGCGGCGCTTGGGGCAGGCCGGGGGGGTGGGGGCGGTGGTCGTCGGTGGGGTAAAGGGGGGTAGGGGGGTCGGGTCGAGGTCGGGTAGGGGGTGGTCGGGAGCGGGTAGTGGGAGGGGGGGTGGCCGCCGGGGGAGAGGAGGGGTTCAAGTTAGAAATATAAGTTGAGATAGGATATTAAGGTAGTACTTATAAAAGTTGAGGGTATCAAGTTGAAAAACAGTGATAGTTGAGAGTATCAAATTGCAATTTAGCCTAAATTATATTTAAAATATAATTTTTATACATATGTTGATTGTTTTTCAAAATTGTACTTATTACTAAATTACCAAAATTGGACTCTAAAGCACATATATTATTTTATTGTTTTCAAAATATACATAAAAATATATACATCTTTAATCATAAAAATATGTATAAAATTATTTATATAACTGTGTAATTCTTATTGGGTTTTGGGTTTTAGGTCGAACCGAAATACAAATCGAAATCGACTACTCTTTTTTTTATGTATTTTCAAAACTGAAACCTAACTGACTTCTTTTTTTTCAAATGCATGACGTGGGGGACAACGCGGGCCAGCACTGCACAAAACTGGGGTCGCTCGGAGTCGGAGAAAGTCCGTCGAGTCGAGTCGAGTTGGACTTGAGCAAACTATGCTAACGAAAGATTGATGACCAAACGTTAAAGGTGCGCTACAAAAATACTGCTAATTAGCGACGGAAATATCCGTCGCTAAGTCTAACATTTCCATCGCTATTTCATATTACCGACGGATGGTGGCGTCGTTAGAAAACATGTCGCTAACAAATGTCCGTCGCTAATTTCATATTACCGACGGACTCGTGACACATATATCAACGCATATTTATAACTGATTTTACATAAACTTCTGTTGCTAGTCCGTCGCTATATAGCGATTGAATCATATATGTCGCTAAGGTCCGTCGGTATTTGACAGTATTTTTATAGTGGTGTAAATTTCAAGGAACAGTAACATAAAAAATGGACACTTTCAGTCCACTTTCTACCATCCAAACATCCCTTAAGTAGGCCCTATTTTTGGACATCTCTCAAAATCACACACTTTGAGGTCAAGTACAGAAAGGATGGGCTGTTCTCTGAACAGTAAATTACCCAAAAAAAAAAGAAGAAAAAACAAGAAAGAGTTGTCCAAAGCCTCTCTCATTGTATGGTAAGTTTGTTATGGAGCTGCCTTGGCCTGGGTTATAAATCAAGGTTGATCCATCATCGTCTAATTCTCACTTCAACTTAAAACTGCAGAAACAAAGAAATTGAAAGAAAGAAAGAAAGCTCCTCCAGTTCACGAGGTCCCTCCCCCCCCTCTCTCTCTCTCTCTCTCTCTCTCTCTCTCTATATATATATATATATATTCTCTCTCTCTCTCTCTCTCTCTCTATATATATATATATATATATATATATATATATATATATATATATATAGAGAGAGAGAGAGAGAGAGAGAGAGAATATATATATATATATATATATATATATATATATATATATATATATATATATATATATATATATTCTCTCTCTCTCTCTCTCTCTCTATATATATATATATATATATATATATATATATATATATATATATATATATATATATGAAGGTTCCAAGTGATGCGCGCTCGTGTGAATTCCTACGGGGATGGGAGGGCCGGCTGGCTCGGTAACCGAGCCATTGGCTCGTATTTTGTCTGAGTCATGCATATGTAGACCAATAGGACGGAATTCCACATGCCGTATGCACTAGTGCACTTAATTTCTATTGATCCACATGTGCATGATTCATATAGAAATATGAGTCGTTGCTTATATTTCGTTTACACACACACATATATATGGTCGCTGAGATTTTGGAGACACTGTAAGAAAATAAAAAAATTGGCTTCTAGAAGTAAGCAAAATAAAATTACAAGTGAATTGTATCAAAACATAAATCTCATAAGTAAAAAAAAAAAACTTGATATTTTCAATAAAATGTACAAGTATTCAAAATAAAATTACAAATAAAGTGAGAGACGATGAAAAATAAATTGCAAATATATATATATATATATATATATATATATATATATATATATATATATATATATATATATATATATATATATATGCGCGGGTGGGGTGGAGAAGGTGTTTGCAACCACACAATATGTTTTGTATCACCACACACACACACACACGTGTGTGGTGTTGATACAAAACATATTATATAACCAACTATCTCTAGTTCAAGTGGCTGAGGTCGGAAGCATTCGTCTCATACGTCTAGATTCAAGCAAAAAAATGTATTATTCGTTATATTTAATAAGCAAATGGTGGGAGCGGAAATGTAGAGTTTAGTTGTCCATAGTGGTGGTACTTCTCGAAACATATGTTGTTCATCATAATATATTTATTCTCATGTCATCAAGTGGAGGGTATAAAAGTTCCACGAGCTAAATAATTTTTCCATATATTCATCCTTATGTACAATAAAAAAAAATAGTCCAATGAATAATCCTAACACATGAATGCATTTAGTAAAACAAAATTAAGAAACCTTAATAGTGGCGCCTATCCATTCATTTTGTGGCTTTGCATTAATTAGTTAATTAATTCAATGAGAAATGACATTATTTGGAGCTCCTCATAAAAATATATACAAATAAATAAAAACAATCGTTCGATAGAAACAAAGGAAAAAAGAAAAAGGAAAAAAAAGCAAGAAACAACAGAAGTTCTCTAGTCATCTTAAAACCTTCGTCATGATATTCATCTGTTCTCAAATATTTGTACTTTGTCTCTTCTTTTTGGTCTTATTTTCAAAATTTATGGAACAAACCGCTTTTATATATGCTAAGTCACATTCACGTGTATTGCACGTAACTTATATTACAATATATATAATTTAAATATATTTTAATTATGATTTGTAGTAGATATAATTTTAGAATTTTCAATATGTGTTGAGTTAGATAATACAATATAGTCAATTTAAATATAATTTAGATATTGAATATATTTTAAGATTTGTTATATTTTTACGGAAGTAGAACGATTTTTTTTCCTTAACTATGTGAGTAGATACAGGACTGGGCCTGGGATAAGTCGGACAAGATTTGGGACTTGGACAACCCCCCTCTGCTAGGACAACCTCCAGGCTCAGCATGATCCTACCAAAGGTCAAGGTCACGGATGACCACCAGGACCACCTGACAATAAAGGTCAAGGGGCAACCAAAATTAGCTCCAGGATAGTGCAATCCAACCCTCAGGGCCGGCCTTGAGTAGATACATACTCGTTATTCAGAAAGATTTTTAATTTTTTATTATGAGCGGCTTCTAAGCCACATTTCTACTATTATAATGCGGTTTGAAAAAGACTCAAGAATGAGACGTCTAAGTCATATACTCGTATATATACTTTACACTAAATAATTAAAAAAATTAAAATCTTTTTAACTATACAGCATATATATGTACTGTTATCTTTTCACATAGTTAAAAATAATAATAATAAGTCCAAAATTCTTCTATATATTTTAACATATAACAAATTTATATTTAAACTAAGTATGTAGTATTATTTAGCTAAATACATATCCAAAATTCTAAAATTATAGCTATAACAAATACGAATTAAAATATATTAAACATATTTAAAGTATTTTAATATAATTTAAATTAACATCTAATCTTTTAATAATATTATTGATTTTTTTTTGGCAACACACGTGAATGTAGGGGTGAGCATTATTCGGTTTTGGACCCAAAATTGAACCGAACCGAATCGAATAAGAGGTTCGGTTCGGTTCAAAAAAAAATTTGATTCGGTTTCGATTTTGAAAATACTAAATTTTCTTATTCGGTTTCGGTCCAAAACCGAAAAAACCAAATAAAAAAAATTTAATTACTATATGTATGTGTGTGTGTGATATAGGTATATTTAGTTACTATATATATTAACAAAAAATGTGCAAAAAAATCAAAAAAAATTTGAATAAATCGAACCGATTTAAATTTAATTTGGTTCGATTTGATTCGGTTTTAGGCCAATTCGGTTCGATTTCAGTTTTGCTTATTCGATTTCGGTCCAATTCGATTTTGGGTTATTCAATTCCGCTTAGACCGAAAATAATCAAATGCTTACCCCTACGTGAATGTGACTGGTTATAATAGTAGAGATATATAGGGCTGTTAAGTACAAAATTTCTTCCATTGCCCGAAAGAATTTTTTTGTTTTTTTGTCTGGAATTAAGCTTCCGAACAATAGACAATTGTCAAGCATAGGTAACACAGCAAATTTATAGTCATTATCGAACTTAATTGTCGTTACAAACAAGAAAATATAATGTCTCTTTATATATATATGTTCTTCTTCTTCTTTACATTTGTAGAGTGTGTGATTTTTTTTCTTTTTTATTTACATTTTTTGTGTGTGTTTTGAGTAGAGCACGATGGTCTCGGCGCCGGGACAGTACGAGCAGGGGGGCGGCGGCGGCAGTGGGGACGCGCGGAGCGAGAAGCAGAAGAACATCGACGACTGGCTGCCCATCACGTCGTCGAGGAACGCCAAGTGGTGGTACTCGGCGTTCCACAACGTCACCGCCATGGTCGGCGCCGGCGTGCTCAGCTTGCCCTTCGCCATGGCACATCTCGGATGGTAGGCTTGCATGCATGATATTAGTCCTCCGGAATTGGTATCGGAGCCTTCCTATTGGTATCAGAGATTTCCTATGATTTGAATTAGAGTATCTATAATTTTTTTTAATTATTATTAATAAATCATTACAAATTTAGAGATTTTTTAATATATTTATCCCTAATTTTAAGTATTTTTTTTTTTTGTTTCTTAATTATGGTATCGACAGCATCGACAATTTTGAATCGAATTATCATATTTTTTTAATCGAAAAACATATAATTAATAATAAAAAAATATTGCAAATTTATAAGAAGAAATTTTTTATTATACATTTAGCACAATTTTGAGCATTTTTTTTTGTTCTTTCTAATAGAAATAAATACACGAACCCCCCATGTTTCATGAGTATTACATAAACTACCCATATTTGAAACTAATTACGCTCACCGTCTCTGACTCTCTCCTTTAGAAATTTTATAAAACATAGGGGTGATTAGTGTTATAACTTTTATAGAAAATAGAAGCTATAGGGGTGGTCCATGTAATTAGTTTCAAAATAAGGATAGTTTCTGTAATAAGTGTAAAACATAGCCATAGTTAACGTAATTTGCCCTTTCTAATATTATTAATTTTGAGATTGAATGGGTAATAGTCAACCTTGTTGATCGGTTTACCTACGATAAATAAGTTCTTTTATTTTCATGCTTTTATCCCATCACTGATTGGTCTTTTTGTTCAATTTTTTTCTATCGAATTGACTAAGAAAGAGACCCCAACGTCAGTATCGATCAATATTTGTAGTGGTCGATATCGGTACGGATCGGGACAATGCCAAATTCTATTGGTATCGACATCATCGGATCGGTATACCTGGCCGATACTGCAAACTATGATTGACATACTATGTATATGTATTCCGATTAATGTCTTATATTTCCACGTTCAATCCCAAGTGTGGATAAATGAAGTGAATCTTTTATAAAATAGATTCTTATGTAGTACAAGCCGGGACATCCTATCCCTAGTAGCAGAGCCGTCTCAAGACATTTGGGGACTCTAGACAAATTAAGGAAATCAGATGATTGCTCTTCGCCTTAAATTATGACCCTAGATCAATTAAATAATTAAGGAAATGAGGTCATTGTTGTTCCCCTTAAATCATGGGACCCTATGTCAATTAAATAATTAAGGAGATATTTATTTCATTTTTGCTCCATATATATACCATATAAAATTACGGGGCTCCTAAAATTACGGGGCCCTAGGCACAAGCCTTAGTTGGTTATACTGTAGAGCCGGCTCTGCTCAGTAGCGAGTCAGTATTATTACAGATGACATGAGCTTTTAAAAAGATTTACCCCAAAAATAAATTTGAGACAAAAGACCTTTTTATATATTTTTTATTTCTATACAATAAGGGGATATACATAAATAAATTTGAGACAAAAGACCTTTTTATATATTTTTTATTTCTATACAATAAGGGGATATACACAAAAGCAACCTTTTGTGACATTTTCTTAATCATATGTTCCTTGATAATTAATATTGGATGTGTTTTTTATGTTCAAAATCACGGATGTGCTGCATAGGAACACACAACTCAATTCATTTTAGCATGTGCAACCAAAATTGCATTTTTTTTGTTACTTTTCGCATAATAAAACAAAAAAAAAAAACTGTTCAAAACCATTTTTTTAAAATTAATCAATGCAAAGATTCCTATCCCTTTTTTTTCAAATTCAAAAGAATTTTTTTTTTCCAAGCTAGATCCTTCTTAGAGCTCTACTACTAAGAATGAGTAGATATATTATTGAATATCTTCTTTTGCAGTAGTACCAACATTCTTAAATTTCTCTGATTTAGAGTTTTGGTTACTTCTTAATTACAGGGGTCCCGGTATCACCGTGCTCATCATCTCATGGATCATAACCTTGTACACCCTGTGGCAAATGGTGGAGATGCACGAGATGGTGCCGGGGAAGCGCTTCGACCGCTACCACGAGCTCGGGCAGCACGCCTTCGGGGAGAAGCTCGGCCTCTGGATCGTCGTGCCGCAGCAGCTGATCGTGGAGGTGGGGGTCGACATCGTCTACATGGTCACCGGAGGGAAGTCGCTCAAGAAGTTCCACGACCTGGTCTGCCCCGACTGCAAGTCCATCAAGCTCTCCTACTTCATCATGATCTTCGCGTCGTGCCACTTCCTGCTCGCCCAGCTGCCCAACTTCAACTCCATCTCCGGGGTCTCCCTGGCTGCCGCTGTCATGTCGCTCAGGTACGCACGCGCGCGCATACTTCAGAAACAACCTCGTCTTCAAGTGATCGGTATCGCAACTAGTATCCCTACATCGAAAAGAAATACCTGAAACTTCGTAAATTTTTCCAAGTTACTACATACCTTAAGGTTACTTATTACCTACATTTGAAAAGAAATACCTCAAACTTCGTTTAACTTTTCCCAAGTTACTACATACCTTAAGGTTATTTATTTATTACCTACTTTGCAAGGACACGAAAAAATGGTATATGTATCCTTATCGTGTCCGTATCCATGACATATCGGATTACACATCTAGCTAGTGAGTCTCCTTAGCATTGCAACATAGGTTATAATACTGAAAGGTATATTCATAGGCTTATAATGAAGGATAGAAATCTGATCTCTCTCAAGTCAAAATATATTCACAAGTTAACTTTTTCCGAGTTACTACATACCTTGAGGTTATTACGTATGTTGCAAGGACACGAAAAAAATGGTATGTGTATCCTTATCGTGTCCGTATCCGTGACATATCGGATTACATATCTACCTATGTGAGTCTCCTTAGCCGTGCAACATAGGTTATAATACTGAAAGATATGTTCGTTGGTTTGTAATGAAGGATAGAAATCTGATCTCTCTGAAATCAAAATATTTTCATATGTTAACTTTCCCAAGTTACATACCTTAAGGTTATTACCTAAGTTGCAAGGACACAAAAAAATGGTATTTGTATCCTTATCGTGTGTCCGTATCCGTGTGACATATCGGATTACATATCTATCTACGTGAGTCTCCTTAGTCGTGCAACATAGATTATAATACTGAAAGACATATTCATAGGTTTATAATGAAGGATAGAAATCTGATCTCTCTGAAGTCAAAATATATTCACAAGTTAAGTTCTCCCAAGTTACTACATACCTTGAGGTTATTAACTACGTTGCAAGGACACGAAAAAAATGGTATGTGTATCCTTATCGTGTCCGTATCCGTATCCGTGTGACATATCGAATTACATATCTACCTACGTGAGTCTCCTTAGCATTGCAACATAGGTTATAATACTAAAAGATACATAGGTTTATAATGAAGGATAGAAATCTGATCTCTCTGAAGTCAAAATATATTCACAAGTTAACTTTTCCCAAGTTACTACATACCTTGAGGTTATCACCTATGTTGCAAGGACACGAAAAAAATGGTATGTGTATCCTTATCGTGTCCGTATCCGTGTGACATATCGGATTACATATCTACCTATGTGAGTCTCCTTAATTGGCGGTGAAACATAGGTTATAATACTGAAAGATACGTTCCTAGGTTTGTAATGAAGGATAGAAAACTCTCTGATATCTTTGAAATCAAAATATTTTCATATATTAACTTTCCCAAGTTACATACCTTAAGGTTATTACCTACGTTGCAAGGACACGAAAAAAAATGGTATTTGTATCCTTATCGTGTCCGTATCCGTGTGACATATCGGATTACATATCTACCTATGTGATAGAACTCTGATCTCTCTGAAATCAAAATATATAATCAAATTACTAAGGAAATCTTCATTTTGTAACTTAATGGAATTATAGATTACTAAGAACATTTGATTTGATGAACTCCTGCTTTGTTAATGTGGTTCAGTTACTCGACGATTGCTTGGGGAGGTGCTGCTCACAAAGGACAGGTAGCGGACGTAGACTACGGCTACAAATCTTCGAGCGCAGCAGGAACTACGTTCGGCTTCTTCAACGCACTGGGGGACGTTGCCTTCGCCTACGCAGGACACAATGTGGTTCTGGAGATCCAAGCGACCATCCCTTCCACTCCCGAGAACCCCTCGAAGAAGCCTATGTGGAAGGGCGTCATCGTCGCCTACATCGTGGTCGCCATATGCTACTTCCCCGTCGCCCTGATCGGCTACTGGGCATTCGGTAACTCTGTCGAAGACAACATCCTCCTGAGTCTGGAGAAGCCCAGGTGGCTCATTGCTGCTGCTAACATGATGGTCGTCGTCCACGTTATCGGTAGCTATCAGGTATACTTGATACTCACTCAACTCTCAAATGGATTAGTCCGTATCCATATCGTGTCCGTAATTGTGCAACATAGGTAACCACTTTACGTACATGTTCGAAAGCTGTCTATATCTGTACGGTATCATATGTCTGTATCAGTTATCGGTAGCTATCAGGTATACTTAATACTCACTCAATTTTCAAATGGATTGGTCCGTATCTGTATCCATATCGTGTTTGTAATCGTGCAACATAGGTAAACTACTTTACGTACCTGTTCGAAAGCTGTCCATATATGTATCATGTCTATATCAGTTATCGGTAGCTATCAGGTATACTTGTTTGAAAGTTGTCGATATCTGAATCGGTATTGTGTCTATATCAATTATCAGTAACTATCAGGTGTACCTGATACTCACTCAACTCTCAAATGGATTGGTCCGTATCCGTATCGTGTCCGTAATCGTGCAACATAGGTAACTACTTTACGTACCTATTTGAAAGTTGTCTAGTCTATATCTGTATAGGTATCGTGTCCGTATCAGTTACCGGTAGCTATCAGGTATACTCGATACTCACTCAACTTTTAAATGGATTGGCCTGTATTCGTATCCATATTGTGTCCATAATCGTGCAACATAGATAACTACTTTACGTACGTGTTTAAAGCTGTCTATATCTGTATCGGTATCGTGTCTATATCAGTTATCGGTAGCTACCAGGTATATTTGATACTCACTCAAATTTCAAATGGATTGGTCCGTATCTGTATCTGTATCGTGTCCGTAATCATACAACATACCTATTTGAAAGCTGTCTGTATCTGCATCGGTATCGTGTCTGTATCAGTGGAACATAGATTTCAAGTATCTGACACTTACATTTGCGCGTGTCTGCAGATTTACGCGATGCCTGTGTTCGATATGATGGAAACAGTACTTGTTAAGAAGCTCCATTTCCCACCTGGTTTGGTCCTTCGATTGATCGCGAGGAGTTTATATGTTGGTAATGTCTTTTTCCTTGCATATCCTTCGCTATGTAGCATCTGAACTTTTTTTTTCTCCCTTTCTAACGTGTGTATGAATTGATCTCTTTGTAGCATTTACTATGATTGTTGCCATATGCATCCCTTTCTTTGGTGGATTGCTCGGATTCTTCGGAGGGTTCGTGTTCGCTCCGACTACATACTTTGTGAGACACCATCTCCTTCTCTGTAGCCTAATTAAGTTGATTACAATACTCTGTGATGCACGGACACGGCTACGAATCACCAAGGTTCGCAGTATCGGTATCGGAATTGATATCGGTCACTTCCTGTAAGTATCGGGATCGATAGTATTGGTGGGTTGGGATTGGAGTACCAAAAAAGAAATAATTATTACTAAATTAGAAAAAATATTTTAAACATTTAGACACAATTTGAACTTTTTTTTTTGTTTCATAGTAGTTTTGAAATTGAATGAGATAATAGTCACCCTTGTTGATTGGTTTACATGCGATAAATAAGTTTTCTTCATTTGCATACTTTTTACATCTTTGTTAATTAGTCTTTTTTGTTTAATTTGATTGGGAAAGAGTCAAAGAGACCCCAATGTTGGTATCGGTTGGTATCGGAACGGGACATTGCCAAACCGTATCGGTATCGGCTGATACTGCTAACTAAGCACGACACTCGATTTGGCACCTATTTTCGTGTGCCCGAGCGTGTATTTTGGAGTGTCCGACACGACCTGACACGGACACCGACACTGTGAGAGCCTACTAACTGCCATGCATGATTTTCCATTTGCAGCTGCCTTGCGTGATGTGGTTGGCCATAGTGAAGCCGAGGAAGTTCAGCCTGTCTTGGCTCATCAACTGGGTGAGTGTCATAAAATTGATCTCTGGTTTCAAAGAAACAAGAAACATAAGCTGATAATATTTTTGTTCTCGTTTAGATCTGCATTGTTCTTGGGATCATCTTGATGGTGCTAGCGCCCATCGGAGGGCTTCGGGCGATCATTCTCAGTGCAAAGACCTACAAATTCTTCTCTTGAGGACGACGAAGAAGACGACTCGATGTGTTCGTTGTTGCTGGTGTTGTGATGTACTGTCCCTGTGAATTTCCTAATGGTCCTGTTGTTGTCGCTTGAAAATGCCATGTTTGTTGATCTACTATGCATTTAAGTAGGATTTATAGGTAGAGATGAATTATTTCCCGTGTGGCTCCGAATTTGTGGTTGGCTCGTCACACCATCTACAATGCTAGGAAATTCCTAGATTCAACAGAGGATATCTCATTCTCTTTTGTACCAAGATTGGCCAATCAATGTGCTCACCAGTTAGCTTCAAACTCTCTACTTCTTCACTCTACTACCTCTCTTTTAGTTCATGAATTCATCCCTCAATGTATTTACAACTCTGTATTGCTGGACATGTCTGCTTGTAATGTTGTGAACAGTTGAATGAAATGTTTTACTTGTTTTCAAAAAAAAAAAAAAAAAAACAAGGAATAATGCTCTTGTGATCTAGCTCTGTCTTGGTTCTATGTGTATAAATTACATGTCAATCTTGATATTCTTCGAATCTAAATACCATGGTCGGGTTACGAGTCAGTCACACTTTCTGGCAATCCTCGTACGCACTTAAAATTTGGTCATGACGAGTCTAGCGATCTTCCTCCTATACACTACAGTTGTTCTCATTACCAACCTCCTTTCTCAATTACGCTCCTTGACGCACAATATTGATTCCATCGTATAAGAAAAAGCGTTAAAGTAGCCGTCGTTGACTTCGAGCTTTACCGTATAGACCGGTGTCTCTAAGGCCTCGTTTGGTTCACGGATTCAAGGAATCCGGAAAGGAAACTTGTTCCTTTCCTTTGTTTGGTAGCCACAAATTTGGGAAACACTTTCCTGACATGGGAAAAAATAGGAGGGAAAATGGTTCCTCCCATGACCCATGGGATTCATTTTCTCTCCTCCTTTCCCAACATTAATTACCAAACATTATGACAAAAGTAGCCTTCATTTATTACCTATTTTATCAATTAACTCTTCATTATAATTATGTTGACATTGGATATTGTTGGAACAATGATATATTTTTTCTTTCCTTTCCTACACCAACCAAACATAGGAAAGTAAATTTGATAGGAATTCTACTTTCCTATCCCTCTGGAAAATACATGGGAATTGATTTCCTCCTATACACTACAGTTGTTCTCAACTTAGGCCTCGTTTGGTTCGCGGAATGGAAGGGAAAGGAAATCAATTCCTTGTCATTTCCTTTCCTTTGGGAAACTTTAATTCCTATTGATTTTTCTTTCCGATGTTTGGCAATGCCAAGGAATTTAGAAAGGAAAGTGAATACTTCAATGTGGGAAAGTGATTCCTTCCTTGGATGGATGGAATCACTTTCCCCCCTAATTTTTCTTCCATTGGGAATCACTTTCCTTTCCTTCTCAATTCTTTGGGCACCCAAACATAGGAAAGTAATCACTTTCCTTTCCCAACCGGGAGATTCCGCCAACCAAACGAGGCCTAAGGGTACAGATCTGTACACACTAGTTCTCTGGATTTGAATTCCAAGAGCATAGCTTGCATTACCCTTGTTCTTCGTCTCAAAGGTATGAAACAACCATCTCTAGCGGCGTCACTCATCTCCATTTGCATGCCAACAATATGTTGTCACTCTTTTATGTATGCAAAGTTGTTTTCTTCGATCATGATAAGACCAAAAGAAGTATTGACTTTGTTAAATCGTGTGTACATTGTCTAGATGATTGTTTCAAGTTGTACATGGGCTTATTGAGTCTGCACACTTTGTGCTCAAGTCCTTGTTTCTTGAATCCCTTGTTAGCAATTCAGCAAACGGAAAAAATTCGGGACGACAAAAGTACGAGTATAAATCGGCACAATATAAGTAAAATACGGTCAAAAAATCGTCTAACGAAAAATATTCGGATTAGATTTAATTCGTGTTTAGTACGTTTCATATGAACAAATTCGACAATAAAAATGGGTTCAGTGTGAGAATAAGATGAGGTTGGGGAACATTATATAAAGAAAAGAAAGTGAAAGTAGGATGGAAAACCGAAAGGTTTTTCTTTGATTGTTGCAAGCAACATGTACGCAAAGATTCTTAGGTTTCTTTTTTTTTGTTACAGCTGTGAGATTTTTTTTTCTTTTCTTCTGATAATTGTGCCAGTCTTAATATTTAATAGCAGCAAGAGTCAAGAAAGTGAAAACTGTTGGGTTTCTCAGTCAAATTTTTTTGGCCAAATGTTTTAAAAATTCGTACGGTACGTGTTTAAAACTCCGCAGGCTTAAAATTCGCGTACAAATCCGAATTTTTCAAACGTACGTAAGTTTTATACGTTTATGTAAGATACAAAAAAAAACGCATATAATATGCGTTTTATTCGGGTGATTGCTAACAAGGCTTGAAAATTGAAACTAGTGAGCTAATTTGTATAGGTCCCTTGTTAGCAATCACCCGAATAAAACTCGTATTATACGCGAATTTTTCTGTATCTTTCATAAACGTATAATACTTGCGTACTTTTGACAGATCCAAATCAGTACATAAATTTTAAGCATGTGAAGTTTTAAACATATTCTGTATAGATTATTGACAAATTTGGTACAATAAACATGCTAGAAACATGTTTAATTAACCAAATTTGACAACATATTTAAGAATGTAAAGTTTCTAACCTAAATATTTTCATTTTTCGAACATTTGACCGAATTTTTGAACGTTTTTTATTTGCACTGAGCCGATTTATATTCGTACTTTTGTCGTCTCGAATTTTTTCCGTTTGCCGAATTGCTAACAAGGTATAGGTCTCCTTATCAAGCACACCATAAAGGAAAGTGGTCTTGACGTCTATCTGGATAAGTTATAGATGTAAATATGCGACGATATATTGCTAGGATCAGACGGATGTACAATATTGATACCTGAAAAGGTTAGTCCACAGAGAACTGGAGTTTAGACATGCATATGAAGACAAGACAATCATTAAGCCAGTTAAAGTTTAAGTACTCATACTAGAATGAGTAAACTTGACGAATGAAAGCAAGTTTGTTAGTCTAAATGACATAGTCCAACTAAATTGATATAGAAAAAAACTGCTCATTCTGAGCCTCTGAGATGATGGACGCTTCCGCATCGCTGATCTGCATAACACTTCTGCCCCCATTGAGCTATTAGGTGCTTCCGCCCTGTTGAACTACAAATCGACCGAGCGAGTAATTGTGTGTAACTGTCATGCCCCTCTCTTATAATACGGCGAGCCGAGTACGTAACAAACATCCCAGGCTATTCGTAATACGAATACACCGGTATCTGTAATTGTCTCATGTAAAGTTACATGTTAAGTTATCGAAAATGCTAAACTATTAACTGTTTGCCATTAAAATCTTTTGATTGCAATTTCAATTACAAACAGAACAGTGTTACAATGTAGGACTTAGATGTAGTCCTAGGAGTACACTTTTGTTTATCTGGGTCCCGGTGTCGATGGAGGGAGTGGTAACGCGTTGACTCCGTTGACGATCTGACGACGGTTTTCGGTTCTCTGAAGGTCTGAGTTGCTCTGGGTGCTGGAGCTTGCGGAGAGAAAGAAGACGTTGAGTGTCTATGTATTTCTGTCCCTCTGTCTGTGTGTGTCCGTCAGAAGAAGGAGATGATCCCTCTATTTATAAGCAGCAGGTTGGGCTACTCATGCGCGCATATATAGGATGCGTCTGTACGTGGGGACGCCACGTGGTTGAAGCTGCGGGAGGCGCATGGATGATGCACCATCATTTGTGGGTTGAATCCTTCATGCTGCATTTGTGGGCTGGCACGTAGCAGAAGAGGATCTTTCAGTTGCTGAGATCTTGGGTGATTAGCACCCCTTCATAGGCTGAACTGAGTCAAAGGACACGTGGCGCGTGTCGATAGCTCAAAGATCTCGGATTTGGTGGAGAGTAATCTGATAGGATGCGCCTGGGATTGAGCGCATGAGAAGACTTTGGCTCGTAACCTTTAGGAGTTACGAACCAGTCTGGACGCATGGCTTTTGAGACGCATGCGAGGCTTCAGTAGCGATTTGACCTTTGTCTTTAGGGATCAGAGGAGGGTCTGAGGTGCATGGCTCTTGAAGCACATGCAGAGATTTGAGCGCATGAATGCGGAGGCGCATGCAAATGGTTGGGAGGCTACGTGGCTTGTAACCGTCGGAAGAGAGTAATGATGACGCTGACATCAGCGACGCTTCGTTTTCTGCAAAAGCTGCCAACGGTTCAGTCCTCGGGGGACGTGCTGCCAACTCTGTCACTTTGGCATTATTGCTTGATGGGGTGACGCGTCGATTGGGCGCACGGGTCCATATTGATTAGGACACATGGATCTGTGCTTTGTTGGGCGCATCCATACGGGGCGCTTGGTACTGACGGACGCATCTGTACGATGCGCGGTATCTGACCGGCACATCCGTTTGCATGACGCGTCTTTATTGGTTCGACTTTTGAGTTCTTCAAGTGCTTTAAATAGCCGTTTGACTTTGCCGAATTCGAAGGGTCAGGTTCATCACCATAAATACAAATTTATTGCACGGGATTCGGAGATCCCGCCTCTTGGCGCATGGGTTTGATTTGCCCGGCCTATAAATAGCAGCAAGGAGAGAGTTTGCTTCTCGTTCTTTCACGTCTTCCCGAATGAACTTATTTGCTCGAGCACGCTCTGTTGACAAGATGCTCCCGAGGGTGAAGATGCGACGAGTTGTCTTCGTTCATGCACTTGAAGGTGACTGTTACATCCAAAAGTCTGGATTGCGGGCTTCTGAGGCAGGCGGAAGGTACATGTTGCATCCAAAGATCGGGATGCTCGAGCCCCGTCTCCGTTATTCCGGAAGAGCCGCATATCGAAATTGTGGTGCCCCCATCTTCCTTGGACTTTGGAGAGCTCTTCCTCCAGCTAGAGTGGAGTTAGCTGCCCACTCTGGTTCTGCCCAAAGTTGCTCCTTTAGCCGAAGCAAGTGTTCGGGTCGAAGTGGAGCGCATATGCTGAGACTTCATGATGCGCCTAATTGAGACGCTGAAGAGATGCACCTAGCTGAGACGCTGAAGAGACGCGCCTGACGGAGGATGCGCCTGGCAGGGGGCGCATGGCCCTTGCTACGCCTGGCTGTAGTCTTAGGATCTTTCTTTTTGTAGAAATTCTCCTTTGTAAAGCCTTTTTTAGACATGTAATAGACTTTTATATGAGATAAAAATCTTCTTTTGATGTCTATACTTTTGCTGTCTGCTGTGCCAAGTACTTCATCTGAGCTCCCTGGCGCATGTAATGTTAGGCGCATAGGAATTCTGGTCTATGGATGCGCCTGAAATTCCATGCTTCTACAAGAACCCCTTCAAAGTTTTCAAAACTTTTCGTCAAGTTTTGTAATACTTTGAATAAGAAGCATGGTGTTGACTTCAATGGGGCGCATAACTGTTCGGGGCACATGATTGCTCCGTGCATATGTGATGAGGCGCATGCTCCTCTTCAGTTTCAAATGATAACGCTTCGTAATAAACAAAAAGATTAATGATGATCTTTTTGTATATCTACTGTTATCGTTTCGCAGAACCCCAGGCGGCGGCTGACGTCACCCTTCATCGGTTCACACGTGTGACCAAGCCTATAAATAGGCATCTGATGGAGAGAGAGAGAGTTCTTCCTCTCTTTGCTTTCTTCTTCTTTAGAGTTTTTCTTACAAAACCCTAACTTTTTTTTTACGAAATAGCTCCCAAGACTCCTCGCGGTGGTGCTGGCCGAGGACGAAGCAAAGAAAAAGAGCCCGCAGAGGCCGATGTTGATGTTGTTCCCAGGACGCCCGTCGACGTTCGGCCGGCGGTGATTGGTGGGTTTTTGTCATTCTTTGTCGTTGCTTTCTGAACTTTGAGAAACACAAAATTTTCTTTTAGAACTTGCACACGCTGACACGCATGTACCTCGAGTCCTGATGATGTGCTGAAGCTTTTGCTGACGCACATGGACTTCGAGTCCTGATGATGCGCTGAAGCTTCTTGCCGACGCGCATGGACTTTGAGTCCTGATGATGCGCTGAAGCTTCTTGCCGACGCGCATGGACTTTGAGTCCTGATGATGCGCTGAAGCTTCCTTTCAGACACGCCTGAGCTTGGGTTCAGTGTGTGCGCTTCTGATGAGAACTCGGCTCAGATATATATTTCTTTGTTGTTTTAACATATCTGAGTTTTTATCATCTTTCCCTGACCGCCAGTTTTGATGACCGTCCCACTTTTGAACGAAGTACTTCTGGACGCAGTGCTCTGTCAGATGGGAGTTGATTATAACGAAGAGGTAATAAACCATGCCCAAGTTGCCATCATGTTCGATCAGTCTCCCGAGAGAATGACCCAAATCAAGGAGCAACAATATGCGTTTCTCCAGCGGATGGAGCGTGGCAATTTACAATCTGCCGTTCCTGGTAATGAGACTTTCCTGAAGCCCGAGTTCCTGTTCGGTGATCGCCTCACTTCTACTGAAACGAAGGTGCTGAGGATCAAGGAAGATTGGTTCTTTTCAGCCAAAGGGGTGCACATATTCATGAAGTAGCTCGAGCGGCACTGGCCTTTGACGGCTTTCTGCCGTTTTGCCTCCAAAAGGAGGATGTCATGGGAGTTAACCCCGTCTCAGGGGGGAGCAGTGGCGGGCACCATCATGATCGATGCTACCTCGAACCAGAGGAATATTTTGGTCGCCACGCAGGCTGGGCCATCTTTCACCTGGCGAACCCTGCGTCCTGGGAGTATTTATAGCGACGTTCCTGCCGACACTTTTGCCTTTGGTGCTTCGACTTTCGTTAATCGTATGCTGTCATCGAAGCGGTCATACCCGAAGGGTGATTTTCGGGTAGAGGGCTGGTGTCATTATGTATCCAAGTGGGACAAGCTGACACTCTGGGTTTTGACGAAGTTTTAAACCGAACTCAGAGAGATTAGGCTGACTGCCGCTATCCGTGCCACCCAGACGGGCGTCGACATCAACATGCATATGTTCCTTGCGCTTCTGGAGATGTTTAACACCCAGACCGGGACCTTCTTCACTCCGGTAGGGGAACTAAGACTTGCACTTCATAAAATGTATAAGGTGTCGAGGCTTCCTTGGGGATCATAACCATATGAAGAGTATTTCTCGACTAACGAGGAGTTCCAAGTCCTGGGGGACAAAGAGAAGGAGATGATGGCTGTCTTCAAAGAAGTGGCAAGCCACCATTATTATATGCAGAAGAAGGATAAGGGCGGGGGGCAGCCCCACGTGACTGCTTGGAGGGATTACGTCTTTGAGCAAGACGAGGAGGATCCCTCTTAGTTCATGACTCCGCCAGCTCTTTCCAGTACCAAGGTGCTCTCTGAAATGAGCAGACTCAATAAGAAGAGTCCCCAGGAAAACGCGGACCGGGAATCGGACGAGCGCTCCTATAGCTGTTTCTGGCACTTCACCCATCGGATGTCGTCGAAAGCAGTGTTTGTTGCTTATCTGATGATCTGGCTCCGGGACTACGTCTTTTCAGGCGGGTCAGGCTCTGTGGAGAGGGTGACCCGAAATCTGATCCTGCCAGCTGTGAAGTTGATTCTTGGCCATCCCTTGGCCCTACTCCCTGCGATGGTATGCAACCTGCTGCGAGGTCTATGAGAATTCGCAGGTGACGTTGTCCACGAACGAGGTAAGAATGACAACTTTTCTCGTGCCTAACTGCCGTTTTACTATCTGATGGGGTGGTTGATTTTGCACCATCCCAATGTGATCAGTCCGGGCCAGAAAGAAGACCACGTAGCCGGAGACGCATTCCTTCGCCACTTCTACCAGAGGAAGTGACTGCATACGGGCGTTCCTGTTTGTAGGAGGGTTTTGTCCTACCTTCAGGGATGGGAGATCACGAAAGTTGGTCCCATTTTTACCGGTTTCGAAGCAAATGAGGATTTAGCTGATTCGGGTGAAGATGCAACAACTCTTTCTCCGTAGAAATTCCGTTGGTTGCAAAGCATCCAGCCATCCCATTTGGTGTACAGGAATAAAAACTATTGTTAGTTGGAACCATACTTGTCGAGTCGTTTCGTACGTCAATTCTGCTATGCCCAGTTGATGTTGGAGAACCCCAGTACCAGCCTGGGGTATATCGGGAGTCTGCTAGACGGGGCACGAGCTTGGCATTACTACAATGTTGGATGTACCAGAGCTCGCTTTACCATGCCAGTTCTGAATCTGCAACCGCCGATTCTTTTCTCGGCCGCCAAATTTTATTGTGCGATAAACACTATATCCCCTGGATATGATAGGGAGACCAGTTTCATTGTTGGTACCCAATTGGAGGCAACCGAGAATATGTTGGCGAAGGCTCGATCGTACCGCCCGCCAGAGGTTGGTTATCGAGACACCCCTGCCGTATCCTCGGAAGGTACTTAGACAGAGCCCTCGGTTGATCGTCAGAAGAGACGTGCCGGCACCGAGGCCGATTCTTCTGCGTCGAAGAGACAGAGGAAAGCGATGTCACCGGAGGTGTCAACAGAATCGGCTCCTGTGGAGGTAAGGACGTCCCATATAGTCTGGTTAGTTCTACCATTTTTGTAATATATGCTTTCCTTTTGTAGGAGCTGCTGAAAAGGAAACCCCGAACTCCGAAATCGGGTGCTAGCGGACCAAAGTGGGTGGCGGGCCCATCTGATGAGCGTATTCCGTCGATTGTGTTGTCTCCCGTGGAGGAGAACCCGGATGAGGTAACTTCTGTGGAGATACAAGCTGTCGTGAGGGCTTCTGGTACTAAGGTCCCATCAGAAGCTGTTCTTCCAGATGAGGAAGAGGAATGGAGTTCGTCTTCTTCGGATGACGTTCCTCCAGAGGTCCCTGAGCATGTAGTAGGAGCAACAAGCATGGTTGTAACGGAGGAGAGGGCTGATTCCCTTCCTCGTCATGACGAAGGGAGGTCGGCTACACCGTTGCCGAGCCCTACCCCAGACCCAACAGCGAACGCCGAACTGGTTGCCGATCGGGAGGTACCGACAGATTCTATTCCAGCAGAGGGATTCGATGAGGAAGGCGAGACTCGTCTGCCGAGCCTGACTCCAGGGGAGCCGAGTCAGGAAACAAGTGCTGGCCTTGCTGTTTCGCCGGAAGAGGAAGGTCATGTGCGACCTGCTGATAGTGTTTTGGAGACGGAGAAGACAGCCCCAGACGTCGGTGGTCCCTCCGAAATTGAAAAGGGAAAGGGTTTGTTGGTTGAACCCTCTGTTGCTCCTTCCACTTGGGGGACGATATCGACGCCCCATCTGGCTCCTCCCGTCCACTTGGCCCCTCGGGCTAATGACGAAGTGCAAGTCCCTGATGAGAGAGGATCCGCTGAGGTTGAGGTTGCAGCCTCGCAGATTGAGGTCGGTGGGTCTTTTTCAGGTCCGCTGTCCAGAGTAGCTCCTCCAACTTCTGCTATGACGCCTCAGGTGTTGGCAGACGCAGATGAGTATGTGAAGTTAGTCATTGAGGCAGTGTACAAGATGCTGCAGAGAGGCGTATCGACAGTAATGAATACAAATGGGAGTTTTGTGATGGCGAAAGCCATGGCGCTCTCTTACATTGGTCTGATACGTTCTCACCAGGGCCATGATCATATGGCCAGATTCTGGAGGCGTCGGTGGCCGAGCTTGACCAACTTCTTTCCGAGCTTCAGAGTATCTGGCGAAATGACTTTTCTGCTCTGATAGAAGCAGAAAAGGAAAAGCTGATAGCTGAAGTCGAGTCTTCGTATCAGGCCACGGAGGCTGTCTGGGACCGCGAGGTAGCCGAAGCTGAGGCTGCGGTTGAGAGACTGTCGCAGTCCACGCATGAGAAAGTAGAGTTACGGGCCTCGTTGGAAGCTAGCATAGCGAAGGTCGCTGCCAAGATCCGCCTCCTTGAAGACCAGCGAGCCCAACTCTTGTTAGATGCTGAGCGAGTCCAGACTGAACATGTAGCATCTAAGGAGGAGGAGGCAGCTTTTACCCGCCAAATTTTTTCCTTGACCCACAAGCGGCAACAGCTAAACGAGAAGTATGAGGATGATACTGCCCCTGAAGCTGCAGAGGTGGTGCGTCAAGAAGCCGAACGCCGGGTCTTGGCGACCGCAGAGACTTGGATGGAAGACTTGAAGCATCGGATTGAAGAGCTTTCTGCCAATCACAGTGATGCTTAGGGATTGTAGTCTCTCTCTTTTGTGTTATCTTGTAGTTTGCAACTTCTGCTGGGGATGTAATTCTTTACTTTTAAATAAAAGATAAAGAATTTTGTGGTGTGTTCATTTTTGCTGTCATGAACTAGTAATTTGTGTGGACCTATTAGCTTTTGCACACCTTGGTTTTTAGGTACAGATAATACGTTTGAGAGAACCAACATGTTTGCTCAGAGGTAATATGGACGTGGCAAATATGGTGTTCAAATGATGAAGTCTTCCTACTCAGAGGTGTTATGGACGTGGTAGGAGTGACTCTGGGGGGATATACAAAACTACTCAGAGGTAATATGGACATGGAAGTTCTGCGATTGATGTACGGCAACGCGGGGGTTGTTTGTACGGGATGTTTACTCAGAGGTAATGTGGACGTGGTAAACATGATAAGTAGCATAATCTTACGGAGTGTAAGATTCTGCTCTGCAGGACGTAGAGGAGCAACTCAGAGGTAATGTGGACATGATTGTTCTTTTACTGGAGATAGAATGCCATGGAACAACTGGGTTCCGAAGGCATAAGATTTTGTGAAGGGGAGATGTATGTGAGCTCTGATGATCATGTCCACTGACTCCCTTATTGGGTAGATGTCATGATTAGTACTTCTTTAGGAACTTGTCGTTGATAGGCATCATGAACAAGTCCCCGTTCGGTCGAGCGATGCGGTAAGCACCGTTTGAGTATACCTTCTCTATGATAAAAGGTCCTTTCCACTTGGGTTCGAACTTTTCTGGTGTTTTGTGAGTCAACACCATCGGCCTCCTGACTGCCAGGACCATGTCGCCTATTTGAAAAGCCCTATGCTTGACCTTTTTGTTGAAAGCCTGTCATGACCCGCACCCTAGAATAAAGGCACGAGACGTGGGTACGTCCAGCCTACGCCGCAGTGTCGGCGGTAGAACGCTGTCCTAGGTCAACAATCATCTAGCAATATATCTCTAAACAGTTTATACTCCCCGAATGGGGGTGACATAGCAGTAATAAACTCAATCACAACTAAGGAAGAGATAGCACGATATGAAATAGAACTCAAGGAAATAAATAGATAAAAAATAGTCTAAGATAATCCCAGCAAAATCCAGAAGTACATGGTCCCAGATACAGAATGAAAGAATATATACAAAGCTCAACAACTCTGAATAGAAAAATAAGTCTAGCTAAACATGTCTCAAGACTACATAAAGTAAGATAAGCCTAACTAATCTAGTCTAGGCAATGGGGGTGATGTCCTCAGCTAGAGCTGGGTCCTCCTGAGGGTCCAGCTCGCAAATGTCATCTAAGGCTGCCCCGTAGTAAGTATCCAGGCAGGCCTCCTCCTCGTCCTCTGTAATATTTTCAACAGGTCCAGTCAGGACAGGAGCGAGTACAGTACATCTCAACAGTTCATAGCAGGTTAGAAATATAATCATACAGTAAAGTAAGATACAAGTACTGAAAGAAGTGCAGTATGTAAACAGAGAGAGAAAGCTGTAATAGAAATATCTACTATAAATAGAGAACTAACATGTGGCTAGTGAGTCAGAGTACAATATAGACATGTAAATGGCATAGGAGATTCTGATGCTACACTATGGAAGAGATTCTGATACTACACTACTTGGATAGTATTCACATGTCTACTTCTACTCTCCCGTACCCCCAATCAGTACACAAGGATCCAAACATGTTATGTTATGATTCTATGTAATAGCCCCCGAAGGGTGGTACATAGTAGTCCCAAGAATGGGGATTCTAGGAGATTCTAGGATATCCAGTAAATGGGATAAGAGATTCTAGAAGACTCTGTGATCATAAGGGTATATGTCACAAGTGATCAAAGAACCTGTAAAGTATTGTGATACGTCATGTAAGTGAAACGCACAGAACATGTAGTACCCGATGCTCCCTAAGGATAACATCTCAAGAAGGGATCCGTATAGTACCAATCCGTGTGACCAACGTGACAGTACAAGTAAAGTAATCTACTGCAGAAAATAATTCTAAGCAGGATATGAAATGATCAGAGAATGTACTCGCCTGGTATCTGAGTGTCCACTATAAAAGTACTGTCCGAGGAGTGGTGTCTGGCTCCTATTCAGAATAGCACAAGTCACAACAAGCCCAGAATGGTAAAATGAAGCACTACTATGCATTCTACATGAATCTAGGTCAAACTAGGCCAAAATCAACTCCTGGTCAACTCTGGTCAACCCTAGAAGTCAAACTAGGTCAACTATAGTCAAACTAGGTCAAACAAGTCCACACTAGGTCAAACTAGTCTACACAAGCCTAATCTAGACCCACTAGCTAAGCAAACACAACCATAGGCCATAGGCTAATAGACTAGGCCATAGCTAAACAATACCATACAATCTAATATAGGGTACCTATATTGATATATATAGGCTCCTAATCACATATTAGGTACATACATACTAGGACAATATATATATATATATATATATATATATATATATATATATATATATATATATATATATATATATATTGATACACACACATGTGTTATATAATATAACTATAATATTTAAACCTATAGGCTATATGTGTATACTATACTACCATATATGTTAATACATAAAAGTATATACAAAAGCATAGAGAGGGGGCACTCAAGTGCTCATGTGCATATGTGTATGTGTGTGTGTGTGTGTATAAGAGTGTGGAGAGTGTCACATGAGAGTGAAAGAGTGTGAATGTGTGTGAGTGTATGAGGGTGTGGAGAGTGTCACATAAGAGTGAAAGAGTGTGAATGTGTGTGAGTGTATGAGGGTGTGGAGAGTGTCACATGAGAGTGAAAGAGTGTGAATGTGTGTGATGCAGTAAAACATGGCCAAATCAGTTTACCTACTGCTATCAGTTCCTACCCACCAAAACCAGTTCAGAAAATGAAATAAAAGAAAAACCAATACTCAGTATCCTACCTACTGTTACTGTCCAGAACAGTCCCAAGCATCAAACCTCAATGCAAACCCAATACAAAACCAAATCAGATTTACAACAATCATTTAAAAAACAGGTAGTTCTCAGATTTCATATGGCCAGTCACTAGGAAATCTCAGGATTAGTTCAGTTATTTAGAAACTGTACAAAACAGTCCAATATCAAGTAACTCTCAAAATGAAATCAAATCACAACCAAAGACACCCAAAATCAACCTATCATTAGATAACATATAGGTGTACCTATTAGGATTAAAAACCATGCAATTTATAGCAGTAAATTAGTTAAAAGATTTTCCAAAACCCACTTTGAAAAACTGGAAATAAACAGTGAAGAACACTGTTTCAGACAATTGGGAAAATCGAGAATTGATGGACAAAAACAAACTAAAATGAAATTAAAATGGTTGGTAATGAACTAACATCATGTGCACGTGTCCCATGAAGTGTTTGTGTCCCTGCAAGAGGACACAAACGTGTCCAATAGGTTAAACGTAAAAATTGTGCACACAGACACAACAGTTAACACTGCGTCGTGCACAGGTGCACGCGTGTCGTGCACCCGACACAGGGCACCTCGTGTCTCGTGCTCGTATCCGTAGGTGCACCTAGGGTAGGCCTAAGTGTGTGTCACCCTGAAACGTGTCAGTGCGTGTCATGTCCAGTGATTCAAGGCCGTATCAGTGGCTAGATGCACACTGTGCGCAGAACAGTGGAAGACCAATGCATGATTGATTTCTCACCAACCAGTGCACGAAACCCAACGAAAATTGGGGAGCATGGTGACAGTGGGTGCCCCTATGCTCCCATAAAATTTCGTGTCAGGGCAAGCCGTGTCGTGTCCTGTAGGGACCCCGATAAGCAGGGGATCTGCCAGACCGCGCGCGAGCGTGTGCAGCCCATGTGCACCCGTGTCCAAACGACATGACACGTGCACGAATCCAACTCAGTAAATTAAAATCGTGTAAGCGACATCAAAACACAAATTTCCATTCAAAAATTATTTCGAAAATAACACAAAAGATTCACTGTGGCATTTCCACAAACACATAGAATAGTGCACTGATACGTGTCCAGTTTGGATACGAAAGGACACGAAAACTTAGGGTTTCCTATTCCTACTATTAGGTTAGGTCTAGGGCTCCCTAATGATACAAAAATCTCAGGATTCTATGGTGGAAATAGGAAGTTACCTCAATGTATTAAAACCCCCAAAAAAACTCTAAAGAGAGATGCTCCTCTAGATGGTGAAACTCCTCCAAATTGATTTGAATCTGAGAATAAATTGTAACAACAGCAAGAATACTCAAATTAAAACCTATTGCAATTTGTTTGGAGGAAAAAGGATCAAAAATAGATTTTCTATGGGTTTTTGAACATGGAGACTCACCTCTTTCTTCTCTTGAAATAAATTCCTAAAGAAGAGGCTAGCCCTAGATTTTAGGAGAGATTATATAGTGGGGGAATCCCTAGGTGGGTTAAGTTGGCTGGACAAAATTGTTAGGGTTAGGGTTTGGGCACTTGACTAATGGGCTTTGGGCTTAGCCATGAATCAATGACTTAAAAATCACAAGTCATGACTTGTGGTCAAAGTCCTTCCATTCAAATCTCAATATTTCTAATTGGTTTCCCTAACTAGAGTATGGTTAACTTAACTTAACCTAGGATCTCATATCTAGTCAAGTCCAACTCAACTAGGGTTAGGTCACAAAGTCAAAGCTAGTCAAAGTCAACCTAGTCAACCCTTATTCAAACAATTCCAAAATAATTTTTAAAAATTCCTATAAATTCAAATAAATTCTAATAAATTTAAATTACCCCAAAAATGTCAAAAATACCCTCACACTAGAAATGTGGTAGTGACAAATCTACCATCCTTAAAAGAATTTTGTCCTCGAAATTGAAAGGCGAAATACAACTGATGAGAAGGATAGAAAGTATACCTCAAGGTCCAAAAAGATAAGGGTAGCACTCGCGCATCTCATCCTCCCGCTCCCAGGTAGACTCTCCTGGAGAATGATGCCTCCATACGACGCGTACCAAAGGTATCACCTGGTTCCTCAGAACCTTCTTCCGTCGATCCAGAATCTCCACTGGCTGCTCTGGATAGCTGAGAGAAGGTCCAACCTTAATCTCTGAATGATCGAGCACATGGCTAGGGTCAGCCACGTACCGTCTCAACTGTGATACATAGAATACGTTGTGGACCCCCACTAGCATAGACGGCAAGTCTAGCCTGTATACAACGTCACCGACTCTTCCGCTGATAACGAAAGGGCCGATGAAGTGCGGGCTAAGCTTTCCGCCTCCACCAAAATGTATCGTACCATGAGTCGGAGATATCCTCAAGAAAACCTGGTCTCCGACCTAATCACAAGCAATGTCTCAATTAATATAATAAACAAACATGATCAAAATTACAACAAACAAACCTAAATCTAATCCTACTCTAATCTGTACCTCAAACTCCAACGGCCTCCGGTGGCTATCGGCCCAGTGCCGATGTCTGTCACGCGAAGTCTGTCCCTGATGAGCTTCACCTTCTCGGCTGCATCAACAACCATCTCTGGCCCCAGTAAAGCTCGCTCACCAACATCATCCCAAGATAAGGGTGTACGGCACCTACGCCCGTACAGAGCCTCGAAAGGTGACATCTCGATGCTAGCCTGGAAACTATTATTGTAAGCAAACTCCACCAAATGAAGATGATCCTCCCAGGAACCCCCAAAGTCCAGGACGCACGTCCGCAGCATATCCTTAAGTGTCTGAATAGTCCGCTCTGACTGTCCGTCCGTCTGGGGGTGGTATGCAGTACTAAACTTGAGCTGAGTGCCCAAGCTGGTCTGCAGACTCCTCCAGAAATGGAAAGTAAAATGGCTATCTCGATCTAAGACGATGCTGACTGGAACCCCGTTAATCCTGACTATCTGCCGCATATACATCTCCGCCAGCCTCTCTGTAGACGTACCCACCTTGAATGGCAAGAAGTGGACCGATTTGGTCAACCTGTCAACGATGACCCAAATCGCGTCTTTCCCTCCTGGAGTACGCGACAATCCTGAAATGAAGTCCATCGTGATATGCTCCCATTTTCACTCGGGAATGGGCAGCGGCTGCAACAATCCACCGGGCCTTTGTCTCTCTGCCTTGACCTGCTGACAGACCAAACACCTAGCCACGAAGCGAGCCACCTCCTGCTTCATCCCTGACCACCAAACATGCTTCCGTAGATCTCGGTACATCTTGTTGGCACCCGGGTGTATAGAGTACTGAGATATATGGGCCTCCTGCATAACCTGCTCTCTGAGATCTCCGCTGGGCACACATAATCTGGAACCGTGCCTCAAGGCACCATCCTCTGCAAGAGAAAACTCGCCCTTCAGCAATCCTGCTCGAACCTGCTCCTGGAGACACCGCAGAGCAACGTCCTCAAACTGTGCCGACTTGATCCTCTCCACCAAGTCTGACTGAATCTGCATCCCCCATAGCTGTATCTGCACTCCGGACACGATCACCTCAATCCCAAGGCTCTCCAAGTCGGCAAGTAAATGTCGATCCATGGTTAAACACATGGCTGTCGGATAGCTACTCAAGGTATCGGCAATCACGTTGGCCTTCCCTGGGTGATACTGAAGTAGGATGTCAAAATCCTTCATCAACTCTAGCCATCTGCGTTGTCTCATGTTTAACTCCTTCTGAGTGAACACATACTTTAAGCTCTTGTGATCTGTGAAGATCTCCACCCTCTCACCATACAGATAATGCTTCCACAACTTCAGAGCAAATATCACTGCTGCCATCTCCAGGTCGTGGGTAGGGTAGTTCTTCTCATGGAGACGCAATTGTCTGAAAGCATAGACAATCACCTTCCTATGTTGCTGTAAGACGCAACCCAGCCCCTTCCCTGAAGCATCACTATAAATAGTAAAACCACCTGATCCTGAAGGCAATGTCAGAATCGGAGCTGTCATAAGCCGCTTCTTCAACTCATCAAAAGCTACCTGACACTCCTCTGACCAAACGAACTCAGCATCCTTCCGGGTCAACCGAGTCAATAGCTCTGCAACCCGGGAGAAATCCTGTACAAATCTCCGATAATATCCCGCCAGCCCCAGAAAACTCCTGATCTCTGCAACTGAAGTCGGCGCTGCCCATGCCTCAACTGCTACAATCTTCTTGGGGTCAACTGAGATACCATCTCCAGTCACCACATGCCCCAAGAAGTCCACCCGGTCCAAGAAGAACTTGCACTTGGAGAGCTTTCCGTAAAGCTGCTCCTTCCTGAGAGTCTCCAGTACGATCCTCAAATGCTCCTCGTGCTCCTCCTCAGTCTTGGAATATACCAAGATGTCGTCAATGAACACCACCATGAACTGATCCAGATACTGGTGGAACACCTTGTTCATAAGGTTCATAAACACTGCTGGTGCATTGGTTAGCCCAAACGGCATAACCAAAAACTCAAACTGCCCGTACCGCATCCTGAAAGCGGTCTTGGGAATATCCTTCCTCTTCACCTTCACCTGGTGATATCCCGACCTCAGATCAATCTTGGAAAATACCCGAGCTCAACTGGTCAAATAGATCGTCGATCCGCGGCAGTGGGTATTTGTTCTTGATCGTGAGGTTGTTGAGTGCCCTATAGTCAATACACATGCGTACTTACCCATCCTTCTTCGGCACGAACAATACTAGTGCACCCCATGGCGACGAACTCGAGCGGATGAAGCCCTTGTCCTGTAGCTCATCCACCTGCTTCTTCAGCTCCACCAGCTCGCTGTTGTTCACCCGATAGACATGCTGAGAGATGGGCTCCGCTCCTGGAACCAAGTCTATTAAAAACTCTATGTCTCTGTCTGGTGGTAATCCCGACAACTCCTCTGGGAAAACATCCATATACTCTGCTATCAAGGGGTGTAGAATTGCCTGCTCCTCAACCGAGACTCCACAGAAAACTCTGTTGCTCTGCTCTGCCTGACGTCTGGAGTACTCGAACTCTGGCTCCCCCGGCGCTCTGAAGAGAACTCTACCCCCTCTGCAATCAATACTGGCGTGGTGCCTGCTCAACCAATCTATGCCTAGTACTATATCGTAGTTCGGCAATGGCATTACGAGCAGGCTTACCTCCAACTCACGACCTTCCAAAACTACTCTTCGACCCTTACAAACATCACTCACGAGGATAATGCCACCCCCGGTCGTGATCTTGTAAGTCCTAGGCAACGATTCGGCTATGATACCGTGTCTAATCGCAAAAGATACTGATATAAAGCTATACGAAGCACCAAAATCGAATAATACAAAAGCTGGACTGGAGTCGAGTAGAATCGAACCTGCAATCAGCTCTCCTATCACCTCTGTATCTCCAGTTGCCATGGCGAAAGCTCGCCCCTACTGGCTTTCCCTGGCCTGCTGCTGGTGCTGGACGAACCTCTGCTGCTGCGTCGGCAGGGCTGGTCCCCTCTGCTGGCCTGCTGGAGCTCTAACTGCTGCTCCCTGGGCTGCTCGTCCCATGCGGTACTCCCTCATCTGGTGGTCTGCTGAGCCACACACCAGGCACTGGCCCAACCTCTTTCGGTACTCATTGAAGACGTGCCCAGGCTTCTTACAGTAGGCACAAGTACCACCCTGTCTCTGACCCTGCTGGTGCTGCCTCGGCTGCTGCTGCTGATGGACTGGCCTCTGCTGAATCGGCTGTGGCTGAAACTGCCTCAGCTGCTGATGCTGAAAGTAGGGCCTCTTGGCCTGGCCTCTACTGCTGCTGCTGCCCCCAACTGGGTCTCTCCCCCTCTTGAGCCTAAGCTCAAGATCATCCTCTGCCAACAAGGCTCCCGTCAAGATCTCCTCGAATATGGCATCCCGGTTGCCCTTGGTCAAGGACTTGACCTCCTTGACTAGACCCTTCCGAAACCTCTGGGCCTTCGCCATCTCGCTCAAGCCCTCCACAAACCTGCCGAGGCGGCCGAACTCCCCGGCGTACTCCTCCACTGAAAGACTCCCCTGGACCAGGCTCTCGAACTGCGACTCCAAGGCTCTGAGTGCTAAATCTGGAAAGAACTTCTTCTTGAAGAAGCCCTTGAACTGCTTCCAAGTCTGCCCCGGTACCCCCACCCTGGGGTCTGACTGATACCAGGTGCGAGCAAGATCTCGCATCCGGCTAGCTGCGGCCTCGATCTGAAGATCTGCTGGTATCCTGGCCAAGCGGAAGATCTCCTCTATATGCTCGATCCACTCATCGGCATATAGGATCCCCTCTATCCCCAGAAAGTCTCTGGGGCTCATCTTCTGAAACTGCTCGATCTCCGGTGTCCTCGGCTGCTGAACCACCGGTCGAGCTGCAACCGTCGTAAGGGCCAGCTCCATACCCATGTCCTGTCGTGCCTGCTGCCGGTCCATGAACTGCTGGAAGTACGCGAACATCTGCGCTGCATCCACGTATCATGTAGGCGGTGGCTGCTGGAAGGGATCCTCTGGAATGACCGGGTCCTGCCTCCGAGTCGGTGGATGCATACCCCCTGCTGCGGCTATCGAGGTCTCAATACAAACAGAGGTGGCAGGAGCTGCAGTCCCCTGGCCTCGCTGTATTGGCTGAGAGGTAGCAGTCCCCTCTATAGCATACTCATGAATGGCCCGCTGCGATCGAGTCTCTACCATCCTGAAGATAGACAAACAAGAGTATCAATTTCTGAGAAAGAAGCGAAATAACAAAGGCGGACAGTTAAAAATTCAAAGGATCAGCTGACAATAAGGATTTAGATGGCAATAAAAGAATTTTTTCTAAAGTGATTGAGTACCTTAAAATTAATGTTCTATATCTTACTGCAGGCTGTAGTGATACTCTAATTCGAATACCACTACACTTCTAGTCTAGACCTGCATGGGCCACCACTAAAAACGTGTCACGACCCGCACCCTAGAGTAAGGACACGAGACGTGGGTACGTCCAGCCTACGTCGCAGTGTCGACGGTAGAACGCTGTCCTAGGTCAACAATCATCTAGCAATATATCTCTAAACAGTTTATACTCCCCGAATGGGGGTGACATAGCAGTAATAAACTCAATCACAACTAAGGAAGAGATAGCACGATATGAAATAGAACTCAAGAAAATAAATAGATGAAAAGTAGTCTAAGATAATCCCAGCAAAATCCAGAAGTACATGGTCCCAGATACAGAATGAAAGAATATATACAAAGCTCAACAACTCTGAATAGAAAAATAAGTCTAGCTAAACATGTCTCAAGACTACATAAAGTAAGATAAGCCTAACTAATCTAGTCTAGGCAATGGGGGTGATGTCCTCAGCTAGAGCTGGGTCCTCCTGAGGGTCCAGCTCGCAAATGTCATCTAAGGCTGCCCCGTAGTAAGTATCCAGGCAGGCCTCCTCCTCGTCCTCTGTAATATTTTCAACAGGTCCAGTCAGGACAGGAGCGGTACAGTACATCTCAACAGTTCATAGCAGGTTAGAAATATAATCATGCAGTAAAGTAAGATACAAGTACTGAAAGAAGTGCAGTAATAAACAGAGAGAGAAAGCTGTAATAGAAATATCTACTATAAATAGAGAACTAACATGTGGCTAGTGAGTCAGAGTACAATATAGACATGTAAATGTCATAGAAGATTCTGATGCTACACTATTGAAGAGATTCTGATACTACACTACTTGGATAGTATTCACATGTCTACTTCTACTCCCTCGTACCCCCAATCAGTACACAAGGATCCAAACAAGTTATGTTATGATTCTATGTAATAGCCCCCGAAGGGTGGTAAGCCCCCGAAGGGTGGTACATAGTAGTCCCAAGAATGGGGATTCTAGGAGATTCTAGGATACCCAGTAAATGGGATAAGAGATTCTAGGAGACTCTGTGATCATAAGGGTATATGTCACAAGTGATCAAAGAACCTGTGAAGCATTGTGATACGTCATGTAAGTGAAACGCACAGAACATGTAGTACCCGATGCTCCCTAAGGATAACATCTCAAGAAGGGATCCGTATAGTACCAATCCGTGTGACCAACGTGACAGTACAAGTAAAGTAATCTACTGCAGGAAATAATTCTAAGCAGGATATGAAATGATCAGAGAATGTACTCGCCTGGTATCTAAGTGTCCACTATGAAAGTATTGTCCGAGGAGTGGTATCTGGCTCCTATTCAGAACAGCACAAGTCACAACAAGCCCAGAATGGTAAAATGAAGCACTACTATGCATTTTACATGAATCTAGGTCAAACTAGGCCAAAGTCAACTCTTGGTCAACTCTGGTCAACCCTAGAAGTCAAACTAGGTCAACTATAGTCAAACTAGGTCAAACAAGTCCACACTAGGTCAAACTAGTCTACACAAGCCTAATCTAGACTCACTAGCTAAGCAAACACAACCATAGGCCATAGGCTAATAGACTAGGCCATAGCTAAACAATACCATACAATCTAATATAGGGTACCTATATTGATATATATAGGCTCCTAATCACATATTAGGTACATACATACTAGGACAATATATATATATATATATATATATATATATATATATATATATATATATATATATATATATATATATATATATATTGATACACACACATGTGTTATATAATATAACTATAATATTTAAACCTATAGGCTATATGTGTATACTATACTACCATATATGTTAATACATAAAAGTATATACAAAAGCATAAAGAGGGGGCACTCAAGTGCTCATGTGCATATGTGTATGTGTATGTGTGTGTGTGTATAAGAGTGTGGAGAGTGTCACATGAGAGTGAAAGAGTGTGAATGTGTGTGAGTGTATGAGGGTGTGGAGAGTGTCACATGAGAGTGAAAGAGTGTGAATGTGTGTAATACAGTAAAACATGGCCAAATCAGTTTACCTACTGCTATCAGTTCCTACCCACCAAAACCAGTTCAGAAAATGAAATAAAAGAAAAACCAATACTCAGTATCCTACCTACTGTTACTGTCCAGAACAGTCCCAAGCATCAAACCTCAATGCAAACCCAATACAAAACCAAATCAGATTTACAACAATTATTTAAAAAAAACAGGTAGGTCTCAGATTTCATATGGCCAGTCACTAGGAAATCTCAGGATTAGTTCAGTTATTTAGAAACTGTACAAAACAGTCCAATATCAAGTAACTCTCAAAATAAAATCAAATCACAACCAAAGACACCCAAAATCAACTTATCATTAGATAACATGTAGGTGTACCTATTAGGATTAAAAACCATGCAATTTACAGCAGTAAATTAGTTAAAAGATTTCATAAAACCTACTTTGAAAAACTGGAAATAAACAGTGAAGAACACTGTTTCAGAAAATTAGGAAAATCGAGAATTGATGGACAAAAACAAACTAAAATGAAATTAAAATGGTTGGTAATGAACTAACATCATGTGCACATGTCCCATGAAGTGTTTGTGTCCCTGCAAGAGGACACAAACGTGTCCAATGGGTTAAACGTAAAAATTGTGCACACAGACACAACAGTTAATACTGCGTCGTGCACAGGTGCACGCGTGTCGTGCACCCTACACAGGGCACCTCGTGTCTCGTGCTCGTGTCCGTAGGTGCACCTAGGGTAGGCCTAAGTGTGTGTCACCCTAAAACGTGTCAGTACATGTCGTGTCCAGTGATTCAAGGCCGTATCAGTAGCTAGATGCACACTGTGCACAGAACAGTGGAAGACCAATGCACGATTGATTTCTCACCAACCAGTGCACGAAACCCAACGAAAATTGGGAAGCATGGTGACAGTGGGTGCCCCTATGCTCCCATAAAATTTCGTGCCAGGGTAAGCCGTGTCGTGTCCTGTAGGGACCCCGATAAGCAGGGGATCCGCCAGGCCGCGCGCGAGCGTGTGCAGCCCATGTGCACGCGTGTCCAAACGACACGACACGTGCACGAATCCAACTCAGTAAATTAAAATCGTGTAAGCGACATCAAAACACAAATTTCCATTCAAATATTATTTCAAAAATATCACAAAAGATTCACTGTGGCATTTCCACAAACACATAGAACAATGCACTGATACGTGTCCAGTTTGGACACGAAAGGACACAAAAACTTTGGGTTTCCTATTCCTACTGTTAGGTTAGGTCTAGGGCTCCCTAATGATGCAAAAATCTCAGGATTCTATGGTGGAAATAGGAAGTTACCTCAATGTATTAAAACCCCAAAAAAAACTCTAAAGAGAGATGCTCCTCTAGATGGTGAAACTCCTCCAAATTGATTTGAATCTGAGAATAAATTATAACAACAGCAATAATACTCAAATTAAAACCTATTGCAATTTGTTTGGAGGAAAAAGGATCAAAAATAGATTTTCTGTGGGTTTTTGAACATGGAGACTCACCTCTTTCTTCTCTTGAAATAAATTCCTAAAGAAGAGGCTAGCCCTAGATTTTAGGAAAGATTATATAGTGGGAGAATCCCTAGGTAGGTTAAGTTGGCGGGACAAAATTTTTAGGGTTAGGGTTTGGGCACTTGACTAATGGGCTTTGGGCTTAGCCATGAATCAATGACTTAAAAATCACAAGTCATGACTTGTGGTCAAAGTCCTTCCATTCAAATCTCAATATTCCTAATTGGTTTTTCTAACTAGAGTATGGTTAACTTAACTTAACCTAGGATTTCATATCTAGTCAAGTCCAACTTAACTAGGATTAGGTCACAAAGTCAAAGCTAGTCAAAGTCAACCTAGTCAACCCTTATTCAAACAATTCCAAAATAATTTCTAAAAATTCCCATAAATTCAAATAAATTCTAATAAATTTAAATTACCCCAAAAATGTTAAAAATACCCTCACACTAGAAATGTGGTAGTGACAAAGCCTGTGATATACGGTCTTGATAGAGCTCAATGCGCTGCTGAGCTAGGAGACGCTTTTTGTCAAGTGCCTCCAATTCTCGCAGTCGGCGACGTTGATTGTCTTCTTCTGTCAATTGGTTTGTGATTGCTACACGGAGTGAGGGTATCTGAATCTCGAGAGGCAGTACCGCTTCGCTCCCATAGACTAAGAAGAACGGGGTGTTGCCCGTCGGAGTCCGTACCGTTGTACGGTAGGCCCAAAGATATTCGCCGAACTTTTTGTCCCAGTCGAGTTTGTTGGATGACACGACCTTTTTTAGTAGCTTGACGATAGACTTGTTAAAAGCCTCGGCCAATCCGTTTGCTGCCAGATTGTAGGCGGTTGATGCCACGTTCTGAATGAGGTTCTTATCACAGAATCTGTTGAAAACATGGCTGATGAACTGAGGACCATTGTCGTGGATGATCCTATGGGGTACCCCAAAATGGTAGATGACATGATGCTTGATGAAGCTGATCACCCTAGAGCTTTTCACTTCCGTCAGTAGAACTGCTTCTGCCTATTTGGAGAAGTAGTCGGTGATGGCTAGGATGAAGCGGTGTCCCCTCGATGAAGGAGGGATGATAGGTCCTACAATATCTATGTCCCAAGCTTCAAAGGGCCAGGACGTAGGATGTAGTGATTCCGATTGTGTATGGATGAAGTCGGCGTGAAGCTGGCAAGCATGGCACTTTTTAGCATAGTCGACGGTGTCGGCTGACATGGTTGGCCAGTAGTAACCCATGCGTCACAGTCGATCATGCAACTTAGGGCCAGGTTGATGAGCCCCGCAAGTCCCATCATGAGCTTCCCGAAAGGCTTCGACCGCTTTTTCGTTGGATAGACATCGAAGGAGAAGCCCATCGAAGGAACGTCGGTACAACGTTTTAGTAGATGTATCATAATAAAATCGAAGGGAACGCCTTCTGACCGAGACGACTTCTTTCGGGTCTTCTGGGAGAATTCCGTAGACAACAAAGTCGATGAATGGGAACCTCCAGTCTCGGACATTAACACCGGCACTTGTCATCATGGCATGGGCCATTTATGAGCATAGGTTGTTTTTGGGACAGACCAAGTCTCGTTCGACTATCGTGACGTAGTGTTGAGTCCCGAGGGGTACTGCCAAAGAAGCTGCAAGGCCGGCCAGAGCGTCAGCCTCCAGGTTTTGTAGCCGAGGTACGTGTTCTATGAAGAACTTGGTGAAGGTTGAAATAATATTCAATGCAGCTTCATGGTAAGGAACCAGATCTTCATGGCGAACTTCGTACTGCCTTCGTATTTGATTAACGACGAGTTTTGAGTCGCCGTAAGCTTCCACATGATCCACTCCCAGCTGTTGCGCCAGCTGGAGTCCCATAATGAGAGCGTTGTACTCGGCAACATTGTTGGAGCACGGCTTCGAAAGGGAGTAAGCGCGCTGGATGACCAGCTGATCGGGGGAGACTAAGACTGCCCCCACTCCTGCGATGATTTGGCCTTTGGGGCCTACTTTTGAAGCGCCATCGAAAACACCCGCCATACGGAGTTTTTTCGGTGACGTTTGATTCTTGGACCTCATCCGAGATGTCTTCATAGAGTCTGGAGGACTCCGGGATGGGGTGCGCGGCTAAAAAGTCGGTTAGAGCTTGACCCTTGACGGCTTTTTGTGGAATGAACACCATATTGTACGACGTCAACAGGATTACCAATGTAGCTAATCGGGAGTTCAAAGATTCCGACTTCGTCATAAGAACCCTGAACGGATTGACTCGGGAGATGACATGAATTGTTTGGCCCGAAACATAATGGCGAGTCTTCTGGATGGCGAATACCAAAGCCAAACACTCATTTTCAATGGGGTTGTACCGGTGTTCGGCCCCGATCATCGTTCTACTAAGGTAGTAGATAGCTTGCTCGTAGCCCGCATTGTTGTTCTGAGCCAACAAAGCGCTGAGGGAATGATCCATGGTACGGACGTAGAGGAGAAATGGTTTGCCTGCGACGGGTGCTACCAGGACTGGCGGGCTCATCAGGTAAGCTTTGATATCATCAAAAGCTTTCTGGTATTCTTCTGTCCAGACGTAGGAGACTCCCTTCTTCATGAGCTGGGTGAAGGGTTGGCATTTTTCGGAAAGGTTTGCTATAAACCTTCGGATGTATGCTAGACGCCCCTGCAGGCCTCGAAGTTCTTGGAGGTTCTTCGGAGGGTCCATGTCAAGGATGGCTTTGGTTTTCTCGGGATTGACATGAATGCCTTTCGTCGTGATAATGAAGCCCAAGAACTTTCCGCTAGAAATCCCAAGGAAGGATTTAGCGGGGTTCATCTTGAGTTGATGCGATCGCATGAGATCGAAGACTATCTTTAGGTCTTGCAGGTGATCACCTTTGAGACGGCTCTTGACGGCAATATCATCAATATAGCATTCAACTGTCTTGCGAAGATGTTGACGGAAGATGGTACTCATAGCTCGTTGGTATGTAGCACCAGCGTTCTTCAAGCCAAAGGGCATCACTGTGTAGCAGAAAACCCCCTTCGGAGTCCTGAATGACGTGTGTTTTGCGTCATCGAAAAACATTTTGATCTGGTTGTAGCCTGAGTACCCATCCATGAAAGACATACGTTCGAAGCCACATGTATTGTCGATCATCACGTCAATGATTGGAAGCGGAAATTCATCCTTCGGGCAAGCAGTATTGAGATCCCTGAAGTCGATACAGACTCGTATCTTCCCATTCTTTTTGGTGACAGGGACGACATTGGCCACCCAGTCCGGATGTTGCTCTTCGCGGATGAACCTACTGCTCAGGAGTTTCTCCACCTCCTGATCGATAGCGTTCATGATATCAGGATGAAAACGTCATTGTTGTTGCTTTACAGGCTTAGCATCAGGCAAGATGTTAAGTCTGTGCATTGCGATCTAGGGATCAAGTCTCGGCATATCTTCGTAGCTCCAGACGAAGACGTCAATATATTCCTTGGCCAATTGGACCAAAGACTCCCGGTCTTCTTCCTTTAGACTCTTGCTGATGAAGATGGATTTGGAAGGAGATCCATCCCCAAGGTCAACTTGTTCGACCTCGTCTTCGATAGGGGGTTCGCGTAATTCAAAACGAGACTCCCACTGTGCTCCTAGGCGTTGAGCCCAGGGTTCTTCCTCAAAGAATTTTGGCGTTTGGTCATCGCCTTCATCCTCTTGAGATTGTGCAGATGCCATGTTGACTGACAGTACCTTTCTGAGGACTGAGCCGATACTGGTATCAGAATCCCAAGTTGATGCTTCGGATGAGTGAGAGTGTTCCATTTCTTCTGCCTCCGAACTCTCTGGAGTTGCCGACGGTGTGACATAGCCTACCCCCCATCGAGTACGATGATAGTAGTCCTGCGGATTTCCTTTAGGTGTTGGGAGCCAGAGGGGAAGATGCCGGCCTTTGCCGTAGTTCAGGCCCTTGTTGCTCTTCAGATTGTAACACATCTTTTGGATGAGGTACTTTGCCTTGTCCGTGTACCGATAGACTTGTATTCTGCCGGTATCTGGTTCTGGCTCGAGTGGCGGGAGGTCTTGATGATGCTCGACTTTGCCGAAGATGATGGGTTCTTTATCCCGATTTCGCGGTGGGACTATAAAACAGACTCCTTGGGACGGGACTACTCGATTTACATGATTGACGGTCGTTATTTATGTTTGTAACGACCGTAGAGCATTATCTAGTGTATACATGGCGTTCCAATATGGAAGAATAGAATAATTGAAAGACACTCTATTATTGATAAAATACGAGATTTTGTCCTGCGGGATTATATTATCAAGAGAATGTGCATCTATATCAGCAGATATGTACTCTCCTAACTCTTTATCTGTGAGCACCGGGGCCGGTTCGGGAGAGTTCATCACCGATTTGATCTTGGGATCCGAGAGGGCTGTGTGAGCCTTCTCTTGCAACTTGGATGATTGCGGAGGCTTGGCTTTGAGACGCACCTTCAGGGGTGCCTCGACTACTCCTTCGATGACAGGTGCCTTCCCCTTTAGTTTTGCCACCAGGGGAGCCGACGTTTGAGGTGGTTTTCCCTTGAGTGTATCTTCAAGGGAGCTTCAATGGGTGTTCTACCAAGAGAACTCGGTGCTTTTCCAGGCAGCTTGATGGTCATAGGGGGCAGCATCTGAGGCGGTTTCCCTTTGAGTCAAATCTTCAAAGGAGCGTCAGAAATCATCTCTGGCTCCATGTCCGGCTCTACCGCTGTTTCAGCTTCGTCATCAGCATCGTTGACTTCCCCTTCATCGAGCGACTTATATAAGCTAGCGTCGGTGAAGTAGGCTTCGACCCCCTTGAAAGGGTTAATGTTCGCGAACTCTGTCCGGATGATGTCGTTGATGGACACGTACTTCATACATTGGTGGAATTTAGATGGTACCACCATGTACTCATACAGCCACGGACGACCCAGCCGGAGGTTGTAGTTGACGTCGGCGTCCATGACATAGCAAGTCACCTCTGTTCGGAGGTTATCGATATGACATTTCAGCCGTATTTTTTCCAGCGGTTCACTTTTGCTAGCATTAAAACCGCTAATTGTAGTATTGGAAGGCGCCAGACGGTACATCGGGATCCCAGTATTGACAGCAGAGTCCTAGGGATGATGCTGAGGGAATACCCTGGATCAATCTGAATTCGCTTCACCTTGACGGAACCCATATACCCTGTATAATACAGTGGCATGTTGTGTCGATTGTGCTTGAGCAGCATATCTTATTGGGTGAAGGTTATGTTGGGGATAACCTCATCCGCATAATGGCAGTGCGCACATGTGGTCGGGAGATCCTCAGGCTGCTTGACTTAACTGATGAAGGACTCAGCATCCTTCAAGGCTTCATAGAGAGCTTCGCGGGTATCTTTGGAAAAGCGAAGCAGCTCATACAGGGATAAGCAGGCGGGAGTACCGGCAAGTTGCGCCAGTATGTCAAAGTTGTGGGGCTTGGCCATCCCCGAAGCATTTTCTCTTCGCAAAGGCTTGTTGAAACGGGCTTCTACATGCTTCTGTTTACTGGCTACTGGAGGTTTGGATGGACCTCCCTCTTCGGCAGCAGGGGCAGTGCAGGGAGGCACCACCTCAACGGCAGCTTCGTCAGGTTGGGCATTCAGCTGCGAACGAATTTGTACATGAAGAGCCTCTTCCGCGGAGGAAGAGACCATGCGGCAAGACTTGATCTTCTTGCCCTTAGCTTTGGAGGTAGAGCGTACCCCCGGTTGAGTAACCTCGGAGACGAGATCGGGGTGAACCCATAAGATCTCTCCCCGAGATATGGTGAGTGGGATGAGTCCACTCACGTTGTCACGAGTAGGTGGTAGGTTGACCACCTCCATTGTCGCCTTTGGGATGGGGACGACGCCATCTTGTGTTATGGTTGGTGGTAAGGTGCCGAATTGGAGCAACACCAGGTTGGCCGAGACTGTCTTTTCCTTATAGTCGACGAAGATAACATTCGTATTGATCATGCGCTGGATGTAGTTCTTGAGGACGTAGCAGTCCTGAGTTGAATGTCCGACAAACCGATGGTAGTGACAGTACCTCGGATTGTCCTCACTCCCAACCTCGTCGTGACACTTTGGGTCCAGCAATTTGATCTTATCACCCTGCTTCAGCATCTCGAAGAGTTGCAAGGTGTCTTCGTTGTTGAAAGAATAGACCTTCTTTGGCCTCGGCGCAAGCGGAGGCTTCTGAGTAGGTGCTTATGCACCTTTGGAGGCATTGACAGTCAGCGCCTGCTTCCCCTTCGTCTTACGTCCAGGTTGTTGGCAGCAGGCCGTTTTCTCTTATCTTCAAAAGTAGGAAAGCTGACTCCCAGAAGGCGAGCATTGGATACCTTCTTTTCAGCTGCTTCAGCCTCAATAATCAATAAGCTCCAATCGGAAGGAGGAGTGGAGTTGAGCCAGAGCTTGATCGCAGGAAGTATGTTTATGCTGCAGAAAGAGAGGAGTGCATGTTCTGGCATACCCGGGGGTAGTCTGAAGCAGGCTTGTCGGAAATGTTCGATGAATGCTCGAACCGTCTCCTTCTTATTCTGACGCACCTCTATCAGGGATGCCATTGTCATGTCTTTTCCTCCGTCATAGAAACGATTGAGGAAGAGACGTGTCAAGTCGTCGAAGGAAGATATAGAGTTGTCAGGGAGACTAGAGTACTAGTCGTAAGCCACTCCTTTCAGTGCCCCAACAAACAGGCTGGTGAGTAGTGCGTCTTCCTTCGGGAGATGTCCCGTTTGAGACTGGAAGTACGTCAGATAACGGCGTGGAGAGTCCTTCCCGTCGTATGGCGTCAACGTTTGTGGTTTATACTTGAGAGGATAAACCACTTTGTTCCATTCGAGGGGGTATGGTTGTGGGATCCCCATCTTCTGGCGCTCCTTCTGTCTGTTCTTCGATTCGAAGCACTCACGCAAGTCCCTGATCATCTCCACCATGTCTTCCGTGGAGCTGGGAGTCGTAGAAGGTGGTAAAGTCTGGAGCTGTACATTCGAAGGTTTCGACACATGCGGTGCTTCGCGGCAATCGGTATTCAAGGATGCCCGTTGAAGGGGCACACTTGATTCCCCGTTGACTCCTGGGTCAGGATTAGTGGAAGGTGCTCTGGCCAAAGCTGACCGTATCTCAAACACTGCTTGAGTCAGTGTTTGCATGGAGACAGAGAGGGTTTTGCATCCTTCCTCCAAGGTATCCATACGCTGAACGAGATCTGCTGGTGGCGCATCTGACTCCGCACCCCCGCCTCCCGTCATGTATACTGTCATGACGTGACTGGAAGTGGATGGATCGGTTGAAGCCTCGCTTTCAGCCTCACTCTCTTGTAAAAGAGGAACTTCCTCCGGAGCTTCATCTTGGCTACCCCCGGCTATATCCTGGAGGACGTCTTCATCTTCGGGTTGAAGATCTACATGGGCTTGACTACCCCCAGCTATGTTCGGGAGGCTAACTTCGTATTCAAGATGGAGATCCACAGGGGCTGGACTACCCACAGCTTCCTCTGAGATCTTCTTTCTCCCCCGGGTGCCTTCAAACACTCCTAAGGACGGGACAGTCGTCTTGGTTTTCCTCGGCTGGCTCTTGGATGAGGACGAGGTCGAGGAGTTGCCAGTCGCCTTTCGAATTGATGGGTAGTTAGAGACTACGTTGCAAGAAGCAACCTTTAGTTCTGGCTCCTCTTCAGTTGACACCTTCTTCTCGAGGCGATGTTGGAGGGTTGTTGATAATTGCAGCCGCTGGAACACAGACTGCCTTTGTGGTAGGACTGCTGCCTTGCAACAACAGTTGATGGTGACTACAGCACAAGTGTGTCTTGTGAGGGGCACATTATGCTTGTCAGTCGACTCTCCTGACCGATGTTTGTGAGTGATCACGTTACGCAGATCGTTGGAGAAGAGTGCCACCTCCACACCCCATCAGGCGCATGGCAAGGCCAAGCGCCGGGGTGGTCAAATGAATGATGTACCCCCTGATCCGACGCAAAAGATGCACCCAGATCAATAGTGGGAGAGCAACATTTAAAGTGGCTTGAACCAGCCTCAGACGCACAACCAATGTAGGCACGGGGGTTCAAGACCACAAAGTTTGCCTCACACGACTTGGTTGAAAACGTAGCAGATGCGCCCAAGCGGCACGAGGTCTTTGAAGATTGTCCCGTTCGCAATGCAGAAGCACCCGAGTCAACCTTGTACAGTTTACCATTGGCAGCACGCATGATTGTGAGCGCATGCCTCTGGCTCACTGCTAGCATAGCACGTTCGAGGCGCATGGCCCGTGCTGTCTTGGACTTTTTCGTACCAGCCCGCTGGGGAGCATAGTACTCAGAGTCCAAATCATCCTTGCCACGACAGCGAGTGAGTCTGTCAAAGACAGATGCCTTCTGTGGTGCATCAGAGTTAATGCGCAGGGCGTTAGATGTGCCCCTGCTCCGTCGATGCATCTTCCTTGTCTGAGAAGAAGAAGGTTGGAGAATGTGGTCTGTCCCACGCTTCCCGAGAGATGTGCTGCACCCACGGGCGCATCCTGGCTGCTGAGGACATCAGTAGGAAGGGTAGGCTGCATTGGCGCATCCCCTTCAGTGGTGGTGCCAGGGGCCTCGATCTTGCGCACCCAGACTTGGCGAGTCTTCTTCGGCTTCGGCAGCCGCTTCGAAGGATTTGCACTGCCTTCAGAGATGAACTCCTCATACGCCTGTTGATTGAGGCGTACGACCAGCGTCTTGTAGAAGGAGCCCACCTTCACGTCGTCAGATAGTGACAAAGCTTTCTCAGCGGAGAAGAAAAAGGTCCCCAGCAGAGTCGCCAGCTTGTTTGCCATTAAAATCTTTTGATTGCAATTTCAATTACAAACAGAACAGTGTTATAATGTAGGACTTAGATGTAGTCCTAGGAGTACACTTTTGTTTATCTGGGTTCCTGTGTCGATGGAGCGAGTGGTAATGCGTTGACTCCGTTAACGATCTGACGACGGTTTTCGGTTCTCTGAAGGTCTGAGTTGCTCTGGGTGCTGGAGCTTGCGGAGAGAAAGAAGACGTTGAGTGTCTATGTATTTCTGTCCCTCTGTCTGTGTGTGTCCATCAGAAAAAGGAGATGATCCCTTTATTTATAAGCAACAGGTTGGGCTGCTCATGCGCGCATATGTAGGATGCGTCTGTACATGGGAACGCCACGTGGTTGAAGCTGCGGGAGGTACATGAATGATGCACCATCATTTGTGGGTTGAATCCTTCATGCTATATTTGTGGGCTGGCACGTAGCAGAAGAGGATCTTTCAGTTGCTGAGATCTTGGATGATTAGTACCCCTTCATAGGCTGAACTGAGTCAAAGGATACGTGGCACGTGTCGGTAGCTTAAAGATATCGGATTTGGTGGAGAGTAATCTGATAGGATGCGCCTAGGATTGGATGTATGAGAAGACTTTGGCTCGCAACCTTCAGGAGTTACGAACCAGTCTGGACGCATGGCTTTTGAGGCGCATGCGAGGCTTCAATAGCGACTTGACCTCTGTCTTTAGGGATCAGAGGAGGGTCTGAGGCACGTGGCTCTTGAAGCGCATGCAGAGATTTGAGGGCATGGCTGCGGAGGTGCATGCGAATGGTTGGACGGCCACGTGGCTTGTAACCGCCGAAAGAGAGTAATGATGACGCTGACATCAGCGATGCTTCGTTTTTTGCAAAAGCTGCCAACGGTTCAGTCCTCCGGGGACGTGCTGCCAACTCTGTCACTTTGGTATTAATTGCTTGATGGGGTGACTTATCGATTAGACACACGGGTCCATGTTGATTAGGACGCATGGATCTGTGCTTTGTTGGACGCATCCATACGGAACGCTTGGTACTTACGGGCACGTCTGTACGATGCGTTGTATCTGACCAGCACATCCGTTTGCATGACGCGTCTTTATTGGTCCGACTTTTGAGTTCTCCAAGTGCTTTAAATAGCCGTTTTGACTTGGCCAAATTCGAAGGGTCAGGTTCATCACCATAAATGCAAATTCATTGCACGTGATTCGGAGAGCCCGCCACTTGGCGCATGGATTTGATTTGTTCGGCCTATAAATAACAGCAAGGAGAGAGTTTGCTTCTCGTTCTCTCACGTCTTTCCGAATGAACTTATTTGCTCGAGCACGCTCTGTTGACAAGATGCTCCCGAGGGTGAAGATGCGGCGAGTTGTCTTCGTTCATGCACTTGAAGGTGACTGTTACATCCAAAAGTTGGGGTCGCGGGCTTCTGAGGCAGGCGGAAGGTGCCTGTTGCATCCAAAGATCGGGATGCTCGAGCCCCATCTCCGTTATTCCAGAAGAGCCGCAGATCGAAATTGTGGTGCCCCCATCTTCTTTGGGATTTGGAGAGCTCTTTCTCCAGCTAGAGTGGGGTTAGCTGTCCACTCTGGTTCTGCCCAAAGCTGCTCCTTTAGCCAAAGCAAGTGTTCGGGTCGAAGTGGAGCGCATATGCTGAGACTTCATGATGCGCCTAATTGAGACACTGAAGAGACGCGCCTAGCTGAAACGCTGAAGAGACGCGCCTGACGGAGGATGCGCCTGGCAGGGGGCGCATGGCCCTTGTTGCGCCTGGCTGTAGTCTTAGGATCTTTCTTTTTGTAGAAATTCTCCTTTGTAAAGCCTTTTTTAGACATGTAATAGACTTTTATATGAAATAAAAATCTTCTTTTGATGTCTGCTGTGCCAAGTACTTCATCTGAGCTCCCTGGCGCATATAATGTTTGGCGTATAGGAATTATGGTCTATGGATGCGCCTGAAATTCTATGCTTTTACATTAACAATTTAAGAATTCACATATATTAGCATAGAACTTTCCATATTATATATATATACGATTTCGTAAGTCTAATTTTCTAAAAGATTAATATACACAAAAGATACAGCTAAACAAAAAATAAATTGTTGCTATATCCTTAGCCTGCATTATTCCTCATATTCGTCCATGCAATATAAATGTAGCATATCTTTCTCACCATGTATTCATCTAGTGAACAAATACTAGGTCATCAAAGACATGCAAGTTATCGATTCAAGAATGATGAAGGAAATAAATGAAACATTATACAACTTGATATCACATTAATGATTATATCTAATTAATACTTCATTCTTATCCTCCAACAAGGTTAGAAATATCTTCTCGTCGCGTTAATCCTCATCTTCGACAACTTATTCATCCCCAGTAGAGTTTTCCATCCCTACGACGTTATGATTACCTCTAATAGTTAATCCTTCATTGTTGGGATTTGTTAATTTTATTGTCCCTGCCATGTCTGGAGTACCCTATGAATAATAATTCCACCTTCAAAATTATCCAACATAATTATTTTCAGCAGGACTAAAAAACATTCATTAGACATGCTAATGATTACCTCTTACAATCCATGTTTTAGTCTCTGCAAGTCTTTTTCTCTAGTCCCCAACAAGGTTAAAGATGTCTTATTAGTCATGTTAATGTTACACTTTTAACAATTCCATAAATTTCCTAAGCTATCACATTAACATTATACCGTTGATAGTCGGTTTCAAGTTTGATTTTTCTTAGCCTATCATGTTAATGATTACATACGAATGAGCGAATTTCCAAACCAAATCAGAAGTTTAGTCTGTTGGAAATATCAGACAGAATTCCTAACGCAAGCAATCAGAAGAAGTAACATTCAGAACAAGAATTAAGAGTTTAGGATTCGAGGCACGCTACAAACGTTGTCCTTAGAATAGAATTTCGCCCCCACAATTATGCAGCGGGTTCCAGCGATCTATCCCCGAGATACAACGAATCCTTCGATCCACGGCACCGTGCACCCGGTAGTGAATCCCTCGATCGATCAGAGCCTTGCCCAGAGAAAGAGTTGGACGAAAGAAGGAGGAGGAGGGTTCTGGTTGCAACTTTTCTCTTCTGTACGAACAGAGTTCCGAACGGGGAAGAGAGAGAGAGAAAAGATTTTTCGTATCTGATCCAACAGATCACCTGATTTGATTTTAAAATCAAATCTCTCTATACGTGGCCAGAATTATCTCCGCGATCCACAAATCCCGTAATGGAATTACGTGGTAACAGTTCTTGCGGAAGACCAGGCAACCGAACCAAAAAATTAAATCCAATAATAATTAAAAGGAGATAGAAAATTACCTTTATACCCTTGGTCCGGTCCGCGTCAAAAACGCACATTAAATTGCGCACCCGCTCGCGGGTTGGATAGGATGTAGTCCATCCCCTACACAACCCACTAACCCACTAAGGAGGGGAAATCCTTATATGGAAAGGAGAACTTTTTTTCCTTTCTCATGTGGAACTAAAAGAAGAGTGGATGCCTTTTGAATCACACATGTGTGTTGCTTTCCAAGCAACAAATGCATTAAAAAACCAACAATCCTCCACATGATTCAAAAGGAACAAAATAATATGGATAGGCAGAACGATAGAAAAGAGAATAAGATTTGGGCAGTTATATTGTGTATCAGAGGAAGGTGTCTTCCGGACTTGAACCTCCCCTTAGTGTTGTACATTTCATCTATACGGATCCAAAGTGACGTAAGTCTTGAACTTAGGATCTTATTTGTACAGACTCAACGTACACACAAACATATTGCAGGCATTTGATCGTATCAACAGTTGTGTACTTTTCGACCATGTGCTTATCTCGATTTCTTGAGAGCTCTAGAGAACAGTCCGAGTTCCCATAGAAAGCGGCCCCACTTTCACTCCCAAATAGGTGAATCTTTCTAGGTATTCTACAATTTATATACCCTGCTTTACAAGCCACATATTCATTAAGATTTTACAATCAACCTCAATTTTATTGCAGATCAACACTATATAGTAGAGGAATGGTTCATTACAATTACATCTATATAGTGCTTTCCAGTCACACATCAATTTTGTTGTTACCCATTAAACCTTTTCTTGGTGCTACCAATCGAAGGTTGGGTTGCCTTTGAGGTGACTCAATCTAAGGGCTTTAACCCCATTCTTCTTGTCGTCTCCAACACTAGTCTCCTTGAGAGACCTTTAGTTAGAGGATCCGCTAGATTGTTCTTTGACCTGACGAAGTCAATTACAATTAGTCCGCTGGACCGCAATTGCTTTACCCGATTGTACCTCGGACGTATATGTCTAGATTTTCCATTATAGCTTGTCCTTTGAGCCTTTGCTATAGCAGCCTGGCTGTCACAGTGTACAGGGATAGCAGGAACTGGTTTGCTCCACAGAGGAATATCTGTTACCAGATTCCTGAGCCAGTCTGCGATCCTCACTGGTGAGGTCAAGAGCTATGAACTCTGCCTCCATAGTCGATCTAGATATACAGGTCTACCTGGTTGAGTTCCAAACGACAGCAGCTCCTCCCAATGTGAATACATATCCACTTGTGGCTTTGGTCTCATCTGCATCTGAGATCCAGTTTGCATCAGTGTACCCTTCCAATACAGATGGGTATCCTCTATAGAATAATCTATGGGACAAAGTGCCCTTCAGGTATCTTATTACCCTTTCTAAGGCAATCCAGTGTGAACTATTCGGATTGCTTGTGTACCGACTAAGTTTTCCTACTGCATAGGAAATATCAGGTCTGGTACGGTTAGCAATATAGTTCAAACACCCAATTTGCTAAGAATACTTCAGCTGAGCCACACTGTCTCCTTTGTTCTTCTTCAACCTGATACTTGCATCATATGGAGTGCTTACAGGTTTAGAATCAAAATAGTTAAATCTTTTCAGGACCTTTTTTATATAATAAGATCGGGAGATACCAATTCCCTCAGAAGTGCAACTTAATTTAAGTCCTAAAATCACATCAGCATGTCCTAAATCTTTCATATCAAAATTTTGAGACAGAAAACTTTTGATATCATAAACAATATCCATGTCAGTTGTAATGCCTGTGGTTCATATTACGTATTTTTGGAATACGTGTACGTATTTTATTCTGTATTGCATGATTCCTTGCTTAGCTCTTCCTTCATAACTTGGTTATTCTTGGTTTGGGTTGGCTTGGTTCGGTTGGGATTATTTTTGGTTCATCATGAACCATGGATGAACCCCTACCTACCACCACCATCCCCCTTTATAACCCACCTAACTTTTCTCTCTCCTCCACTTTCTCATTAACTCTTCCTCCTTCTCCATTAAACCCACCACCAACCAAGAACACCCCTTAGGCAAGTGCAACTTGCTTCCACAAGAGAGCCCATTTTTATTGTTCCATTAGCTTCTCCTCATGTTTCTAAGACACATTAGAACTTGTCATTTTCCATTTTGAGGCTTTAAATTTTGTAGATCTAAAAATTAGTTATTTTCGGATTTTGGTGGTTTTGATCTATCAAACTTCCTTGTTTTCAAGTTTTGATGGTTTCATGTTGTAGAAAATTTTATTCTACCCAATTTTGACCTTTGAAAAGTTGGATTTGGACTTATTTTGACCAAGTTATGGACTTTTGAAGCTTTGGGTTCAAACCATGAGGTTCTTGCTGATTTGGAGAAGACAGTGAGCAGTGTGCACGAGCTTTTTAGCTTGCGCCACTGAGTTGCGTGCGCTCTTTAGCGCAGCACAGTCTGACTCATACGCTGCCTTGACAAGGAGTCGTATGGACCTCATACGCTGTCTTGATGAGGAGTCGTATGGAGTACATATGCTGCCTTTTGGAGACGTATGTCTTGCATACGCTGCCTTGACAAGGAGTCGTATGGACCTCATACGCTACCTTTTGGAGACGTATGTCTTGCATACGCTGCCTTGACAAGGAATCGTATGGACCTCATACGCTGCCTTGATGAGGAGTCGTATGGAGTACATACGTTGCTTTTTGGAGACGTATGTCTTGCATAGCCTGACTTGAGCGTAGCCTGACTTGAGCGTAGCCTGACTTGAGCGCAGCCTGACTTGAGCGTAGCCTGACTTGAGCGCAGTCTGACTCAGGCGCAACCTGATGTTTAGGCGCAACTGGACCTGACCCTACTTACCCTGGATCTTCTATAGCCCTGTATATTGATATTTTATTAGTTATTTAACATCCATTTTATATCCTTACGCCTTTTGTCCTGAACTTGATAATCACGAATTTACTTGATATGTTTGGAATTGATAATTGAGCATGACGTGATAGTGACCCGTAGTGGTGCACTCCTGACATAATAACCTGACATGTGACCCGTAGTGGTGCACTCCTGACATAATAACCTGACATGACCTGCAGTGGCCCGTCGTGGCGCACTCCTGACAAGTACACTTGGCATGATAACCTGACATGATTATCTCGAATAGCTGTTGCGACGGCTACCTGACATGACATGACCTGTATAATTAATCTGGATACCGTGGGCGATTGTGTTTGTATAAATAAACCAGTCCTGTTTTGCATCATGTCTAGGACAGAGACTCCTGAGTACCACGGTCAGGAGTACCTACTAAAATGGACTAAGGCTAATAACTAGATTAATACATTAGTCATGACGAGATTTTCCAGCTACAGGCAATCCCGTTACCTGGGCACGCCTTGGGATCTGTAGCCTGCCGTCGAGTAGGGCACATTTTCAGCACACTGTCATGTGTTGCACCCTTCAAGCTACCTAAGGGTACATTCGTTTCCTGGACGATGTACCCACCTGAATTCAACTCTAATCTTTTAACCCGGGTAACCTGGATGGTCTGCAAGGCTTGTGGCTGTGGAATAATCTTACTGTATCTTGTTAGTAATTAGGCTTATGATAATCCTAGTTAGTTAAGTATCAAGCCGTACTCTTTGCTTGGCCATGAATGATGGATGGAGTCCTATCTTGTTTAGTCTTGCCTAGATCCAGTGCATGGATATCTCCGGACATGCTTGTTTATGCTTTACTTTATCGATAATTGGTTCGAGGCTAAGTTCTGTTCAGGTGAAGGGTTACAACCCCGATCCTTGTTTGGTTTACGGGTTGTAACTTGGTTACCGGAATAGTCCTTTAGTTATCTTATCGTTCATTATCCTGTTTTCTTTAACTCATGTCTTATGTTATTTCACTTATGATTTATGTGCTGACATGCTGGTTTTAGTTCTTAAGTGAAGCCTCCTTTGTGGCACTTGCTCTTTCTGGGGTCTGACCCAGCTGGTTTTGTATGGCCAGATTTCGGAGCAGCTACCGAGGATCTCCCGACCTTCCAGCCAGATGGTGGCCACTAGACGGAACCCTGGCAACGAGTGGGTTATTTTTGGCTCTCCCATTTTATTGTAAAAATATTCTTTTGAGGCGTTTAGCCGCCGAGCAAGTGTTAGCTCGTTTGCAACTTTATTCACTGTCTGCCTACGGGCTGTAACATGATTAACAGATCCTAGGGTTGATCATGTATGACTAAACTCTTGCTAGTCCTGACATTTTGTAACGACTAGCTTCATGATCAACTGAATATGTAATGTTTGGGACGCCTTACTATTGTATATTTAATGATCATACATCTTGTGACTTTTACTTACTTGCTTGTGATTGGGACACTAGGCTTGTTCACGACCTTAAGAGACTGTTGGCTTGTAGATAAACCCTCATGTATCTAGACAGCCGTGACCGTATAGCGAGATGGATTCCATTTCATATACGTAGCTGGCTATGTCTGTCCCTGCTATCCAGTATTCTGGTTCTGGGGCGTGACATGGTTTAAGTGGTAGCCCATGCAGGTCTTGTAAATCAAGATATGTGAGAGTTTACCGAATAGATGTCTCAATCAGTATTCGTCCTTGATCTCTGCTCGTATCTTCTAAATCCCTGGATTCTTGTCCTGATCATATGCTTGTATCGTTGATCTGTCCTGGCCCTTCCTTATTGTTCCCTATGTCGTCTTCTTCAGCGGCATTGTTCGTGGTCCTACCGACCAGCAAGGCGGAGCACCTCCCGCAGACCAGCAGCAACCTGGAGATCAAGTCCAGCATTCCGGAGTAGCCTCCAGAGTCGTGCCTTCTGGCGGAGAGCCACCAGTCCAGCCAGTTCAACCTGTAGCACATGATGACAGCACTTTGGTAGGACTCGTCAGGACCTTGATAGCTTCCCAAGACCGGCGTGGAGATGCCTTGCACCAGGCAGTGACGGATGCTTTGACCCGGGGTGGTCATCAGGGTAACAGCACGGCCAACAGCTTCAAGCGCTTGAACCCTCCATTCTTCGACGGTAGTGAAGATGCTATCGCGGCAGATGCATGGCTTCAGGACACAGAGGCGATTCTAGAAGCAGCCAGGACCCCAGAGAACGAGAAGGTGGCCGTTGTGCGCCTACAGTTGTTAGATCTTGCCCGCAGCTGGTGGGCAGCGCAGGCCGTTGGATTAGCAGCACCTATTGCTTGGGCAGTATTCAGAGAGAGATTCCAGACCAAGTATTTCGATGCCGTGGCTCGGTATGATCTGCAGACGAGGTTTACCAATCTGAAGCAAGGAGGCAGGACGGTCGACGGATATACGGCCGAGTTTTCCAGACTCAGTCGGTTTGTTCCCACTTTGGTGGCAACCGAGTATGATAGAGCCCAACGGTTCCAGCAGGGACTTCACCTGGAGATCTTGTTGGCAGTTGAGCAGTTTGAGCATCAGACTTTTGATGCAGTCTTGAGAGCAGCCCGGAGGCATGAGTATACCTCCCAGAGGATTGTGGATAGGACCGGAGATCGGAAGAGATCTCACGGCCAGATGAATCGGTCTTCAGTACCGGCCCCGGCAGCCAGGGCTTTGACTATTGGAGCTCCAAGGCGAGCAGCCTCAGTAACGTCGGTTCAGCATTCTACTCCGACGCACCCTCAGCAGCAGAAGCAGAAGCAATCTTCCGCAGTGGGTTGTTCTCATTGTGGGAAGCCAGGCCATGTGGTGGCAGAATGTCGCAGGGCACAGGGTTTGTGTCTGGCTTATGGAGCACCAGACCATAGGGTTGGATCCTGCCCGAATAGGGGTGGTTCATCATCGTCCAACCTTTCTAGCTCTTCGGTGAGAGGACCAGCTCCGGTCCAGCAGCAGCAGTATCCATTGTCGAGGCCCTTGCCGCCTCAGACCCAAGTGTTCCAGCAGCAGAACCCCCAGCAGTATGCACAAGTCCAAGCCCAGAGTCAAAGCAGGCAGCGAGGATTTCAGCAGAGGGGACCAGCACCCCGAGGGCACGGTCAGGCTATGGTGATGACCGTGGAGGAAGGATTAGCACCAGGAGAGGTAGTGGCAGGTACTATTCTCGTCAACTCCTTTCCAGCTTCAGCTTTATTTGATTCTGGTGCATCGCATTCATTTATGTCTGCACGATTCGCGACACGGATAGGACTGGAGCCCGAGTCATTATCAGTAAGGCTCAATATACTTACTAGTAACGGACTTGTGGGTGTAGATAGAGTATTTTCCTCATATCGGATCATAGTTAGCGGTAGAGAATTTTTCGCTAGATTGATAGAGTTCCCGATGGCCGATTATGATGTGGTCCTAGGGATGGATTGGTTGAGGAACCAGTATGCTAGGATAGACTGCCACATTGGCAGGGTTGTTTTTAGCATTCCAGGCGAGCCGGAGTTTTCTTTCTCCCGAGGCGAAGTTGAGTCATCTCCTCCAGTATTGCGGATGGTAGTAGCAGCAGTTCAGTTGCCCAGGATAGTCGAGGAGTTTCCAGATGTTTTCCCAGAAGAACTTCCAGGTATGCCTCCGGAGCGGGAGATCGAGTTCACTATAGACTTGATTCCCGGGACAGCCCCAGTGTCAGAGAGAGTCTACAGGATGGCGCCATCAGAGTTGGAGATATTGTACAAGATGATTGAAGAACTCAGAACCAAGGGATTCATTCGTGCTAGTGGATCGCCTTGGAGAGCCCCGATGCTTCTTGTGAAAAAGAAGGATGGTACGTCTAGGTTATGTATTGATTATCGTACCTTGAACTCAGTGACAATCAAGAACAGATATCCTCTTCCGAGGATAGATGACTTATTTGATCAACTCAAAGGGGCTTCAGTATTCTCGAAGATTGATTTGCGCTCAGGTTATCATCAGATCAGAGTCAGAGAGCAGGATATCCCGAAGACAGCTTTTAGATCGAAATATGGGCATTGGGAATTCCTTGTTATGCCTTTTGGAGCAACCAATACGCCGGCAGTATTCATGGACCTCATGAATCGCATCTTCATGCCTTACTTGGATCAGTTTGTGATTGTGTTCTTGGATGACATTCTGGTCTACAGCAAGAGTGAGGCGGAGCATGAGCAGCATCTCCGTATAGTTCTTCAGATCCTCAGAGAGCACCAGTTATATGCCAAGTTCAGTAAATGCGAGTTCTGGCTCGATCGTATTTCGTACTTGGGTCATATCATCACTCGAGGAGGAGTAGAAGTGGAATCCCAGAAGATTGTGGCTATTGAGTCATGGCCAGTGCCCAGCACAGTTGCAGAGGTTTGTAGTTTTCTTAGATTGGCCGGCTACTACCGGCGGTTTGTTTCAGATTTTGCTCAAATTTTAGCGCTATTGATGCAGTTGACCCGCAAGGATGCGCAGTTTGCTTGGACAGCAGAGTGTCAGAGTTCTTTTGAGCAGTTGAAGCGAGGCCTGATAACAGCTCCTATTCTCACGCTTCCAGATGGGACCGGAGGATTCTCAGTGTACTGTGATGCTTCAGGTAGAGGTTTAGGATGTGTTCTGATGCAGCATGGGAAGGTAATAGCTTATGCGTCATGACAACTTCGTGATCATGAGAGGAATTATCCAACCCATGACTTGGAGCTGGCAGCAGTGGTGTTTGCACTTAAGTTGTGGAGGCACTACTTGTATGGAGACAGGGTGGAGATTTTCATCGACCACAAGAGCCTGAAGTATGTTTTCACCCAGAAGGATCTTAACATGCGTCAGAGAAGGTGGCTGGAGCTTCTTGTGGATTATGATGTCAACCTGCAGTATCATCCTGGGAAGGCCAATGTTGTTACGGATGCATTGAGCAGGAGAGCGGAAGTTTATTTTCTAACAGCACAACCAGAGCTGTTAGCAGATCTTCAGAAGATGGGTATTGAAGTTGTTCTCCCTTCCAGTGTGGCCTTGATGGCCAGTATACAAGTTCAGTCCACTATAGTCGAGAGGATCCGGATGGTGCAGTCGGCAGATTCCAAGCTTCAGCGACTCAGAGCAGAATGTGAGGCAGGACGAAGACCAGAGTTATGCATTCATGAGGATGGTACACTTCGACATGGTAAGCGTCTTTGTGTACCCAGCGGAAATATCCGGCAGAAGATCATGTCAGAAGCGCACAGTTCGCAGTATTCCATCCATCCCGGCAGTACGAAGATATACCGTAATATCCGGCAACATTTCTGGTGGAATGGCATGAAGCGAGAGATAGCTCGGTTTGTCTCTCGGTGTTTGGTTTGCCAACAAGTTAAAGTCGAACATCAGAGACCGGCTGGACTTCTTCAGCCCTTATCGATTCCAGAATGGAAGTGGGAGCATGTGACCATAGATTTTATGACTGGACTACCTAGATCCCCAGCTGGTAGAGATGCTATCTGGGTTATAGTTGACAAGCTCACGAAAGTGGCTCACTTTCTTCCATTCAGAGTTGGTCAGTCGACGGCTCAGTTAGCAGAGATGTACCTCAGGCAGATTGTCAGATTGTACGGTATGCCAGTCAGTATCACCTTGGACCAAGATTCGAGATTTACGTCGCACTTTTGGCGTAGCTTGCAAGAGAGTTTGGGAACTCATCTCCAGTTCAGTTCAGCATATCACCCGCAGACAGATGGCCAGTCGGAGCGCACGATCCAGACTCTTGAAGATATATTGCGGTCTTGCACACTTGACTTCGGTGGTTCATGGGAAGATCACTTGCACCTGGTGGAATTCTCGTACAACAACAGTTTCCAGGCCAGTATCCAGATGGCACCGTTCGAGGTACTGTATGGTAGGAAGTGCAGATCCCCGCTAGCCTGGGATGATGTTGGAGAAAGACAGATGCTCGGTCCAGAAATGATTGTCCAGACAGTTGAAGTGGTCAGGCGAGTCAGAGATCATCTTCGAGTTGCCCAAGATCGCCAGCGCCATTGGGCCGATTCTCATCGGCGCCCTCTCGAGTTTTCGGTCGACGATCATGTATTCCTGAGGATTTCGCCTAACCGTGGCGTCATTCGTTTCGGCATACGGGACAAGCTTAGTCCTAGGTATATGGACCGTTTGACATTCTGGAGCGAGTAGGAGATGTATCCTATCGTCTCGTTCTTCCACCGTCGCTAAGCAAGGTGCATGACGTGTTCTATGTATCCCAATTACGACGGTATATTCCGGACCCGAGCCACATCCTGGATTAATTGGAATTGGTTGTTGGTACCAACCTTTCGTATGAAGAGAGGCCCGTGTCTATATTGGACCGGAGAGAGAAGATCCTCAAGAACAAGACTATCAAGTTAGTCCGAGTTGCTTGGGGTCATCACTCTTTGGGGGAGTCAACGTGGGAGCGTGAGGATGATATCCGATTGCGATATCTCGACTTGTTTGACTCGTGAGGTATAATGTCTTTCTTATGCCTCATGCCTTCGATTTCTTGCTTGAATGAGTGATTGTCTGCCTCGTTATAGCTTGCATGTGATTAATGTAGCTGGTCATTGCCCTTCTAGCCTCTTGATTAAATTCCGAGGATAGAATTCTTTTAAGGTGGGTAGAGTTGTAATGTCTGTGGTTCGTATTACGTATTTTTGGAATACGTGTACGTATTTTATTCTGTATTGTATGATTCCTTGCTTAGCTCTTCCTTCATGACTTGGTTATTCTTGGTTCGGGTTGGCTTGGTTCGGTTGGGATTGTTTTTGGTTCATCATGAACCATGGATGAACCCCTACCTACCACCACCATCCCCCTTTATAACCCACCTAACTTTTCTCTCTCCTCCACTTTCTTATTAACTCTTCCTCCTTCTCCATTAAACCCACCACCAACCAAGAACACCCCTTAGGCAAGTGCAACTTGCTTCCACAAGAGAGCCCATTTTTATTGTTCTATTAGCTTCTCCTCATATTTCTAAGACACATTAGAACTTGTCATTTTCTATTTTGAGGCTTTAAATTTTGTAGATCTAGAAATTAGTTATTTTCGGATTTTAGTGGTTTTGATCTATCAAACTTTTTTGTTTTCAAGTTTTGATGGTTCCATGTTGTAGAGAATTTTATTCTACCCAATTTTGACCTTTAAAAAGTTGGATTTGGACTTATTTTGACCAAGTTATGGACTTTTGAAGCTTTGGGTTCAAACCATGGAGTTCTTGCTGATTTGGAGAAGACGGTGAGCAGTGTGCGTAAGCTTTTTAGCTTGCGCCACTGAGTTGCACGCGCTCTTTAGCGCAGCGCAGTCTGACTCATACGCTGCCTTGACAAGGAGTCGTATGGACCTCATACGCTGTCTTGATGAGGAGTCGTATGGAGTACATACGCTGTCTTTTGGAGACGTATGTCTTGCATACGCTGCCTTGACAAGGAGTCATATGGACCTCATACGCTGCCTTTTGGAGACGTATGTCTTGCATACGCTGCCTTGACAAGAAGTCGTATGGATCTCATACGCTGCCTTGATGAGGAGTCGTATGGAGTACATACGCTGCCTTTTGGAGACGTATGTCTTGCATAGCCTGACTTGAGCGTAGTCTGACTTGAGCGTAGCCTGACTTGAGCGTAGCCTGACTTGAGCGCAGTCTGACTTGAGCGTAGCCTGACTTGAGCGCAGTCTGACTCAGGCGCAACCTGATGTTTAGGCGCAACTGGACCTGGCCCTACTTACCCTGGATCTTCTATAGCCCTATATATTGATATTTTATTAGATATTTAACGTCCATTTTATATCCTTACGCCTTTTGTCCTGAACTTGATAATCACGAATTTACTTGATATGTTTGGAATTGATAATTGAGCATGACGTGATAGTGACCCGTAGTGGTGCACTCCTGACATAATAACCTAACATGACCTGACAGTGGCCTGTCGTGGCGCACTCCTGACAAGTACACTTGGCATGATAACCTGACATGATTATCTCGAATAGCTGTTGCGACGGCTACCTGACATGACATGACCTGTATAATTAATCTGGACACCGTGCGCGATTGTGTTTGTATAAATAAACCAGTCCTGTCTTGCATCATGTCTAGGACAGGGACTCCTGAGTACCACGGTCAGGAGTACCTACTAAAATGGACTAAGGCTAATAACTAGATTAATACATTAGTCATGACGAGATTTCCCAGCTACAGGCAATTCCGTTACCTGGGCACGCCTTGGGATCTGTAGCCTGCCGTCGAGTAGGGCACATTTCCAGCACACTGTCATGTGTTGCACCCTTCAAGCTACCTAAGGGTACATTCGTTTCCTGGACGATGTACCCACCTGAATTCAACTCTAATCTTTTAACCCGGGTAACCTGGATGGTCTGCAGGGCTTGTGGCTGTGGAATAATCTTACTGCATCTTGTTAGTAATTAGGCTTGTGATAACCGTAGTTAGTTAAGTATCAAGCCGTACTCTTTGCTTGGCCGTGAATGATGGATGGAGTCCTATCTTGTTTAGTCTTGCCTAGATCCAGTGCATGGATATCTTCGGACATGTTTGTTTATGCTTTACTTTATCGATAATTGGTTCGAGGCTAAGTTCTGTTCAGGTGAAAGGTTACAACCCCGGTCCTTGTTTGGTTTACGGGTTGTAACTTGGTTACCGGAATAGTCCTTTAGTTATCTTATCGTTCATCATCATGTTTTCTTTAACTCATGTCTTATGTTATTTCACTTATGATTTATGTGCTGACATGCTGGTTTTAGTTCTTAAGTGAAGCCTCCTTTGTGGCACTTGCTCTTTCTGGGGTCTGACCCAGCTGGTTTTGTATGGCCAGATTTCGGAGCAGCTACCGAGGATCTCCCGACCTTCCAGCCAGATGGTGGCCACTAGACGGAACCCTGGCAACGAGTGGGTTATTTTTGGCTCTCCCACTTTATTGTAAAAATATTCTTTTGAGGCGTTTAGCCGCCGAACAAGTGTTAGCTCGTTTGCAACTTTATTCACTGTCTGCCTACGGGCTGTAACATGATTAACAGATCCTAGGGTTGATCATGTATGACTAAACTCTTGCTAGTCATGACATTTTGTAACGACTAGCTTCATGATCAACTGAATATGTAATGTTTGGGACGCCTTACTATTGTATATTTAATGATCATACATCTTGTGACTTTTACTTACTTGCTTGTGATTGAGACACTAGGCTTGTTCATGACCTTAAGAGACTGTTGGCTTGTAGATAAACTCTCATGTATCTAGACAGCCGTGACCGTATAGCGAGATGGATTCCATTTCATATACGTAGCTGGCTATGTCTGTTCCCGCTCTCCAGTATTCTGGTTCTGGGGCGTGACATCAGTGCCAAAAATAAGAATGTCATCAACGTATAAACACAATATTACACATGAGCTGCCAACAGTTTTGCTATATACACATTTATCAGAATCATTAATAGCAAAACCATAAGATAGAATTACCTTATCAAATTTATCATGCCATTGCTTTGGCGCTTGCTTCAGCCCATAAAGATATTTAATCAATTTACATACCTTGTGTTCTTGTCCTGGAACAACAAACCCTTCAGGTTGTTCCATGTAAATCTCTTCCTGTAAATCTCCATTCAAAAATGCAATTTTTACATCCATTTGATGAATAAACAGTTTATGAACAGATGCAATAGCAATTAACATTCTAATTATAGCAATTCTAGTAACTGGAGAGTATATGTTAAAGAAGTCTACTCCTTCCCTTTGTTTGAACCCTTTATCAACTAACCTTGCTTTGAACTTCTCAATAGACCCATCAGGTCTTAGCTTCTTCCTGAAGATCCATTGGCAACCAATTGGTTTGTAACCTACAGAAAGGTTAACTAAATCCCAGGTTCTATTTGACATAATAGAATCTATTTCACTGTTAATGGCTTCTTTCCAAAATAGTGAGTCTACAGAAGACATATCCCCTTGATAAGATATAGGGTCCTCTTCAACAAGGTAGGTGAAAAACCCTTCTCCTAGGTTCGGTTCTCTCCTGGTCCTTTTGCTCCTCCTAGGTTCTACTAGGGTTTCTTCTTGAGAACTAGAAGTTGCAATAGGAACTTGTGCATATATAGAATATCTAGGGGTTCTATTTTTTAAAGTAAAGAAATTTTCAAAAAATATAGCATCCCTAGATTCCATAACAGTGTTTGCATCAATACCATTAACCTCACTCTTAATAACAAGAAATCTATAAGCAATACTGTTTTGAGCATAACCCAAAAATACACATTCTACGGTCTTGGGTCCCAATTTTCTTTTCTTAGTAGGGGGACAGAGACTTTTGCAAGACACCCCCACACTTTGAAATATTTCAAAGATGGTTTTCTGCCCTTCCATAATTCATAAGGGGTTTTATCAGTCTTTTTAAAAGGAACTTTATTAAGAATATGACATGCAGAAAGTAAGGCTCCCCCCACAAATTATCAGCTAAACCAGAGCTACCTAGCATAGCATTAATCATATCAACAAAAGTTCTATTTTTTTTCCTTTATGCTACCCCATTCTGCTGAGGAGAATACGGGGCAGTCACTTCATGTATTATTCCATGCATTTCACAAAAAGAATCAAAATCAGCAGAGGTGTATTCACCCCCACGATCAGACCTAAGAATTTTTATTTTCTTTTCAAGCTGATTTTCAACTTCAGCCTTGAAAGACACAAACTTACTAAAAGCCTCATCTTTTGTTCTAAGCAAGTAAACATAGAAATATTTGGAATAATCATCTATAAATGTAATAAAGTAACGCTTACCACTACGAGTGAGAGTACCATTTAATTCACAGATATCACTGTGGATAAGCTCCAAAAGCTGAGAATTTCTTTCAACTGAATGAAAGGACTTTTTAGGCTGTTTGGCTTGAGTACAAATCTCACATTTATCATTCCTGCTCATATCAATCTTGGAAATTAATTGTAAAACAGACATTCTCTTAACAGAATTAAAATTCACATGTCCCAAACGACCATGCCAAACATTGTAGCTATCAATATTGGAAGATATTGCATTTGCAGGAGAAACATTATTATAATCAATATTATTTAAACTAGAAGTAAAATTGTTGCAAGAAATATCAATAGAAAGTTTAAATAGACCCCCACAAACATAGCCTTTTCCAATAAAATTTTCGTTTAGGGAGATTACAACTCGATTAGACTAAAAAACTAGTTTGTAGCCATGTTTATTTAACAAATATCCAGAAATTAGATTTTTGTTCACGTCCGGTACGTGCTGCACATTATACAAAGGGAGGATCTTGCCCGAAGACAACTTGAGATTCACTCTTCCCTTTCCAAGCACTCTGGCAGCACTCGAGTTTTCCATAGCTACTGATACGCCTTCCTCAACCTGTCGATAGGAGGAAAATGAATCAATATTAGGACACACATGGACATTTGTCCCTGTATCAACCCACCAATCAGTAGGCTGATACGAGGTATCAAAATCATAACATACAGCTACAAACCTCTGATCATCGGTACCGATAGATTCGGTCCCGGCTATAACTATGTGAGCCTGAGGAACAACATGAGCGTCTGCAGCAGGAGTTCGGCGATCAGGATTATGGAATCCCTGACCCTTCTTCCTGTGGCGACATTGCCTAGCAAAGTGGCCAGGCTTACCACAGTTGTAGCACTCCCGCCTTGGCCTGTTGTCTTTCCCAATAACAGGTTTTGGTTTCAGGAATTGTTTCTTTGCATGATTCCTGTTCTAGGGGTTATTTCTCTGTTGAAAGGGTTGGCCCTTAGGCTTTCCCTTGGACTCAGCAATATGCAACTTTGCCTCAAATTCACTACTCAAAGGTTCCTTGTCCCTACTTCTACTCTCTTCCTCAATGCGGAGAGAGACAAACAACTCTTCTAAGGAGATTGGCTCCTTATTGTGTTTCAGTTTTAAGTCAAAGGATTTACAGGATGGAGGCAATTTATTTATGAAGGCAGCAATAAGAAATTTATCAGCTAGTGGCATGTCTTTCTGAGACATCTCGTGAATAATGGTTTGCAGGGTGTTAGTCTGTTCAACAACAGACTTCTCATCAACTATCTTAAACTCTAGGAACCTGTCTACAATGTAAACCTCAGAACCTGCTCCTTCATTGGAGTATTTCTTATCGAGGGCTTCCCAAAGCTCTCTAGAAGTGGTAGTTGTGCAGTAGATATCATACAGCGTGTCAGACAGACAACTCAAAAATTTCCCATGACAAATAAAGTCTGTCTCATTGTATGATTCTAATTCAAAAGTCCTAGCAGGTTCGTGTAGGTCAGGCAGGGTATCAGGTTCTTTAAGAACCTTTGACAGTTTTAGGCAGGTCAACCAGTAGGTCATCCTGCACTGCCACTGCTTAAAATTTTGACCATCAAACTTCTCCGGTTTGGAGGAGTTGTGAATATTGGTCGAGAATTCCTCTGCTGTGGGATTCATAGTGCGTGCGTAGGAATAAAGCAAACAAAAGGTAAACAGAACCTAAAAAATTCTATTCTAAGATTGTTGGAAATATTAGACAGAATTCCTAACACAAACAATCAGAAGAAGTAAAATTCAGAACAGGAATTAAGAGTTTAGGATTCGAGGCACGTTACAAACGCCGTCCTTAGAATAGAATTTCGCCCTCACAATTGTGCAGCGGGTTCCAGCGATCTATACCCGAGATACAACGAATCCTTCGATCCACAGCACCGTGCACCCGGTAGTGAATCCCTCGATCGATCACAGCCTTGCCCAGAGAAAGAGTTGGACGGAAGGCGGAGGAGGAGGGTTCTGGTTGCAACTTTTCTCTTCTGTACGAACAGAGTTCCGAACGGGAAAGAGAGAGAGAGAGAGAGAAAAGATTTTTCGTATCTGATCCAACAGATCACCTGATTTGATTTTAAAATCAAATCTCTCTGTACGTGACCAGAATTATTTTTGCGATCCACAAATCCCGTAACGGGATTACGTGGTAACAGTTCTTGCGAAAGACCAGGCAACCGAACCAAAAAATTAAATCAAATAATAATTAAAAGGAGATAGAAAATTACCTTTATACCCTTGGTCCGGTCCGCGACAAGTGCTAAGTGCGCGACAAATAAACGCGTCAAAAACGCGCATTAAATCGCGCACCCGCTCGCGAGTTGGATGGGATGTAGCCCATCCCCTACACAACCCACTAACCCACCAAGGAGGGGAAAGCCTTATATGGAAAGGAGAACTTTTTCTCCTTTTCTATGTGGGATTAAAAGAAGAGTGGATGCCTTTTGAATCACACGTGTGTTGCTTTCCAAGCAACAAATGCATTAAAAAACCAACATAGTCATACTCTCAAACCCTAGTCAACCTATCATATTTCCAGTACTATCTCTGAATAGTTGGCTCTCATTGATCCTACTTTGCTTCCCGATATTACCTTTCATAGTGATCTCTTCTTCCTAAAGCTATCATGTTTTCTAGTATTACCTATGAATAACTTGATTTTGATCTTGGTGTTTCTTGGATTATCATGTCCACATCCTACCTTTGAATAATCAGGTTATCAGATTAAAATCCTCAAATCTCAAAGTAAGTCTATTATATTTTGATATAACCTATGATAATCGACTTTGTCCTACCAAATCCAACAATACATCTTTGGTAGAGACTCATCGGAGCACCATCTCCATAATATTTCTAATGATAAAGGAACTCGAAATAAATATTCATCACACAACAAATAAAAAGTAGAATGGACAAAGAGGAGGTTAAGCAAAAAGGAGTATTTATATATAAAAGTAAAAGTGCAGATACATGAATTCAAGAAAAAGAAAAAAAATACATACATTCAAATTTCTCCCGTAGCATATGAATCAAGCTTTTATGCTAACGAGGATAATGCGAGTTTGCGTTTCTTTCTAATCTCAACGTCGACATGCTTCATTATGTCCTCTCACTACCGGAATAGGCTGAATTAGCGACGTCCAAAAACGTCACTAATAAGTAAAAATAAGTCGCTATATATATTTAGCGACGTAATTAGTGACAAAAAAAGCAGGTCGTCGAAAAGCTAGTTGCAGAACAAAAGTTCGTCGCCAATCGTCGTTGTTGTAACGAATTGTCTACGACGCTAAAACGTCGCAAACTTAGCGACGTTCGGCGACATTTACAGTACGTCGCCAACTTAGCGACGTATCTAGCGACGTCTATTCGTCGCATGTAGTGACATAGCAAGGTTTGCCACGTCAGCATGTTGAGCGACGTTTAGCGACGGGCCGTCGCAATTAGCGACGTACCGATACATCTTTGCGACGTACTTTCGCATCGCAAAATCGTCGCAAACCGTCGCTAATATGCTGGAAAATTAAAAAAATATAATACAGTTTTTAAATCGTGCACACTACACTTTACATACAGTTTAAACACTAATCTGGAAATGGGAGATGATAAAAATGTATTCAAATCCTGCACACTGCACTTTACACTTTACACTGCACTTTATATCATCACAAACATCATCACAAACATAAATATATTCAAATCCTGCATACTGCACTTCACAGACACACATCATCACAAACATCCAATAGAGTCAAATAAAAATGGGAGATGATAAAAAGTCTCCCACCAAGTGTATAAACAAAAGTGTACCAATAAATAAGTTGCCCATAGGGCCAATACATATAACTCATAAAAAATCAATGAAATCAATGAGGACCCCTGCTGCGTATCTGAGATAACATGAACTGCTCCTGTGTGAGCTGCACCATAGGGGCAGTAGGAGGTAGTACAACGTCTGGAGTCGGCACCGTCGATGGACCGGGAGGACGTATCTGCTCCAGCTCTCGCAGTCGCTCAACATGCGCAGCAAGGGTACTCACCATCCTCTGAGAACTCTCCTCAATCAAAGTATGTATCTGAGTGAGTGAGGCAGACATGGTCCTCTGCGATCCCTCCAGCTCGACCTGTCTACGCTCTGTGCGCTCCGTAGACTCGGTGAGCGTGTGCAAGCTGGCAGCTGTAGCCTGCTGCAGACTCATCATCTCCTATATACTGCGCTCGACCGTATCAAATCGTCCGGTGATCATCGGATCGTCGGATCGTCGCTCTGCGGTATGGTGATCAGAAATCTGCTGCTGCAACTCGTGACGCAGCTCGTCGATCTGACGACCAATATCCTGAGCTCGTGATGACGCCTGCGAAGCTGAAGACTGCACACTGACAGAGGGGGCCCGGGATGACTCTGAAGCCAAATAGGCGCCGTATGATCCCGTACCGTAGTATGTACCCTTCTGAAGACCACCAACGACGGTCATCCAGAGGTCGTCCGACGATGGAGCTGTAGGTGGCTGGGAGAAAGTACCAGCCTATCCCTCTGCCGGCGCACTAGCAGCAGCAGCCACCTCCTCTTGTAGCCGAAGAAACTCGGCCTAGAACAATGTTTGCTAACGTCTAAGTGTTTGCTAAAGTCTATATTGATATCTATTTTTCTGTTTTCTAAATTATAGTAAATTAATATAAAGAATAGAACGTACATATGCATGCGTCGTCCTCTCGTCAATAAACTCCCCAGCCCTCCGATGGGTGACCAAGAAGACGGTCACCATGTTGGGGTCCTCACCATTTTTTACCTGTTAAAATATATTATCTGTTATTAGTATTAAACATTCTATCCAACTATATATAAAATGATGTCCGTCATAGGAAACGTACCAGACGACAAAAATGCTCCATCATAGGAATGGAGCCACCACACCACTTACTAGCGCTCGACCGTGCCACCATGGCCTTGTCAGACCGCTCCTGGTACCTGGCCTCGCCGAATCTAGCCTTCATCGTAGTCCACTGCTCTGGCGTGATCCAACCATGGATCGGCTTTCCGGAGCGATTACGAGACTTCTGGTCGTGGATCGCATCACGGATGAGCTTGCCTGCGACGGCAGAAAATTGGGCCTCGATCTTCGTCGCCCGGTGTGGTGGATAGAAATAGGTCCTCTACAAGAAGTAAAATAGAAAGAGTTGTATAATATACACAAATGATTATTAAAATTTAAAAATGAATAAATTTTTTACCTTGAAGTGGGCCAACCAAAAGGCCTTCCTATCTGCGGGAGCATCTGAGTAGTTAATCCAAGGCCTACCATAGTTCTGCCTCAGAAATAATTCCAGCTGTCTCTGTACTGCAGGAGGCCGATATCTATACAATAATAAATTTTATGAATATATATGTACATATAATCATTTGAGAAATATATATTAACTAATTAACTTACTTCGTAGGCCCGTCCGTCCAAATCTCCATACGCGTCTTGTCCGGGGGAGCGCATGAAGGTTCGCTCTCACCTCCTGCCTGACCAGGATCAGTCTGATCGCCGTCCTCCATATGCTCGACGTCGGCTCTCCCCATGGAGCCGTCGGCAGGAGGAATGCTGGACGCGGGAGGAATGCTGGACGACGAGTGAGGAGTCGCCAATCTGCTGGAACTGCCCTGTCCCGATAATGGACCGAGAACAGAATGGTACACTGGCGTACTTGGAGATAAGGATGAGGGTACGGAATATGCATCCCCAACCTGACGCACACGGGACTGCCTAACATAATATCCTCCACGTCGTCCGGGTCTAGTCATACCTGATAATAACATATGACAATAAAACAAATATACATATTTATATGATAGACATCACAAATTTTTGAAAAATATCAGTCACAAAAGTGTCAATAAAGTGTCAAATATGATGATAAAACAAACGTACAGATTTAATCCTCTTCTGAAAATTCATCTAGTTCGTTTAGCTCATCTTCATCTTCTTCTTCTTCTTCTTCTTCTTCTTCTTCTTCTTCTTCTTCTTCTTCTTCCTCCTCCTCTACATCTTCACTTTCATCTGTATCTTCCTCTTCAGATAATTCTACTTCTTCTACACAATTAGATGTGTAATGAGGAACTTTCGTCGTGTCCACTTCTATAATATTTGTTACAAGAGGTAGTTCATCTTTTTGATAAGATATATCGTCAACCTCAAAGGTATTTCTAGCTTTGGTCTTACATACTGCCCACCAGTCCGACCTTATTGTTCTCCGTTTAGGATAACTTGTGAAGTACACGAGCTAAGCCTGACTTGATAGGACAAATGGTTCATAGGCTTGATATCGACGCCGATAGTTTATATCCACAAGACCGTGCTTGTCTACTTTCCAACCTTGACCTTCAATCGGATCGAATCAATCACACCTGAATAACACAATCTTAGCAGGCTCTATTCCATAACTATATGTCAGCTCCACAATCTCCCGTAGGATGCCATATAAATCGTTGCCCGCATCAACATCTTTGTAGTTCGAAGATCTGATACACAAACAACTGTTTTTGGTGGAATCGAGATCCACCAAGTTGTCTCTGATCGGACAAGTTGTTGACTTGAACCTACACCCATTCACACAGTAGCTTGGCCATATTTTTGCAGCATAAATTGGTCCCTTAGCTAGCGTTCTAATAGACTCATTCTCAAGTCTTGCGTATGGACGATCGAACTAAATATCACGAAAAAAAAAATTAAGCTCATTCTCAAGTGCATATACAGAAAGGTAATTACAGAGTTCTCAAGTCTTACATATGCACTCAACCATGATGGAAAATAACGTCTCATTTCTTGTTCTAGTTCTTCTTCTGTTATGTGTGGCCTACCTGACCTCACATCATCATTAAATATGCTGAAAATAACATCGTTCAATTAATGTAATAGTATAATAATCAACACTATTAAAATAATATAGACGTATTAATTACTTACCCCTCCAGCTTTTTTTTACTTTATCATCGTTGCAGTTGAGTAATACATACACCTGAGAAGCCCTTAGCTCATCATCGTTCAGATATCTCTTCTTCATTTTACCCGATGGCTTTCCTGGAGCATTGAATACCTTCAGTATTGTGTCATTACATTCATGATCTCCGTCGTCGTTTCTGGAAGCTCTTGTTCTATTAGTTGCAACATGAGGCTTGAAATACATCAAAAAAAATTTGTAGTCTCCTCGAGAACATAGGCTTCACAAATAGAACCCTCGACATGTGTCTTATTTTCACCTTTCTTTTTAGGTGATTCAAATGTCGCTCGAACGGGTACATCCATCGATATTCGACGGGTCCACTAACACGTGCCTCATAGGAAAGATGAATCGGCAAATGCTCTATAGAATTGAAGAATCCAGGAGGAAACACCCTCTCTAGCTTGCACAGTGTTACCGTAATGTCCCTTCTCTTGCTTTTCTAGACGATCAACGAGCAATTTCTTAGAACAAAGATCCCAGAAGAATATGCTAAGCTCCGTCAATGGATCCCAAACTGCCTGCGTAAGAATTCCACCTGTCCACCTCACACCACATTTCCCTGCTGCCCACATGTTGCTTCCATTCATACTTCACAACAGTATGTTGACACTCACTATATGTTGACACTTCACTATTGTACACCCATCTATATGCTGCCACATCTCTCTCTCTATACACACACTTATACATATGACACACACCCTAAACTGCCACTCTATACCACTCACATATATACTTTACTGCACACATGTCTTGACACACCCCACACACACTTAGATACATATGCTTTTTTCCTTTACCTTTATATACATATGTGGTTGTGCCTATATATTAGCTTTACCTCTCTATATATATGTATATGTTATATGTGAATGTATATATATATATATATAATATATATATATATATATATATATTATATATTATAGCAATATATTGCTATGTTGTATATATATATATTGTTAAATATATATATATACAACATAGCAATATATTGCTATATATATATATAT